>BTFY01000009.1:2400000-3030000 GCA_037044635.1 Martiniozyma asiatica (nom. inval.) | reverse complement strand
TTCATGTCGGATCAAATACCCTTCCCTTTCAACAATTTCACGTACTGTTTCACTCTCTTTTCAAAGTGCTTTTCATCTTTCCATCACTGTACTTGTTCGCTATCGGTCTCCCGCCAATATTTAGCTTTAGATGGAATTTACCACCCACTTAGAGCTGCATTCCCAAACAACTCGACTCGTCGACAAGGACTTAAAAGACGCAAAAGTCGGCTCACGGGGCTCTCACCCTCTAAGGCACCCTGTTCCAAGGGACTTAGCCAACCAACGCCCAAAGTTCCAAGTCTGCAAATTACAACGCGGGCCCGAAAGCCAGCTTTCAAATTTGAGCTTTTGCCGCTTCACTCGCCGCTACTAAGGCAATCCCTGTTGGTTTCTTTTCCTCCGCTTATTGATATGCTTAAGTTCAGCGGGTACTCCTACTTGATTTGAGGTCGAAATGACAAGTGTTTTTGGGCAATCCGTCGGATGGAAACGTAGTTCATCCTTGGACAAAGTCCCCATGTCTTTCAAGAATGCCAGAGGCAAACCCATTTCCTACAGAGGGAAACGACGCTCAAACAAGCATGCCCTGCGGAATACCACAGGGCGCAATGTGCGTTCAAGAACTCGATGATTCACGATGCCTGCAATTCACATTAATTATCGCATTTCGCTGCGCTCTTCATCGATGCGGGAACCAAGAGATCCGTTGTTGAAAGTTTTAATTGGTTTGTTTGTTTGTTTTGTGGTATGTATGTTTGTTGGGGTTTTCTGTAAAACACAGTGTAAAGGTATAAATCAACAATAATGATCCTACTGCAGGTTCACCTACAGTAACCTTGTTACGACTTGTACTTTCTCTAAATGACTAAGTTTGCATGAATTTCAGTCTTCGAGCCGGAGTTGCCCCCAGCTCTGAGACCGTCTTGGAGGCTCACTTAGCCATTCATCGATAGTAACGACGGGCGGTGTGTACAAAGGGCAGGGACGTAATCAACGCAAGTTAATGACTTGCGCTTACTAGGAATTCCTCGTTGAAGAGCAAAAATTACAATGCTCTATCCCCAGCACGACGGAGTTTCACGAGATTACCCAGGACTCTCGGCCAAGGTTACTTGCTGGCTCCGTCAGTGTAGCGCGCGTGCGGCCCAGAACGTCTAAGGGCATCACAGACCTGTTGTTGCCTCAAACTTCCATTGGATTGATTCCAATAGTCCCTCTAAGAAGGTGAAAACCAACATAACGTTAGTCCACCTATTTAGCAGGTTAAGGTCTCGTCCGTTATCGCAATTAAGCAGACAAATCACTCCAAGGACTAAAAACGGCCATGCACCACCACCCATGAGATCAAGAGAAGTCTCTAACTTGTCAATCCTTATCATGTCTGGACCTGGTAAGCTGTCCCGTGTTGAGTCAAATTAAGCCGCAGGCTCCACTCCTGGTGGTGCCCTTCCGTCAATTCCTTTAAGTTTCAGCCTTGCGACCATACTCCCCCCTGAATTCAAAAACTTTACTTTCGCTAAGGTGCCGAGATGGTTTCGAAAAACACACCCCGATCCCTAGTCAACATAGTTTACGGTAGAGACTACGACGGTATCTGATCATCTTCGATCCCCCTACTTTCGTCCTTTACTAATGGGAATATACTAGCACATCGCTTTCGCAGCCGGTTCTCTTGCGACAATCCAAGAATTTCACCTCTGACGTCGCAATAGAATGTGCCCCGCCTATCCCTATTAATCATTACGATGGTCCTAGAAACCAACAAAATAGAACCATACGTCCTATTCTATTATTCCATGCTGTAATATTCGAGCAAAGGCCTGCTTTGAACACTCTAATTTTCTCAAAGTAATATCTGGAACCCAAAAGGGCCCAGAGGAAAACCCCGCCCGACCAGTACGCACCAATGGTGGACCGGTAAGACGAGGTCAAACTTCAGCTACGGGCTTTTTAACAGCAACAACTTTAATATACGCTATTGGAGCTGGAATTACCGCGGCTGCTGGCACCAGACTTGCCCTCCAATTGTTCCTCGTTAAGGTATTTACATTGTACTCATTCCAATTACAAGATCCAAAGGACCCTGTATCGTTATATATTGTCACTACCTCCCTGTGTCAGGATTGGGTAATTTGCGCGCCTGCTGCCTTCCTTGGATGTGGTAGCCGTTTCTCAGGCTCCCTCTCCGGAATCGAACCCTAATTCCCCGTTACCCGTGAAAACCATGGTAGGCCTCTATCCTACCATCGAAAGTTGATAGGGCAGAAATTTGAATGAACCAGCTCCAGCACAAAGGCCATGAGCTTCGAAAAGTTATTATGAATCATCAAAAGGCCAAAAAGGCATTGATTTTTTATCTAATAAATACACCTCTCCCGAAGTTGAGGCTTGTCGCATGTATTAGCTCTAGATTTTCCACGGTTATCCATGTAGAAAGGAACTATCAAATAAACGATAACTGATTTAATGAGCCATTCGCAGTTTCACTGTATAAATGCTTATACTTAGACATGCATGGCTTAATCTTTGAGACAAGCATATGACTACTGGCAGGATCAACCAGATAACTACTCGATTCCCTAAGGAGTCTTTGGTTAAACAAGTTGTTTTAAACCCACACAGCTCTCTTCAATTCTCTCAGAGTACTGTTGGCTAAACAAATGTCTTGCCTTCACACTCTTCGATGGAGGCCCACATCAAACAATCACATTTTATTGCTAAAACGGCTATTGTCTAATAAGTTCCCCCGTTTTGGCATTAGTTGAATCACTAGCTATAAGCAAGTAGTCCACCAACCCCACCAGTGCTGCAAAACAAATCTTTCGATTTGTCTTCAGACTGAACAGATCTTAGCTTCTTTCCTCAACGAAAAAAAACCCGATCCTTGAAATGACCTCGTCAAGTACTGCCTGCAGAACGCAAGCCTTACCAACAAAATGTCATCTCGTGGCCTTGCAAAGAAACACATTGCTGTGTTCTTCTTAAGATTGCTTTTTATCGCTCTCTTATGAGGTACTTTGGGGGGACCATCGTGTCCGCGCTCGATGTCTATGTAATTTTTTTCCCTCCACATTTTGCTCTGCTCCAACGCGCTACTATAATTTTGGCCGCCTCTGCTGCTACGTTGCCTTTTTGCCTGCGCATTCCCTTTTTGCCCTTTTTTTGCTTCTAATGCCTCAATTATCCTTTTCTTCTTAGTTGACCCCCCTTTTTCTTCCTACATTTGTGATGTTATTGTATTTTCCCAACACATTCATCTAGTCGGCTTCTTTGTATCTTCACTCCTTGGCCATAATCCATCTCACCCATTTCCTCTTTGCCATTGTTGTATCATGAGCCAAAAATCGTCGCGTCTATCGTCGCGTCGATACTTTTTTCGAAATTCAGAGATGAAAAAAAAAAAAATAAAAAAAAAAAAAAAAAAATCTCTCCAACTCTTCTGCTCCGCGCTTACGTACTCAAACTTCGTCTTGCTTTTGCGTACTTTGGCTTACACTTATATTTCCCCTTTTCAATATTGTCCAGCTAAAACCTTTATACTACTCAGTTTTTTTTTCTCATCAACATGGTGTGACTAGATTTCCTGTAAAATGTCTCCTTCCGTATAATTCACCTGTCAAAATCACCCTTTTTGCTCCAAAATGCCCTTTCCTCTTCCTCCACACCCGTCTTATTTTTTCCTACTACTTTTTATTCTATTTTCCATCTCACAAAACCATTGCATTGCCTATTTCGTCACTTTTTACTTTTTTTCCTCTTTTTCTTTTTTTTTCCACTCACTGTTCTCAATTAATTTACTTGCAAATGCCTCTTCTCCCTCATATTATTCACACCCCCAATACAAATTGCTCTTTTTATAACACCACAAGATTCTCCTGAATTTTCTGTATGTTATAGACGCATTTGTTTTCCCCATCCCATACTTGCACACCTAAATATTATCCAAAACGTCCTCAAAACGTTCTTTTTTTCCGAAATTCGGACTCCACCGCCTCATAGCGTGCTCAGATTCCTAACTTTCGGTTGCGGCCATATCTAGCGGAAAGCACCGTTTCCCGTCCGATCAACTGTAGTTAAGCCGCTAAGAGCCTGACCGAGTAGTGTAGTGGGAGACCATACGCGAAACTCAGGTGCTGCAATCTTTTTTTATTTTTTTCCACGCTCAAAACACCCGTACACCTCCGTACACACCCTTACACTTCTTCTCTGTCTTCTATCGTCCTCCTCATCTCCCCATCCATCTCCCTCCTCTTCTCCACCCTCTTCTCTCTTCTATCCTTTACCTCTCCTCCATCCTAACCTCTTTTCCCCCGCTTCAACCCTCCCCGTATTCCTCTCCTGCTCTTCCTCCTCCCCCCCCCTCGAAAATCCCACCATCCCCCCAACTTTTTACCACCTACCAAGCGGGTGAAGAAATATACCTGCGTGCCTCGGCTCGTCCAAACGGTCGTGTAGCGATCACTTTTTTTCTCCTCTGACAACGGTACCACAACTCCCAGGGGACTACATAGTCAATTTCAACTACAGCACTCCACCCTAGGCATGAGCTGCTTATGTAACGCAACGTATCGTAACGCAACGTCCCATAATCTCACTAACCCCAGCCTGGTTTCCTGGTTCAGGTCCTCCCAACTCCAGGGCTCCCAAAAGAGCTCAGACTTTTTTTTTTTTTATAAGTATCTTTTCCGTCTCCTTTTCGTCCGACATTGGCTTTCGCCTTCGGCAAATTCTAGAAAAAAAAATTATCTAAAGTATAGAAAAAATCCAAAGTATAGAAAAAATCCAAAATAAAGAAAAATCTCCAAGTATGAAAAATATATCCTTAGAAAAATCTCCAAGTATAAAAAATAGAATAGTCAATTGACTACTCTCAATCAAATCAGACAACGAAGGCTTAATCTCAGCAGATCGTAACAACAAGGCTACTCTACTGCTTACAATACCCTGTTGTACATTTAAGTCGTATGCAAAGGATTTATCCCCGCGCATTCTGACATTGCTATCCGTTGACAAGACGCACCACCTTTCCGTAGTACGCCCGGCGCCAACCTGCTATGGTTCTGCGGCAAAAGCCTTATTCTTATCCTTCTCAAATGTGCGAGGCAAAAGATCATCGCTTTCTAGCATGGATTCTGACTTAGAGGCGTTCAGCCATTATCCAGCAGATGATAGCTTCGCGGCGATGTCTGTTCAGACAGCCGCAAAAACCAATTATCTGAATGAACGGTTCCTCTCGTACTAAGTTCAATTACTATTGCGACAACATTCATCAGTAGGGTAAAACTAACCTGTCTCACGACGGTCTAAACCCAGCTCACGTTCCCTATTAGTGGGTGAACAATCCAACGCTTACCGAATTCTGCTTCGGTATGATAGGAAGAGCCGACATCGAAGAATCAAAAAGCAATGTCGCTATGAGCGCTTGACTGCCACAAGCCAGTTATCCCTGTGGTAACTTTTAACTCTATTCATGAAAAGTATTTGTTTAACAGAAAAATTTTTAGGTAAAAATTAACCGCGTTGACCCTCCTTTATAGCCTTTTTGGGGTTTTGAAAGAGCATTCTGCCGTGGTTTTAGAACACTTTTAAGTGTTAAAGAGTTTTGATAATAATTTATATTATTTAGGCAAAGAGAAACATTAGATATTTGTAACTGCCCATTTTGGAAATTTACGCGAGGATCCGAACACTTTTTTAAAATTATTTGAAAAAAAATGTCGCTGGAATTTTTTGTGTGGCTCGCTGCTGAACTCAAAGAGCGAAAATGCTGAATCTGGGCTCAGCAGAGCTTCAAGCAAAAACCAGAAAGGTTCCACACTTTTAAATTCAAATACTCCAGCTCAAAATGAAGAAATAACAGCTAAGCTGTTGTAAACCATTATACTTTTGATTTGAGAGGAAAAATATAATTATTATATTTTACTGAACCGCTTAACATACACAAAATACTGCATATGTTGCAAACTAATAAAACCCAAACTTTAATATGCTACACAAAACTAAAAAAAAACCTGATTGAATATGCAACTTATTTAAATTCCACTCAAATAGTAATTACTAATACCTACACCACTTTCTGCAAGCCTTCTACGACCATTTTGAAAAGTATTTCCTGTGATCTTGGATCTAAATGATTTAATGGACCACTCAACTTTTTTTGTGTACTTTTCTTTTAGCATATCATTTGAGAAGTCCATATGTAAATTTTTGATATTGTTGTTTGTCATGTCTAATGAAATTAAATTTCAAATTGGACTTTTAATGAGTTTTATACACCCGCAATTGTGGAAACTGCGAATCGCCTAGCTGTGGTGTTTGAAACTGTGGCTTTATTTTGATTTGAAACAAAAAGTCACGATTTCATATAAATATTTTATTTTATTTGAAAACTCAGCATGGGCAAAAATAATAATAAACTTGTAGCCAGTAATTTACGACCTCCTTCTACACCCTTAACTAAACCTGCAAGGGTCTGTCTGTATTAATTTGACGGTTCTTTAGAAACAATGTTCCTAATAATAAAATTTCAATTTTCATTTCAACTACATACGATTACTTAAATTTATTTTGAAAAATAAAATATAATTTTACCAATAATTTGACGTTTATAAAAATATAAAGCTATAAAAAAAGTAACTTAATTACTTTCAAGACTGATTTCTTCAACTCTTGCATCCTCTTTCGAAAATTCAATTTCACTTGAAGCAGAGCTGAAATCACTATCAGTATCGTATTCATGTCTGCCACCAGCAAATCTTGGGATGTATTTTCTATCAAATTTTTCCAAAAACAAAAGACCAAAAAAAACAATATGAGAGCAAATAATAATAACCAGATTAATAATATATCCCTTTCTGAATCTTGGTGAGTCTGAAACATCGTACTGAAGTGGAATAGAAAATGCGTTAATTGCATAAGAAGCAACTTGAACACCTGAAAGAACCAAGGCCTTTTTTTCCACATCATCACGGCACAAAACTGCAAACCAGGAATAAAAGATCTGTGCAAGACCGTCTCTAAATGGTTGTTGTAAAAATAAAGCTGCCATATAAACTTTATGAGGAACATCATAAATAAGAAGGACAATAGCAGTAAAGTATGCAGTTAAATAAACAACATTAACAGGAACGAGTTTTCCGTAATAAGCACACAAAGGTGGAACTAATAAAGTGAAAGCAATTCCGTCCGCATTAATATATGAATCCCATGTAGTAACCTCAGTACCTTTGAAATATTGTGGAACAGATTTCATATAAAGCTGATTTGTTGGAGAATACCAAACCTTGTGATGCAAAACCCACAAAGCACCACAAACATATAGTTGCCATGTAGAAACAGTCTTTTTCAAAGCTTTGAGTGTCCAAGTTGTAGGAGCACTGACTTGTTTTTCAAGTCTTTTTCTAGCAAAAGTCATGTCATCTTCACTAAATGGACCAAACTTTTTAGTTGATGATGGAATACCAGGAAATAAAAAGAATCCATATAAAAAGACACCAAATGTAAGAACTGCATCAATAATATATTGCCATCTCCAACCAGCAAGACCATTGATACCTGTCAAATGTTTCATGGCCGATGATTGTAAAGCACCAGCACTTGCCATACCGGCAACAGCACCAGCTCCATAAAAACCACATCTCTTGAATAATTCATCAGCTGAAAAATAACTACTCAAAATAACATAAGTCACAGGGAATGAACAAGCTTCAAACACACCAATAAAAAATCTGACAACATACATTTCTTGAACATTACGAACATATGCATTAGCTAATGTCATAAGACCCCATGCCAATTCACAAAATAGTAATAGGTGACGAGATAACTGTGGCTTGGTAATCAACATAGTTGTAGGTATTTGAAAAGCAGCAAAACCAACGGTATAACAAGTGTTAATATAGTTCAATTCATTACCTTTAAGATTTAAATCCTCTTTCATACCTGAAACATAGGCTGATGTGACGTTGGAATTATCCAGATATTTAGTGTAAAAAGAAAATGTAAGGAAAAATAAAATGCAAAAATCAACTTTGATTAAATACTTAATTTCATACCAACTATAGTGGGAAGGATACCAGGCAAAAGCATTCAAAAAATTATATTTATCCCATTTGCCAACTTTTGGAATACCTCTACTTCTATCTATAGATTGATCAATGTAGTCTGTTCTAAAAGTTTTTGGATCGTCAATCTTAAAGTATTGCCAGACAAAACTTCTTGTTTTTTCCAAAACCATTTTTACTTGAGCAAAGTGATCTGATCTAATGTAATCAAAAATCTGAAAGTAGATTGTTCATTCATTTTAAATACTTGAATTTTTTTGATTCCACAGTTATGCCACACATAAAACTCAGATCCAACGGTTTGATCTGCCAAGCCACAGCCACCACCGTTAAGATTTGAATCTTGTGCAGAATTGCGGTGTGGATTTTTTAAAAAATGCACGTGACATTTTTTCGGTGCCACACTTTTCAATCGGAATTGTGGATCCGGTTTCGTTGCAACAGTGGATAAAATGCTGAAAAATAAGTTTTGTGATAAACTGGTTTTCTTTAATTTTAGCAATGCTTTCTTCTACGGGTAGAAAACTTTTTAGATCCAGTTTTAGACTGCAAAGTAGATTGCAGTCTACAGGAAGAAGTAAGAGCCAAAAGTTTCCTAACTTTATCTTGGGTTCTGTTTTAGGTATTTCAGTTGGAGGATTAGCTGCATATAGTTGGCTAGCTACTGGAAAATATGAGTCATTCCCTTCAACATCTATAACAAAACTTGAAGATGTTAAACCAATAAGTTATGGTAATACTTCTGCTCTTGTTGAAAAGCTAATTCAAGATTTAGGTGCCAATAAAGTCAGCACATCCAAATCTGAAACAGACTTTCATAGTGACAGTGATTGGGCTAGTGATCATGCATATGAACATGAACGTACTCAAGCTGTTATTTATCCAGAATCCACTGAAGATGTATCATTAGTTTTACGATTATGCCATGAAAATAAGGTTCCAATTGTTCCGTACACAGGTGGTACTTCATTAGAGGGTCACTTTATTCCAACAAAAGGTGGTATTTCAATTGATTTGAGTAGAATGGATAAAATTATTGCTTTGCATGCAGATGACTTGGATGTCGTCGTTCAACCTGGTGTTGGATGGGAAGTTTTAAGAGATTATTTGACAGATTATAATTTAATGTTTGGTCCAGATCCTGGACCTGGTGCTTGTATTGGTGGAATGTGTGCAACTTCTTGCTCAGGTACTAATGCAGCACGCTATGGTACCATGAGAGAAAATGTTGTTGGTTTAACTGTTGTGTTAGCAGATGGTACAGTTGTGAAAACAAAGAAAAGACCAAGAAAATCAGCAGCCGGCTACAATTTGACTAACTTAATTATTGGATCTGAAGGAACTTTGGGGATTGTTACAGAAGCAACATTAAAGTTGCATGTTAAACCAAAATTTGAAAATATTGCCTTAGTTTCATTCAATAGTTTAAAGGATGCTGCTGCTAGTGTTGCAGCAATTGTCAAAGAAGGTGTGCAATTAAATGCGATTGAATTATTGGATGATAAAATGATGCATTTTGTTAATGAATCTGGTGAAACTGTTCAAAAGTATGATGAATTGCCAACTCTTTTATTAAAAATTGGTGGTGGGTCACAAGCTATCGTTGGTGAAATTACTAAAACTGTTAAAGAGATCTGCAAAATAAATGAAAATAAAACTTTCAAGTTTGCCAAAAGTGAAGAAGAAAAATTCCAACTTTGGAATGCAAGAAAAGTTGCTTTATGGTCCACTATTCAATATGGTAAGACACACATTGATCCAAACGTTAACATCTGGACCACTGATGTTGCCGTTCCGATCTCTAGATTTGTTGAAGCCTTGGAGAATACCAAAAAAGATATTGAAGAAGCAGGTTTATTCTCCTCAATTGTCGGTCATGCTGGAGATGGTAATTATCACGCTCTCATTATGTATAAAGATCATCAAAGAGATATTGCTGCCAAAGTGGTTGAAAATATGGTTGCTAAAGCTCTTGAATATGAAGGTACTGTTACTGGTGAACATGGTGTTGGTGTCGGTAAAAAAGAATTTTTGGTTCAAGAACTTGGTGAGGATACAGTTGGTTTGATGAGAAAGATCAAATTTGCAATGGATCCTCATACTATTTTGAATCCAGATAAAGTTTTTGCTACAGATCCTGTGAACGATCGTTCCATTTAAAATTTTGTAATTAAATAATTTATCCCAAAGAATTTAAAAGTACTCATTTTTACCAAAAATATAGAATTGAAATTTTTGTTGAACGCAAGCCGTGCGCGATCGATAAGATCTGACAGAAATGCCAAGCCTTCTTAACTGCAATGCATATTAATTCTTGAATTGTTTGGACTTTCTTGAAGTTAAAGTTGAATTTATTGTGGCTGTATCAAACGAATTTTGTTTTTGCTCACCAACTGTGTGCCACATTAACAGCCACAATGGCACAGTATAAAAGTCTAATCAACCACGAGTTATTCGAAACTAACACAAAAAATCTGTTCAAACGATGTCTTCATATTTTAAGTTTTCTGATGATAAATCTTTGAGGGATGATTACATTGATCAAACAATTGATAGAGAAAGAAAGGTTGAAATCCAAAGCAAATGGTCAAAGTACAATGTATTCAACGCGTTCAACTGGTATCCAAGCCATTACAGCTCTTGTGAAAAGAAATTCCTTTTAAAGTTTGATGGTTTCATTTTGCTTTTTTTGTGTTTTTCTTTTTATACAAAGTATCTTGATAATTCAAATGTTGGAACTGCTTATGTTTCAGGTATGAAAGAAGATTTAAATCTTAAAGGTAATGAATTGAACTATATTAACACTTGTTACACTGTTGGTTATGCTATTTTTCAAATTCCTATTACTATGCTTTTTACAAAACCTAAATACTCCCGTCATATAATTTTATTTTGTGAGTTAGCTTGGGGTCTAATGACACTTGCCAACGCATATGTCACCAACGTTCAGCAAATGTATGTAATTAGATTTTTTATTGGTGTTTTTGAAGCATCCTCATTTCCAGTGGCTTATGTTATTTTAAGTAGTTATCTACATCCAGATGAATTATTCAAAAGATGTGGTTTTTACGGAGCTTGGGCTGCTGCTGGTATTGCGAGTGCTGGTGCTTTACAATCATCGGCCATGAAACATCTAGATGGTATAAATGGAATGGCAGGTTGGAGATGGCAATTTATTATTAATGCAGTGATAACATTTGGGGTCTTTCTGTTTGGTTTTTTCTTTTTTCCAGGTATTCCAACATCATGCTCAAGCTTCGGTTTTTTTACCGAAGACGATATGACTTTTGCACGTAAAAGAGTTGAAAAAGTTGTTAATACCCCTAAAAAGTGGACTCTTTTGACATTTAAAGATACTTTTTTGACCTGGCAAATTTACTTGTGTGCTTTGCTGTGGATCTTACATGGAAAGGCTTGGTATGCAAATGGTGATCAATTATACATGAAATCCGCCCACCATTATTTCAAAGGAACCGAAGTCACTACATGGGATTCATACATTCAATGTATTGGAATTATCAGCTCTCTGATTGTGCCGCCGTTGTGTGCATATTATGGAAAAATGATTCCAACCAATGCAATTTGCTTTGTAGCATATTATTCTGCTATTATTTTAATCATTTGGGATGTTCCTAATAACGTTTTGATGTCTTCTTTTTTCTTGCAGCCACTATACACAAGTGGTATTGCACAGGTCTTTTATAGTTGGTTTGCTGTTTTGTGCCGTGATAATGTTGAAAAAAAAGCAATTGTTCTTTCATTTGCATTGACAACATCTTATGCTGTAAATGCATTTTCCACGCCACTTCAATACAACATAAAAAATTCACCAAGCTTTAAGAACGGATATATTGCAAATTTGATAATTTTAATTTGTGCACACCTTTCCTTTTTTGCTATTTGGTTTTTAGAAAAATATGACACAAAAGTTTGCCCAAAAATTGCTGGAAACAGGGCAAACTATAAGGAAATTTCTATTATTAGTAATATAGATGATTTAGAAAATGCAAAAACTGAAACTATAGAAACAACTATAATTTACTCATGATTGCACTTTTTTTGAATTTTTTAGTTTATTATAATTAATCTTCACGTGTGAATTCTAATTAATTTATCCCTTTTTGTAGTATATCATTGGAATATTCTATTTTTTGGCCGTGAGTTCTTAAAAGTGTACAAAAAGTATAGTATATTTTTTGCACCGATCGAGTGAAACGACGCAGAAAAAATCGTAACCACGAAGCTTTTTCTTTTATGACATCCAGCCATCTTTTCAAATGAACACACTTAAGAACACAAAATATATGTATGCATGAAAAAAATAACTATAGTTAAAATATTTTTGATTTTGAACGTATAAAATTCTACAAACTTTTTAATTCCACTTGTGGATTGGTAAGCCTAATGCTTCCCTTTGTGATTTTGATGCTGGATCAAAGTATGGTCTTTCTGCCAATGAGGTTACTCTGGTACCATGTCTGGCTTGTTTACCTTCATGATCCCACACATTTCTGTGCTGGGTAAATCTGTTGTCCCAAATAGCTGATGTACCATAGCCTGGTTCAGTCTTCCAGTTGAATCTAACTTGAATGTCCGCATTCTTCTCATAAACATCAAATAAGTAATTCAAAATAATATCAGACTCCACTGGTGATAAACCAACAATTCTCTTTGTTAATCCTCTATTGATAAATAAATATCTCCATCCTGTGGCTGGGTGAGTTCTGACTAATGGATGTGTCCGTTCAATTTCTCCATTGTTTCCAAATGGATCTTCCCTTCTCAAATATGTGTTTGAAGAACGATACACAGCCTTCTTACCAACCAAAAACTTCTGCATCTCAGCACTCAATTTATCATAAGCAGCATAACCTGAAGCCCATAATGTATCTCCACCAACAGTTGGAACTTCATCCAAGTGCAGATGAGTGTAGCCCCCTGTTTGATGTTCATGGGTCATATCAGCATGCCAAACTTGAGTATTGTTGGCCGGATACTTATTATAATCCCAATTAGAAAGATTTGCATTAGCAAAATTAAGATCCAAACCACGTTTCTGTAATAAGTCTGTCCAAATAACAGTAGTACCAGGCAATCCAGGGACGTGTGGAGACTGTGGATGAACTTCAACATTTCCAAGATAATGTCCCAATTCCAATTGCTTTCCTGGAGATAACTTTTGTTTCCTAAAAAACACAACACCTCTTTCGGCAATCAATAACGCCAACTCGTCTCTTTGCTGGTTTGTTAAATCCGCCAATTGCAATCCAACAATCTCCGTACCAACCTTGTCCGTTAAATTGATAACCTCCTCGGCAGCACCAAACAATGCCTTCTTTTCTGGATCAGCATCCTTACCTCTTTCGATGTATGGCACGTCTTCGTTTCTCACTGCATATGCTTGATCAACAAAAATAGGAAGCTCGGATCTGTCTGGAATTTCAGGGTAACCTTGACTGAGATCAACACCAGCATCCTCAAATCTGCGTCTTGTGTTCTCCGAAAGCAGCTTAATCCCTTCAACATCCTTTCCAGCCACTAGAGTAGTTCCAGATCCAGTGGACCTGGTTATGTTAACATTAGAATTTCTAATAATATTTTCAACCTGTTGGTCAATCGTTAATTCAGCAATAGGTTTGAAATCTTTTTCTTTTAAAGTTGTACTAAGAAGAGTGGCTGACATAATTTTTTTCTAATTTTAGGAGACAGGAAATGGTCTTCTTTTGGAAATATTCTTCTTTTTAAGTTTCCTTTTAAAATCCTGTGTGCCACAGCTGACAATTGATATGCCTCATGTTTCTGTGTGATGACTGTGGATGACTGTGGCATCACACAAAAACACGAAAATCATAAAATATTCGATTACCTTGTAAAGCTGATTGATTTTTCAAACTTTGTTTAAATTCATGAAATTAAGCGTATATTGCCAATAGCATTTAAAAAAGAGACATTATAAAGTGCCTTTGCTGGTGTTTCAATTTGCGTATGCAAAGCAGGAAACTAACATGAAAAAATATCATAATTTAACCTGTAAAATTCTACAAACTTTTTAATTCCACTTGTGGATTGGTAAGCCTAATGCTTCCCTTTGCGATTTCGATGCTGGATCAAAGTATGGTCTTTCTGCCAATGAGGTCACTCTGGTACCATGTCTGGCTTGTTTACCTTCATGATCCCACACATTTCTATGCTGTGTACATCTGTTATCCCAGATAGCGGATGTACCATAGCCTGGCTTGGTTTTCCAGTTGAATCTAACTTGAATGTCCGCATTCTTCTCATAAACATCATACAAGTAATTCAAAATAATATCAGATTCAACTGGTGATAAACCAACAATTCTCTTCGTCAATCCTCTGTTAACAAACAAAAACTTCCATCCAGTAGCAGGGTGAGTTCTGACTAATGGGTGTGTACGCTCCACCTTGACTGTATTACCAAATGGATCATTTCTATCCAAATAGTTGTGTGCTGATAAATAAACACCTTCCTTACCATCCAAAAACTTCTTCATATCATCACTTAACTTATCATAAGCAGCATAACCGGATGACCACATAGTGTCTCCACCAACACCTGGAACTTCATCCAAGTGCAGATGGGTGTAACCAGCTGGTTGGTGTTCATGAACCAAATCAGTATGCCACCCCTGATTACCTGGGGCTGGATATTTTCTACTATCCCAATTCCCGAGGTTGGCATTGGCATAATTGAGATCCATACCACGTTTACGCAATAAATCTGTCCAGATGACTGTTGTTCCTGGCAAACCTGGAACATGTGGTGCTTGTGGATGCTTCTCAATGTTACCAAGATAATCACCAAGCTCCCATTGCTTCTTAGGTGGTAACTTTTGATCTCTGAAAAACACAACACCTCTTTCGGCAATCAATAACGCCAACTCGTCTCTTTGCTGGTTTGTTAAATCCGCCAATTGCAATCCAACAATCTCCGTACCAACCTTGTCTGTTAAATTGATAACCTCCTCGGCAGCACCAAACAATGCCTTCTTTTCTGGATCAGCATCCTTACCTCTTTCAATGTATGGCACGTCCTCGTTTCTCACTGCATATGCTTGATCAACAAAAATAGGAAGCTCGGATCTGTCTGGGACCTCTGGATAACCTTCGCTGAGATCAATACCACCATCAGTTAATCTCTTTCTGCTATTTTCTGGCAACAATTTAGCACCCTCAGCATCTCTACCTAAGATTAGTTTAATAGTATATTCCCGAGACTTGGTAATAGTTAAATCTTTGGCACCCCTGATAATACTTTCCACTTTTTGGTCAATAGGGATGTCGTCAAAAGAGGTTATTTTTTTGTTGCTAACGTCCTGTTCAATAGATGTGACTGTTGTTGACATTTTTGTCTCTGAAGAAAAATAAAAATATACAAACAGCAGTGCCATATATATTTAAATTTTATGTTGAATGGTAAAGCTGTGGCATTTTAATAAACCGTGGCTTTGGTGCTTCAAACCTTGATCGAAAACTGTGGCTACATTTTTCTGCGCCGCATGACAATATGCTGACTATAATAAGCTGATAATTAAATCTTTGATTTCGGGTCATGATAACTGGTATCAGATCGGGGAAAATTAAAATTTTATTCAAAAGAAGATTATCAAATGCCATGTTTTTTCAAGTCCAAACATACTTTATCTTTCTAATGAATATCATGCTTTGATATAAATTGTGGTGGCAAAATAGTGATGGCAAAATAGTGGCTCAACTGTGAAATTTGAGCAGCCATTCTATTTAAAGGAAGGCTGATCAATAGGAATCAAATTTTGGGGTGATAAATTCATTTAGAACAAGATGACAGTAGTCAAAAAATTTTACTCAGATTATTTTAAAACAG
Organism: Martiniozyma asiatica (nom. inval.); assembly: GCA_037044635.1. NCBI lineage: Eukaryota > Fungi > Ascomycota > Pichiomycetes > Pichiales > Pichiaceae > Martiniozyma > Martiniozyma asiatica (nom. inval.). The sequence continues at coordinate 3,014,092 of BTFY01000009.1, read as the reverse complement.
CGGATGAAAACTCTTTAAAAACAGAATACATTGACCAATCCATTGACAGAGAAAAAAAATTACCAAAAATATCCAAATGGGATAAATTTAATATTTTAAATGCATTCAATTGGTACCCTTCTCATTATAGTTTATATGAGCGAAAGTTTCTTCTCAAATTTGATGTTTGTATTTTATTTTTCTTATCTTTTTCATTTTACACAAAATATCTTGATAACTCTAATGTTGGAACTGCATATGTTTCTGGTTTAAAAGAAGATCTTAATCTACATGGTAATGAACTTAATTATATTACCACCTGTTACACAGTTGGTTATGCAGCTTTTCAAATTCCAACTACCCTTCTGATTGCTAAACCTCAACTTGCCCGTCCGCTGCTGTTATTTTGTGAGTTAGCTTGGGGTTTGATGACTCTAGCCAATGCATATGTTACTAATGTTCAACAAATGTATGTAATCAGGTTCTTTATAGGTGTTTTTGAAGCTTCATCATTCCCAGTTGCATACGTTATTTTTAGCAGCTATTTAACACCAGAAGAACTTTTCAAAAGATCAGGATTTTATGGAGCATGCTCCGCTGCTGGGGTTGCTAGTGCCGGTATTTTGCAAACAACAGCCATGAAACACTTGGACGGAGTCAACGGACTGTCAGGATGGCGTTGGCAATATATAATTGACGCTATACTCACATTTGGTATATTTTTGTATGGATTCTTTTTGTTTCCTGGGGTTCCAACCACCTGTAAAAAATTCTATCCATTTACTGAAGATGACATGATTTTTGCTAGGAAAAGATTAGAGAACAGAGTCAGCATCCCAAGAAAATGGACATTAGCTACACTGAAAGAAACTTTAACGACTTGGCAATTTTATTTGTGCTCCTTATTGTGGGTTTTACATCACAAAGTTTGGTACTCAAATGGTGATATTCTTTACATGAAATCTCTTCCAGAGCTTTTTCCTAAAACGGCTGTGACAACATGGGATTCTTATATTAACACGGTTGCTGTGCCTAGTTGCTTGATTGTACCACCTTTATGTGCCTACTATGGAAGTTTTCTTACGACTAATTTAACATTCGTGATTTCTTATTATTCCGCCATTATACTAATCATTTGGGAAGTCCCAAGAAATGTCATGCTTTCATCGTTTTTTTTGCAAGGTCTTTTTGGATATGGCCTTGCACAATTGTTTTTCACTTGGTTTTCAGTTTTGTGTAGAGATAATACCGAAAAGAAGGCACTAGTTTTATCATTTGCTCAGGCGGCATCATATGCAGTTAATGCTTTTTCCACACCTTTGCAGTTTAACATGAAGCATTCGCCAAAGTTCAGAAGTGGGTATATTGCAAATTTAATTATAATCATTTGTGCCCATTTGTTGTACTTCATTATTATGTTTTTAGAAAAGTATGATATGAGATATTTACCAAGATTTGCTGGTAAAAGATATGAATTTGATTCTATCGCTGAGCTGAAAACAGATGAAGTTAGTGTAGAAATCTCTTCTAAACAAGATGCACTTGAAATAGTGAAAACTATTAGTGCTTAATAGTGCTATCCTGGCCTGCTTTAAAAAATCAAAGTTGTATTAAACTCAACAGGTTTAATAATAAGTTGTAAAGTTATGGCTTCAGTGAAGCAAAAATTACTTTTAAATTTTATCTAAATTAATATCTGTAAATGAAAAAAAAAAAACTTAAAAATAATAAATCATAATTTTCTTACCTGAAACAAAACATATTTATTTAATCAATTCCGAAAAAATAACTAGAATGTACTAAACCTTCAGCTTACTGCAAAAATATTGATCAGCCATTGAATGCAAAGTCTGAGATGGCTATAAAACTGTCTTACGGCAAAATAAAATCTTTACTTTATTATTTTTAAAGCAATACAAGGTTATAAAATAGTTTAAATACATTAATTCCACTTGTGGATTGGTAAGCCTAATGCTTCCCTTTGTGATTTTGATGCTGGATCAAAGTATGGTCTTTCTGCCAATGAGGTCACTCTGGTACCATGTCTGGCTTGTTTGCCTTCATGATCCCACACATTTCTATGCTGTGTACATCTGTTATCCCAGATAGCGGATGTACCATAGCCTGGCTTGGTTTTCCAGTTGAATCTAACTTGAATGTCCGCATTCTTCTCATAAACATCATACAAGTAATTCAAAATAATATCAGATTCAACTGGTGATAAACCAACAATTCTCTTCGTCAATCCTCTGTTAACAAACAAAAACTTCCATCCAGTAGCAGGGTGAGTTCTGACTAATGGGTGTGTACGCTCCACCTTGACTGTATTACCAAATGGATCATTTCTATCCAAATAGTTGTGTGCTGATAAATAAACACCTTCCTTACCATCCAAAAACTTCTTCATATCATCACTTAACTTGTCATAAGCAGCATAACCGGATGACCACAAAGTATCACCACCAACACCTGGAACTTCATCCAAGTGCAGATGAGTATAACCAGCTGGTTGGTGTTCATGGGTTAAATCAGTGTGCCAAACTTGATTACCTGGAGCTGGATATTTTCTACCATCCCAATTAGAAAGGTTGGCATTGGCATAATTGAGATCCATACCACGCTTAACTAAAAAGTCATTCCAAATAACAGTTGCACCTGGCAAACCTGGAACATGTGGTGCTTGTGGATGCTTCTCAATGTTACCAAGATAATCACCAAGCTCCCATTGCTTCTTAGGTGGTAACTTTTGATCTCTGAAAAACACAACACCTCTTTCGGCAATCAATAACGCCAACTCGTCTCTTTGCTGGTTTGTTAAATCCGCCAATTGCAATCCAACAATCTCCGTACCAACCTTGTCCGTTAAATTGATAACCTCCTCGGCAGCACCAAACAATGCCTTCTTTTCTGGATCAGCATCCTTACCTCTTTCAATGTATGGCACGTCCTCGTTTCTCACTGCATATGCTTGATCAACAAAAATAGGAAGCTCGGATCTGTCTGGAATTTCAGGATAACCTTGGCTAACGTCAATACCGCCATCAGTTAATCTCTTTCTACTATGCTCAGGTAACATTTTAGCACCTTCAACATCCCTACCAATAACTAAAGCAACTTGACTTTCACGAGATCTTGTGATATTCAAGTTTTGAGCATTTCTAATTAACTTTTCAACTTGTTGGTCAATAGGAGTATCATCAAAGACAGAAATATTTTGTGGGGTGACGTCCTGTTTGGTAGATGTAAGCGTTGCAGACATTGTATTGTTTGGCCATGAAATTAAACGAGGGAAAGAAAGCTGATATTTATATAACTTAATTAATAATACTCGATCATTATTCACCAATTAAAACTACTGTGGCAGTGGTGGCATTTGTGGCATGATTGCCTCGAAAACTGTGGCACAGTGTTCAATTGTGGCACCAAAATTTATTAGAACTTTATTTTTTGCGGTTAAATTTCCAAATATAGCAGAAAGTCTAAATAAAATTAAATGGCAATAATTATCACCGAAAAGTATATTCAAAAAGTTAATTAAGTTTTCTAAAAAAAATTGTAATTGTATACTATATTTATATATATTGGCACAAGTTCAACTTGTTTGTAATATCTCAGTTTGTTCAACTTTACCATCTCGCAAATTTATCCATAGATTTTCAACATGCTGTCTACCAATAGCAGTCAGCATAGTATGATCTGATTTGTTAGGATTGATTGAAAATGGATGTGGTCTTTCATCAGCAGCCAAATTCATTAATGGATCAATAAAAATTTCTTTGACTAATGGGGTTCTCAAAGCTAGATTTTCCTTATGTTGCTTTTCTTGGTCCTCAATTAATGGTAATTGTTTAAAATTACCCCAAACATTGGCTAACGCAGCAGCCTGTGATTCAACCCTATTGAAAAAGAATGAAGTATAAGTATTTCCCACCAAAGCTAAAGTTTTATCACCAAGAGAAAAAGTGTATAAATAAAAGTTGAGTAAATTTGGGACATCTTCAACCAATTTTTGATCCAGATAAGGATAAATAGTTTGGTATCCAGTAGCAAAAATAATTGCATCAAAATCATATTCAACAGTACCATCAGTAAACTTCACAGCATTTTCTTCTGGTAAAAAGGCTTCAATTTCTGGTTTATTATTGATTCCCTTTGAGTAAGAACAAGAATAGACCCAACTGACAGCATTTATTGAGCTCGTTCTAGATAAAAATATGTTAGAATTTTCTAAATCACGTGGGAAGGTATATTGTAGTAAGTCGACAGCTGAAACAGAAGCTCCAACAATCAAAACCTTTTTTTTATCCTGAAGAAATTCAGGATCTTTAATAGTTTTTGCAAGGGCGTAACTAATTTTGTCATTAGCTTTCACAAATTCTGGTAAACCCTTAAATTCAGGAATATATGGAATTGATTTTCCTGAGGATAAAATAACAGCATCAAAATATTGCTTATACCATCTCAATTCTCTTGAACCATCATTTAAAATTTGAATAGAAGAAACTAAAATTTCCCATTTACCATTATCAAGTTTCCTAACTCTTTCAACATTACTGTTGAGCCTAATGTGTCTTCTTAAGTCATTTTCATCAACAACATTTTCTAAATAATCTGAAACATCTTCAGCTGTTTGATGCATAGGAATGTGTTTATACTTTGAATTAATTTTATCTAACTCTGTAGACTCTAATTCACCAAAAGAAAAATGCATAAATTGATTTGTAACATTAGTAAAAAGACCTTTATAGGCACCTGATCCTCTCCACTGATATTTGATGATATTGTCAATTTTGGCATCGGTGTTTTTGACAACTGGATTTTTAAAAGATGATTCATTCAATTGCTCTTCAAATGACTCGGAAATTTCAAATTTTTTGTAAATATTTTGAGGATTGGAAAGATCGCCAACAAAGTCAAAATCAGGAAGGGTTGGATCAGGATTGCTTTCGTGGAACACACTTCTTGACCAGACACCACCAACAGTAGGGTTTCTTTCAAATGCAACAACTTCATCGTATAATAATTCACCTCTTAATTCATGAGCTGCAACATTTTTTTCACCAAATAAAGATTTACCATCTTTTGTGATTCTAGTTAAATCATAAACAGATGCGATACCTGATGGACCTGCACCAATAATGGCAACTGATTTGATATTGAATGGTGAGTCAGAAATAGTCATTTTATTCCTTTAAAAAACAATTAATAAATTTATCCACTAGCCGCCGTAAAACATTCTGTGGCTGTACTTATATGTCTGGGATACACATAATTTCAAAACTTAAGATTTTCGATAAGTTGGCGGAGCGCCACAACTTTGACAGCGCCACAGTGAAAACTTGTAGAAACTGCTTTAAATTATCACTGCTTTGTTAAGATCATGTGAATTTAATTTTTAAATTTCAAATGCCACAGTTTAATTTTGTGACTAATTTCAAGAAATATTTGAAATGGTCCAATTTCAGTGGAAGACATAAAGCCGATTCACCGATTGAGTAGAAATACAATATCCTTTAGCTTCCATAGTAAACAATTTAATTGTAATGTTTTTTCTTCCTTTTCCTATCAAACAAAATCTTAATATATCCAAATAATCTCTATTTTTATGTACAACTCAAACCGCAATCCTAATTAAGTAACTTCTGCGAATATCCGAAACTTTTTTTTTGCCAAGACAAGATTTTTAAGCGAATTTTTTATTTTGCGGGCAAAAAAAAGTTTTTGGGGCCTTTGCACAGTAATGGTAAGCAGAAAAGCAGGAAAGCAGGAAAGCAGAAAACTTCTAATACTAAAAAATATATATATATATATATATGTATAATTTAAAGTTTTTAGACAGTAAAACCTAATTATTTCTTTTCTTGAAATTTTGTGCCAAACAATTATTCTCACACGGTGAATAAACCTTTGCTCATCCATTCACCAAGCTAACATTCCAACACTTGACAATTGAGACAGCCAACAACATACAATGTTTTAAAAAATATTATCTGTTACTACAAATTGTTTACTTAGAATCATTGTAGAATGAGATGAAACTGCGTATCCACACATTGTAAATTGATGTTTTCTTATGCAGCTATATAAATTTTAAAAAAATGTGAAAAAATATATAAAAATTAATAGGCTATATATTATTGTTTCTAGGTAAAACTGAGCTAGAAGAACCAATAAAAAAATATGTTAAAAATGGCTCAAATTCAAAAAAATTGAATCTTTTTTTTTTACAATGCCTCAACTTAAATTTTTTCAAAAAAATTGCAATTTTTTTTTTAATTTTGCAATATTTTACTAAAATATTTTGTGGCACTAAAATATAAATTGCTTTATAAGTTTTCCATAAATTTACTTTATAATTGCAATTGAAACAAAGTATGTGGTGAAAGAATAACAAAAGTGCCACTTGGATTTTGTCGTAAAAAGGCTCAATCAGGAAAAACGCGTAATCTAATTTCCTACACGCAGAGCCTTTCCGCCTAAATAGTCTAAGAATGCCGTTAGTGTAGGTATTGGGGTATTTACTATTTGCTGAAAATAATAAAATAATTAGCAATTTAGATAGTTACAACAATTCAGATAATTATAAGAGTTTAGAAAGTAATAACAAACACAGAATGATAGTAATAAACGTGAATTTCAGCATTTAATTTTCAGAGAAGCGACAAAAAAGCCCAAAACTTTTTTCTTGTTCAAAACTCTGCAAAAACAGGAAAAATGCAAAAAACAGCAAAATTTGAAAAAAAAAATCTCGGCTAGACGGGTAATTACCCAAATCGGGCGAAAGACCACATTTTTAAATATACATTTATAAACAAGAGGATGTTAAGGGGGAAAAAGCGTATCTATTCTCTTTGCATTCCATATTTTTGTAGTAATAAATCGTTTTGATATACTTCCAGTGCTCTTTGCTGAAAGGCCTTACTCATTAAATTTGCAACCTTATTTGCGAATAATTTTGAAACTCTATTATACAGGTCTGACTTGAATTCAAATTCCAAATCTAATTTAGCCCTACTTCCTTGGATAGTTGCTGTATTCAATGGATCTATTGTCCAAGTGGTGCTTAACTTGTGGAAAAGCGAATGGCTGATAGATTCTGCACGAACAGATTTATCCAATGTGCAATCTAAGGCACAGGTAAATTCTTCATCAAAGGATTGAAATCCAACTCTTAGTCCAGCCTCAATTGGTTGTAAATTTTGGTCACGATGTTTTATAAAGGAGGAGGTACAATATGGAATGAATTCATGATACAGATCCACACGAGAAATCAAAGCATATACAAGTTGTGGAGAATGACGAAAAGGTGTTGAAATTGAATAAACTTGAGCATTTGATTTTTCCTTTGCAGCATTAGAAAGTGAAAATAGTGTTCGTCTATTTAAAATCATCAATTTTGACACTTTATAAAACCGTTGCGAGCGGCGTGTTGCGGTTTTTTTTGTTCTTCAATTAATTCAGTTTAGGTTATTTTAAATTTTCTGCCAGCACAATGTGGAACCCATTCCAAGGCATTGTTAGTATATTATGCAATTATGGTGGATTAGATAGGGCCAGTGGTAAAATTTTAACTTGCTTATTTTTATCATTCCCATTTTCAGCAATTTTTAAAAGACTACCAGATGCACAAATAAAACTTAAAAATAGTTATATCCTTGTAGTTTCAATCATTTACATTTTTTTCATTTTAGAAATTTTTACAGGATTTTTTATTTTATTAGGTAATGCACTATTTACCTATTTAATAACAAGATATTATAAGTCTAAATTTATGCCATGGGTTAATTTAATTGGATTAATGGGATTCCTTGCAATTAGTCATTTAAAGACACAATTTACACGTTTAGATTCAAGTGAAGATTTAGAAATTGATGTTACTGGTGCTCAAATGGTTTTAGTTATGAAATTATCAGCATTTGCATGGTCATATTGGGATGGTATTACCTATTTAAAAGATAAAGAAAGATTTGCAAGATTAACAACTTATCAACAGAGTAGGGTCATTTTAGAGCATCCAAATTTATTTACCTATTTAGGTTATGTCTTTTTTTATGCAACCTTAGTCACAGGTCCAAGTTTTGACTATTCCGACTATTCAAAATTTATTGCAACTGATTTATTTGATGATGTCCCAGAGGAAAAGCGTCCTGGTAAAAAGCGTAAAAGGAAAATTCCAAAATCTGGTAAAATTGCTGCTAAAAAGGTTGCCATGGGTTTTGGTTGGATTATTTTATTATTATTATTAGATAAATATGATACTATTTGGATTCAATCTCAAGAATTTAGAGATAAAAATTTTGCATTTAAAATATTTTACCTCTGGCTAGTGGCATTTGTTGCAAGATTAAAATACTATGGTGTTTGGTTAATTAGTGAGGGTGGTTGTATCCTTGTTGGTTTAGGTTATAATGGCTATGATAAAAAAAGTGGCAAAATGTTTTGGAACAGAGTTCAAAATATTGATCCTATTGGATTTGAATTTGGTTTAAATTTTCACGATTGTATTGAGGCATGGAATATGAATACTAACAAATGGTTAAAGAATTGTATCTATTTAAGAACTTGTACATGGGATGAAAAGAAAGGAAAATGGAAAGCAGGGTTGATCCCATCATTAATTACCTTTTTTACATCAGCATTTTGGCATGGTACATTACCTGGTTATTATTTGACTTTTATACTTGGTGCATTTATGCAATCGGTGGGTAAAATTTTTAGAAGAACTTTTAGACCAATTTTTATTAACAAGTCAGGTAAACAGTCAAAATGGAAATGGGCATATGATTTTGTTGGATGGATCATTTCTCAATTGAGTTTCGGTTATGTTACTGCATCCTTTTTATTATTGAGATTAGATTTAACGTTGGCTTTATGGAAGAGTTGTTATTTTTGGGTTCATCTTTGTTGTGCCATAGTTTTATCACTTTTTGGTGGTCCAGCTGGCGGTGCCATCAGAGGCTTCTTTAAAAAATGGCACATGAAGGAAGAAGAAATTGCTGATATTGAACATCCACAATTGGTGCAATTAAGAGGTAAAGTTCAATCTACTAGTGATTTGTTAGCTCAATTGAAAAATCAAAAGAGTACATCTAGTATTGACTTGAAATCTTCATCATCTGAAATTGCCATTCCAAAATATGATAATCAAGAAGAATTAGCCACTGGTATGCAAGTTCCAGATTTTGATGGATTAGAAACAACCCTTAATAAGCTACATCAAGAACTTAACGAATGGAAAGCTGCTAAGAATAAATTTGTTAAGGAAGACGAAATCAAAAGGCTCAATGATGCCATTTTGGCATTAGAGAAGGATATCGAGTCATTGCTTTAAAAAGCTCTATTTTTAATCTTTTTGTTGTTACTTGGTATAGCTATATTTATACACTAATTATGTTTCAATCTTCATCGCTGTCACTATCGGTATCAAAATTGAGACCTTGTAAAATGTCCTTTTTAGTAGGTGGTTTTTCTTCGTCTACAATGACATTACGTTCTGGTAGTAAATCATCAGCCTGATCAACATCCATCTTTTCCAATGCATGCTGTGAAACTTCAAGCTTGGTTTCCAACTCAGCACCATTTTCTAAAACAACAATTTCTTTGCCAATTTTAGCATCTGCCATCATTGCCAAACCACCACGTCGAAGGGAATCATCACCGGGGAATATAAAGTTACTTGGATGAAGTGCCCCATCCATTCCCTGTGGTAGCTTTGTGAATTTTGCCAATTTGAGAGCATATGCAAGTAAAGTTGGTGTTAATTCATCTGGTGACGTCTCTTCAATTGTCTGAGCCACTGGTAATTCATCCAAACGACGTTTGGCCTCTTCCAAACACTCCAGCAACTTTGGTGGCCGCACCGCCTCTCGAAGCGCCCTTGTTTGATTCTTGATGTCGTTACACAACGCTGCCCGAGTATCACTTTCAACTAAAAGAGCCACTGGATCCATAATGATAGAAAAGACTCGTGGCCTCGTACCACACACGTACTACGTGTTGGGCGAGAATGGGAACGAACACAACGACGGTGGACACGTCGTGGAGCGACGCTACAGCGACTTCTATTGGTTGCGGGATGTTGTTTTAAAGAGAAGTTGGTGTCGATTGGTACCTCCAATGCCTGGTAAGGGTAATACCAATGGTCGTAAGGAAGGATTAGAGAGATTTTTGCGGTTGATGGATGAAACTGAGGTTGGTGGTGAACTTTGGAAACTTTTCAAGAGTGTGCCTGATGACTTTGCCAGTTGGAGGAAATACTCACAAATTGATACTGGTGATGGATTTGTGGCAGGTGCATTACCAAGGAAATATCAATTAAAGTCTTGGTTTGTTGTTCGGGATGACATGGATGATGCCATGCACGAAGATGAAGAATTTAAAGAGATCATCACCAACATTGGCCATATTTGGAAAGATATTGACTTTTCAAGTTTGGGTGTGGGCGAATTGATTGCTTTGACGTCTTCGTTGTATACCCTCGTGGAAAGAATAGAAAAGCGTGAATTAGCCTTGCGGAATGATGAGGCAAAACTTGGTATCCTTTTAAATAGAATAACCAAACAAAGTGTATACAAGGATAACTCCATCAAAATTAGTGATGCACCTGTTAGATATGACAACGTTTTTGCAGATGATGACACTAGTGCATCTTATGATGAAGACAATGAGTACTCACTTTCTCTTATGGATACCCTATTTACAACTATTCAATCATATTTTTCTACCAACTTGAAAAATAAAAAGCAGGAAATGTCAAATGTGTCTTGTATATTGGTGGATGTTTTAGTACTTCAAGATTACATTATTGGATGGAGACAAATGCTAGAGCGTATTATGGAATATAAACGTACCTCATTGTTAGATATGCAACATCATTTGAATGTTATTCATCAAATAACAGGCAATTCTCGATATGTTGATCATGAAAATTTACAAAGGCTTCAGGATGAGTTGGATAAACTCAATGTGATCATTACCAAGGTGCTTTGGGTCAAGCAAATTCTGCGAGAAGAGTGGAAGAAATTTGGTGAATCAAAGAGACGTCTTTGCTCCATCATTTATCTTTGGCTAGAAATGCGTCTTCATCTGATTGAGGATTTTTCAAATAGAGGTAGTGATTTACTGGTTGAATTACAGGATTTAAAGTCTATATAAATGATCTAATTAATTAATTAATTAAAACAAAATCAAAAAAGAAGAAATTGTAATTAACGGGGGGGGGGGGAGGTTAGTCTATGCAATTTTTTTACTGGCATTTGTGAAACCAATACCCTTACAAGTGGCAACGAGACACTCTGGATATTCATCATCTTGTTGGAAAAAGAATTCTGTACCAAATATTTGTTTAATTTCTCTTAATAATGTCAACAAAGAGGCATCAATTTGTGATCTATGAACGATAAACCTACCAATATCTTCTTTACCAATGGTCATCAATGGCAAGACCAAATCAAGTTGCTCTCGAGAAACAGATCCACTTGAATTAATACACTCTAATAACGAAAGGGCAACCTTTTGTCCAATGTCTTCAGGAGTATCACCAGCTTCACCAATGTCGTCAACAACATATCTCAACGGAGTCTTCCTACTTTCAGTGAATAACGTTAATCCAAAACCAGGTGACTTTCCAGAATTTTCACCTCTCCAAACATCAGTAGTTATTTGAACGTCACAACCGGTATGTCTTAAAACGGATCTGGCAGAATCAACCAAACGATTAACCACTGATGGAGAAACTCTTGCACACCAAGCCACACCACGAATGGTACTAATTTTTGGGACATCTAAAACATGCACTGTAATTGGCTGTGGGATACGTGAATTAACAATTAAATGAACCTCACCACCACCAGCTGGCGGTGTTCCTCTTTTTAAAATATGTAATTCAACATCTTTAATACCAAATTTATCAAGTAATGGTAAATATGACCATCTAACAAAATCTAATCCTGGTTCACCCTTCTTTGATGTTAATCCTTTAAAGATAATTGAAAATTTATTCTTTGAAAATGGTGCCAATAATAAAATAGGGATGAGATAGTATGGGATCGAACGAGAATCTGGACATGTATGTGTAAATGAACCACCAATGATTAATCCTGGTCTATAAATTAATGATGTACCAGTATATGAAATTTCTATAGTTGTACCATTTGTTAATGATTCTAATAATCTTAAAAGTGAAACTTCATGTGGTTGTAAGCCAGGATTGAGTGAAGTTGAGTGAATATTCGTTATTTTTATTGGTTTACCATGTAATGTAGCCAATACAAGCAATAAAGGTAAATTTGTAGGAGATGAAAAAGTCGAAATGGCCATCTCTGGGTGTTTTAACGATGAAAAAAAGAATTAAAGAAAAAAGAAAAAAAAAAAAACTCCGAAATTTTTTTTATTTGAAATTTGTGAAAATTTGAGATTCGTCGCCAAAAGTTGTGTGTTTTTTTTAACTTTTGAACTGGTCGATGAGTTTTGCTGATTTATTACCTGCTGAGGGAGAATGGAAAGCTCAATTAGTTAGATTTGTTCAAGAGGATATTCCTAGTTTTGATTATGGTGGATTTGTTGTGGGTTCTAATGAGAAAAGTGGTACTTTGTGGATGAAATCTGATGGTGTCGTTGCCGGTGTCGTCTTTGCCAAGGAGGTTTTTAAAATGTTTAACTTGAACGTTGAATGGAATTACGATGATGGTGCACACTTGAAACCATCAACTGTTGATGGTGGTAAAATTTGTGTGGCAAAGGTCAGAGGATCTGCAAAGGATATTTTGCAGGCAGAAAGACTTGTGCTGAATATTTTGGCTCGTTTGTCAGGTGTGGCATCCCAGACTAAACTTGTTGTAGATGCAGCTAGAACTGCAGGTTACAATGGTATCATTGCCGGTACCAGAAAAACTACTCCGGGTTTAAGAATCATGGAAAAATATGCCATGTTAGTTGGTGGTGCAGATTCTCACCGTTATGATCTTTCTAGTATGATCATGCTTAAGGACAACCATATTTGGGCTACAGGTAGTATTACAAAGGCCGTTGAAAGTGCTAGAAAAGTTGGAGGTTTCAGTATCAAAATTGAAGTTGAGTGTGGCTCATATGAAGAAGCTTGTGAGGCTTGTGATGCTGGGGCTGACGTGGTCATGTTGGATAACTTCTCTGGAGAAGATCTAAAGATTGTAGCAGCCAAGTTGAAAGAGCAATATAAAAACGTGTTGCTTGAATGTAGTGGTGGCCTCAGATTAGACAACTTGGGTGGCTATCTCTGTAATGCCGTTGATATTTACTCTACTTCTTCTATTCACCAAGGTACAGGTATTGTTGATTTTTCTTTGAAGATTGATCATTAAAAATACAACAATATATATTTATATACCAGCTCTCCCTTTTTAGTTATGACTTTTATGTTTTTATTTTATTTTGCTTTTTTGTGCTGAGCAATTGAAATTTCACGGTTTTTTGTAACGCGTCGCACATTTTGAAACACCAAAACAAATTCAATTTAAACAAAAATACGATAATGATCACAGGAAAACAGCTTGTGGCAGTGATCAAGCAGTCTCCATTGATCCAATACTCAACTTTGGATGATCTGAAAAAGGACATCAAGCGACGAGCAGTGGATCCAGATGATGTGCCGTACTATATTTCTTGCCTTTTGCAACATTTTTCAACGCCAGAACTTCAGACGCTGGCTTTTACTACCCTCTGCCACTTAATCAAAAGATTAGAAAGACAAGATTTTAATTTGCTAACTAACCATATAGATCAACTGGCTCCTTTTTTATTTGAAAAGTTTCGTGATCAAACAAAGGGTATTACAGCACAGAAAACCTTACGAAGCCTATGGATATTACACTATAATGATGATAGATTTGCCGCCTTGGTTCATGATTATGGTTTAAACTCTGTCGATTCATATATTAGAAAAATTACTTTATCACTGTTGGCTGACATTATGCGTTTAGATGGGTTTTTATTTAAACGCTACATGCGTGATTTAGTGTTAATGCTAGATGAGGCCAGTGATGTTTTAATCCAATTTTGTAATAACGTTAAACCAGGAAATATTGCAGTTAGAAATGATCTAATTGCATTAATGATAGAGTTAGACATTGGTGAATCAGGGATTAACCTCTTGAAAAAAATTGATGAAAATTTAGTTGGCGAATATCAATCTTTAATAAATCAACAGGAATTTGCTGAGAATTCAATGGCTGAGATTAATACAGGCGAAATAAATGATTTATTAAATGCCATCCCATATTGGAAAAGTGAAGATTTAGAACCCATGGCTGATAATGTAGACCAATTTCTTGAAAAAATAGCATCTTCTTTTGATGGGAAAGAAACTGAGCAAAATTGGAAATTGAGACAAGATGCTATAATTGCAATGAGACGATTCATTAGAGGTTCCTCGGTTTCCCAATGCTCTCTTTTACTGAAAGGAGCCAAATATTTTATCCAAAAGGGTCTGGTATCCTTAAGAACAACTTTATCTAATAATTCATGCCAATTGTGTAAAGAGGCAGGGATATATTTAGGCCATGCTTTGGACATAGGAACAGTTGAGTTTTTGTTGGCTGTTTTGATTAGATTGTGTTCATCAAGGAAAAGTTTACAGCATCAAAATGCTAATGTGGGAGTAATAGGATTGCTTTTATCTAGTGAAATAACATTGAAAATTGCAACGCTTGTTCAAGAGGCTGCGACTGGTAAAAACTCTCAACCAAAAGTGTATGTTGGTGATTGGATCAAACTTTTAGTAATAAAGGGGGAGTACTCACTAGTTGGATTATTGACCAAAGGGATCAGTGATAGCCAGCCTAATGTTAGAACAAGTATGCGAAGTGCATTTTTAACTTTAGAAAGAGTGCAACCTGAATTAGCATATGAAATTAAGAGTGTGTTAGATTCAGCAACACTAAGAGCATTAGAAAGGGCCAATGGAAAAGCAAACATAAATTTACCAGATTATAAATTCAACGTGGATAGATCAAATATTCGTAATACGAGGGACTATTTATCACCTCCAACAGAAGAAAAACAAACGAGGAGTATATCATTAGGTGGCACAGAGCCTAAACTGAGAAGTACACAAAGAGTTAAAAGTTATCATGCAGGAATTGTTAATGAATCTCCTAATTTTAATGAGGAACCTATCAAACTTGGTGATTCAGGCCAACATAATACCGATGTAGAAATTTTGTCCATGCTATGCTCTGACTTTACTGATTCTCAAACTGATGCAATTAATTATATTTTAAAAGAAAGTCAAGTTTCTTATAAAATACGCACAGCACTGAATACCCTTTCAATTACCAATGCCATTGCCTTTAGTGAAGTATTTTGCTCACCAACTTTGTTTGAAAAATTAACTTCAATTCTTTCAATGGAGACTATTTTACGTATATATGCCATATGTTCTAGCAAAGTTTCAGTTTTTGGACCAAAAGTGATTGTGGAATCATTTAAACCTGAAGAGTTAGCCTTTGCAGTGACCACTGTATTAGGATATTGTTCTGATGCCAGTAAATTAGATGACATTAGACTCAATATTCAGTATCTTAGATATAAATCAATTATAATGGGTTGTATGCTTGAATTATCCATTAACTTATTATCCTGTGTTAAGGGTTATTGGTCAACAGATTTGTTAAACACCCTTTCAATTTGTGAAGGAATTCCTGGTTGGGACAATTTGAAACAATTGATGCATTCATTAGGATATGATAAAAACAATCAAAAGAATGAGATAACCAATACGTCAAAATCATTCAGTTTAAACGAAGAAGATGAAGAGGTTGATTTTGGTGCATTAGAAAACATGACTAGGGTTATACCTAAATTTAACTCAGAATTGGTTTTTGCAAATGCAGAAAAGATTAATGAAGATGCATTAACCAAAATCATACCAAAAGTTGACGTTAGAGCTGTTTTTGATGATGTTGAAATTTATCAGAATAATAGAACCAAAGAAAAAAATCAACAAGAAAAAGAGAAAGACAATGAACAAAGGCAAATGCAAGAGTTAGCACAAACAGATACTCTTAGAATTAATTGCGAACAACAAGATCAAATTATGAGTGATGGAATTTTAACAGAGATTAATCAAAATCAAGTTGATACAGTGTTGAAAGCAAAGGGAGTGTTGAGTCATGAACAAGTTGATGAAGGGAAAGAAAATTATGAAATGATTGAAAATGATGATGAAAATAGCAACAGGAAATCAGAGCCTGCAACTCCATCACCCACAGGAGAAATTGAACCTGATTTAGACATGCTTGATATTAATAATTCTACAACTGATGAAGGTATATTTCCATTTATTGATAATTATAAACAAGAGATCAGGCTTGATCACACATATTATACAGACTATATGGCATTAGATTTTGAAACACTGCTTCATAAAATTGAGAGTGCTCGTGAAAAGGCACCTTTATTAATTATTTTAGAAGATCACTATAGAACCATGAAAATAGAAATAATTTGGAAAGTTTTCACTTTATGCAGTGAGGGCATTGAAGGAGAAATTGTGAGGGAATTAATGCGCAAATATGAGTTTAATGATGTCAATGTAATTTTAAGTGGGAAATATCATCATTGGGGAAAAAGTCATAAAATATTAGTATTGGATAGATTATTAGAGATTATTAGTGATGGGAAATTTAGTATTGAAGATATTTTTTTGATGGATCGTGTATTGGTTAAATCAGTCATTGAAGAAGATCCACTTTTAAGATGGAAAACGATGTTACTCTATAAAAAGTTATGGGGAATTTACCAAGATGAGGTTAAAGATGAAAACGGTTATCAATTAGTTGATGAATTTATTTTCAAAAATATCGATATGGATCTATTACACAATATGTAAAACTATATACAGCAAAATTTAAATTAATAAAATTTTTCACCGGCATCGATGTGCAAACCATTGAAAGTTTCCTCATCGGAAGGCTTTGTTGGATTGATTGGTTGATATAAATACCAAGCCATGAGAGATTTAACAAATGCTCTTGTTCTAGCTTCTTTTAAACTTGAACCTTCAGCAGATGCCAATAAATTATCACCTGAGAAACAACCAACAGCATAAACAGGAGAATTTGATTGTCTACCAGTTTCTGAGATTAACTTAACAGTTGGGGCTGGTAAATTTTGAGATTTGAGTAATTTTGCCAAAAGTCTACCAGGTTCTTTAAATTCAAACATTTTAGTTAAATCTAACCTTCTGGATAAAATATGATTTTGAATGAATTCCTTAGCAACAATTTCACCTGCCTCTGTATGAATATATCCAAAGATTGCTCTGGCTGCATTTGCAAATGCCGTTTTTTCATTAATGCCCCTTTGGGTGGTTGTTGTAATTCCTGGTTCTGGATGATCAACATCCGGTGTAAAATTCAATTTACCCAAGGAATAATGTTGTGGTTCATTATTTAAAAAGCGGTCAATTTGAGTTGAATGATCAGCTTCAATACCCCAACTATTCTTTGCAACGTCAAATAATGGTGCATCACCAATGTAGGCATCTGTGGCATGTTTAAGCAAAGAAAGTGGTAAACGAGGATATTTTGCAATTAGATGCTCTGTAACATAATATGAAAGTAATCCAGCACCTAAAACTGATTGTGGATTTGACTGTTGTAAAGAATTTGCCAAATGGGTTGTTGAAATTTGCTTTGGCAGGCGCAGACGAGAATGAAGTGCCAATAGAGAAGGAATGGCAGTATTCTCTGTAATTTTTGGACTCTTTGTAAAGCTGGCAAACTTTGCTGCCTCAAAGGAAAGCTTTGGGAGACGTTGCATTGGGATTTGTTTAGCTAGAGCTCGTGGAAAAGAACTGAAAAAAAAAAAAAACACTGAAAAATCAAGATTTTTTTTTCATTTTTTCGGGTTCGGCAAAACTGCTGAATTAGGAAATCTCGCGTGACATGCCGAATGCGGAAACTCGGCACAACGCGCGCGCACACGGCTCAAAAATTTCGGTGCCGACTTCCTTTTTGGGACGAGTTTGGGAAAAAGAGGGGGTTTTTTTTTTCTTCGTCTCTTTAACTTGAATTTGGCAAAACAAGATGTCACACGGTCATTTCGTTCCAAAGTGGGTTACTCCTCCAACTGGTGGTTGGTTTCATACTCCTAAAAATCATCATGTTAATGGTATCATTGCCTTTGCCGGTTATTTCACTGCTCTTTACTTAGTCTATAGACAGGCAGAATCTTCTACAATCAATCCAAAGACCGCCTACAGTGTTGAAACCGTTAACAAGTGGAACAATGCTGCCTCTAAATAAATGAACTAAATTTCATTTGAACTTTATTTGATGCCATTTCATCCCACCCCATCCCCAGTTTATTGGAATTTACGTTATCTCACTTTACTTTTATTACATTTTAACCTATTTATTTATAGCTACGCTCAATATAAAACAACTTTTAAAGATGGATTTTGTTCAATAAGCTTTGATATAATGTCAAAGGTTTCAGTATACTCAAATAATGTTCGTAATTTATCATCCATGAACATGTCAACTATAATTGTATCAATTTCTGATGCCTTAATTTCTCCCTGCTGGAAACGCAATAACAAATCTAAACGACCTGGTGTACCACATAAAATTCTACTCCAGGTAGTCTTGAGCTTTTTCAAATCATCTGGAACACGATTCTTATGAATTAACTTTATAGATCCACCTTCTAAGTCTCTTGTTGCACGATGAACATCACAGGCTCTAATTGCCGATGGAGAGAAAACCATTAAAAATTTCCTATCAGGAATTTTAACATGATATTTAGCCTCATCTCCAATTTTAAATTTACTTGACTTTTTGGCAAATTTTAACTTTGTATCCATCTTTTTAACTCTATTCCTTAATTTTTTATATTCGGTAATACTTGGAATTAATTCTTTAAAATAATATTTAATAAATTCTTCAAGATTTTCTAATTTATGCTCCTCCAAAAATTCTTCAGTTGAATAGATATTTGCCTTTGGAATATAAAGTTTGTCTAATTCAAAAGGTGTTGCATTTGGATATAGCTCTCTAATTTTCACTGCTAATTTTTGTGCAGCAATTTCAGGAGTTTGTGTTGCAAGTGAAGTTTTCTCTTCCTTTTCTAAATCAATTCTTTCTTGCTTTTTTTGCTTTTGTCTTTCTTTGGACATTTTTAAAAAGATTTTTAAATGGCTTTTTCTTTAATTAAAAATGAATTTGAATTTATTTGAAATTTTTTTTTTTTTTTTTTTTTTTTTCCCCGTTTAAATTTTGATTTTGATTTTGATTTTTGTTTACGTTATCAGTGGTTAAATCAAATTGAATCTCTTTGCATGGCTACTCCACAAACCCCCCAGCGAGATCGAACCATTATTTGGACTACTCCTATTAGAAACAGGGTATTACTGACACCCACACGTAATCGAGAAAAGCGAAGATATGATCCAATTGAAGATTTACGTGTTTTGGGTGAGCTATTCGCCCTAGTTAAAAAGAAAAGGATTGAATTAACAACAACAACAACAACTTCAGAATCAATTGATGAATCAGAAGATGAAGCAATTGGAAGAAATAGTATATCTAATGCACAGACAAATGAAAGCAGACTCAGTATGGCCTCATCGTTAAATTCTGATATTGTCGAGTCAAAACAGTACAAGGTGGCCAGCTTCTTAGGTAAAGATTTAGGTGGATTCAGACTATCATCATCCAGTGAGGCGAGTTTTTCAGATTTATCTGTAGTTGATGAAACCCATCAACTAAAAACTTTTACTAATACTCCAAATAATGTTCAAAGTTTTATGAAACCAGGATTAGTTAGTGATGAAATCACAGAAATGAGTGACTTGGATGTTGATAATGGGAAAGAGTTTGATGTTAATGAACAAAAAGATGATGAACAAGAAGATGATGAATCAGAGATAGAGGCAGTGGTTGACGATGAAGATCAACATATGGATAATGACATTGTAAGCGATACCGATACACTTGAAGCAGAAGATAATCTCACTGAAATTGAAGAAGAGATCCATATAGATAGCGAGCCAAATACACTCTTGGAACAACTTGACATTGACAATGATGATCAGTTGCCGTCAATGGATACCAACGAGCAACAAGACTTTGATTTCCCAGATTTTGATTTGAATGAACCAGCATATGGCTCTGTTACACAGAAGCCTTCTCCATTACAATCACAATCACCACAACGACAATCAGAGTCCCCCCAATTGCCATCATCACCTGAAAATCCATTGCACAGATTATCCATTGCTTCACATTCAACGTCACTTGCAATACCTGAGGCAATGATTGAATCTGATGCTGAAAATGATATATCCTTTGATCTTTCAAAAGAATTACATTTGCATTCTCTTGGACTTGACGATAATGATTACTCTTTAATTGATAAAGAGGCATTTGTAACTAAAAGGAAAAAACCTCAATTGAATATTTCATTGCCTAAAACTACTAGAAAGCCAAAGAAACCTCAATTTACCAATGGTCAAATTAAAAAACTCATTGGTTCATTACCATTTCCAAATAATAAACAATTGGCAGAAATTACAATTAACGATAATGTTATAAATTTTTTCAATACTTTAACTGAAAAATTTATTGATCAACAAATAACTGATATGAATGCCCTGGCCATTAATGAAGAGAGAAAAAGTATTGGTATAAAGCAAGTTGAAATGGTAATGGCTAACAACAGACTGAGTAGGCAAGATGCCAGATTGGATGTTATGGATGATGAAATTGGATTGGCTTGTAAAGTTTGGGATTTGGAAATTGTTAAGGAGTTGGAGGGTGTTTGGAGAAAGCGCAGGGTCATTAATAAAGTCGTCCATTTAGATAACATTGAAATGAGCAAAGCACATGACAATTTGAGTACAAAGTTGAGAAGGCATACTAATGAATTAAAGCATTATGAATCTGATTCAAGTGATATTGATGAAATGGCAGCTGGTAGTAAGGCAAATATTAATCAAAGAATTACAGAAATCGATCAAATTGCCAATGTTACCATTAACGAAGACGATGAAGTTGATTTGGATGAATTGGAAAGATTAGAATCGCTTGGTGGTGGTATTGGGCTTGCCATTGAAGGATCAGATGACGATGAAGAAGATTTTTCAATTCCATATGCAGAGGAAGAAGAGGAATAAAATTTTGTTTTGTGGCAATGAAGGTTCGCCGTGTATTATCAGCATATTTTCTTGTATTTTTACCCTTTTATGTATAATAGTTTCGCATTTAAACTGTATAAAAGTATTAACAATTAAGTTAGAGTAAAGTAAAATAGAGCTTTAGATGAGATGGACAATTAACGGCACCGGTTACTCATCCTGTTCAATTTTTTTTTCTTCCTCCTCTTGTATATCCTTGGCATCTCCGTTTGTCTCAACCTCTTCAATCTTTGGCGTTTCCTTTGCAGACTCCCATGGCTTTCTGCGTTGAGGAAGCTCGTGCTTAGAAGCATCAGATTCACTGAGTAAGGTATCTGGAATTTGTGCAATACCAGGAACGGGTTCATTGTTAACAATAAGATTAACGATGTTTTCATAATTAGACTGGTATTCTTCCTCAGTGCCACCAGCAAGCCACTCTGAATAACCATCCAATTCTAAAATATGGCCTGTTTCTGAACAAAAAACAAAGCACTTGGTTTGTAATTCCAACTGTTCTTTCTCTTTAGGAGGAATCCTTTCGTAATTGAAATGTCCATTTGAAAGATCTTGCTTAACTTCTAAATCATTATCAGAGAGCACCACCAGATACTGTTGGAAAACCTGTTCCAAGGTGGACTTGTAGCTGGGTAAACCGGCAAAGTCAAAGGTATGGAATTGTGCATAAACGTTGTCCATTATCTATCAATGAATAGCAAAGATTGGTGATGAGCTGGTGATGAAAGAGGCTCAAAGCAATTTGCCCTTGATGTCAAAGGGCAAAAATATCGTAACGAGTATAAGCGGGCAAAAAGATTAAATACGTACACCAAATCTATATAAAACTAAACAAGTAAGAGTAACTTACAACTCATCATTATTAAGCTGTTTCTTTTCTAATGGATTGTAACGAAGAAACTTTTCAATTAAATCAACGTGTGTCAACACCATTCTTCTACAACAGTATCTTTTTAACTTGAGACGATCAAGCGCATCACCTTCAGACATATTGTCCTCTTCTAAATATTGTAAATAAGTTTCCCATTTGTCACCAACAACTTTACCACAGGAAAAACACCTCACGGGAATAATCATTTTGCTTTGTTAGCTGTATTTGTTTGTTTGTTGGAACTTTCAGTTGGTCCATCAAAAAGAGAGAAAAAAAAAAAAAAAAAATTTTTCCCACAAAATTTCTTCTTCTGAGCAAAAGATGGTTCTTTCTTTGGACAATGCTGGTAGATTGTTGCCAAGGCTTTCAGGCTTTTCTGTGGATGGACAGTATGCCTTTGTCTTTTTTCATTCTAGACTGGCCGTTTTTTCACTTTCAACTCGTCTTCAAATAAAGTCTTTTGCACTTTCAAAGGCAAACTCATTCCTAAAAATGTTCCCTTCTCCAAAGAACAGTGACATCATTTACATTTTAGATGATAAAAATACATTGAACGTTCTGAACTGGAGATCTTCTTCTCTTTCACCAATTGTGGCTTCTTTTGCCTTGCCAAATTTAGAAAATGAAACAGAGACAAATTACACAGACTTTGTCAACTTCATCAACGAAAATAAATTTTGCTTTTTAACTAAGAAATTTGACTTGGTTGTTGTTGAATTAGACTCTTCAAATTTTTCTTTATTGGCACAGTTCCCATCTACCTCTAACTATGCCATTTCTAATAATAATCGTTCGTTGGTGTTTCTCAATGCCATAACCCACGAGCTTTCTGTTTTTTGCTTTGACGACTCACTAGAAAATCAATTACAAAATTTTACCTGCTCATATTTGCATAAGACTCCAATTTCTCGTGTGGCAATTTCTAATAACGTTGACGCTCCTCAAGTTGCATTGGCTTCATCATCAGGTACAATTCAATTATTATACATTAATCCAAATAAGCAAACTTCAAATCAAAGAGTTCTCAAATGGCATATTAATCAACCATTTGCATTAGATTTTACCCATGATGGTCAATACTTGATATCTGGTGGTTCAGAAAAGGTTCTTGTTTTTTGGAATATTGTTACAGAAAAGCAACAATTTTTACCAAGACTTAATGGATCTATTGTTGATATTATTGTTTCTGAGGCAACGCCATTTTTATATGGTATCATTTTAGGACTAATTGATGGTGAATCACAATTTCTTATTTTAGGATCAACAGATTTAATTTCAAAATTAGATGTTTCATCTCCTAGAATTTTTAATGGTAATAATCAATTACCAAGACAATTATTAATGGAAAATAAAAATCCAATTGATCCAAATCAATTAATCGATCCAAAATTAGGTTCAGTTTACAAAAATTTACAAAAAGATGTTAAATTTTACACAAAAAATTCTGGTAAGCATTATAAATTTAAATATTCACATGATTTCCAATCAAAATTTTTACCTCATCCAATTACAAATAATCTTTATATCCCAACTGGTGCTCATGTTCAAATTTATAATACAGTTAAACCATCAGCTTCAACGATGATGTCCATTGCTCCATTAGTTCAACAATATGGTAAAGTTGGTAATGAACAAAAAATTAAAGATCCAGTTGTTACTGATATAAAATTTACACATAATGCTAATTGGTTAATTTCTTTAGATGTTGAAACTCGTGGTGAAGTTGAAGATAATGTTGGTAAATTTGAATCCATTGAAACTTTAAGATTTTGGAAATCAACATCAACTGATGATGAATTTACCTTACAAACTAAAATTATTCAACCACATTCATCAAAAATTACTTGTATAGCAATTGCTCCAAAGGCATATTTTAATGGTGAGGCAATTGCAACAGTTGATGATAAAGGTAGCGTTAAATTATGGAGACCAAATTCAAATTCTTGGACTTTAAGAAAATTTCATTCTTCAAATTCTACCCAATTAGGCATTAAAAAATCTCTATGTTGTTGGTCTCCTGATGGTAGTATTATTGCCGTTGTTAATGGTGGTAAAGTTTCATTAATTAATGTTAATACATTTGAAACTATTAATTCATTTGAATTACAAGATGAACATCCACAATTAATTCAATTTATAAATGATGGCGCTTCGTTATTAATAGCAACAAGAACTCATGTTGTTAGCTTTAATTTATTAAAATCAATCGTTGAATGGGGTATTCAAATTGGTTGGGGTAATTCAATAGTTAAATCTAATAATGAGGAAGTTATGATTATTGGTAAATGGTTTTCAAAATCAGCAGAAATTGTTTCTAGGGTTAGTATTTGGCAAAATGGTATTTGTAAATCTTGTATTGATTATGAAGGCATTCTAATTGGTGCTGAATGGAGTGATGGATGGAATAAATGGGTCATTGTTGATATTAATGGTCAAATCGGATTTACAGGACAAAATTCAACTTCTATTGCCATTGAAGAATCAAATGATGAAGCTGATGGTTGGATGGTTAGCGTTTTAGGTCAAGCTAGAGTTTTAAATGACGTTCATAATGCTAATAGTAATGCTAATTCTAATTCAATTGAAAATGATAGACTTGGATTGAAAACTGGTGTGTTTGATAGATTACTAGATGATTGGGATGTGCAGTTGGATGTGTTATTTGACAGAGTTGTCAGCGTGTTGTAGATATCTCAGCATTCTAGTTTAAGCTTAAGTTAAATAAATTGACAATTTTATAGACTCACAAAGCCTCTTTTTTGCTTTGATTAATTTGTTAATAACATGGTTGTTTTTTTCATGAAAAGGTAATTTCTCTGCATTTGCCAAAATGGCTCGTAGTAAGATTCAAACAAGAGAATATGCTTCCCGCTATTTATTCTAAAAAGAAAAATAGTCTATAAAAAAGCACACGAACATTCCTCTTTAAAGAAATGCCTATTATTGCTGGCTCTACGTTTGAGGCGCACACAAAACTCGTGTGTTTCTTAATTCCCCTTTTCAAATAAACACAATACTCAAATGTTAGAGCTCGGATTTAATAAGGAAGCTCGTAAAATGGCACCTGTTGAAGAATATTTCTTTTGGAGGGGTAAATTAAAGGCATATACAAATTTTAGAGTTGGTGCAGAATTTAATAAAGAGTTGGATCTGGAAACGCTTCACAGGGCATTAAACTATATGTGCTACAAATATAGTAATCTATGCTCTACCGTTTTTGAAACCGAATTTAATTTAACAGTCAAAGATTGTAATTATGGTATTGGTCTTTTAGACAAGTTTTATCTAAAGGATATTTTACACGTCATCAACGATTCAAATGTGACCATGAAGAATGCCTTAGATATGGTTAATGATACTTACTTCGAATATGGAATTAGTAAGCCAACATGGGGGTTAATTTTTTTAAATAAAAAACAATTACTATTTTATGCTGATCATTTGTTATTTGACGGTACTTCTGGTGGTAATTTCCACCTTAGATTGGTGGATGCACTAAACGCTACTAAAAATACCTTTTCAAAAGATATATACAACGGGTTAGATTCAATTGTCTATGATAGATCTAATCTATCAATAGATTTCACTGTCACTCCACCTCCTGATAAACTCTTAGATTATTCATTTTCATGGGGGAAGCTAATTTATTCTTGGATGACAAATGTGGCTCCAAAGTGGTTGTCCAATTGGGTTCAATACTTTTTCAGTAAAAATCCATTTGAAAATTACAGAAACTATAAAACTTTTAGTACTACTATTAAAGATCAAGACAAATGTACCATTCTTAGATTCCCTTCAAAAGATGTCAAAAAGTTAATTTCTGTTTGTCGTCACCATAAAGTTAAACTGACTGCTTTAATTACTCATGTCGCTTTATTATCAATTACTGAATATACAGGAGACTGTGATACCCTTTCAAATATTCCAACTAACGGCAGATCTACTTTGGATATTGCAAAAGGTTTAGAGTTGTCGTCTAATTTCACACCAGATTTGGGGTTATTTATGGGTAATGTTTCATTAGATTTGCCATCTATGACCAAATTATGCCCTGAAGGAGAAATAAATTGGGATATTACCAAAACTATTCATGGAATCATTCATAAAGGCGTGTCATCTTCATTAGAAGATATAGGACTTTTAAAACTGCTACCTCTTCGGGAATTTGTTGAAAAAAATTTAAAAAATCAATCATTAAATGCAACTTTTGAATGTTCAAATATTGGTAATATTATATCAGAGCAGAAGGAAATGGATGATTTTGAAATTGTTGAAGCATGGTTTGATCAGCCTTATTCTAAGACACTGTTCAGCATTGATGCAGCTAGCTCACTAAATGGTATGAACCTAACTATGCGCTGCCAAAGACAAGACTGGTTAGCAGAGTTAGCAGTTAAAATTGACAGCTATCTAAAGGCAGTCATAAATGACGTGTGATAGCATTGTTTTACGTTATCGACCACATTTATAATGAAGAATGATTGAATGTGAATCCATCAACGAGTAACTTGCTGCATAAAACTATGTAGCTCATCTTCATAATAAAATTGCACCCAGGGGGGGCTACGTTATCCCCATGAAGTGGCTTGCTGTAGTGCGATACAAATTCTATGTTTCTTTTTATCTTATCAAAAATATAAAACGTTTTATAGCTCAAATTTTCATTAGGAAACTCTTCGTACTTATCAACTTTTGGGGTTCTAATTTTATAAATAGAATTAAAACTGTTTTTATCTTATCGCAGTGATCCATTTCCATGATTTTTATTAATGCATATTTATTTTGTGCCAGCTTTACTTCTGAATACTCAATATTAAATATTATTAAAAAGATTTTGTTTTCCATCAATATATGAAACGTTTGAACCCTGGCTATTAATGCTTTTTTCATATACATATAGTTTTCAATTTTTGGATCATCGAATTTGTATGTGGATATATACTTTTCATCCTTCCAATATTCGTAGGTTAAAGTCATAATTATCATCACAAATCATGCCCAAAGAATTGAAACAGTCAAAAGCTGTAACAGGACAAGACAGATTCCAACTTACCCAAGTTACAAAATTATAAATTTGGTCTGTATTAAAATAAGGTTTATGAACTTCCTCTCCTCCCTTGCAAATTCAAACACCGAACATGACAATTCATAATATCCACTTTCATCAATTCAAATAGGTATTGGTGGGCCTTTCTTTTTTGCTTGGATTTCCTCTTCACTTATTGTATCCGCTTTTGAATCCCAAATAGATTCTTGCTCTATTTGTTTATCATTAGATGAGCTGCTATTCTTCATATTAAGCAGTCTGCTGAATAAATTATTAAAATTTTTCATTATAAAAAATTAGGCCAAGATAATACAGTTACTAAAAAGTAAACGGTGTAAATATTAGAAAAGAAAGAATAATCTTCTGTGCCCAATTTTTGTACATGATGATTTTCTGGCATGAAATTGGGTGTTCTGTTGCGTTGTCACTATTTTTCCTTTGAAGCCATTTTCTGCTGCCAGTTTTGACTTGTCTGTTGTAAAAGTTTAGTTGGTGCAATTTACATCATTTACCTTTGATTAGTAAGTCGGTGCATTTACGTAAATTAGAACATAATGGTTTATACTTTTCAAAAAGAAGGAACTTTAAGTGAAAATACAAAAATTTTTACAAGGACCTGATTTGTTCTAATGCTTATTGTTTGACATTTGGCAATTGAGGTTTGACGATCTGAATATAAAGAAACAAAAATTAGAATTGCTCTCACTCAATTGTATCTGGAAATTGTAAAAAATAAGCAATTTTGGAAATTTTCTTTCAGTGAGCAATGATGCTTGTTGTTTTAACCTTAAATGTGTGCTGATTAAGAAAATCTAACATTTGTGATAAATAATTTTGCCTTTTAGAAACACATTGGAGGAAATAAAACTTTGATTTAAGAAGAATGAGCGTCTTTTTAGTCACTGGATATTGATAAGTTTGTGTGCGTTTTAACTCTTTTATTAATTTCAATATATTCTCTTTTTTATCAATTTAAAGATATTCAGCAACGGATGTTCATACATAAGAATAAAAAAGAATAAAAAAACACAGAGAGGAACTTTCATGTCGTGGGTTTTATAAACGGGTAGAAATAAAAAGTACAAGCAACACCCATCTACTATAAAAAATTCTCTGTTCATAGAAATTTTTATATTGTACAAGATACTACATTTTTACCTAGTGGTGTTTCTTTTCTTGTTTCCATTACTTGAGCTATTTATCTTTCGGATTAAAACACAGGTTTTCCTTTGGGTGGCTTTAAAGTTTCCAATTTTTGAACTCTTTTGTGCTAAGAAAGTTTTATGACATTAAAAAATACCATATATATGATGTAAATTGTGTTTCTGCGTTGAGCCGTAGGGTGAATGCTAAAGCACAGACACTGAAAGCGGAGCTGGATTATTTGGATACTGAAATATCTGCCCCAGTTAAAACTGTGTCCAAAATTTAAAACAAAATACTAAAATACAACACAAGTCATTGGAAAACATTGAATGATGTCACAAGCATAAGGATGTTTTATTGCTTCCATTCATTGTGGGACAAATGAATGATACTTTTCCAGCTATCAGGCTTTCGACAGATGTTAAAAAGCCTGTATGTAAATTACTTCTCGCACAAACGATTTGAGTTAAATTTAAAAATAATAGCTGTACAAAAAGAGGCAAAAGTCATTTTCTCCTTTATTCTAAAGATTTAGCTGTAAACGTGTTTTACCAAAACATTATTTGTGGTATTACAATTTGAAATACTTAGCTATACAACTCAGTATTTCAAATATTAATTTTTCTTGTTAAACTATTCTTTTTAAATATTTAGTTAATTACGGCAAACTGCATTTACAATTTTTTGAAGCAGAGTCACTCTATTATTGGCTGTAACAATTTGATGATCCAAAAAGAATCTGTCCTTAAATTCATTGTATTTATCAACCTCTGGTGTTCTATACTTATATGCAATTGCTTTGGTAACATTTATTCCACCAAATCCTGAGGCAGACTTTATTCTAGTCCCATAATTAGTTCCATAAATATTTCCCCAAACTTGCAACAAAGCAACATTATTTTTTGCCCTTTCCCCTTCTAAATAAGGTAGTTTTGGTAAAGGTTCAAGTAATATTCTGTCTTCTATTAAATTATGAAAAGTTTTAATTCTAGCTATTAGTGATGAGTCAACATATAAGTAATTTTCAAATTTCAGATCATTAAAGTCATACATAGACTCATACAGGGTGTTTTCCCAATACTCATTATCATTTAAGTTAATCCGATGAAGCCATGTCCATGATGGATATTTGGTAAGCAACATAGTTTTGTAATTTTCAAAGCCAAGCTGCTCATCTTTTGGATTCAAACCTTTATCAACGGGATGGGTTGAATAATATACAGACTGAAGCAACTTGACTAAAATATTTGGATCAATAAACAAATCAGGTCGGTCGGGTCTCAATCTCGTAATAACTTTATGACCGTTGCCATCATAGATTATACCCAGAGAATCAAAATAATTTTCAAAACAGAGAGGATAAAGCAAACCTGTCATCCTAGATAGGAAACTATTAACTTCTTCTGCGTTAAAATACTCTTCAGAATTATTTTTTCCCCCTTTAGAAAGCTCTTTGGCCCTTAAAATGAGAGACATGTATAAAATATATTCAATTTTGGAAATATACTCATACCATCTTGGTGCAGTAGTAGTTTCCGTTTCAAAGACGATGCATGACAAGTCATAAAAGCCACATTCATCAATTGAAACACATGTAGGTGGAGACAAATAACAACTAGGCAAACATAATCTTTTGTAATCTTCACCTAATGCTAGTTTTATAATATCAGCAAACGCTGGTGAACTATTTTTTAAAGATTTATTTTTTTCAAAAGCATTCTGCGTTGCTGAAGGGTCATAACAGTTTCTCGAGTCCATTCTAATGGCGGCTGGATGGCAATGAGTTTCGTTGACAGTCCTGTTTTGATATTTTTTTTGCCCATGGTGTTTTTCAATAAATTGTTAAGTAAGAAACTGAAAGCCAACAAATAAATTTGAGAGAAATGTAGCTATTTATAGGTAACATTCAGATCTGCTGAGCGAATTCTCCGCATTGGGTGGGGCTTTCTGCAAAATAAGCTGTAAAATAAAAGACAATTGCCTTTATCAAATTCATTGGGGTAGTGGTTTAATATTCACCTTTATCATTTAAACAACACCAAGATGGATAACACAAACCTCTCTTCAATTTTCAAAAAACTCGCAATCTTGGTGTCAGAACAAGTGGCCGCTGGTGACGTAACCAAATAATATGGACAATGCCAGAGATTTGATCTTGAAGCTTCAAAGTGGCTGAACTCCCACACTGAAGATTTTTCTACTTCTTTTATACATTAAAAACCTAAGGAAAACCTTCACTAATAGCTTCTAATCTGTTATAGCTTATCTGTAAGAATATCAAGTTTATAATCATTGTTATTATTATTAAGATAATAAATGGCACTAAAGTATGTATTAGACTCAACTCAAAAATTTTTAACTCGGTTATGCCCATTCTGATGAGCTAGATTAGGTATTTCCGACAAAAAAATTAAATTACAAGAGGAATCCAAGCCATTTATGAACTCAAAAAAAAACTCCTTTGAAAACAATGACCTGACTTTCAAAATGCTTAAGGTCGACAACGCTCCAATCTCTGACACTAAATTTTCGATAAGATCCTTCAAAACCTCAAATCAAATCTACATCAACTCTAAAAGGACTCGCTGCCTCCTGAACGAGTCTTCAACTCCTACCACTTCTAATAGAGCAATATCAGCAACTGTTTTTCATCTTTTGTCCTGATTAAATTTAGACCCTCAGTCAACCTACCAATTTGGCATACCAAACAATATGCCCCAAACACTAGGTGGCATATTAGTATCATATGTTCTTTAACTACAGTTATATTTGAACTTTTCATCACCAGAAGAAATCCTTCGATAGACGAAAAGCAACTGGAAGGAAAGATAAATAACGAAAATTGAAATATTGAAATTTTCTGGAATTCAGCTACCCCACTGAATTACACACGTAAACAAATCACGTGATGCCAAAAAAATTGACTTCTGGCGCCTCAAAACAACCAGTTTATAGCCCTCCCGTGGACCTGTTATAAAAAATAATAAGACAGATTTGTAGAAAACCAACAGCTGTAAAAAACTATTTAAAAAAGTTCTAAAATTTGCTGAGATTAGACTATTAATTTAAAAAATTGGCCGCTCCTAAATTGGGTGGATCCGTTCTCATTATAAGAAAACCTAGTTAATTGCTGTATTAATTTTTATGGGAAAGTATTCAAAAACCCACTTGTTTTTATCGTTTTTGGTTTTTTTTTTATATATTTTTTTGTTTTTTGTTCCCTGAAGGGATTTTTGGTATATTGAACTATGCTTAGTTAAATTCTATTGATGATCATATCTAATCAATGAATCATAAATTATTTTGTATTTTCTGATGATATGTGGATTGTTAACTTCTGTTTTGCTTAAATGGTAGAATTTTCTGTAAATGAAGTGTAAAAATCCTAACCCATAGTCAATTTTTTCCAGTTGAGACATGGACAATTTGTTATTAGCTATTATATTGTGATTTAGTGGAACGGGCATTCGTAGTGTTTCCCATATTATGTTAGCTTTTCCACAACTAGTTATGACATGGTTTAATCCCATATTTTCTATTTACTGTTACGGATTCATTCGGACAAGTCCAAATGTTTAGTTACACTTCCATGTGTTCAATGGAAATTGAACATTATATAGAGAAGGGATTTCCCTGTTTTTATAGTTATATTTAATTAAGTTTTTTCGAGAATTTTTAAAAAAATTAAAAATTAAATTTAATTATATAGTATCACTTTTAGGATTTCTAAGTAAATCGTTTTACAATCCTATCCAGAAAAATCTTTTTATTTACAACACGTGTCCTTATTAGCTCAGTCGGTAGAGCGTTCGGCTTTTAACCGAAATGTCCAGGGTTCGAGCCCCTGATGAGGAGGTCGCGTATATTTTTTTTCATTGAATGAATTCAGAAAAAAGGCAGAGTTGCTTTATGTTTTCTTTTTACAAGGATGGAGAGAGAGAAATGGAGTGTTTCACGACCGCTTGTCATCAATCAATCCCAATCAGAGAATTTGGATAAATTTTATGATGATCAAAAGGTTACTGTTATGGATAAATTGCAGAGTGTGATAGATAACTACAAAGAAGAAGAAGATTCAGATTATTCACCTGATATGGATGAAGTGAATTTGTTAACTGAGGAAGAAAACGAAGAGGAAAAGGAAGAAAAAGAGGTAGAATTTGTTTCAAAAAAATTAGACAAATATTATAAAGAGCTACCAGATGATAATTACGAGTTTAGTGAAGTGTCAGAGGAGGATTACTTTGACGGACACGAGATTGAAGAGTACAATCATTCCAAGAAAAGAAGGCCACTGAAGCAAATTATTTTTATTTGTTGCATTTTGGTCATTCTTTCTATGCTGGTATTTTTTTTTAGTTTCACTTTTTTTCAGGGAGAGTTATTGTCAAAGAGTGATCCTTATCCTCTTCCTGTGGAATATTCGGCAATGATTCATAAGTTGAGTATATTAGAAGAAGAACTTAGGCAAGAAAGGCAAAAAATGGAAGAATTACAAAGTATTATTAATAAGTATACACTCCAAACAGTGCACCTTGAGACAAAGTTCACCACGAATACATTGAATTTCCCAGAGAGTCACAGTGAAGGACAAATGAGTATAGAAACGAAAGTGTCAGGAAAACAACTAACTAAAGCTTACCAGGAGGCAACAATTGGTAAAGATTTATCAACTCATACTACCTCAAGTGTTGATAAAACGCCTCATTCGAAGGGGCCTGTCAGTAGAGGCATCGTAAGATCTAGATTATATAACGTTGCAAAACAGGCTAAAGTGATAAGGCAGCTTACATCACGACCTCTTAAAAGAATAAGGAAAAGAGGATTGATTGTTGACAGATTTTTACACGGTTATCCTGATTTATTTCGCCGCCTAATTCGTAAAATTAATTCAAATACAACAATTGGATGGTGGGATACAATTACAGGTTCAAATGGATCTTCAATCATGGGATTGGGTGATATAAATTTAATATCTTCACAAAATACACCAAAAAATTTATTAGTTGAAAATCCGGCATTGATTTGGCAAAATAGAATTGAAAATTTACCAATCTATTTTACGCTAGGTTTTAACAACGGGATTAAAGTTAGGGAAGTTGGCATTTTACATTCAAAATATCCTCCGTCTTCTTATTTGAATATTTCTGCAAAGGAAAAGAATTTATTTAAAAAAAGATGGAAAGATTCTAGCATTAAACTTGTTTCATTATTTATTCAACCTCAAAACTTAGATCTGGTTGGGGATATGAAAAATAACCTTCAAAAATTTGTCAATCAAGATATAAACAGGCATACTTTTGGTAATAAATATTCTTTTGATGAATGGGTGAGAATCGGAGAATTAGAGTATAGTATTGATGATCAATCACCTAGTTATCAAGCATTTCCATTTAATGCTGATTTGGTGATTGAATTAAATAATTGGCTCATAAGTAAGATGATGTTTGTTGTTCATAGCAATTGGGGCGATAAAGAGTTGGTTATTCTAGATACTGTTAGGGTTTACGAAATTGAAGAATTTGGTGACGTTAACGTGATGGATCTACCACTTTTATAATGTATTTTTTAATTGTGTATTAATATTTGTTTGATTTTATTGAGCATATAAGGTTGTGTATAAAGTAACACAAAAACCTTCAAATATTTTAATTCTTTTTTTTTAAAAAAATGCCTTAAAAATTTGAATTCAATTAGGTCATTCAATTAGTCATTTAGGTGTATATTGGTTGAAAATGAGCAAAGTTGCACAGGCTGACTGATTTTCCCTTTTTTTCATTATTTCGGATGACTCGCACAATTTAAACCATTATATCAAAAGCAAGAATGACCGAACCAATTATTACTTCCCTATTGGATACAGATCTGTATAAATTAACAATGCAGGCTGCTATTCATAAATACTATGCTAATGTTCCTTGTGTTTTCAAGCTGACAAATAGAACGCCCGACAAGAAGCTTACACCTGAAGCCTTAGATTGGCTCAACGAACAGATACAGAGCCTAGGCAATTTGAGATTTAAAAAGGATGAATTAGATTTTTTGAGGTTGAAAGTTGGATATTTAGGTGAGGATTATTTTAAATGGTTAGAATCATTCCAATTGAAACCATCTGAGCAAATTAAATTGAACGTTAATGGCGACGCTATGGAACTGCTAGTTGAGGGACCCTGGGATGTGGTGACACTTTATGAAATCCCTGTTTTAGCATTAGTTTCTGAATCATATTTTAGATTTATAGATACTGAGTGGAAGTTAAATGGCAAAATAGTTAAAGATAATGATTCAAGTATGCAATTAGTCGTTGATCATGCCAAGCAAAAATCATCAGAATTATTAGAGGCAGGTTGCGTCTTCAGTGAATTTGGTTCTAGAAGAAGGAGAAGTTTATCAGTTCATAAGGCAGTTATGAAAGGAATTATGGCTGCTGTCAACGAGGGTGCTGGTCCAGGTAAATGCTTAGGTACCTCCAACGTTTTACTTGCCAAGGAATTTGGCACAAATCCAATTGGTACTATTGGTCATGAATGGATGATGGGTGTTGGTGCAATTGCCTTCAGCAAGTCTAAAAATTACACTGCCTACACCAATGCAAACAAATTATCAGTTGAACAATACGTTGGTTTAGTTGGATTAAAAAATGCTGGTTTAGCATTGACAGATACTTATGGCACTGAAAATTTCTTGCAGCAATTTGAAGAGCCTTATATTGGTTCCTACATTGGTATGAGACAAGATAGTGGTGATCCATCTGATTATGTGCGAAAAGTTTCTAAATGGTATAAAGAGAAAGGATACTATAACGAAAAGGCAAAAATGGTTTGCTTTAGTGATTCTTTAAATGTTGCAAAGTGCATTAAATTGAAAGCTGTTTGTGAAAATGAATGTGGTATGAAGGCGTCATTTGGTATTGGTACTAATTTTACCAATGATTTTGATTCAGAACCTATGAATATTGTCTGTAAACTTTTATCATGTGGAGGTGCATGGGCTATTAAGATTAGTGATAATGCAGGTAAGAATATGGGTGATGATGCTACCGTTCAAGGTGTCAAAAAGGCACTTGGTTATGTTGAGAGGCAATGGGCAGAGGGTGACGAAACTCACCGTTGGAGAGACTAATTTTTTTTAATTTATATTTTTTTTAAATTGTAACTCTATTGTGATAAACACGGACTCATTAACCTTCCAAGAAAGGTAGAGACTTGCGAATATATCGTCATTACATAAGCAATTCTTTATCATTTCCTAATTAGGAAGGTCCAGCGGAGAGCGAGCGCCGCAAAATATAAAATCGGGATTGGCTTCCCGCTAATATCAACTTTATAAAAGCGGCATATATCTGTTAAAATGTTTGATTTGTAAATAGTTTAGTAAAATAACTTATGTCTATCTCTGAATTTTACTTCCCAGAAGAGCCAACTGCACCAGAAGTTAAGACTGCCATTCCAGGTCCAGCTTCCCAAGCCCAACTTGCTGAGCTTTCCAAAGTTTACGATACAAAGGCTGCTTATTTTGTTACCGATTATTACAAGTCTTTAGGTAACTATATTGTTGATGCTGATGGTAATAAGCTTTTGGATTCGTACTGTCAAATTTCTTCTATTGCCTTGGGTTACAACAACCCTGCTTTGTTGAAGGCTGCCGGTTCTGTTGAAATGGCAACTGCTTTATGTAACAGACCAGCTTTGGCATGTTTCCCATCAACTGATTACAAAAAGATTTTAGAAGAAGGTTTGCTTTCTGTTGCTCCAGCTGGTTTAGACAAGGTTTGCACTGCTCATACCGGTTCTGATGCTAATGAAATGGCTTTCAAGGCTGCTTTAATGTACCAAGCTAACAAAAAGAGAGCTGGTGCTGCTTTCACTGAAGAAGAATTGACCTCTGTTATGGAAAATCAATTGCCAGGTACTTCTGATATGGTCATTTTATCCTTTGACAAGGGTTTCCATGGTAGATTATTTGGTTCTTTATCCACCACTAGATCCAAGGCCATTCATAAATTAGACATTCCAGCTTTTGATTGGCCAAAGGCTCCATTCCCTTCTTTGAAGTATCCATTAGAGGAACACGAAGAAGAAAACAAGGCCGAAGAAGAAAAATGTTTGAAGGCTTTAGAAGAAATCATTTCCAACTATCCAACTAAGGTTGCCGCAGTCATTGTTGAACCAGTTCAATCTGAAGGTGGTGATAACCACGCATCTCCAGCATTTTTCCAAGGTATTAGAGCCATTACTAAAAAGCTCGATGTTTTGATGATTGTAGATGAAGTTCAAACCGGTGGTGGTGGTTCTGGTAAGATGTGGTTACATGAACATTACGATGTTGTTCCAGATATTATGACTTTCTCCAAGAAAATGCAAAATGCAGGTTTCTTTTTCTCTGAAGAAGGATTGGCAGGTGATCAGCCATTTAGACAATTCAACACCTGGTGTGGTGATCCATCAAAGGCTTTGATTGCTAAGGCCATCATTGGTGAAATTAAAGAAAAAGATTTGTTAAAGACTTCAGCTGAAACTGGTGATTACTTGTATGGACTCTTGGATGCTGTTAGAGCAGCAAACCCAGACAAGATGTTGAATTTGAGAGGTAAAGGTAGAGGTTTCTTTATTGCCTTTGATTTACCAACAGCAGCTCTTAGAAACCAACTTTTAGCTGAATGTAAGGCTTTAGGTTTGAATATTGGTGGTTGTGGTGACCAAGGTGTCAGATTGAGACCAGGATTGGCTTTTGGTAAGAAACATGCTGACATTTTGGCTGACATTGTTGGTAAGGCATTCCAAAAGTTGTAAGCCTGTTTATAAAGTAAATCAAATTTTATAGAGATGAAAAGATAATTTTTTTTAAGCAAAACAAATAAATTCAATTGAAATGCCAATTGTTCAAAACACACGCACTGAAGTGTGCTGTGCGTAATTTTTCAGGTTTTGGAGCTTTGTTCAAACATTTGAATAAGCTGCGTTTGATAGCTGGCCTGAAAGGTGGTACATAGAGAGTGCACAATAATGAGTACAAATTCTACTGAACAAAATGTTTCTGTTAATCTGTTTAACGGGTATGATGATAAAACTGAGGAAGTGAAGACACAGTTTGTTGTTCTTGATGAGAACCACTATATCCCACGTTTGAAGAACTATTACTCTGCAGCTGATGATTTTATGACATGTGACTGTCAACAAGAATACGACGATGATGATATTAATTGGGCGTGTGGGGCTGACTCCGATTGTATTAACCGATTGACCAATATCGAATGTGTCAACGACCAGTGCAATTGTGGAGATGATTGTCAAAATCAAAGATTTCAAAAGCACCAATTTGCTGATACTTCTATATTTTTAACAGCAAAGAAAGGATATGGTATGAGGGCCAACGTTGATATACCAGCTGGAACTTTTATTATTGAATATATGGGTGATATTATTGACCAAGAGGAATATGGCATTAGAAAGGAAAAGTATGGTACAGAAGGTGTGAAACATTTTTATTTTATGATGATTCAAGACAATGAAATTATTGATGCCACTAAAAGGGCATCATTAGCTAGATATTGTAACCATTCATGTGATCCAAATGCCTATGTTGATAAATGGGTTGTTAAAAAAAGATTCAAAATGGGTATCTTTGCAAAGAGAGATATTACAATGGGCGAAGAAATTTGTTTTGATTATAATGTTGATAGATATGGTGCTGAACCACAAAAATGTTATTGTGGCACTGCTAATTGTATTGGCGTCATGGGTGGTAAAACACAAAGTGAATCTGTAAGACTTCTTCCGCATTCAATTACGGAGGCTCTTGGCGTTACCGCAGCCAATGAAAAGAAATGGCTAAAAATACAAAAGGATAATGGTATCAAGGTTACCAAGGCAAACATTGACTCCAATGTGAATGTAGAATTTGTTAAATCACTTGAATTGGAACCTCTCTCTGTTGATGAAGTTGCAAAGGTTGTCAGTTGCTTGATGCAACCTGAGTTGGATGTTGTTGTTCTTAAGAGAATCTTTGAAAGGTTTTACATGAATGAAGAAGAAACAGAGTATCTCACCCAGCGATTCAACAGACTTCATGGTTTACAAGCATTAGGTCATGCATGCAAATCTTTCCTTTCAACTATACACGATGGGAAATTATCTGATGATCATTATGAAGTTGCTAAGCAGATAATTGGTATTCTTAAGTTATGGCCACAGCTACGAACTAAGAATTCTGTTCAAAATAGTAATCTTGAGGATTATCTTAATAAGCTCAAGTCTTTTATGACCAATGATACTGAATTTTGTCAATTAATAGAAGAAATAATTCAAAACTGGTCATCTTTGAAAATTGAATTCCGTATTCCTAAAAGGATAAATTCTTCTGAATCAAGAAGTTCTTCAGCATTATTTGATGATCGTAGATCGCGTTCTGAAGAACCATCAAAGGCAAAGCTTCCGTCTGCTCCTGCTGCCCAAAAGCCATGGGGAGATTTAAACGTTGCTGCATTGCCAGCTAATAAAAAGATTGATGATTACCCACTACCAACAGGTTGGGAATGGGCTCATGACACTAATACCAATAAAAAATATTTTTTTAATAGAGAAAGCGGTATGTCAGCTTGGGAAAAGCCAGAGTGGCCACAGATTAAACAATCAGCTAACAAAAAAGAAGAAGAAGAAGAGGAAAGACAGCTTCGCCGGGAAAGGGATCATGAAAAAGAACTTAGAAGAATTCAGCAGGATTTAGAAAGGACCAGAAAGTTAGAAAGTCAACAGAAGTCTAGGTCAGAAAGGGAAAGAAATAACGAGCTCAATAATATGATTAACCAAGCCAAAAAAGATGCAGCAGAGGCTATTTTGAAAAAAGAAAAAGAAGAAGAGAAGAGACAAAAGAAACTAGAGGCAAAGGAAAAGAATAAAAAGAAACCAAAGATGGAAAGCTCAAAGCAAATCAAACAGGTGGATGAGAAGAAACTTGCCGCTGCTGAAAAGAAATGGGTGAATCTTTTGGCCAAGTACATCCCATCCATGATCAAAAAGTATCAAGAGTTATTAGGCCATGATAACATCAAAAAATTTGGAAGGGAAATTACTCATTTATTGGCTGAAAAGGAAGTGAAGAGACATGGCGTTGATTATAAAGTTCCATCCTCATTAAATGAAGACAGAAAAAATAAGACAAAGTTATTTGCTAAAGAGTATGTTCATAAACAAATATCCAAAATTAAAGATCGGAAGAAAAAGAGGAAGCTTGATGAAGCCGGGGAATTCCCAACTGAAAAGAAACAGAAGTCATGATGAGTTTGGATATATTGAAAAACAAAAAAAGGCTTTGTAAAATTTTAATCATTCAAAGATATGTACAGATACAGTTGTGAGAGCTTAATTAAAATATTTGACACTTTTATACGGTTATATAGTATTCTTATCACAACATTGAAAGTTTTCAATCTTCCCAAAATGGAAATATTTGAAGAAAGCTGCACAGATTTGTCGCGGTGATGAAATCACTCAAGTTGAAGAACTGATCGTGTTCAGTTGGATTTAAACATGAACGCTCCGTGGACTCCAACTCCTCATTTGCTCCAGGCGGTCACTATTAGACCATTCATTCCTACTCATGGTGCAAATACTCCTAAAAAACTTGTGCCTTATTTGCGCAGCATATATCCTGGTGAGCTCGTTTATGTTTTTGAAACTCTTGCCAATGGATCAACCACATGGGCTAGAGGTTACAATATTCAAAAACCTTTACCATCAGATTATTCTTCTGACTCCGTTGATGTTAAAAAGTTACCAGAAAACTTGGTTTCTATATCGATTTTCCCAATGTCTTGTGTGAAAGTTTTAAAAAATATTGATCCTAATACAGATGAAGTTTTTTCAAACGATTCTTCTACTTTTGACAGCTCTGCGTATGATGAATATGATGAATATGCAACTGATTCTGAATCAATTGCTCATAAAAATGAAAAAAAACAACATAGACCACCATTACCCTTGAATACTGAACTTTCTACTTCTGATCTGGCTGCAGAAATCAAACTTACTTTGAATACTATTTCTTCCACTATTTTTGCCGTTTATTCTAAAAGTAACTTTGAATTTTTCAATAAATTGACAATTATTTATTATGAATTGGACGATTTGAGAATCAGTTTAACAGCAGGCTTGTTAACTAAAAGAGAAGAAAATATGTCTAGGAAGAAAGTTTATCTTTTGATGAGT
Source organism: Martiniozyma asiatica (nom. inval.) (assembly GCA_037044635.1). Classification (NCBI taxonomy): domain Eukaryota; kingdom Fungi; phylum Ascomycota; class Pichiomycetes; order Pichiales; family Pichiaceae; genus Martiniozyma; species Martiniozyma asiatica (nom. inval.). The sequence continues at coordinate 2,973,674 of BTFY01000009.1, read as the reverse complement.
AAATTTTCAAAGCTTTTAGCTTCTGGTGGTGGATTGATTAATCGTTCTAAACATTCCAAGTCCGATTTGGATGGTAGAGAATCTATTATTGCCAGAGATGAACAAACGGCAGAGTTATTTAATCCGGGTGAGGGCAACTCTTTTGTAAATCCTGCCAAAATCTCTCAATCTCAAGCGTTTAGTGCTCTCAGTCCAAAATATCCATGGGGTCAATCTGCTTCACCTTTTATTCCTGAAAAAAATAGCAAATTTGAAGGTACACCACCATCAAACATTTTAGTCGATGTTAAAAGGGTTGTGGGTTCTTCAACTGTTGTGCCAAGAGGTTATGCTGGTATGAAAGCTTACATGTATTTGAGAGATACTAGAAAAAGATTGACAGAAGCTTTTGCAATTTCAATTTTACCTGATCAAGATTTTACATTGGATAATTTAGCTGCTGCTTTATTCACTAATATTCCTGCCATGTCTGTCGACTCTGGCCGTGTTTTTTTGGTTGCTTTGATTACTGAAACTATTCAAAATCATAAATCAACGGGTATTGAAGTTCACAAGACCTTACCAGTTATTAGAAAGGGTATCTGTGCAGGTGTTGCTGATATTTCTCGTATTTTCTCTCGTCGTAAGGGACATTTGGTTTCAGGTAAGGCACATAGATTTTCTATAAAACTATACTCTTCTTATTTAGATTCTAATAAACAAGAAGTTAAACTCTATCATGGAATGAATTCCATGATGGCAAAATCAATGACAATGGTTAACAATGGTTGGGGTGAATTAGTTGATCGTATTATTAGTGGCTCTAATAAGGGTGTGGCCGTTAACCCTAGAGCTGAAAGATTGATTTTGAGTATCAAGGAATTGAGATTGTCTTCAGATAACAAAAAAGTTTTGGATTCATTATCAAGTACTAGAAATAGTGCATTGGCATGTATCCCTATGTTGTATTATAATCCATTAGAAAAGGACTCTGATAGAATATTTTTGAGATTAATGAAAACTACTGTAACAGGTATGAATTTGAAGGAAAAAAGTTATATTACTGTTCACCTTAAAGCTTCAAACAAATCTATCAAGTTTGCCAAGGGTACTAACGAACCACTGGCTTCTTTTTGGAGATTTTTATCTGTTTCTCCAGAGGAATCAATTCATGAACTTATTTCAGTCAGGGGCTTTAGCAAAACTCCAGATTCTGGCTCCGATTTTTTGATTTTTGATACGTTTGTCAACGATGAATTTTTTGGTGAAGCAAGATATTTGTTAAGAAATGGTTCCATTATGAATGATACTGGTATTTTTTCTAAAGTTTCAAAAATCATGGATGTTGTTGGTGCTGATGGTTCAAAGATATCCATTGAAATGGATTTGGAATATGTTGGAAAAACTTATAATGTGGAAACCAACGGCGAGCGTATTTTGAAATGGAAAAGTTTATTTGGTGCTGATTTGAAAAAGAATGAAGCTGTTTTCATTGATCTTTTAAGTAAACTTAGAAGATTAAAGCCTTCAACTTTAATCGGTAAATTTTCTGAATTTTGTTTTGCTTTAACTACCGCTTATCAGGCTGCATGTGATTTAAAATTAGAAAGATTATCTTATATTTTATTTGAGTCTTTAGTTCAATTGTTAGATGTTGCTGTTGCCAGAAATGAAGAATACGTTAGTATTTTTGAAACAATGATTGATGAACATGGTTCCCAACTTCCTAAGGTTGGAGAAAAATTACTGTCCTCTATGGTTAATGTATTCTCAATCTTTGAGACTGATTGGACTGCAACTGGTAGAGCATTATGTCGTGTTTCTATTTTGGTACTTAGAATTGCATCCAAGTGTTTTAGTAATGTCACCGAGTACAAAGAAATAGTCACAAGATTTACCCTTTCCATTACTAACTTTTTATCTAGTGGTAAAGAAACTCTTATTGCCGATCAACTACTTATTATTGAAACACTAGAGCTGTATCTTGACTTATTCAAATCCTGGTTTAGCATTTCAGAAATTTGCGATTTTGCCTCTTCATGGATTTCAGCCAATAAAATGCGTGGGTTAGGATTTTTGGAGGATAGTAATGCCAATGCATTGGTTAACAAGAAACGTGATAGAGAGCATAGATTCATAATCTACAAGCTTTTATTTGCTAATAGACTTATGAACAGTTTTATCATGTCAAATGGCACTAGCAAAGAAAGGGAAAAAATGCTTGCACCAGTATTTGATTTTGTGTTGTCTGTTATTTGTAACGATTCCATTGATTTAGAATGCTCAAGGCTATCTCTTTCTATTTTATTGTCTATTTGCAACACTTCTTATGGTAGTGAAAGATTATATCACGATGAAAGTTTACAGCTTTACATGACTTTAGTGAAGTCTATTCCCTTGCTTTCCAAGCAATTCTGCCGTTACTTTGAATTTTGTTCTTCTAGAGGTTTATTAGATTCAAAAAGAACGTTTACAGATTTATTTCCAAATTGTTTTCCATTTAACGATTATCCAATGGACTCCATTGTGAGTGATATTTCGTTGGCAGAAGTCTTGGTTGAATTCACTGTGGTTTTTTCATTTATTACTAAAATGTATGAACAATACAGTAAAGAATTTCTTGCTCTGAACAATCAAAATACTGAATTATTGTATCTCAATTCAGGAAGCAACATTGAATGGCCTAAACTTGAATCCATGGAAAGTGTTCAGAGTATTACCGAAACTGCTAATTTAATTGCAACAGCTGCTTATTATCCAAGCTCCACCTGGTTATCATTACACGCAGTTTCTTTGAATTGTTCATATTTGCTATTGAATTTAGTCAATAATTTTATTCCAGAACCAGAAACATCAAATCTAAGTATATGGCATCAATTTTTAAGCACTTTAATGGATATTGCAACTTCAAAGCCAAGTTCAGTTGAACATTTGGATGCAACTCCAAGAAAAGCTAGTCATCTGCTAATTGGTGATTTGAGAAGTCAGGTTGCTCCGTTTATTGATAGTTCTTGGGACAAGTTAGGTGATAACTCTTCTTTAGAAGATCAAGCACGTTTCCAAATGACCAAATTAGGAAGATACCAACCTGGTGTTATTTCACTTCAATCATTTGATCTTTTTGAAAAAATTATGTTACTATCTATGCAAAGAAGTCACGTTTGTTTACACACAGGTGTGAAGATTTTGTGGTGTGTGATTGCATCAGAGCTAACAACCAAGGAAGCATTATTTGATTTGGAAAGACAAACTACTACATCATTGTATGAATTGTTTGACAGGGAAAATATCTATACACCACAAGCTACCGAAATAAAATCTTTTGTTGATTCTATGCATAAGATTATTAAGAAGATGGATCCAGAAGATGCTGACATTACCGAAGTTCTGAAGTTTGCCAAGAAAATTTCTCGTTATCTTGCATCTCTAGCAGAGCTGAAAAAGGTTCCAGCGGGTGAAGAATTTGATGATGATCGTACTTTCCATCGTTTGAATATTTCCAGTTATTTAATGAATGTTGATAGACCAGAATTATTTCAGAGTTTTATTAATGACATGTATGAGAGTAACTTATCTAAGAAAAATTTTGTTCAAGCTGCCTTATCATTAGAATTATTAGCCAACACATATGATTGGGATATTCACACCTATTTACCTGCATGTGCTAAGCCTAAATTACCAAGGCAAACAGCATTTAAAAGAAAAGTCGATTTATTCAAAACTATTTCATCAAATTTTGTTTTGGGTAACAAATTAGAACAGGCAGTTGATATTTACTCTGAAATGCTAAATGCATATAATAACTTTAATTTTGATTTGGCCGGACTTTCATTTTGTCATTCTGAATTAGGTAAACTCTATGGTTCATTAGAAAATGTTGACAGATTAGAGTCAACTTTTTTCAAAATTTCCTTTATTGGGTTTGGGTTCCCAGAATCAATTCGTGGAAAGAATTTTGTTTACGAAGGTTTACCATATGAGCATATCACCAGTATTAACAATAGATTGACAAGATTATATCCAGGTTCGAAAATTATTAGTAATGATGATGAGGCTAAAAAATTATTGAAAGATACTCCAATTGGTAAATTTTTACATATTAAAACTGTTTTGCCTTCAAAAAATATTAGCAATAACGAATTATCATTTATGGCTAGACAGTATGTTGAAAATAAAAACTTGAATACATTCCTAAGCACAAGAAGATTACCAGGTGCATCATCAATTGCTAACTTATGGACAGAGGAAACGACATACATTACATACATGACATTCCCAACTTTAATGAATAGATCTGAAATTAAGTCAACCACTACTATTAAGATCCCACCAATCAAGAATGCGATTAGATCATTAGAGGCTAAAAACAACGAATTATCTAACATTGAATTTTTGATCAATCAAAACTTGAAAGACAATCATAGTTTACAGTCAATTGGTGCTAGTACTATTTTCAACAATTTGACTAGAATTTTATCTGGTACAGTTGATTCTCCAGTGAATGGTGGTGCTGGTGAATTTAAAGTTTTTCTCACTGGTTCTAAAGATGTTGATATTGGCGAATCTAGTAATTTGTATGAACAAGATTGTGAAATTTTGAAGGATTGTTTCAGTAAACTTATTGTTCTCCTTAACAGATTGCTTAAAATTCATGGACTTATTGTTCCAGTTTCATTTAAATTGCAACACGAATCATTAGTTGAATTATTTTCCAAGAATTTTTTTCAAGAAATTGAAGAATTAAAACTTGATGTTACCACTCCATTAGATTATGATAAATTGATGCATTCTTTAACCGCAACTAATGTTCATTCTAAGCATAGACCACAAGAAAGTACTGATGCAATTAACTATTTTGAGACTAGATCTACTAAATCCTCATCTCATAGTACCATACCACAAAGTCCAAGATTGAGAACACCGTCTGTTAACAGCAACCATCATCATCAATTACATAATAATCATAGTCACCACCATCAAAGAAATGGTGGGTTATTGATTGGCAGTAGTAGACATTCTCTTAGAGATGATGTGAGTGGTATCAGTAATGATACACACAATACAAAAAAAACAGCTGCAACCGGTAAGAAGAATATCTTGAATTATAAATAGCGGTAACAAGTAACAATATTATTAAATTTTTGTACATTTATTTTATTTATATTTATATTTATATTTAACTTATTTCATACATTTTAAAGACAAATTTTGTCTAACTTCAATAGCTGACATAATCTATATTTAATGTCTACATTTATCTTGAGATTACACCTTTACGTAGCAAACTTTCAACACTATCACGACGATCCAAAGATGAAATAGAAGAAGGTCTACCACCTTGCCTTTTCCAAAATCCTTCTGTGAACACACCACTACCATTTCTTGAATAGTGTTGCTTTTTCCAAAAGCCATTTGGTAAAACTGGCGATATACCTGCTGCTGATGATATTAAATCACTTTTCCCATGCTGCAAAATAAAATGTTCTTTCATTATAGTTGGATTAACTCTAAATAATTCAATATGAGTACCAAACCATAATGATAAAGAAAACAAATTACCTTCAAGTTGTTCATTTATTTTAGTCTGATACAAATTCAAATCATCAAAACTATTATCATCACCCGTGTTACGATTTGAACTACGATTCCAGAATCCCCAAGATGAACTTACCTTTTTAATCGCTGTAATCCCTGAATTAATATCTGCCAAAAATCCCTTTGATGTGTAAATTTCAAAATTTAAAAAGATGCAACTCCATAAAACAGAATTATACCAACCAAGGGCATCATATGACCAACGTGGTTTCAACATTTGAAAATTGGTAATTTTTGAATCAAACTCCAAATCAATTGATTTAATATTTTCAATGATTTTTTCAATGCCACATTTACCTAAAGATGAAATCATGGAAGCTGCATCAGAGCTAGAAGTTGAACTAGATGTGATATATTTACTAACTGGATTTAAAATTTGTAAAATTAAATCTAAAGATGCTTTACCGGACCATCGATCTTCTAATGAATCAAATTTATTCTTTTTACCTTTAAATTCCTCACTCATTCCAATTGGCATATGTGGATATAATAGACCATCATCAGATGGATAAATCGCAGATTCAAATTTAAGATGCTCATCAACACTACCACGACGACTAATTGAATCTGTTTTGTGCGAATTGACCCTTTCCAATGAACCAAATTCATCAATTGCTTTCATTGCCGGTGATGAATTTAAACTGTGATTTGACATTTGTGATAGTTGTCGTGTTGGCTGTGGCATACGAGAAATTGATTCTAAAGTATTTGCTGTGCTTTGTCTTGATAACGGAGGCATAATTTCTGTTGAGGCTCTACTGGATAATGTCGGTTGTATTTGATTAAAACCTGAATTTGGGAATAATTGTGCAGCATTAGCCTCGTCATCATTTTTCTTTTCTTCTGCAAGTTGATCTTCATACTGCTGATCTGAAACACGTTTTAAATTATTCGATATTCTCAAAATGGATGTCATATTTTTTGCCAATACATATATTAAAATAACAGAATCACTTGGATCTCTTATTATCGATTGACAACAGCCACGAAGAATTAAAGTCAAATAATCTAATCTATTATCAGAATCAGAGTTTAAAAATTGGGATGATGATAATCTGCTAATTAGTTGGATAATATTACTACTTGCTGCATAAGATAATTGATTAGGTGGACATTTGGTGATATCCTTAATGGATAATTTTCTATTTGACAATAATGAAGCTGAATCATTGTCACTTTCACATTTGATAGCAATTTGCATTGGGATGAGATTATATAAAATTTCAACTAATGTTGGTAACATGATATTTGGCGTATTTGCAGAAATGGAATTACATAAGTGAATGACAATAAAATCTCTAAATGTAGAAGGTGGTGATTGAACTCTGAATCCCTGAGGTAATGAATTATAGTAATGAGGGTCCATTGGTCTCATAAGCTTTTTGGCAATGTTGATGTCAGAGGTTAGATTTAACATAAGGTAGCCACAAAGTCGAACAAAATTTTTATATCTATCATCATTTAATAGCTTTATTATGTAAAATAGTAGGAGCACAACAAATCTAGATCCAATTAATTCGGCAACAAAAACTCTAAATTTTGAGTTACACTGGAAAAATTCTGTAACAAGCATAAGCATTTCTGTACCCCAAATATCTATTGGCTGTTCATCAATCATCTTGGAAGATTTCATAATATAAGAAAGAGTACTTTCATCATTCATCTGTTTTAGTAATGGCCTTAGTAAATTTTTTGTAACCAATTCTAATTCAGTAGTTTTTTGAATACGACCACAAAATACACGAGCCAAATTTTTTGGAGGTAATAAATTATCTTTTTTGGGTATTAGTATATTTAAATTGTATAAGAAGTTTGTATCTCCTTTGGGGATTAAGTATACAATCATCAATGTTAATAATTGTATAGAATTTGTGACCATTACCAATCTAATTTTTTTCTGTGTTTCAGTTGGAAGATCTAAACCATTCATATTAGTGGCATCCATATTTGTCTTTGTCGATCTACAGGCAAGGTTGATTAGTGATGCGCATAGAGTTGAAAATATTGGTTTATCAATGGATGTAACCAAAACTGTGAGGAATCTTGAACCAGAGGAAACAACATTGTCATACTGCTTATATAGGCCTTTTGAACATAAAACTAAAATTAATCTTAATACTTCTAATCTATTAGAATCATTTTCAATTTTTGGATTTGAATAGATTGTTGATTCACCTATTCCTGCCTCCCACAGTATATGCTGCACATCGTTTGCATAAATTATCTGCTGTTTATTTAATCGTTTATCATTTTCATCAACGGTAAAGCCTAATGTAAATAAAAGATTCACCGATACTATCATCAATTTTGCACCAATGGGCCTATCATCATATAATATTGAATCAAATTTAACAGTTGTACAAGATGCGGCAGGAGGCTTCTCGGTTGGTTCTAATTCAGCTACCGGTGAAAAATATGTGACAGGCTTTGAAGTGGCTATTTTAAGTGCCTTGGAATTCAAAGACCAAAAAATAGAATCTTCTAATGCAGCAGATTTTTCCTTTTCATATAGGAAGGGTAAGATACGAGTTAACAGTCGAAGACAATTTAACACTTCATCAACAGGGAAATCTGCAAGTGGAATATTTTTTAAAGAGGATAAATAAACAACTCGACTTGTCAATACACTTATCAATCTAGCAAAGTTGGGCATGTTTGTATCCCGGATATATCTGATATCTGCCGGGGAGAGTGTTTCAATTATTGCCATCAAAGACCACTTTTCTCTCCAAAAAAAACACCAATAGTTAATATCATCATCATCAATTACATTGGACTTATCTACTAAACGCAATACATGTTTTCGGGCGAGTAACTTTGACTCTGTGTTGCCCATTTTACTCTTGGTCGGTGTTTAAACACTTAATGCGCGTGTACAAAATTTCTAAATCTAAAATTTCCGTTCCAGATCTGAGATTTCAAAAAATCTCAAAATCTCCAGATCCGGCTCAGAATTCCTCACTAAATGAAAGTGGTCCATGGCGAGCAATAAAGGCTGACAACTCTTGCTCTTTGCCATTGGTGGTATTTTCCACGTCTGAAAATCCTCTTTTACGACTTTCAACGTGTAAATTATTACTTTCCCAATCAGAAAAGGAGGAGGCAGTTGAACTCAAAAAGTCAAGTCCTGGTGGCTTGTCTAATCCATTTGGTAGTACTATACGTTTCAAACTATTTGCAGCTTGTTGTCTTTCGTAATCATTCATATAACGTGGTAGTGAACATTCAGCATCACCTGTCTGGTATCCATTTGGCACGGCAGCTCTGGTTCTTAGTGCGGCCTGACGAATAAGTGCAGTATAATCATTTTCATTGGTATCAGCTTTTGGAGCCTCGCGTTGTACCCTCTTTGCCATCATTGTTCAAGTCTAATTGATAAGAACAAAAAGTGGCTTCATCATGCGTAAATTTTTTTTAACCTATCCACTCGCAAAAAAACACCCGTGCACCATTCAATCTCCTCTTGTTGTAGTGTCATCTCTTCCCCACTAATCCTGTCCATTCTCTTTATTAAACAAAATCTAATTATGTCATTGAAAATATATTCTGTTTTTGAAAAATGTAACTCTTGTTTTTTTCAATCAATGTGATCTTCTCAGTCATTTACTGTCATATCAAAAGTTGTAATATATTGAAACAGTCCAATATATTGTTTTTTTTAATTAACTGTTCAAAAATCAATTGGTAAACTTGTCAGGCTAGAGAAAACGTAAAATCAATTACTTGAAATATTTTCCAAGTTGCCATAATATCTCGTCGCACTACAAAAATGTGCTCATGAACGAATAGTTTCTGCCAATAAAATTGCATTCTTGATGATGTATTCTTAGCCCCACCTAAAATAAAATAGATGTGAAATATATAAATTAAAATATATTCAATGAGAAAATACAAATTTATCTGTGTAGATCATTTCAATGCCGCTGGAAACAATCACCGGTTTAGGTTTGAACACAAACAGCTATCCAAATGTAGAACCAATTACGTACACTCCACGCCCTTTCACTTCTAATGATGTTGAAATAAGAGTCACTGCATGTGGCATATGTGGATCTGATATCCATACGGCAAGAGATGATTGGTTGCCATCTCAAAGGCCACTAATTGTTGGTCATGAAATCATTGGCATTGTTGAAACAATAGGTGTAGATGTTAAAAATGTTAAAGTTGGCGATAGAGTTGGTGTTGGTCCTGCCTCTGGATGTTGTCAATCTTGCTTTAGATGTAAAACTGGTTATGAAAATAATTGTCGTGATATAATTTTCACTTATGGATCACTTCGACCAGATGTGAAGAATACACAACAGGGTGGATATGCATCTCACGTTCGTGTTCAAAGTGATTTTGTATTTAAAATTCCAGATTCAATAAAAGACATGTATGCGGCACCTTTAATGTGTGCTGGAATTACCAGCTTTGCACCTTTGATTTTGAGTAACATTAAAAAGAATACCAAAGTTGGGATTTGTGGTATTGGTGGTATTGGTCATTTGTCTTTGCTTTTTGCCAAGGCATTAAAGGCAGATGTAACTGCAATTTCTTCTTCAAATTCTAAAAAACAAATTGTTAAGCAATTGGGAATTGATAAATACATTGACTTGAGTGATAATGACGTTATCAATAAAAATGCTGATGGCTTTGATGTAATTGTTCACACTGGCTTTTATTTGAATGATGAACTTTTGGCTTCTTTATTGGAAATGTTGCGGCCTAATGGTAAGTTACAAATAATAACTAGCGCTGAGCCTGGCCAAAATGTTATTTTACCACAGTGGAGTATGATTTTAAATAATCTAAATATTGGTGGTAATGCTGCTGGATCACCTGAACAAATTAGGCAAATGCTTACAATTGCAGCAAAAAATAATATCAGACCAATGATTGAAACGTTTCCTTTTAATCCTCAAGGCGTTAAAATGGCTTGGCAAAAGATGGATTCAAATGCAGTTCGTTTCAGAGCCGTCTTAGTTGATTTTGACAAGTATTTTCAACAAGTTTAAAAATTTTTTTAATGTTTTCTTTTTTTTATTATTGTATTTGTATTTTGGGTCGGTTAAAATTAAAAATAAGTGTTAACTGTTACCGGATTGTTATATAATAATTACAAAGTCATTTCAATATCCTCGTCTGCTTTGCGTTTTAAATACTCATACTCTTCTTGTTCTATTTTATTTTGCTGCTCAATAGAAGGTGGTAAAGCTTCATTAGATAAATCAGCCAGTCTAACCCTTTCAAATTGTGATAATTGTCTATCCAATTCATCAGAACCATTGATCAACACACCCTTGGGTAATGTTAATCCACCACTTAAACTTCTTAATTGTTCAACCTTCTCAGCTTCTTGTCTTAATAAATGAAACATTCGTGAAACTCTACCAATAGCCAAAATTTTCCTTCTTAATGCATTCCTATCTAATGTCTTAGGCTCTGTAACTTCACCAATTTCACCTTGCTCATTGTCATTGAGCTCTAAAGGTGGAGAAGCTGGAGGCGCAATGGCATTTGTTCCCTCTGTAATGGATGCTTTGCGTTGTCTTTCATTTTGAATATCCATAAGAGATTTGGCAAGTTCTTTTGATAGTGGGGTATCCTTTTCAAGTTCTTCTTCAGAACAAATATTTAACACTGCAAGTAAAATTTCACAAATACGCTCAGCAACAAACGGAATAGACCATGTAAAGACATTCATAAAATTTGGTAAATGATATGGTTCCGTTTGAGAACTAAATTGACGAATATTCATAGTTGCAGTATCATATTTTAAAACAGCGGCCTTATTACCATATGTACCACAATAATTTGGAGCTGAAAACAATGAAATAACAGAAGGGAAAGATTGGCTAGTTGGTGCATACATTCTATATCCTTTATCTTGTGCTTGATGTGCCCTAATTATGGAAAGCAACTTATTCCTTTGTAAAAATTTAGTAACGGCATTATAACTATACATGTATGAGCAACCACGTTCGTGATTTTCTGTAAAATCTTTTCTATGATGGAGGTGTCGTTGGTTAGCTTCATCATCATAATCAGATGATGGATCTGACCACATTAAATCACAATAAGGTCCAGATGAAGGAAAATCAACGACAAATCGATTAATCTTATCAATATCTGATAAATACTTAATATCTTTTGAAATACCACCATGAACACAAAAAAATTGCCCATTCATAATAGCAACAATTGGTAATGCCATAAATGATTTCAAAGATGCACGATACACATCTAATGAATACTTCCTCAAACATTCACTTTTAAAAGTAAAATGTTGAGTCATTTGTGCAGTTTCATGGTTACCTCTAAGCATGAAAAATGATTTTGGGAAATTAATTTTAATGGCATATAATAAAAGCAAAACTTCTAGTGAATAATATCCTCTATCAACATAATCACCTAAAAATAGAAATGATGTATTTTCTGGATCACCTGCAATATCAAATAATTTAATTAAATCATAAAGTTGACCATGAACATCACCACAAACAGTAACAGGAGATTCAATTTGTAACATATTTGGTTCCTTTTCAAAAATGGCGGTAGCCATCCTAATAATTTTTAGTACTTGAGATTGACTCAACTTACCTTCACCTTTAAAATGTTCCTTCATTAATTTATAATCAGGTAAGCCACTTCTAGAAAATAATTCTGAATCAGAAGGAATAGTTAAAATTGGCTGTGATACATGGCTAACAATTCTGTCAGTTGTTTTAAATTCATTGCCGTCGGCATCAATAAAAATACTGGGGTCACCTGCAATTGAACTTCTTCTATTTTTCATTTGTCTCAATGCATTTTCAATTTTAAGTGTATTCTCATGAGCTTGTAATTTTTCCTTTGCCGACATTTCTTTTATTTACAACTATAATCCAAAGGATAAAGTTTTAAAGATGTGAACTTTTGGCATCAACTTACTGCAGCGCGAGTAAATTTATTTTAAAGTTCTTGGTTCGAACCCCGTCAAGTATTTTTCGGAGTTTTAATATTCTTTTTTTTTTTCAGATTTTTTTTTTTCAGATTGAATCGGTTCTTTTTTAAATTAAAGTTTTAAATATTATGTCTTACGAAATTGTTTTATCTGATCCAGGTACATTGAATGCTTCTGAAGGACAAAATTTCTTATTACCATTTCAAGAGGAAAAGCAAAATGCCAATTTTGAACTGGGGGTTTCTATGATTGTTCACGCTTGGCCAACATTGCAAACTGCTGTTGATAATCAATGGGGTGGTGCTAATTCAGAAGAAAAGAGAGACTGGATCACCGGTGTTATAATTGAAGAATTTGAAAATAATAAAACAATTGATATTATTTATATTCATGAATTACTCAGTGGTATTATGGAAGATGAATTTGATGCAGTTCTTCAAGATGAAAGTACTGTTGAAGTTGGTAAAAAAGTTATTCACTGCTATCAAGAATGTCAAGTAGGTGCTTTTGATACTATTAAATTAATGTATAACAAGTGGTTGGAAAAGCAAAAATATTCAAGCAAAAATATTGTCCATGTGGAAAATGATCCATTGAATCCTGATTCTAGTGATGAGGATGGTGATGATGCCATGGATGAAGATGGTGACTTTGATATGATGGATGATTCAGCTGATGATACACCAAAGTATCAAGCCCCTATAGTGGATGACGATGGATTTACAGTTGTTTCAAAGAAAGGTAACAGACGTTAATTGCTGCACAATCAAACTATTTTAAATGCTTTTTATATTACCAACAAAAAAAAAAAAAAAAAAAAATTAAAAATAAACCTTAACCCTTATAGGCCCAATGCCTCTCTGAATTTTTCCTTTTTCCTAGTTTCAACTTCTGCCAATTCGTCCGCCGATGGAGGTAATCCTTCGTTCTTTAAATCAATGGATCTAGCCTCAGAAAAATTTTGTAATCTATTATATAATTCCTCTCTTCCATCAATAAGGGTACCCTTTGGTAATTCACCACCATTAACAGATTTCAGTTGCTCCACATTTTCTGTTTCAGAGCGCAATAAATTCAACATACGTGACATGCGCCCCAAAGATTGCAATTTGATAATCATAGAATTTTTAATGGCAATATCTGGTTCACTTTCCTTGTCAAGGCTAACGCTTTTCATTGCCGTGTTAATCGCATCTATAGGTAATGATGATGCAAGCTCTTCATCTGTAGTTATATTTACAATTGCCGTTAAAATTTCAACAATTTTTTCAGCGGCAAAAGGTATTGACCACTCAATTGCATTCATAAATTCCGGAAGATAATATGGCGATTTAGGATTAGTGTCGAATTGTTTAACATTGAAAAGTTCACCATCGTAAATTAGCGTAGCTGCCTTATTCCTATAAGTGTGACAATAATTTGGAGCTGAAAATAATGTTATTAATGTTGGGAATCCTGTCTCTTGATTAGCCTTGTACATTCTATATCCTTTATCTTGAGGTTGATGTCCTCTAATAACACACAAGAGATCATTTTTATCTAAGAAATCAACAACAGCTTGGAAACTATAAAATTCAGAACATCGACGATCTGTATTTTGCCTGAAATAATTAGACGCTCCTTCTTTAGTCGTAGAGGTTTCATAATCAGAAGCTGGGTCTGACCATAAAAGATCACAAAATAGACCTCTACTGGGTGGATCCAAAACAAATCTATCAATTTCTTCAATTTGATCTAAAGATTTTAATTTGGATGAAATACCAGCATGTACACAAAAAAACTGCTCGTTAAGAATTGCTACCAATGGCAATGCCCTGAATGACGTTAGGGCGGCTAAATATAATCTCCTAGAGTACCGTTTTTCGCATTCCAAGGCAAAGGTGAAATACTCTGTCATTTTTTGTGTTTCATGGTTACCTCTTAAAAGCCAAATAGAATCTGGATAATTTATTTTGATGGCATATAGGAGAACCAAAACCTCAATGGATCTATCACCTCTATCAACATAGTCACCTAAAAACAAAAACTGTTTTAAATTACCCTGAGCATCAGTATCTCCGGGATATCCGGATGCATCAAACATTGAAAATAAGTCAAATAACTGTCCATGGATATCTCCAACAACAACAGCTGGTATATCAACCTCTAATAAATTAGGCTCACTTTCCATAATTTCTGTTGCTCCATTTATAATTTTTATCAATTGAGTTTCCGTTAAATGTCCTTCCTTTTTAAAATGCTCCATCATGAATCTCCAGTCAGGTTTCCCATTTTTGAAAATCTCTTCATCGGTTGGCCTTCTTGCCACTGGTGGGTCAACGGATGTAACCACCCTATCCGTAGTCTTATATTTTACGTTCTGATCCGTTACAAAAATTGTTTTATTAACAGCATTGCTTGAATTTTCAGCAGATTTTATCTTTTTTAAGGCTCTAGTTATTTTCAATGACGCTGTATTTTGTTTAGACATTGGTTATGTTTCGGGGCTTTTGTCAGTTTGAGGCCCGCGCAGTTGGCTCAGCATTAAAACAAACACAAAGTGGGCCAATGCATTTTTGACAATAGGAAAAGAGCCTTTTGATTTGCTTTGATTTGTTATATATTTGCAAAAATGAGAATATTATGCTTGAAATGCCATCATTACAAGGCATTTAGATAGCGTTCTAAGTAGACACGGGTCAATGCCAACTAAAGTGCATTACTTGCAAGCAAAGTAAATATGTCTAGTTTAACAGTGCTATGCTGCTGACATGTTTATTTAAAAACTGGTTCAATACATCATAAGCATGAAAATTGAGAATACAAATTACAATAAACAAAACATCCACATTTAAAGACTCAGGATGCTGGTGCACACGACGACAAGCTTCTGATGTCACTCAATAATAAATCAGCCATGCCGAAACGCTACAAATTTATAAAATTCCATGTTAAATTTGGTTGATAAGAGACAGTGGCGACTTTAATTGTTTTATCTGTTTCATGCAATTGTGCTGAGCGCAGTCTTCAGCTAGTAAAACTAGCAAAAGTTTTTTTTTTTTGCATGCTGAAAATTAGAAGAGTGAATATAATACAATAAAATTTTCATTTAAATTATAAAACCCCCTTTAATAAACCTACTTGGATAATAAAAAAAGCCTGCTTTGCAACAGTCACAGCATAAAAGAAGGCGTTTTAATCAAATCTAAAAATAAAACGCGTCGCGTCAGATCTGTTTCAAAAAAAAAAAAAAAAATATAATTAAAAGTTGTAAACTCTTTTCTTTTCTTTTCCAAGTTTGGCTCATTTTAAATTGTTTGGCTTTAAATAATGAGTGACAATCCGTTTACTTTTGATCATTCAGATGATGAGTCTCAGTTTACACAACCATATGCACATCAGACACATAACACTTCAAATTCTATTCCAGATACCCCTGAAGAAGAGTTTGATCCAGTTTTGAATTCCAGAAATACATTTGAGTCACAACAGAATATGCATTATCAACAAGATTCAAGTTATGATAGTTATTTAGATTCAAACCAATATGAAAACTCTATGGCAACAGGTGAGGCTGAACATGAGGTTTACCAATCATATCTTGATGCAAGTGAAAACAGCTTTGAAGATGCATTTAATACTACTACCAATTCGAATGCCAACAGATTGAATCCATTTGATAGTCAAGCTATGGAATTGACAAATATTTCACCTGAGCCATCTCATACAATTCATGATAATTCTCAAGATCTCATGTATTATCAAAATGCTAATCAATCTAACTTTTCATATACTTCACCTCAAAGACAAGTTTTAGATGTGCCTAATTATGAATATAACTATAAATCACCAGGAAGTTCAAATATTTTTTTAACATCAGATACACAAAATGATTTCAATGATGAGCATTCTACAGGGATTATGACCCATGGATTTGAAAGAGATGAAGATGAACCAGAGGTTAATACTATTGAACTTGTTGATGAAGATGATATCGCTAATGATCATTCTAATGCAGTTGCTGCTGGTGATATTAAAGTTAAATTACTTGATGATAAATATTATAGTTTTGATTATCCAGTTCCAAAATCTTTAGTTGATCGATTACCATTTGAAAAAGCCAAGTCAATGACAGAATTCACCCATTTGAGATACCATGCCATTACAGCAGATCCAAAAAATTATATTGCTAATGACTATTCAGGTGCAAATGATTATATTAATCACTATCCATTTAGACAAACACTTTACAAGAATCCACGTTCAACAGAACTTTTAATTGTTTGTACCATGTACAACGAAGATGAAGTTTTATTGGCAAGAACGCTAAAGGGTGTTTTTAAAAATATTAAACATATGATGAAAAAATCAGAGGGACAATGGGGTGAAAACACTTGGAAAAATGTTGTTGTTTTAATAGTTTCTGATGGTAGAACAAAAATTAATCCTAGATCAAAATCTCTTTTGACATTATTAGGTGTTTTCCAAGAAGATATTATGCAAGAAAAAGTTAACGATGACCAAGTTAATGCACATTTATTTGAATATACAACTTCACTAAATATAGGTAAATTCAAAAAAGCTGAAAATGGTGATACCATTGTTCCAATTGGCGCAGATTCAAATTCTGTACCAGTTCAACTGATGTTTTTACTAAAGGAACAAAATATGCAAAAAATTAATTCTCATAGATGGGCATTAAATTTTATTGCACCTAATCTGAATCCTGAAGTTGTTGTTCTTTTAGATGTTGGTACAGAGCCAGGTCCAACATCTATTTATAAATTATGGGAAGCATTTAAAGATCCATCAGTTGGTGGTGCTTGTGGTGAAATTAGAGCTATGTTGGGTAATCATGCAAGTATGAATGATGATGGCTCAATTGGTAAAAAACTTGGTAGAAAGATAGGATTTATTTTTTGGGATTTTTGGTCTTGTTTGATAAACCCTTTGGTGGCTGCACAAAATTTTGAGTACAAAATTTCTAATATTTTAGATAAGCCAATGGAATCAGCTTTTGGATTTGTTACTGTTTTACCAGGTGCATTCAGTGCATATAGATATAGAGCATTACAGGGTGATCCATTAAAGGCATACTTTCATGGTGAGGATATGAAAACTAACTATGATAAACCAGCTGGTATTTTGGAATCCAATATGTATTTAGCAGAGGATCGTATTCTTTGCTTTGAGTTAGTTGCCAAAAAAAATGAGTCTTATCTTTTAAGATATATTCATGATTCTTATGCTGTTACTGATGTTCCATCTCAAATTCCAGAATTTATCAATCAAAGAAGACGTTGGTTGAATGGTTCTTTCTTTGCCGCTGTCTATTCAGTTCTTCACTTTTATCGTCTGCTGACTTCTTCACACAATTTGGGTCGTAAAATTGGTTTAGTAATTGAAATTTGTTATCAAACAATTTCAATTTTAATGTCTTGGTTTAACCTTTCAATTTATTTTTTGGTGTTCAGAATTTTAACGCTTGATATAGTTGGAACATTTGTTGGTGAACATGTTGGTAATATTTTAGCTGTGATATTTTTATGGATTTATATTGCAGCTTTGGGGCTATCATTTATTTTGTCATTTGGTAATAAGCCAAGTGAAGCAAAATGGCTATATACTTTAGCCTTTGGATTATTTTCATCTATTATAATTTACATGACATTTTGTGTTATTGCTCTTACTATAAAATCTGTTAACTCACTTGAAACCGATCTTGCATCTGCAACAGCACTTCAATACTTTAAAAATGAAAAATTTAGGAATTTAACAATTTCGTTGGCAAGTACATATGCTCTTTATATTTTGGGTTCATTGATATTTTTTGATCTTTTCCATATATTTGCATGTACTATTCAATATTTGTTATTATCACCTGCTTACATTAACGTTTTATCAGTTTTTGCCTTTTGTAACATTCATGATATTTCTTGGGGTACAAAAGGTGCTTTGACTGTTACAACACCAGCAAAAGCTGCAACTAAAACAACAGATGAAAATGGTGATCAACAGCTATTGCTTTCTGAAAAATTAGTTGATCCTGAAACAATGTATAAGCAAGCATCACTTGACTTGCAAAAACCTGAGCCACCAAAAGAAAACGATAAGCAACAAAATATGAAACAATCTGAAAAGAATTATGCATTAGGTAGAACCTATACAGTTTTACTTTGGCTTGCCACAAATTTTATTTTATTGGTTGTTGTGTTAAGAACTGGAGGTTTGGAAGAATATACTGAATATAAAGAAGAAACAAATTCTGGTAATAGTTATTGGGCTAATAGCAATGTGGCAAATACTTTTATGACTGTTATTTTATGGACTGTTGCAGGTTTGGCCCTGTTTAGATTTATCGGTTGTGTTTGGTATAGGGTGTCTTTTTTTTTTAATAGAAGGAAGCACTCAAATGATGTTCCTGTTTAATTAAATTTTCAATTAATTTTTTAAGTAGCTTTTAATTTTAAAATAATTTTGATAAATATAAACAATAGGTTTTTGTTTCAAATTGATGTAAAAAAATTGCATCTTAATAAATTAAATTTCAATTTAAGATTTAGTCATTCAAAAACAATTATTTCCTTCTCTTTCAAAAAGGTGGCTGTTATTTCATTTATATAATAAGCTTTGATGGGGATTGTCTTTCCAACTTCACTATGAGTAATACCATCATCACGAAACAATTTCCAATGGTGTTTTGAATTCATCGATGCATACCTTAGTTTTGCCCATTTACCAACATCATTTAAAAATTTATCCTTCAATTTAGTTTCCATAGACTCTAGAATAACCATAATAGCAGTTCTATCATATTGAAACTGACATGCCTTGTGCATAACAGCAGCTAAACTTAAAGTATCGTAGTAATACTCGAAGAAACTTAAGTTAGTTCTAACAGTACAAAGGTCGTGGTTTTTCAAAACTTGAATTGGGTTAACAGCAGAGCCATCAGGAAATCCATAGTACTTTCTTATAATGTTTAGCAGCCATAAACCTAATTTTTTTTCAGCACCACACTCTTTGTTGTAAATCAAACAAATAGACTTTAATTTATGATGATTGACGTAAGCATACAAGCAATCAAAAATCAATTCAGACAAATCAGAATGTTTTTCATCAATTTTCAGCAGCTGTAGTCATTTTGACTTCATAATAGTTTATCATAGCCTTTGCAAAACCACAATCAGCGGCTTTACAATAGATGATGCCTTTCAATTTAGCATAAAAAAAATAAAACATAAATTTGAGTCCTTTGTTAATGTTGGTCAACTGCGCAGCAACATGCTCAGCATCAGTGGCATTTTTGGACTTTGGAAGTTCTTTAACTGCACAAGTGAGGTTGGAAATCAAATCACACAACTTTTCTTACATAGCATCACTTTCACTTTGTTTTTCTGATAATTTTTGTTTTAAGTCTTGTTGTTTATTAACAATTTGAGTTAAAACATTGACAATGTTGGTAAAATTGGAAGTTTCATTAACCAAACTTTGGTTGGAGTTCAAAGTGGTTTGAACAAAAGATTGTCTTTGCTTGATTGATTTGATTAATTAGACATAGCGATAAGATAACTGTTAGGGCAAAAATTTAAAGTTAGTAAATCTCCTAAACTTGGAATAAGATAACGTAATTTTAAGTCATGTGACTCCTTTCTCCTTTAGCGATCCCGTGGTTTTGACATAAAGAAAATTAAGAAGAAGTGTGACAAGCGGTCAGCCAAATAAAAAAGGGGGAGATTTGATCATTCAAGACTTTGTATACGGATTTTAAGTCACATCAAATCCCCCTTCTTTCATTCGGTTGACCGCTTGTCACACTTCTTCATATTAAACACAAGCCGGGTTAATTTCCTTTATATGTTAAAACCGCGGGATCGCTACAAATTATATTTATCTCACTTGCATGAGTTGGAGCAAATGCTAATAGAGAACTGAAAAAAAATGTAAATAATAATGTACATACTTTTTCACAATTATATATTACGGAGAGATAAATTTCATAAAATTAAAAATACAATAAACATAAAAAAAAAGCCAAATGTAATTGTTAAAAAAGGGGGGGGATAATAAAAATCGTGACATCATGAAAGCTTGGATAGCCAAGCATAAATACCGAATAAAAAATTCTGCACTTAGGAATAATAAGTAGTTACTTCAGAAACCTTAGTTTGCCTTGATTGAACCTCATTCTCATGTTTGAGTGAAAAAGGTGAATGATGGAAACTGTGATGCGAAGGCTTGGTAACTTTATCGTGTCGATTACCAGCATGTCTATGTACAAAATCAGAAAAAGAATCTTTTTGTGGGCAGTTTTTAGTGTGACTATTTTGTTTGGTAGTTTGACAGTGAAAGTAAAATGCATCGTCTAACAAACTTTCTTCCTTGCATAGATGCTCATCAACAGATTGTAAAGATAATGGAGAATCACTGTTACTTGGAGACTCAAATTTTGAAGAACTATGATCTTCAATACTGTACGTATCTTTAGTTGATATTGGTTCAATGAAGATAAATTCTTCATTGAAAAGGCCGCTTGTTAAGTTTAGCATATTTGTAGACAGCTCTGAATCTAGATTCTTTCTTGGTTGAGAAGCCATAATCACTGGGAACTCTTCCAATTGTAAACTTACATCATCATCTGAATTGCTGAAACTGAATTCTAAATTTTCATCAAAAAAAAGAGAGGTTTTTATCCCTTTCTTCATAATTGGAATATCATTAACAGTATATCCGGCCTCCTCATTTGGTGTTGTTATTGCCGTCGGTTTTGAATCACAATCATCATCATCTGATTCTAAATCATATAACTCTGCCTTTTCATCTTTATTTTCTTTGTTACTATCACCTGCTTCAATTTTTTCAACATGTTGAATTGTCATGTTCACATCAAAAGAAGAATACGTCTCATCCTCATTAAAACATTCAGGCATATTTTCTAATTCGGACACTAAATTATTTAACTTTAATTCATCATTAATTTTTATCCATTCTAGCACTTTTAAAAAGCTATGCATCAATACATTATATCTAGCTTTGCACAATTCCATGTGTTCTGCACTATACGTTTTAGCAACAGATTTTTTCTTTTCAGTATAAGTACAAGGTTTGTTTTCATCAAGACATTTTTCACATGGAGCCAATCCATTACATTTAGTTTTTTTCACACGGCATGAATCACAGGCAGTGCTAACCCTTCTTTTCTTTGATTCATACGTCATATCCAAAACAAGACAGAAGAAAAAAAAGGGATGAATATAGATCCAGGGACAAGTGAATACAAGAAAAAAATTTGAGGGAAATTTCTGTTTAAATAACTCTCGGAGTTTCTGTAACAGCCTTGCCGAACAAGTTTGGTGGGAAGAGGATCGGCTATCGGCTTAAAAGTCAGACCTCCGTTATTTTGTTTTAAAAGAACTAAATTTTTAGTTTTTTTCTTTCTTTCACTGTATTGCAACCAGATTTTCATTTTATTTTTTTTTTGTTGATTTTAGTTATTCCTCAATATAGACATTAGAAAATTCCAGCTAAAGTTATCATGAGCCGTTTTTAAAAAAATGCCTGGAAAATCTCCGCGCACAATTTCGTTTCGAGCCATTTTTTTTTTCACTCAGATTCAGAAAAAGTCAGTAAAATTCAAATTTTATATAGCCCTGATAATTTACACGCAAGAGCAAGATATACATAGATACACAAAAACATCCAAAAAATAAAACAAAAATAACAAAATAACAAAATTTATGAATAAAATAAAATAAAATAAAATCCTTTAACACATGCAATGTGTGATAGCACCCAGAAAAAAAAAGAAATAATTATACCCAAAGAAAAATCTGAGCCTGTATATATTAAAATTAACCCCAAACAGACATATCATTATTATTAGCCCAAATATTTTTATTCTGAACCCCAAATGGAAGAGAATTTCCACTTCCTAAAGAAAAATTAGCCATATAAGATGGAGAATTCACTCTTAAATCAAAGAGTGAATTAGTGCTTGATGCAGAAGGAAAAGAACCGTAAGTTGGAGATTGTTGCTGCTGAAATTGCGGTTGCGGTTGCTGTTGCTGTTGTTGTAAATAAATTTGTGAATTTTGAATTTGATGAAGATGTGGCTGTTGTTGAGTTTTCTCCTTCTGCTGCACTTCCAACAGATTGTTTAACAGAGCAGTTGTTGAGTGGATCTGTTGAAGTTGTTGGATGAAAGGTTGACCATATGCAGATCTCTTCTGACGATTATTATAACGTTGCTGTTGATTATTTTTTGTTAAGCGTTGCTTTCTATTTGCAGCAATAGCTCTGTTTATATCGTCAAATT
Organism: Martiniozyma asiatica (nom. inval.); assembly: GCA_037044635.1. Lineage (NCBI taxonomy): Eukaryota > Fungi > Ascomycota > Pichiomycetes > Pichiales > Pichiaceae > Martiniozyma > Martiniozyma asiatica (nom. inval.). The sequence continues at coordinate 2,950,878 of BTFY01000009.1, read as the reverse complement.
GAGATGCAAATGCGTCACTCATGTCCATTCCAATAGAATCTATTATTTCAAACTTTTACTCTACACAGTGGAAAATTACACACGAATTTCAAGATTTCGCTCACTCTGAGATCTCTCCCAATTGGGGACGTTGTTGGTTACGCAGCCCCGCGACAAGTTGTTCCAGCCGCTTGCGCTCAGAACGCTCAGCATCTAATTCGGACTCAAATTTACGGGACATTTGCTCCACAAACTTTTTAAATTCCAGGCGTAAAATGGAGGCACTTGGTGATGTGGCACTGGTAGATGTGGCACTTTCTGGTGATGTCAAATTATTATTCCCAAAATCACTGCTATTGCTTGTTGGCGATAGTAATTGACCAGCAGGGATAAAGCCAAGATAGTCAACTTTCAATTTGTTATTAACTAGTTGAGCCTCATGCAATTCCTTTGATTTTCCATCTATCTTATCTTGTAATTCTTTGCGTTCCATTTCTGCTTTTAGTAAATCATTTGTAAGTTTAACAAGCTGTGTATTAGATCTTTCAAGTAGAGCTTGGCTGTGATTAAATTTATTCATTAGTTCTTGGGTGGTGAGTCCATGCTGGGCTAACTCTTCTTGATACTTCTTCGTTAAAAATTTATGAGCAAACTTCAAATCTTTAAAAGCTGTCTTCACGCTATCTATATCATCAATCTCAGTTGTACTGATATCCATTGCACTGAGATTTCTACTATCAGATATTTTATACCCATCAAATTTTTTGTTTTGCATTAGAGCAACAATGCAATCACGACACCACTCAACTCTTCCTTGCATTGTTTTCATAGCTTCAATATTTGGAGCTGGTAAATCAACACCTTGCTGAACTGACAATGAAATAACAAAAGAGACTAGTTCTTCTAAGTGATGTTGAGCTCCATTTATTTTTTTACTTACAAGGGGGATTTCATGAACATATCCTATTTTCAAGCTGTTCACATAATGTGATAAAATTGATAGAGTATTCTCACTGCAAGTTCCAAAAAAATCATCGAGCTGCTCTACAGAAAGCAAAGTAGTTGTCTCTAAATCTTTCTCTGCTGTTTTGAGGTCATGAATTAACAAGCTTCTTTCAATTAAAATATTCAACTCAACTGGATCAACAATTTTAGTTTGTGCACTGTTAACAAAAGTTGATGAGTGGGCTTTTTGTTTTAAATTTTCAAAAAATCCGCTAGTTAACATGTTAATTTCCTGTAATTCATCCTTTTTACTTTTTGAATCAATAAATGTTTGTTGATCTTCATGAATTTGAAACTGTAAAAAGTTTACAATTTCCTGCTCACTAGTTGAAGAGCAAATATGAGTTGGCTGTGAAGCCAAATGTGAATTCTTCTCTAACAATTGCAAAACCAGAGACATTGTTTGCTTAATGGATTAAAACGATGAAAACTTCTTTGTTTACTTTCTCTTGGGAAAAAATAATAATAAAAACCGCCAACTAAATTTTTTGCACGGAACGCGTGTACCGTGTTTTGCATGTCAAATTAACTTAATTTGATCTACGATGAAGCGATGTCAATTTTCAAATTCTTTTTTTCTTTTACTCTATAAAAACTATCATTAACCCCACCTCAACTTATTATATCTAAATTCTATCCTTATATTCCTCAAACAATGCATCGATTTCATCATGCAATTCCTTTTTCCTTTCATCGCTGATCCAACTACCATTGACACCATTCTTGGCAATTGTGACCCATTCCTCACCACTTAATTTAAATCTATCTTCAACAATCAAATAATTATCTAGTAAATAACCACCAAAATATGCAGGATCATCTGAGTTGATTGAAAATGGAACACCAGCGTCTAACCATTCTCTAATTGGCAATTCTTTAACATCTTTAACAACTTGCAATTTAACATTACTCACTGGGCATAAACTCAACATAATTTGATTTTCTGCTAATCTTTTAATCAAAACAGGATCTTTAATAGATTGAACACCATGATCAATTCTAGTAACGTTTAATTTTTCCAATGCATTAATAATATAATCAGGTCCACCTTCTTCACCTGCATGAGCAGTCAAACCAACTTCAGGATGATTTTCCTTGACTAATTTATAACAATCCTCAAATAAATGTGGAGGGAATGGCTTTTCACTAGAATCCAAACCTAATCCATGAATCCATCCATTTTCATAATATGGCTTTGCACTTTCAATAGTTTTCAAACCATCATCAGAAGGTAAATGTCTTAATAAACACATAATTAATTTAGTTGAAATTCCAAAATCATTTTCAGCTAAATCACATGCCTTTTTTAAACCTTGTATAACGATATCAATATCAATACCACGTTCAACATGTCCTTGTGGATCAAAAAATGCTTCAACATGCTTTAATCCATCAGCATGTGCCTTCTTGAAATAACTATATGCCAGATCTTTAAAATCTTCTTCGTTAATTAAAACGGACATACCAATGTAATAGTGATCAAGGAAATCTTGTAAATCTGAAAAATTATCGTATCTCTCGTTACAAGCAGCAGGAGTTGGTGGGAAATGATCTGGAAGAGTAATTGAATTACGTTCAGCCAATTGGAATAAAAGCTCTGGTGATAGAGTACCTTCTAAGTGAACATGATGTTCACACTTTGGTAATTTGCAAAGGAAATCGTGTTTGTGGTTTGACATTTAAAAATTGTAAGAAAAGATTTATAAAAAAAAAAAAAAAAAGTAAATCAGTCAAGATGAAACTCATCTAGTTTTTATATGTGCACGTAAAAGTTTGATAGAGAAAAAAAAAAAAAAAAAATTCACGTTTCTTTTTTGCGCTTAAAGAGAATTGCCGTAAAAAGCAAAACCGGTGAGACCGACCACACTCTTATCAAATCAAACAGACTTGAAAAGGCAAAGATGAAAAGCCCTTAGATGCAACAGTCTTTTTCAAAATAATCAATTGAATCACTTCATATTCTTGTGTTCAAGTAAATGACAATGAATCTATTAATAACAGTACCCGTCGAATCTCAGATCGATGCCAAGACTGCAATCTCAACGGCTCCTTACAAAATCTGTAAACAAACGATCTTAAAAAAAAAAACAGAGAGGCCAAATGTATCCATTACTAACTCTGATGCTGGATAATCTAGCATTTTTTTTTTTGCCCTATACATGTGAAGATGCTTTACGTAAGCGGTTGCAAATAGTGCTAGTGCTAGTGCTCATGCTAGTTTACAAATTGAAAAGAATTTCCTACTTTTGTAATTACTTTATTAGAAGACGAGAGTATACATATACACAATTAGTCAAACAAACCAAAACCCATGTCATCATCGGATTCTTCAGCTTCTTCTTCAACGGCTTCTTCAGCAGCTTCTTCAGAACCAGCGGAAGCACCAGCAGCAGCTGGAGCACCAGTTGGAACGGAAGACATCTTTTCAGTACCTTCAGCAATCAATTCTTCAACAGACTTACCGTCAAGTTCAGCAATCAACTTGTCCAACTTTTCGGATTCAACTTCAATACCAACGGATTCTAAAACGGAGGTAACATCAGCAGCAGATGGGGCGGTCTTACCGGAGTTAACCAAAAGCAAGTAAGCAGCAAGGTACTTCACTGTTAAAAAAATTAACAAGTTAGTAATTTGAAAAGGAATTTAATGGAGTTGAAAAAATTATTGTATTTATCTTGTCTGGTCTTGTAAACTAGTAGGTGCAGGTAATTTTAAAATTAGTATAAATTATAATACCAAATAATTATTCATATATTGTTGGGTTGGCCAAGGTATTTCTCATTTATATTTCTCCTATTATTGGAATTTTGTTGACATCTTTAATTTTTTAATATGCATTTTTTTTCTCCGATTATGAACAAACTCTGAATGAAAATTTTATTTATTTGTTTGAATAGTAAAATAATTAGACATTTAACACAAAATACAATATTCCTGGTGACATTAATGACATACTTTTTGTCTATATCAGCTATTCACCACTATTCCGTGCCGACACATTGAGAAATTTCCACCGCAGCGTCGCGAGGCAGAGCTCGTTGGCAGAGCTAACAAAAAAACGTGGCTGCGGTGCGAGGGTGTGACTGTGAAAATTTCCACATTGGGAAACTGTGAGTGCTCCTCGCTCAGTGGGCCGCTCTCTCGTCGCGGTGCGCAGATTTTTCGAATGACAAAAAAGGGAAAAAACTGAAATTTCATCAACCAACAACAGGAAACAACATGTCTACTGGTATGTAAATATTCACCAAATGACAATTTAATAAATTAATTGGAAATTATAGAAATAATACATTGTTTAAGATTAAAAGAAAAGAAGAGTTATACCAGTGTGAACATTAAATTATCAAATATTCCATTATACATTCCCAATTGTAAAATATGAATAGCAATTCATTCCATCTGCTTTAATAAAAAAAAAGAATTAATAGGCAACAATATATATACTTGCAATTTTGAATTAAAATTCCAAGATAAATGTTGACATTCTCTCTATGTTTATTCCCTCCTCTAAATTATCAAATTACTTGTCAAAAAAACAATCATTCTCAAATCAACAACATTATACTAACATTTATTTTTGTTTTCAATAGCTGAACAAAGAAAGAAGAGATCCTTCAAGGCCTTCTCCTTCAAGGGTGTTGAACTTGAACAATTGCTTGAAATGTCTACTGAAGACTTTGCCAAGTTATGTGACGCTAGAGTCAGAAGAAGATTCTCCAGAGGTTTGGGTGCTAAGCCAATGCACTTGATCAACAAGTTGAGAAAGGCTAAGCTTGCTGCTGGTCCAAACGAAAAGCCAGCTGTTGTCAAGACCCACTTGAGAAACATGATCATTGTTCCAGAAATGATTGGTTCCGTCGTTGGTATTTACAACGGTAAGGTTTTCAACATTGTTGAACTCAAGCCAGAAATGGTTGGTAGATACCTCGGTGAATTCTCTATCACTTACAACCCAGTTCAACACGGTAAGGCTTCTGCTGGTTCTAAGTTGAGATTGTACTAAGCGTGTTGCTGTATAATGCTTTCCTTTTTAGTAATCTAAATTCTGTCACAATATAAAGTCACGACCATACTTTTAAAAATTAAAATCGAAGTAATCATTCATTATAATAAAAATAAAAATTTAGCACACCATATAATATTACAAAATTAAAAATATATTAATCAGATTAACTTTTCAGCCCCATAGCCTTTAAATCTTCTTCATGTTCTGTATTTGTGCATCCGGATAAATAATTTAATGCACTTGGAAGCATCCCTTTCAATTTAGATAATGCCTCTAATTCACTAATCTCTTTATAGCATGCATTTCTTTTATTAACTAACTCCGGAAGGTACTGTTTAACGTTAGATGGCGTCAGATGGCTCTGGTATTGATAATATTCTGGTAATTCTAATTCTTGTAAATCCATGGTTCTTCTCTCTTGGTTAATCTCATACCAGTCTGTTGTTATTTCTGTCATTTCTTTGGCTTTCAGATTTTGACTATCTTTCATAAATTGCTGATGAATTGCCGTTCTTGTTGCTCGTGTTTGATTATCAAGACATTTTAATTTATATTTCTGTTCATTTAGCAACCGTTGTTGTTTCATTTGGAAATCATCATCCACCATTTTAAGATACTGTAATAAATCAGGATGCTTGTTTTCTTCACATAATTTTAATTCCAGTTCGAGTTTTTGTAACTGAGTGCTATAAAGTCTGTCTTTCAACTGAGCAAACAAAACTTCAATACCTTTTAAATCTTGCATTGCAGCAATTCTATTTTTCTCCCTTTCATTATCTTGCTTTTCATCTTTCTCCTTGCCAACGTCCTCGTCGGCATTTTTGTCTCCTTCCGAGACCTCACTGTCACCCTCTTCGTCACCAGCAATGTTTTTACCATCTGAAGAAGGATTTTCTGCTTCAACTTTTGACCTTTTTTTCAGTTGTTCGTTATAATCATCCTCTTGTGAGCTTCTTCTTTTATTGGATTCTTCTGACTGCTCAACTTTTACCTCCTCTGTGTGGATGCTAGTGTCCTCAGTTCCAGAGCTTTTTGAATGTGCCAATCTTTCAAGTTCTGAATCTCTATCTTCAACATCTTCCATTCGATCTGTCTCTGCATCACTAGACGGTAGATGCGCTTTGTGTAAGATGGTCCTTGCGTCAGACATTATATTTTATTTGATGTTATTATGGTAAGGCAAGAGGGAAAAGAAATCTGATCGGCCCAAAAAGGAAATTTTTCCTTCTCACTCCGATTTTTCTTGTTTTTGTTTGCTCAGCAATTTTAGGCTTGGAAACAACTTTAATTTAATTACTTTACAAATAAAATATCCATTTATTATTTATTTACCTTCTCTTTGTTTCATTCCTTTCTTTTTAAAAGCTTGACTTCTATCTGTAAGTCTCTTTTTGTGTCTTGGCTTTTTGATGCTGTTGGAGCTGCCGGCCTGAGCTCTTTCACCTTCAATGACCATTTTACCAATGGTGCTTCTATCAGCCTTATTTAAAACTTTAGCTCTACCAATTATAGTTTTTTGCTTATCAGAAAGACCTTGTGTTTTCTTTCTCACTTGGTCATTATTCCTCTTCATCTTTTTACATCTTGTGATTCTCAATGCTCTGTTATTCATCTTTTTACCATCTAGTAATAGGGCCTTGGAAACATAATTAGTGTCAGTAAACTGAACAATGGCAAAACCCTTACCAAATGAGGTTTTTGAATCTCTGACAATTCTAACATTATCAACGACATTGGAAACATCAGAATTCTTTTCAATAATTCTAGAATTAAAATATTTCCAAAGGTTTTCTTCATTTTCCTCAAATGAAACATTACCAACAAAAACAGATAATTGATTATCCTTCTTTTGTGGATGAGCTAAATGGTCAACTCTTAAATGATTCTTTTCATAAAAGGTACCATTCATCTTTAAAAGTTCATTTGAAAGTTCTTTAGTTTTTAAAACAACATAACTAACCATGCTTGCCTTCATATCAACATCCTTAGAGATAAATGCCACCTTCTTTGTGGCATTAGTTTGAGAATGTAAACCTCTAAACCTTATAGATTCAATGTAATTTTGATGCTCTGGAACATTAAGAAATTCATTGATATGACGTTTAAATGCTTTAATAGTCTTTTTATTTTCCATAACTGAAGATGGGACATTTCCAATGAATACCGTTCTTTCAGCCTTTTCGAATTCTTTTTGTTTAAGATCAACAACTTGAGCTCCAGATGCTTGCTTTGACTCAGAATTTTGAGTTTCTTCTTTGTTTTCTGTATCTTCAGAATCTTGCTTAATATCTGTTTCTGCTTCAGGTTTTCCTTCCGTTGTTTCTTCCTCTTTAGATTCCTCTGCAAGAAGTTTTTTCATATATCTCTCTTCTAAATCATCCTCTGATGTACTCTTTTTGGATTTTAAATTTTTAATTTCTTCTTTTTCTTCTTCACTTTCCTCTTTTGATTCAGATTCAGCTTCAGCTTCAGATTCATCAACTTCCATATCATCTTGTTGCGCCTTGTTTAATTCCAAAACAGTTCTTTGCTTTTCATTGACTAACTTATCATTATCAATAACAGTGGATTTAGAAAATAAATTTCCAAATGCTTGACCTTTACCACCAAACAATTCAGACATTTTGATTTGATTGAAAATTAAATTTAATTTTTAAATTTTTTTTTCTTAATTTTTTTTTTTTGTTGCACAGCCTGCTTAAAAAACTGCTCAGCTGGAAAGCCAATATTCAAACAATATAAACAACATTATTATGATTATTATTAATTTTATACTATAAAAATCTACCAGTTAATAATTGTGTCAATACTAGTATATGCCATTAATCCAACTCCCATTGCCAAAATTATCCAACATAAAAATTTTTCACCTAATCGAATATCATCACTAGGCCCAAAGCAACCAAGATAGAGAATTGGTGGATAAATATATATCAAAGGAATACATGTAAAACTACCAACAAGAGCCACAAATTTGTCTAATTTGTTAGAACCCAAATAGCCAATAGCTGCCATAATAAAAATCATCAATATACGAAGTATATTTTTTAAAGTTTTGATAAAGGTATCCGATTTACCTGATAACAATCCTTCCTGGTTAATCAAATGTGGATTTGGTGAATGTTGTGATGCATTTGAAAAAACAGCCGATAAAGGATTTTCAATTGAATCATATGCTAATTGCTCATTTGATAATAAAGACAGTGCCTCAGAATTTCTTCTAATACGATCTTTCCATGTTTTTCTACTTTTATGAAAAAGATAATTTTCAATAATTTTAATAGCAGGAAAAATTTGAAGTGGGGTTGACAATAAAATGGCAATTGCATAACAAAGTTGAACGGTAAGGGTCACAGAGTTTGATGGAAAATTCATCAGAATAACAGTATTTACATCATCACCAAATGAAAGATATGAAATAGATGCAAGTGATGTAAAAACTATTGTTACTATAACCATAACAGATAAAAGTAACTTGTCAAATTTTTCAGGTTCTGCCATGGATTCTTGAATTGGTATCAAAAGACCAATACCCTCGTATGCAAAGACTGCTGTACCAATAAACAAAGACCACGTATCAGATTTAAACATTGAAATTTTTGGAGAAACCCCACTTGAAATCAAATGTGAACTAGATTCATAATAAATGTAAACTAAACCAAAGAAAATAAAAACATCTGCAATCAACGCAGTAAATCCTAATTTAGATATCTTCCTTGTCAATGACAATGGCAAAAATAAAACAAGTTGAAGTAAAATAAAAAATCCAATGGTGTAATTTGAATTCTCCCAAATAAGACTAGTTAATTCTGTAAAGTTTGCACTAACAAAAACCACATAACTAGAAGCAAATCCCATTTGAGATAAAACCAAAGATAGCAAAATTATAGTTTGTGTTACCCTTCCAAAAACTTTTAAACCTGCATCACCATAACCAAAAACTCCTGATTGCTTTGTTGTTTTGATTAAAATAATAAAACAATAGTAAGAAATCAAAGAAAACATGACAATCATAATATTACAAAATAACAGACCACCGTTTGAAAACCCTTTTGGCAAAAAAATAACACCAGTACCAAGAAAAGCTTTCAATAAAAGTAAAAAAGCTTTGGTGGTGGAAGCACCTTTCCTCTCCTTTGGAACTTTCCTTTTTATTCTCAATCTTTTCTTATTTCTATTGGTAATATATGGTGTCACTTTTGGTGATGTAAAGGGGCCTGTAACAGAATTAAAGGACATTCTAGCCCTACCACGTTGATCAACTGGCATTGCACGTAAAATTTTAGGATATGATACTTCTTCATTTTCACCTTCTTCATCGCCCATAGCTTCTTCATCCATTTCTTCATATTCACTTTCTGCCTCGGTTTCATATTCAGTTTCTGTTGTTAATTCATCCTCACCTTCTTCTTCTCTTAAATCTTCACCGGCAAAATGACCATATAATGATAAAAATTCAAAAAAATTCTTGGTAACAATTCCTCTGGTACTATTATTTTGTTTTATATGAGCATAAAAGTTCCTTCTAAAGCCACCTGGTAAGGTTAGCTCCCTAGCGTTCAAACCATCGTCAGCAGAAAAAGTATTTGCTCTACTTTTACTTGAAATTACAATGGAACCATCACTTGCAACGCGTCTAATTGATGGCTGCTTTTGATCCTGAACCCAATTTTCTATATCTCTTGTTAAAAATCCGCCTGGAAGCTTCATTGCAGAATAATTTGTACCAGCTGGCTCGGAAGTATTTTCCTCTTTTACTTCTTCATCCCCGGGTAATAACTTCTCAATGGTATCAACATCAACCTCATTGTTGCCTTGCGGCATGTTACTACTGATCTGAGGTTTTCTAAGATTTGAAAATCCTGCAGTTTCGGGTGCATACGATCCAATTCTACTTTGAACTAAAGATCTAGAAATAGAAGAACTTAGTAAACTTTCCTTCCTTTGATGATTCACACTAAAACCAATTTCTTGCGGTGAGCTGTGTGATGTATTTTTAAAACTACCCTCAATGGTAATGGGATTATAATTGCTGGCATCAGTTGCTGGAATTGAACTTTCAGGTATCTCTTCTGATTTTCCAGATTTGATATATTTGGCAGAAAAATTGCCCTTTTCAAAGAAGTTGTCGGAGGAGGACATTAGTTCACAGAGAAGGCGTTTGTATTATGAAAAGAGTAAATTGGCAATTTTAATGTGTGAGTGTGCGGCGGCATCGGAGTTCACCAAACACTGCACAAGGATTAATCAAATTGTATTTTTTAACTTAAAAATAATATGTATAAACTTTTAATTAACTTTTTTTAAATTTGAATAAGGCAGCTAAACCGATGGCACTCAGAGCACCTAATTCAATAGCCTTTAAAATCAAAGTTTGCCTCTTTTCTCTACTTATACATTGTGAATATGGAATATCATGTCTAAAAGAGACCATTGAATACATTGGCACCCAATATTGTGGAATTATTCTTCCTAAAACTCCATCTAATGTTTTTCTGAAAAGGTAAAGTTGCGACATCACCTTGGTAGACATTTCATGGTAATTGTCCCATGCTAATTTAAGAATTGCCTGTAAATCTTTTTGTCTAACCTCACTATATTTATCAAATGTTTCCTTTCTAGTTTTACAAGTGTCAAATAATTCCAAAAGAATTTTAACATCTTCAAATCCACAATTCATACCTTGGCCATAAAAGGGAACCATTGAATGAGCGGCATCCCCAATGATTATACATTTGTCAGAGTAATTATACTTAGAACAAGTGACTTGCATTAAGGCACCTTTAGGATTGTTCATAAACACATCAATAACATTTTCAATACCGATTAAGTTAACGGCATCAGGAAATTGTTCTCTAAAAAAAGGTTCTATCTTATCTGGTGTATCAAGTTCCTCTGTAAGTTTCCATGGACCAAAAAATGTTGATGTAAAAGATCCATCACTGTTGGCCAGGGCAATTAACATAAAGTCCTTTCTTGGCCAAATGTGTAAATGATTTGGATCAATGGCAAATCCTGTTGGAGTAGGCGGAATATAAAGCTCCAAGTAACACATATCAACATATTCTTGTTTATAATCCATTCTAATATTTTTTTGCATTTGATATCTAATATTAGAGTAAGAACCGTCGGCACCAATAATAAAATCAAATGAATCATTATCAGTAATTTGCACCTTACCATCTGCATCAAAATTGATTCTACCAATTTTTGAATTAAATTTCAACTTAATTTGTGCCTTATTTTTTTTATCATTGAATCTAACAATTTCATCTATTAAATCTTCGTTCAATTTACCTCTATCAATGCTATTGATTGACTCACCAAAAAGGCCATATATTTGGCTTTCTTCATTTCCAGTTAAATCGTGAATCATTCTACCATGCATTGGAATAATATCTTCTAAAATTCTCTGCTTCATCTCAGGATCAATAAATTCCATTGCCGTGATACCCCGAGCAGAAACGGCCAAATTAATCGAACGTAGATTTTTGTTTTGAATAGTACGAGGATCTGGACGAGAATCAAATAGAGTAACATCATATCCCCTATGAGCAAGACCCAGGGCCATTAAAGAACCAACAGGTCCTGCACCAATCACTGCAACAGTTTCAACCATAATAAGTCTATTTGATTTAAAGAGTAGCGCTAGCCGTGAAAATTTAGATGTGGCACCATTTTGCCTGTTTAACCAAAATACTACTAGCCATTACAATTAAACTATATAGAATGTATAATTAATGTCTATTTAAAATTTAGTAAATTGTCGTTCATTACCTCCCAATATTCAAGATAAAGCTTTTTCCACTCCTTGGCAGATTCACGACATACGGAAATTCCAAACACGTCTTCTGATCCTCTAGAGTTTTTACATTCTTTAAATGATTGTATGCTCATTTTGATTAACTCGTCTAAAAGTGGCATGATTTCACCGTCGTTTGTTAAAGAACTCGATTGAGCATTCATGTCCATCTCATTGGACCATTTTTTTAAGGCAGCCCAATTAAGATTTCCCAAATCTTCAATTATCTGCCAGGGTTTCACCAAAGGATAATCGCTCCAGTGAACATAGATAATATCTCTTCGTATAAGATTTGGATCCCATCCAATTCTATCAACGCCCATTCCGAGGAAGATATTTTCTGCTTCAATGGACTTGTAAACGGGTATAATGTTGGCGGGGCCTTTTGATTTCTGTTTTCTGTATTTCTTCTTTTCATTGATACTTCTCTTTGCAACCATTCCTTCTATGTTATCAACAACGGTGTCAATATCACCAGTAGTTAAGCGACCCTCTTGATCGAACCGCCATGCCCAATCCCAAACACCTACACCCTCAACATCTTCCAACGAGTCCCAAGTGACGCCGGCACGTTGCAGATCTCTTAAAGATACTTTTTCAAAAGCAGGATCTCCTAAATAACCAAAATCTACTGGTGTTGTTAAATATCCCACATGCTGATGTAATGATTTTCTAAATTCGCCTGATAAAATAGCATATGGTGAATGTGGAATTAATAGCAATGATGGTTTACCATTGTAAGAATTTCCCAAATCGGCCAAGCCTTTTGGATTCCATATTTTGTTAATCAATTCCATATCCCAGTCAGTTGATTTAAGTGATTTTACAGCTTCTTTAATATGATCCCAAGTTTTTTCACTAGGTTCAATAACCATAATATAACTTGCCAGTTTCATTTGCCATTTATTATTAAAAAATGATCCAGCATCTATAGACGGATTCACTTCAGGTAGAAAATTGTACATTTTTTTAAAAAACGCAGCATCATATTCAGTTTCCTTTTCAATGATGTCATATATATCTTTATTTCTTAAAATGATTTCCAGTGGAGTTGGCAAAATGTCATTTACACTTAAATATGAGCCAAACCATTTTTCATTATAAACTGGAACATGATGATATTCAATAGTGGTAGCTAATTCGGCGGATGGTAAAAAGAATAATGAATCAAGGGGCTTCCTAATTAATCCATCTGCATCTAAATAAATAACTTTTTTATATTGCGTTAAATGCCAAGCATGTAATTTTGTAAATGAATCCCCCCAGTATTCTCCAGGTTTGGACTTGATATTCTGCAATGATGGTAAGTAGTTAATATGTACATTAAATTTACTCTCCAGTATATCTAAGATTGGATCATCTGGAGCTGGCTCGGCTTGTGATGTTTGCAACCATGCTTTTTGGCGATTTTCATAAGAGTTAAATGGATGATTATATGTGTAAATTAGTTCAACTTGAGCTTTCGATCCCATAATTTGCAGTTGATGCACATTTATCAACACCGGCAGGAGCCTCTCTGGTGACGTAGCATAAAATACATATGCCTTGTCTGACCAATCAATATCGGCTTTTTCAATAAGTATAGAACGATAATTCTGAAGTGTTGTTTCATATGAGATATACTTTATAGCCAAGTCCTGAGAATCTGCTGAAGAGAGCAAATACCGTGAATCATAAGACTTCACCAATACATTATTTGAAGAACAAAATAACCCAACCAATATCAAACCGGCCAATAGAGTCAGTATTCGTCTATATTTCCTCCATAGCATCTTTTCCCAACGATATAGAAACGGCTCGCCCACACATAGTTAAAAGTAGATGTAAAAAAAAGGTTAACTCCGAAGCCACTTGAACTTTTTTGTACATTGGTTCTTGCTGAAACAAGAGTCTATTATTTTATACTTGAAACATATTCCACTCTGAATATTTGGAGCAATTACTTTTTTTCACCTTTTTTCCAATTGTTGCAAAGATATCACAACAGCTAATGAAGGAACAGCCTACTTTAAAAGTGAACATTCAAGCTACAACAACAACTACCGTTTCACCTAATCGGCGACGAGCAGGATCTGTTGTTAAGCCGGGTATGACCATGTGGCGCTTGTTACTTGCTGAATTTAATCTTGACACAAATAGTAGAGATCAGCGTGCCAAGCCCATAAAGAATCAAAATATTATGGAATTACTTGCCAATGTTAGACTTCCTATTTTCCTTGAAAACTTTATGATATTTGGATTGTTTCATTCATTATTAGTATTTTTACAGTGGTTTGTTATAATCCCTTCACGGTTTGTTGTTCATTCAATATATTTATTTTATTCCGTAATTGGTAATACCATAAGGCCTAAAAAGAAAAAGATTTTCAATCCTTTTTGGACCCAATACAAAAATGATACAATTACAGTTTTTGCCATATCTTTTATTTTATGGTGTTTAAGAGGACTTGATACATCAAAAATTTATCATAATATTAGGGTAGGTACAGCCATAAAACTCTACTTCATGGTTCAGGTTTTAGAAGTTGGAGATAAATTACTCAGTGCAAGTGGGCAAGATATTATAAGACTAGTATATTCTAATCAGATTTTAACAGAAAAGAATAAATTGAAAAATATTTTAGGATTTTTATTTGCACTTGGAATTTTACTGGCTTATTTGTTGGCACATTCTTATGTTTTAGTTTATCAAGTGATGGCATTAAATGTAGCCATTAATTCATATTCTAATGCTCTTTTAACGATGATTTTGTCATTACAATTTTCAGAACTTAAATCAGCAGTTTTTAAAAGAACAGAAAGGGAGGGTCTTTTCCAAATGACATGTTCAGATTTAAATGAAAGATTTTTATTGCTTGTGCAATTGGCAATTATTTCATCTAGAAATCTTCTTCAAATTTGCATCAACTCGTCTTCAACTTCAGATCTTTTTAAAAATATGAAACCTAATTCATGGTATACTACTCTTACACCTTCATCATTTCTAAATAATTGGGTTGGTCTTCTTTTAGGGCCATCTATAATGGTCATTGGCTCTGAAATTTTAGTGGATTGGGTTAAGCATGCTTATATTGTTAGATTTAATAGAATCAAACCAGAAGTTTATTCTAAATATATTAGAATTTTAGCACTTGATTTTGTTAATAATTTTACGGCTAATAGCTTTGGTAGAGCTAGTGATGATTTTCCTTCAAAATTAACTAAAAGAACTGGATTCCCTGTGTTTGTTACTGTTATCGTTTTTACAAAATTAACCGTTTTCCCTTGGCTTAAATATTGGATCAATTCTGGAATTATGTCATTTATTTTAGGAATTGTTTCACCAGCTATCATTTTAATTTTTTTAAGACTAATTATGTCACTTGCTCTATTTAAATGGAGTAAGAAAATTCTGAGAGGTTCAACTACAAATGTTCAAGCTGACTATTTAAAGGGGGCGCCAAATGCCAATCTCTGTGAAGTTTCTGATATAAGAGAATTACTATATGATGATAAAGAAAAGATTCCAATGAGTTTAGAAGAGAAAAGATTGCAAAAGGCATTAAAGGACGATAGACTAGAGAGTGTTGTCAGATTTGAAATGGCAGATAAAAAAATTTGGTAATATTGCACCCAGATATATAATTATAGATAGTTTTGTAATTAAAATAGTCGAATTGTTAGTCGTTAAATGTTAGAGTTCTGTTACTGGGAGCACTGTGATACTAGGCAAATTTAAGTTTCCAAAATTCCGGGGAAAAAAAGGTAAAATAGGGAAAATCAAGAAACAAAGTTTGTGTGAACCATGCGCAACTGTGATCTTTTAAAAACCCATTGCAAAATGCTCAAATTTTTTTTATTTTATTTGAAAATAATATTAGTATAATAGTATCTAATTGGAAATTGTTATGAAATTTTTTTCATTGTCATTAAGTGGCTCAGGCACAAGATATCATCATGAAAACCAACACAACCACTTTCCTGTCATAGAGCCATTAGCCGCAACGTGTATAAAATTCCGTTGACGGGCCGGTAAAACGCCGGTACCGGAGACAGTGACACATGAAAAAAAAACGGTTTAGCATATATAACCGAGTGATAATTTCAACTTTTCCATAGGCCAATCATAAAGCACTAAATCATAATATGTCTACACCACAAACATTATATGACAAGGTCTTTGCAGACCATATTGTTCACCAAGATGAATCAGGATCTTGTCTTATTTACATTGACAGACATTTGGTTCACGAAGTGACCTCTCCACAAGCATTTGAAGGTTTGAAAACTGCCGGCAGAGATGTCAGAAGACCTGACTGTACTTTAGCCACTGTTGACCACAACATTCCAACTATTACAAGAAAGAATTTTAAGAATGTTTCAACTTTTATTGATGAAGATGATTCTAGATTACAAGTTGAAACTCTTGAACAAAATGTGAAAGATTTTAACTTAGCCTACTTTGGTATGGACGATGACAGACAAGGTATTGTTCACGTTGTTGGTCCAGAACAAGGTTTTACTTTACCTGGTACCACAGTTGTCTGTGGTGATTCACATACTTCAACACATGGTGCCTTTGGTTCCTTAGCCTTTGGTATTGGTACCTCTGAAGTTGAACATGTTTTAGCAACTCAAACTTTAATTCATGCCAAGTCAAAGAATATGTTAATTCGTATAGATGGTGAATTAGCTGATGGTATTACCTCAAAGGATTTAGTTTTACACGTTATTGGTGTTATTGGTACTGCTGGTGGTACCGGTTGTGTTATTGAATTTGCTGGTAAGGCTATTAGAGATTTATCAATGGAAGCTAGAATGTCAATTTGTAATATGGCCATTGAAGCTGGTGCAAGAGCTGGTATGATTGCTCCTGATGAAATTACTTTTGATTATATTAAGGGTAGACCTTTAACGCCATCTGGTGCTGAATGGGAAAAAGCCCTTTCTTACTGGAGAACTCTTTATTCTGACGAAGGTGCTAAATTTGACAAGGAAGTTATTATTAAGGCTGAAGATATTGTTCCAACAATTACCTGGGGTAACTCTCCACAAGATGCCTTACCAATTACTGCCAAGGTCCCAGATCCAAATAACTTCTCTGATCCAATTGCCAAGTCAGGCGTTGAAGCTGCTTTAGAATATATGGGTTTAGAACCAAATACCCCACTTCAAGATTTGAAAGTTGATAAGGTTTTCATTGGTTCTTGTACCAACTCTCGTATTGAAGATTTAAGAGAAGCTGCTAAAGTTGTTAGAGGTCACAAAAAGGCAGAAAATGTTAAATTGGCACTTGTTGTTCCAGGTTCTGGTTTAGTTAAAAAGCAAGCTGAAAGAGAAGGTCTTCATAAAATTTTTGAATCTGCTGGTTTTGAATGGAGAGAAGCAGGTTGTTCAATGTGTCTCGGTATGAATCCTGATATTTTAGATCCATATGAAAGATGTGCATCTACGTCTAACAGAAATTTCAGAGGTAGACAAGGTGCTCTTTCTAGAACTCACTTGATGTCACCTGCTATGGCTGCTGCTGCTGGTATTGCCGGTCATTTTGTTGATATCAGATCTTTTGTTTACAATGAAGACGGTGCTCAAGCTCAACTTTCTTTAGACTCAGATGAAGATAAAGAATTACAAGATGCAGTTTATGAACATCAAAAGGCACCACTTGCTGAAGGTGAAACAGAAGAAGAAGCTCAACAAGATGAAATTAATGATATTCCACCAACAACCAAGCAAGTTGAAGGTACCATGGGTATGGAAAAATTCCTTACTTTGTCCTCAGTTGCTGCTCCAATGGCTAAGGCTAATATTGATACAGATGCTATTATTCCAAAGCAATTTTTAAAGACTATTAAGCGTACTGGTTTAAGTAAGGGTCTTTTCTATGAAGCACGTTTTACTAAAGGTGAAGAAGGTGAAGATGTTGCCACTGATTTTGTTCTTAACGTTGCACCATTTAACAAATCACAAATTATTTGTTGTTCTGGTCCAAACTTTGGTTGTGGTTCATCTAGAGAACATGCCCCATGGGCATTGAAGGATTTTGGTATTAGATCTATTATTGCACCATCTTTTGGTGATATCTTTTACAATAACTCTTTTAAGAATGGTTTATTACCAATTAGAATTGATCAAGAAATTATTGAATCTAAATTGATGCCAATTGCTGAATCTCAAGGTGAATTAACTGTTGATTTACCAAATCAACAAATTTTGGGTCCAAATGGTGAAGTTCTTGTTGATCACTTTGAAGTTGAAGCTTTTAGAAAGCACTGTTTAGTTAATGGTTTAGATGATATTGGTATCACTTTAACCAAGGAAGAATACATTCAAAAATATGAAAAGAATAGAAAGAACAAATTTTCTTTTATTGAAACTGGTTGCGCTAAGATCATCCCAGTTAGAGGTACTAAAAAGTCTCCATATGGTAATAAGGCGCCAGAGTGGTAATCTATCGATTATAATTTTTAAAACTATTTTTTTTTGGGGGAATTATTTTTTCAATGTTGTATATTTTATTTTAACTTTATCAATTTAAATTTAATGTATATAGTAAAAAATGCATTTAATAATTCTAACAAATTATTTCCTAATGACAATATCATTACCTTGACTTTCTAAAATCATTCCTTCTTCATTGGCTAAATGTAGTAGACAAATAAAGCAAAAAGAGGTACTCAATTCAGATTTTTCATTTCCATTATATTTATTAAGAGTCCCCTGAAGAACTTCACTAAACTGCAATGTTGAACCCTTACGTTCAATTTGTTCATTAGGATCTAAATCAGACATATCAGTAGAAACTTCTAATTCGTTATCAGATTTATCAATGTCTGGTTCAGGTGTATTAGCAGAACGTTTTTTCAAGCCTATAGAAGATTTTGCAATTGAATCCCAAATGTTACTTTTTAATAATCTCACATCAACTCTCTTTGAGCGTTTGGCAAAGGAGATTTTATTCTTTGTGAGTGTCTGTGTCTGTGTCTGTGTTTGTGTTTGTAACTGTGATTGCGATTGTGTTTGTAACTGTGTTTGTGCCCATGATTCTTTTGAAATTTGATTTACAGGCTCTTCCAGGCCAAAATTGTCATCAAAGTCGGGTATATCGTAATCATTCAAGCCATCCAGTAAATCACCTGATATATTTGCCTCGTCAGATTTATCATCATCATCATTATTATCATCATTATTTTGATATAATTCTGCAAAAAAATCTTCATCAATAACTCTATTTTGTTCATCCTGTTCAAAAGCATGTTTATTTCTTGAAGGGAAAATACCTTTCAGCATTTGATTTGGTTTGATAGTTAAATATGCAAGTCTTTTAGCAGAATATATGTCTAATGAAGCACCAAGTTTATTAGAACTTGGATCTCGATGTGCCGTTTCTGAAATATTAATTCTACTAATACTCGATGGCTTTTCAAATAGTTGTTTTTCCTCTGGGAGTAGTAATTTAAGTGGCTGTAAATAATAGGAGGATTTATCCTTGTTGAAATTCATATGAGCATTTGACTTTTCAATAAATTTATTACTTCTCTTTTTTGATTTTGATTCTAACAACAAAATTTCATCATCTGAGGAGTCCTCATCCAAAAAATCGGCCATATTATTAATACTTGAATTAAATTGAGTTGGAGCTGAGATAGACTCCATTGGAAGTTTAAAATTTGATTTAAGTTTCTGAACTTTCCAATATACAGATTTTTTGCTACCATAACTGTTAAGTGCCAGTTTATCATAATAGTTTAATATTTTTTCACGTTCTAAACGTTCTTTCTCTTCAATAATATTAGTAGCATCAGCATCACCTTTTAGTTGATCATTTTTAGAAAATGTTAAATTTGGACCATTTTCAGCATTAGCATCAGCATTAGCATTAGCATCAGCATTAGCATCAGCATCAATGTATAATGAATATTGAGTTCTTTTGGATGCCGAAGTTTCATTAGATTTTTGTTCATCACTTTCTGAAAGGAAATTATCAGGAAAATCACCATCAAGATCCTGATCCATTGGTTCAAAATTTGGAGCTTCATAAAAATCTATGCCTTCTACATGTTGATATTTTTCAATTGGTATATTAATAAGTTGATCATTTTGAATATCTTGAAGAACAGATGCAGCTTGTGTTTGGCCGTTAATTATTTGACTTATTTCTTTTGCGTGGGGATAAATGTGAGTTAATTCTTGTTCAAAATTGGCATAGTTGATTAAATTAGAAAAATCAATTTCTTTGAATGAGAATGAGTTTTCATCACTGGCAGTTTGCTCATTGTTATCAGATGAATCTAAATCCAATGGTAAATCACCAACCCTTTGAATTAAATTGGATGCAGCATCTTTGAATTTTGCATGATCTTTTAAAATTTCTTTAAAAACAAATAGCCGTGAAGGATGATATGACACGTCCTTTTCGTAAAGGGTACGCACAAATTGAACGCTACCAAGAATATCCTGGTGTAAATTGTTCATGTTCAAAGATTGACATCCAAGTTCATCAAATCTACTAATTGCCCTTCTAAAAATTGGATCAGATGGAGCATCATGTTTATGTTTAAATTGTGAAAAGTTACGGTATAATGTAATATCATTATTTCTTCGTTTTGATTTTCGTTTTTTTTGCTTATCAGAGTCTTCATTTGAAAAAGCATCAGCATTCTCTATTTGTAAATTATTTATTTCTTTGTTACTTAAATCAGAACTGAGACCCAAAAGTAATCTACTGACTTCATTAGAAGTGTTATCAATTCTAATTGCAAAAACTTTGACAGAACCCATTAAAGCTGAAGAGGCCCTTTGAAAATTTATCGAGTCTCCATCCATTAATAACTCTAAATTATAAAAGTAGTCAATTATAGAATTATTCCATGAGTTCTTCTGTGATAAAGAACCGTCATTTGCAGATCGTATAACCTCATCAAAGTCATCCATTGCCAGTGTAACTCAATTGAAATCACATTATGTAAGCGAGCCCCAAACAAAAACACAAACAAACACAAAAAAATTTAATGCGCCACATTGTTTTTCTAAAAATGCGTGCGCCACATTATTTTTAGTAACACAGTTTCACGCTATTTTTTGCTGTTTTTAGTTTGATTTGATTACCGTGTTGTAAATTGATGCTCAACAGCTATGGACAGGAAAAGTACTGAAATAGCCAAATTTTTACTAGATTGGTCAAGTTTGCTTGTGCAGGTACCCGTTGAAGGATCAATTCCAGAAATTTATTTTTGTTTTATCTCTTCAGTCTATTCTAAAGGTAAAGACAAGGTTTCTTGGTTGCAGTTTATCAAATATTTAAACTTATTACAACTTTTGGCCAATGGAGGATTATTTACCATTTATCCATCAAATGTTTTAAAAATATATGATGATCCATTTAAATGTTTTGCAAAAATTACGGATATTAATAGATTGGCACTTGGACTGCTGCTTAATAAAGGCTATGAGTTAACAACCCCCATGATTAATTTTTCTGAAAAGTTCAATGGCAATTCAATTAATGCCATTGCAATTGCTAGCATAGTTCCAGAAATAGAAAGGAAAGAGAATAATTTGAAATGTGACGAATCGCAAAGAATACCAAATTGTGAGCAATCAATATCTGCCAACAAAGAGGATCAATTAGATTTATTGCTAAATTTAATTGATGGAGAATCCTCTTTCCCTATTAAATCAGATAATGATGTTTATCCGGTTAAGTTGTTAATTAATAAACGGCTCATCCCACAATCTCTGGATGATACATATACACTAACCTCAAAAAATCGTCGACTACACCAAATGGAATACTTATTAAATACCCCATCAGCATCTCATTCTTTACAAAGGGAAAGGGCTAGAATTAGAACGGAAATAAAACCATTTTATGAAACTTGTGAAGAAAGTGACCATGCAACACTGTTAACAAATTTGGTTACATTTGATAAAGTTACAAATATATGTAAAATTAACGATCAAAAATTTAAAAAAATGGAAAGAAGTTTCCAAAATAAAAATTTTATTTCCCTATCAAAATGCATTCAAAATAAACTTCATTTTATACCAATTGTTCAACCACAGACAGATTTAAAACTTGGAGATTGTTCATATTTGGATACATGTCATAAAATGTCCATTTGTAGATATACTCATTATGGTCAATTAATGCCAACTATATGCAATGACGCCAATGCTGAAATTTCCAAACATAAAGATGAAATTGAAGAGTCAATGAGAATTTGGGATTTCACCAGGGGTGAGCCAACGTCTCTATTTACACAAAAAAAATTACCAGCTCAATGGATTAACTGTGATTTAACAAAGCTTGACTTTTCAGTTCTTGGTAATGATTTTGGCGTTGTAATTGCCGATCCATCATGGACAATACATATGAATCTCAATTATTCATCAATGAAGGATGATGAATTATTAAGTTTAAGAATGGATAAATTACAAAGGGAAGGGATATTTTTATTATGGGTTACGGGGCGTACCATTGAAACAGGACGTCATTTTTTACAGCAATGGGGATATGAAGTTGTCAATCAAATGACATGGATTAAAACTTCACAATTAGTTCGTACGATTAGTACTGGTAGAACAGGTCATTGGCTTAATCATTCAAAGGAGCATTTATTATTAGGCATTAAAGGTAATCCAAAATGGCTAAATAAAGGCATGGATCCACAAATTCTTATATCTTCAACGCGAGAGACCAGTAGAAAGCCTGATGAAATTTATGGTGTTGTTGAACGAATAGTTGGAGATGGAACTAAAAAATTAGAAATTTTTGGTAGACAACATAATACCAGACCAGGTTGGCTAACAGTTGGTAATCAATTAGATGGAACCCATTTGATACAACGCGATATTGCTGAGCGATACGAACGCTGGTTGAGCAGCCAATGAAAACGCCGCATTTTTTTTTTGTGGCGGTTTTGGGTGGTGAGATATTTTGATATTTTTTTTTATAGCTAGCTTATTATTAAACCCAAAGATAATGTTTAGACAAACCATTAGAACTACCAGAGCTGCTGGTAAGAGATTTCAGTCATCTTTAGATAGACCAGCTTACACTGCTAACGAAGAAGCTGCTAACAAATTCAAGCAACAAATTGCTGCCGTTGAAAAGCACGCTGACGGCTCTGCCAACACCTGGAAGAAGATTTCTTACTTTGTTGCATTCCCAATTATTGCAATTACTGCCGTTAACACCTATTTTATTGAAAAGGAACATGCTGAACACAGAGCTCACACTAAGCACTTGTCTGATGAAGAATGGCCAGTTCCAAATTACCCATACTTGAACATCAGAAGAGTCGATTTCTTCTGGGGTGATGGTAACAAGACCTTGTTCTGGAACTCAGACTGTAACAGAAAGCTTTAAATGGATTAGGGTTTATTTATTCTTATTGAAACGATTGTGTTTTTTTTTATAATTCTTTTAAAAAAGAGTGTTTGGATTTAAAATGGGATGGGATTATGAATAAATTAAAATAAAATAAAATAAAATAAAATAAAATAAAGTAAAAAGATAAACTACATTATAATTTAACTTATTAAGTTATATTACATTACAATATATTATATAAGGTACATTATAATAATCGATTGAAATTAAAGATGTCTAAAGTGCTGAAAAAATATAGAGATTATTTGTTGCTGCAATTGCCACTGAATTTTCAGTTGGATGCCAACTTAAATGTAAAATTGATTTTTTAAAATCAACAGAATCAGGATCTTTATTTAACATTGAAACATTTTTCTTTTTAGTTTGATTTTTACGTGTTTTAAAAGCTGATTTATCAGCTTGTAAAGTAATTTCCTTTTCTTGAAATTGATTATCTTGCTCTTCTAATGTACATTCAGGTGAAACAGAATTTTGATAAATCATAAAATTATTATTATATGAACCCGTCATAACAGATTTGTTATCACCAGAAAATTGAACTTCAAATTTGTCAAAGATGGCATCATTTTCATATGTATCACATAAACGATCACGTAATTGTTCATGAATATTAATTGTTTTAATTGGTTCCTTTTCCATTGCAATATCCCAAATTTTAACAGTCATATAATCACGAGAGGCAATATAACGACCATTTGGACTAAATTTAACATCAGATATAGATGAAGTAATCTCAGTAAAAAAATTATGTGATGCAGGATCACTAAATTCTTCAAATATTTTTGAATGATTATCACATAGTGAATTCATTCTCATATCATTTAATTTAATAATACCCTTTGATGATGAATACATGAAAAGGTTACAATCTATTGGATGAAATTCAGCAGATGTAATAACTTCTGTTAATTCTTCCATATTAGTAGGTTTAATATCAACAATATTAAAACTTTGATCTTCAATTCCTAAATTCCAAAGATTAATACGAAGATCATCACTTGAAATAAAAGTTTCTTGATCTGAGTTAACACTAATGCTATTAATATGATAAGCATGTGCATTTGCAAAAATTTTTTTTGGTTGTGCTGCTGTTATTGTATCATGGTAAGTCATTTTTGGAAGTTTAATATTTTGCATAGAGCCAGATCCAGCTCTACTTGCAGTTCCTAATTCAGTTAAATTAGAATTTATATTAAATGATGAAGAATTTTGATTAATAACTGCATTTGCAGCACCAGGACCCAATTGCTTTGCCAAGTCTGGGTTACTCATATTATTTTCAGAGACAAGTTTTATTTGCTTGTCAAATATCTTCCAAAGTTTAATCGTTTTGTCATTTGTGGACAAGAGAAAATTTGAATGGTTAAAACGACGAATCCATTTGATTTTATTAATTTTTTCTTCAATTTCTAAAGATTTTAAATAATCAAATTCAGCATCATGTGATTGAAATTCTGTATAGAAACGATATTCACAGCTCTTGTTACTCTCAGCCCTTTCAAAAAGCACAACACGTCCACCACGATCACCCGTTGCTAAATAATCACCAGTATGATCAAATTCAACAGTTGAAATAATATCTGCCTCTGTAATATTTTCAATGTCACCTTTATCACCAAAACATTGGCTGAATTTCCAATTCGGCTGTTGCATTCTTATTTTATTGGTAAATAGAGCTCCCAGTTACTTTAAAATGGAGACAATTATCCTTCGCGTAATTTCAATTGAGTTCAATTCAATTACGTAACGTGAAGAAACATAGCTATTGCCAACAAAAGGCAAAAAAAAAAAAAAGGATTAAAATTTAAAATCAATGTACTTTCAATTGAAAAATACATAGTTTATTTACTACTTTACAATTCTTATACTAGTACGATTCTTTTTATACACTTTAAAACAAGCTAAAAAATTTAAGCCTTCTTAGCAGCATCAGCTGGAGAGACTCTTCTAGCGTTTTGGTTGAATCTTTGTCTGACAGGTGGGGTTCTGATCTTTCTGTCAGTTCTGGATCTAACTCTGACAATTCTAGAGTGAATAGCACAAGAGATACAGTAGTGCAACTTGTTGTACATCTTTGGAATTGGGTACTCATCGTAGACAGAAGCTTCAGAGATATCTCTAACAGCAGCAGCTTCAACCATGTTTCTGATGGTCATTCTCTTGATGGCCTTATCCTTTGGGATACATCTGGAACAGTTAACACATCTGACTGGGTTAACGTGACCTCTACCGGACTTGTTTCTACCGTTGGAAGCTCTCTTCTTTGGCATTTTTACTGTTTAAAAATTACACTGTTAGTATTTAGAAAATATTTAATTTTTAAATGTCAAATAGTAATTTTTCAATGATCAATGTGGTGTTTTCCGTATTAATAAAATAATAACCTAAGAAAAAAAAATATTATCCATTCTTCAATGTCTCTTGTGATGCAACGTTTCAAATAATTTTCAACTAATCAAATTGACTGTTGTTCATTCTTTAGTTTTATTTTTTTTCCATCATCTTATGGGAATCTGCCTTAATTTTCTCAGGAGTTAACAATTTCCACATTTGATTTCAACCTAGTTGTTAAATAAACGTATACTAAATGATCAATTACTATATTACTACATGGTTCACATACGATTTGTCTTGTCGAAAAGGACTTCCTCCACCACTTCCCAACTTTTGTGAAAATTCACCACGGGCCTCGCACAGTGCGCGGGGGCTGCCGTGTGGCCAGGCTGCGCGTTAAAAAGACAGTCACACTTCTCGCTCAATTGGGCAGGTGATAAAAAAATCCAAACCCTCGCCCGCGTCACGTGCCAAACCCTGATTTCTCATTTTTTTTTTTTGTGTAATTTCCTTATCGCGTAACACTGCAGACGAGCTATGGCCGTTGTATTACATGATGAATTAAGAGGCATATCTTTGCATTTGCTTGTTATAGGTGAGTGTCTTTATAATTGTACGTGTATTAATTGAATTTATCTTTATATCGGCTATTACCCTTTTCTGTTTTTCACTAATTTAACATATCATTAATGCCTCATAGGTTGTTACCGGTGGCTATATAGAATAAAAGCATTTCCCCTACGTAGTTAACCACTAACGTCAACTCTCCGCGAACACTTAACGTTAGGGGTCTTTTTTTTTGACGTGCATAAATTTTTTTTTTTCTTATCTATTGAAACCTCGTCAAAAACTTACAAGCCCCACAAAGTTTCCCCTAGTGAAATGCCTATTAAAGTTTTTAGTAATTTCGATACAAAGATAACGCTTTGACTATCAGATAAAAAAAAGTAGGAGGGGGGGGGGGGGAAGAGGTATCTGTTTTAATATACATGTTTGTGGATATTAATTTTGTCTAGAGTAGATCTACCAAGGAATAAAACGACATACTAAGAGCATTTTAAATATCAAATAAGTTTCTCTAGTGAATGGAGCCTCATAGGTAAATGTTATTAATCGTTAACGGTTATCCACACGGCTCCAAGCTTTTTTATCTAGACTCTGACTAATCCCGTCGCGTGTCTGACACGGAGTTTCCTCCGAATAAGCATTTTTTTAAAAAAAAGCATTTAAAAGGAGCCTCCTCCCCAGTGTAATTAATTTATTCTTCTTTTAATAAAATAAAAACAAAAATGACTTTACCAAAAGATCTCTCACATTTAATCTCTGAAGAGGCTAAACTTCGTAAAAGATCTCCACTTGAAGAAATCAACAAGTACTTTACCGATCCAGATATTGTCTATCTTGGAGGAGGACTTCCAATGTCTTCGTATTTCCCATGGGATAATATTCATGCAACATCTCCATCAGCTCCATTTATAGATGGTGTTACATCAAAAGGTAATCTTAAAACTGAAATTGCTCATCATGAAATTGAAGAATATGATATCCCATTAAATGTTTCCTTGCAATATGGTGCTGCAGCTGGTAATTATAAATTAATTCAATTTTTAAAGGAACATGTTGAAATAATGCATAAGCCAAAATATCAAAATTGGGGTGTTAATTTAACAATTGGTAATACACAAGCCTGGAATTCAGTTTTAAGAACATTTTGTGATCCTGGTGATGTCATTCTATTTGAAGAGTTTGCATATCCAACGGCAATTGAAACTGCCAGATCTCAAAAATTGAGAATTGAACCAATGGCAATTGACGAGCATGGTATAATACCTGAAAAGCTTGAGATGCAATTAAAAAATTGGCCAAGTGATTTACCAATGGCAAAAATTTTATATACTGTTTGTACAGGTCAAAATCCAACAGGTTCTTCTTTACCAATTGAAAGAAGAAAGGCAATTTATAATTTAGCCTCTAAGTATGATTTCTTAGTGGTGGAAGATGAACCTTATTATTTCCTGCAATTAGATGAATATTCAACAGACTCAACATCAACATCTATTGCAACTCAAACGGAAAGCGAATTTATTAACTCTTTAATTCCTTCATTTTTGTCTTTAGATGTTGAAGGCCGTGTTATTAGAATGGACTCATTTTCAAAATTACTTGCACCAGGTGTCAGACTTGGCTGGATGATTGCTCAGCCACATGTTCTCACTTTAATTGATAGACTCAACGAAACATCTTCTAGCACCCCTTCAGGTTTCACACAATCTCTTGTTCAAGGTTTACTTGGTAGATGGGGTCAATCTGGTTATACAGAGTGGCTAATGGCATTAAAAAGGGAATATACTTTTAAAAGAGATTTCACAATTAAAACTCTTGAAAAATGTGTTCCTAAGGAAGTTGTTAGTTTTACACCTCCAATTGCGGGTATGTTTTTCACTGTTTTTGTTGATGCTTCCAAACATCCACAGTGGGAGAGCAAATTTGGCAAGGATAAATCAAAAGTTGAACGGGATTTATATGAGAAAACTTTAAAAAATGGCTGTTTACTAGTTCCTGGATCGTGGTTTAAAGCTCCAAATTTTAAGGAAACTGAAAGTACTAAATTTTTTTATAGGGGAACATATGCAGCAACGGCATTAGATGAGGTTAAACTTGGTTTGGAGAGATTTGGAGAAGTTGTTAGAGAGGAGTTTAATTTGTAAGCATCTAGCTGTCCTTTTTAATTCTTATTTGTAATTAATACTATTCAAACTATATACCCTTTACCGTGCTGAGCATGCACAGCCTTGTTTACGCCCAAAAAAACTGACCAATAGAATGCGCGCTAGCAAATCGCATGATATGCGCTGACGTAAGCACAAAAATTTACCCGCTCTCGCCTGGTTGGAGAGAAAAATGTTTTAAGCTGACAACGCCGGGTTCGAGTTCAACAACAGCGTCCCATTACAGTATGTACTGATGATGAACTTAACGAATAAGACACAGAGGTAGAGTATAATTGAGTTTCTTTGAAATTTTTTTTTTTTTCATTCTTTGAAGTTGCACCTCAGAGCTAACGGAGAAGCTCTTTGGACCAATGAGAGACCAGGCAAATTTTAAAGGTTTATCCCAACAAAATTATCAAGATCCATTGAATGACTATATGCCATTGAAGAAAGGCATGGCAACAGCTAAACATTGTGATCATTTTATTTTATTTTTCCTTTCAAATTCACAATTCAACTAATTCTGGCCTGTTTGTCTTTTACTTTGTTTTGTTTTGACTTGACTTGACTTGACTTGAGTTTTTATTTTTAATTATATTGCCAGACAGTTTACTAACCAGCTAAACATTATTTTTCTTTTCATTTACAGATGTTCAGACAATCTCTTAGACTTGCTAGAACTACCAGATTCTTTTCTACCTCTACCATCGCTAGAAACACCCCAAAGGAATTCAAGGTTGCTACCTCCCTCTCTGAAGTCCACACCAAGTATGATTTAATTGGTAAGGGTGCCAAGGAAGGTGAAGTTCCAACTGATATTCAACAAGCTACTGGTCTTGAAAGATTAGAACTTCTTGGTAAGTTAGAAGGTATTGAAGTTTTCGAAACTGAACCACTTGATTCATCCAGAAAGGGTACTATGGCCGATCCAATTATGATTGACTCTTATGATGATTTCAGATATGTTGGTTGTACCGGTTCCCCTGCTGGTTCTCACGTTGTTATGTGGTTAAAGCCAACAACTGAAAAAGTTGCTAGATGTTGGGAATGTGGTTCCGTTTACAAGTTAAACTACTTGGGCAATGGTGAATCCCACGGCCATTAAAATTTGATATAATTACCATTTTTTTATTTATATATTTTTAAATTTATTTACCATCCGCAAATGAATTGCCAAATTCGAGTGTGTTTTTTTAAATTTTCAACTGCATCTGCAATGTCTAAGCCAACTATCATCACACTCGTCCCAATACCAACTGAAATCCCCTCTTACAAATATATTATTGAAAATTATAATTTAATTAATTTAACATTAACTAATTCAAATGAAATTGCTAAAACTTTAAGCAAGTCTCCATTTAATGAGGCCATTGCAATCTATGGTTCATATCCAGGATTTTTCCCAATTGGTGGCCTTTCAATAGAGTTACTTGAAAAATTACCAAAATCTTTAAAAGTTATTGGCTTATGTAGTGCTGGATTTGATGGATATCCATTAAATCAAATGAAATCAAAAAATATTAGACTTACACATGTGCCAACTGGGTTGGCTCAGGGTGATGTTGCTGACTGTGTTATTTGGCATCTTTTATCAGGTATTAGAAAATTTAATAGTTGGCAAAATAAAATTGAAAAATTAAAGGGTACAACTTATGAAGTCAGAAGGGAATTATCAGGTCAAAATAACCAAGGATTTATTTTTGGCCATATTGTCAATAAAAAGCCCGTTCGTAGAATTTCTGGATTAAATGCCGTTATTTTAGGCTATGGTGGTATTGGTAAGGAAACTGCAAAGAGATTAATTTCAATGGGTGTTAATGTTACAGGTGTTGTTAGGAATCCACAGAAGTATGCAACGGGTATCAATAAATCTGGTGTTGCAATTGACCAATTAGGCGTGCAATTGTTGAGTACCAGTGAACTAGAAAAATCTTGTACCGGTAAAGATATTTTGATTTTATGTTTACCAGGAACTGAAAATACCAAAAATATCGTTGATAAAAATCTTATTAATTCACTTAATGACAATTGTATTATTATTAACGTTGGTAGAGGCAGTTTAATCAATGTTGAAGATTTAAAAGTTGCATTTGAAAGTGGTAAGGTTGACCATGTTGGTTTGGACGTTTTTGCAACAGAACCAACTATTGATGAATACTGGATTGATGAAGGCTCTTGGGGAACTACAAGTCTCACTCCACATATTGGTGTTGCCACTGGTGAATCATATTTTCAAGCATGTGAAACTTGTATGCAAAATATTTTAAATGGTATAGAAAATGATTCCTGGAGTAATGTCGTTAATTGGTAACATTTATATTTATATTTGATTCGTATTAATATGTTTTTACAATGTGCAAAAAATTAGTTTAAGCACATGGCCAAACGCAACATCCAAAGGCTGTCAAATCACTGTAAAGTTTTTAATCTTTCCTCTAACTTAAAATTTTAACTAGTATATAATATATAATATGCTCTACAATTGAAATTAACTAACTAACTAACTAACTAACTAACGTAAAACGTCTCTCAAGAAACCGCCTAATTTTTCAGCTCCTTGTTCCATAGCGCCCTTCAATGCTTCCATATCATCACCCATATATTTATTGGCAAAATCAATAACCTGCTCATCAATACCCTTTTCTCTTCTCCATTCTTGTTGTTCCTCACCATAATAATCAGCTGATGAAATTGACTTAGAACCTTTAAAAGCTTGAAGTTTGCTACGAGCCTCACTTGCCTTTTCTTCATCATAGGCACCAGTGCCGTAAAATTGATCAGATGAAATAGATTTTTGACCTTGGAAACGCTTTGCAACATCACCAGTATAGGCAACATCAGCAGTTTTCTTTTTTGTAGGAGCAGCAGGAGCCGTTGAGGCAGTCATACCAAATCCAAGTTTGGCAAATTGTTGTGTTGTTTTCTCAACAGCTGGTGTAATTGCAGCTGCTGATCTTTCAGGTTTTGGAACAAATGAACCTTGGGTGCTATTCGAAAAGGAAGCAGATTTAGCAGTTGGTTGATGAGTAATAACTGGTTCAGAAGGATTATAACCAAGTTCTTCAGTTTGCTTTTTACCTTCTTCAACTTCCTTTTCAGCTGCATCAAAATCAAAGTCATCCATTGAAACTTTCTTTGCTGATAACTTAGCCTTTGATCTCGCAGCGGATCCACCAAGTATATTTTTTTTATTTAATGGAGCAGACTTTGTAACGACTCTTCTATTTGGGGTGGAAGATCTAGAAATGACAGGCGAAGCTGCCTTTGGGGATGGAGACACTGATGCAGTGGATGATCTAACAGTTGTTGGCTTGTCCCATTTGGCAAAAAATGAATCACTATCACTGACATCTTCTTTATCTTCTTCAATAACGGATCCATTATCAAATTCCATAATATCTTCATGTCTAACAGCATCTTGTTGGGCTAATTTATCTAATTTGTCTTTATATGAAGCAGCTGCCTTTGAATTATATTTTTCTTTTGGCTCTAAATTTGCCACACCATTCTTAACAAACCAGTCTTTTAAATTTTTATTACCACCACATTTGATATGTCTGAGTTGATCATCACTCCAGTTGGTATCCAACGTGGAACTCTTGACAAAGGACACATGCACACCAAGATTTCTATGAATTGCTGAACAGTTCAAACATAAAAATGCACCAAATGGGATAGATGTCCAAGTTGGATTGACGGCACTACAATCAGCACAACGTTGATTTGCCGGTTGCTTTTTAAGCTTGTTAAAAATAGACGTCATTTCTAAAAGAGAGAGTTTGTTTAATAATTTTGTCAACTTTTTGGCCGCGGTGTAAACAAAAAAAATAATAAGGAAATTCAAAGTTTTTGGTTTATTTAAAGTTTTCTGAATAAATTAAACTTTTAATCTATAGTTAATTAGGTAAATTTTTAATAATAATTAAAAATATTAAATTTTGATTTAATTAAATACTCCCTTTCATTATAAAATCTAAATTCACAACAATCAAAAGGCCTTTGTTTGCTCAGAACGCGCTCTTTTGAGTGTTTTTACTAACAAAAAACCCTTTTATGATATGAAACAAAACTTGGATGATCTAATCAGGGAGGCTACTAATGGTAGTACTTGGGAGACACCCGTTATAGATTATTTCTCTATTGAAAATTTAACAAAGAATGATAGAGTCGACTTTAAAATTGCCGGTGTGGGTTTGGTGGGGTGCACCAGCGTGCTTGCCAAAAGAATAGAAGAATGTTACAACGATGGATTAAAACTTATAAGTGGATTAGATATTAAACAAGATGAAAAATTAAGTGAAGAAATTGATAAAAATGATCCAGATTATAATGAGAAAAAGAATAGGGTATCTAAAAAGCAAAAGAGTCAGCAAAATAGCTGGCTTTTAAAGTTTTCTAAAATAAAGGCAGAGTCTTCAATTTTTGAAAAGAAGGATCCAATCTTTCAAAAATTTATTGCTCAATTTGATGAAGGTGGTACAAAGGCATTATCAACTAATAAGTTACGTATAAATGATGAAGGAATGCTAGCTATGGATGATTGCACCCTTCATGCAGGTGAAGTTATTTTTAAAGATGAACCAAATAAATCCATCAATGTTGACAATAAGTTGGGTGATTTAAGCCAATGGATTGAAATTGTGCAAAGTTTGGAAAATTCAGTGCTATGTAATGGCTTAGAAGATATTAAGAGAAGTATCGTTGACGAACAATTTGGAGAAGAATTTGTTAAAAAATCAATGGACAAACTCGAATCTGAGGGTAATGAATCTTTACCCGTTATCCCTCAGTATGATATTAATGATTATATGGATCAACAAGATTTTGGTGATTTTGAATCAACCTCTAATCTACCCGATCCAGACATAAACGACGTAGATATGGATCTACAGGATAAATCAAACTCAAATTCTATTTTGAAACATTCATCTGATAATAAATATGATGCGTCTTTCCAAAATGATCTTATGAATGCACTTGATAAAAGATTTTCACAGAAAAAGAAGTCCAAATGGTCAAATGATTGGAAAGTTAGAAATTTGAAAAAAATGGTCACTCGTCATGATTTGGCAGCTGGTGGGGCACAGTTGGAAAATGCTTTTAAATCAGAGACACTTGATAGATCAGCATCTCCAACAATTGAAGAAGATGGGGTACACGAGGCAGATCAAGCAAAGTCAAAACAGCGATCTAAAAAGGAACTTTTGTCTTTTAATTTAAATGATTTAGATACAAACAGTACGTCAGCATTAACATCAGCATCTACGTTGACATCCACAACGGCCAATGCAAAAATGGATACAGATGCTGCCAATATTTTTCAAAAGGGAACTCGGTTAACTAGATCTTTAAAGCAAAATAATGACCAAACGACAATGGTTGATATAAATACATGGAATTCACAGAAACTTGTTAGATCTTTTATTAAACCAAAGCGTAAATATCGTCAAATGTTTTCATGGAATGTTACACCTTTTGAAGCCGATCAAGAGTTTTGGGCCAATCAGTATAATGACGTTTTTGATAAGGATGCCATGGAATATATCAACGACGACCTCAATGATGAAGATGATGAGGATGATGAAAAAGGAGAGGGAAGCTCATATAGTAAGGATGAGCCAGTTGATTTCGATCTCCCAGATAATGACTATGACTTTGAACTTCCATTTAATAACTCTCTATCTCAAGAAAATAGTGCAACACATCAATCAACACAATCTCGATGGAAGAAAGATATAAAATTTGCGAGAAGATCCAAACGAGTGGATGTTCAACTTTTGAAGCAAAACATTTCTCAAACAATAGAAGAAATTGATTTGACATATGACGAAGAAGAAGAGGAAAAAGAGGCTGTAATAGATAAAGAAGAGAACGAACAAAGTATTCCTTTGCCACATAAAGTCAAGAAAAAAATGATGCTATCAGAAATTGTCAAAAGGACAGCTGAAAAATACAACGGAAGAGAAAAACAGGATTTAAGTACCAGTTTTTATTTTATTTGCATGTTACATTTGGCTAATGAAAATGGCTATTTTGTTGAAAGTATCAGGGATGGTGAAGATGCCATTCTCTGTAAATAATTAATATTTTGTAATTTAATAGATTTTTAAAATTAAACTTGGGAGCCGAGCAAAATTTCATCATTTTTTTTTTTGCTAATAAACCTGCCTTTTCAAGTGAAAGATGTCAACTTCAGCCCATTGGACATCCAGTGAAGATACAATTCTTACAGCTGCCATAAGAAAGTATGGGTTGTATCAATGGAGCAGAATTTCATCTCTTTTACCAAAGAAAACTCCACATCAGTGTAAGGCAAGATGGTTTAACTATGTAAATCCAAAATTAGTTAAAGCAGCCTGGTCAACATCTGATGATTCTAAATTGTTAAAATTAATTAAAGAAAGACCAAATCAATGGACAACTATTGCACAAATGTTGAATAGATCCGTTGATGATTCAATTCAACGATATCGTCAACTTATGTCAGATATCACCAATACAGATATTTTGGATACAACAGCGCCTGAATCAATGCCATCAAAGTCTAATGTTACAATGGAAGATTTTGAAATGGAAATGGTTGCAGAGGCCCAATCTAGATTGTCAACTAATCAGGGTAAAAAACCACAGAGGAAGGCAAGAGAAAGACAACTGGCTCAGGCTAAACAATTGGCTGATATTCAACGGAAAAGAGAACTTGAGCAAATTGGTATTAAAAAGAAAATGAAACCAAAGTCTAAATCTCAGGGTATTGATTATAATGCAGAAATTCCTTTTGAGCATAGGCCACCATTGGGTAGATTCGATACCACTGTAGAAACTAAATTAAGTGAAAGAGAAAGATTTTTATGGGAGAAAAATATAAAAGGTATTGGTATTGCTGCTGCAAACTTAACAACAGGTAGTAAATATGCTGGCACAGGCAGTAAACGTTCAAGGAAGGAAACAAAGTCAAAGACAGAAGATAAAATTGAAGAATTATTAGATGCCGATAATGATGATGAATTTGAAGAGAATGAAAGGATAAAGTTAGAAATGAAAAAAAGGAAAAAGTTAATTTTTAGTAGCTTTGCCAAAGAAAATATTAATAATGATGAAAAAATGGTGGGGATTTTGCTAGATCTGAAGAAAAGAACGGAGGAAAAATCAGTTCTTTTTGCTAAAAGGGAACCGGCGGATGTATTAAAAAATGAAAAAGTTGATTTAGTTTTCAAAAAACAAGAGAAAGAATGGAAAAAACAGCAAAAGCAATTGAAGAAAAAACTTATTTCAACATTGAAAACACTACCTGAGCCATTGAATGATTATGAAATTGTATTTACCAATGAAGATTTAGAGGATTTTCAAATATTTGAAGAGGAAAATAAAGTGTTGAGCATAAATTTGCACACTGGTGACAGCAAAGGAATGGAGAAATTGCCAAAGATTAAACGTGATGAGATTAAAGATTTACTCAAACCAGAAGCCATTAAACGTGGATTGCCACTGCCCAGACCCATACCTCATTTACACAAAAGCGATGACAGTGTTCAAGATGCAATTGAAATTGAATTTCAAAAGTTGATTACTATGCCTGAATTGGAAGCACTTGAAAATTTTGATATGGTGGCATATCAAAAAGTGAAAGATGAGATTGAGTCTGAAATGAAAAGAATGGGGCAATCAGCTCTTTACTTTAAAGAATTGGAAAAGTACTACGAGCCATATGGCAAAGAACAGTTAATCAAAAAGTTAATGTTATGTACCAGCAGGGCTACAACCATGGAGGAATCCATTATTGAGTTTCAGACGTCTTTCTCATTTTCAAAGATCAATATATCCAAATTAAATGAGCTAAACGATCTTAAGAATCGTATTTGGGTTCAAGAATCATTAATTAAACAAGACCAATTATTTAATGACACAATGAAAGGTCAGCTACAGAAGGGTATCAATATAATGAACGCCCAGATTGAGAAAGATTTATAAATTAAGGAAAAATAAAATAAAAGTGTATATTATTAAACAACTAGTTCATTTTAACGTCTTCAATGTAGTCATCATCGTTATCACCCTTTTTAAGCAAAATGTGCTTCATAGCAGTAAGTCCTCCATGGTCACCTTTCCATTCATTTAGCAACATCATGGTATTCCTGTCTCTCATATCAGGAACTTTCATACCAGTTTCATACATATGATTCTCTTTCTTCCTAACATCTTCTAATTGTTCTAACTTTTTTGGCTTTGGCCTTCCAGGTCTTCTTTCAGCTGTGAGATTTTCAATTTCTTCATCACTTCTGCTGATCCAAGTTTGTAATAGATCGTGAATTTCATCTAATGACATAAGAGGTGGCTCCACCAATTTACCATCTTCATCTAATGAACCGTTTTGAGCCAATGCCTCAACAGTGGCGGTAACTGCCTGTTGTAAGAATTGGTACATTTGTAATTCGTAAGATTTCTGTAATGCATGATGAAACTTTTTGGTAGCAACTCTGTCTTCTCTTAAAGAGGCACGTGTAAGTTGCTTACTTTTACGACCACGTGGATGAAGTAATTGTTTTTTAGCTTGTGTATTTGCTGTTTTAAGCTTTTGTTTTGCCATTTAGGTTTAGAATTTAGTTTAATAAAATTTAATCAAAAGAAAAAAAAAAAAAAAGTGAAATTAAAAGGAAAAAAAAAAAATTCAGATTTGGAGAGGAATTTTTCAGTGAACAAATTAATTTTTTAATTTCAATAAACTGAAAATAAGAAGCCAGTTGATAATTCGCAATACAAAGTAATTCAACAAGTTAAATTAAATTTGATGATAAATTTCAGTACCCCAAAAAAAAAGGGGGTTATCAGGGGTCAATACAATTGCTCATGAGACTAGGTGAACACACGATAAGTTCCGCAGATAAAAACATATCTATCAGAAAAATTTAACTATTTTGTTCTTTGATATCGTACCAACTGTATATGTGTTTCAGTGAGAAAAACACTCTTTTTATCTATTCCACGTGAAACATCTGCCAATTGTCATGTTACATGGTTTTGTTCTAGATCGCGCATTCTTTTGACCGTTGCCAGTAACGAAACACCGCCGGCCAAATATGCCCTCTCTGTTCCGTCCAAAGCATCAAAAGATAATTTTGCAATGTTATCCGTCTGCAAATATGCAATTGTCGGAAACGCTTCCGAATTCTGCCGAACTGTCATCACTTATTTACTATGCATCCACAAGACGTACCAAACTAGATAAAGTTGGAACTTTTCTAATTAGAAAGACAAGAAATGATGTCAGCCATAAACGGCTGGGACATATCAACGTTACACTTCATATTTTAGATGAGTTACTTAGTAATTGTCCAGAAGACGTTGGTGTGTTATCGGATTATGTGCTGACTATTTTAGAAAACGTTGTGTCATTAAACGAATTATCTTCTCATCTGATGGCTTTAAATGTATTTCAAACATATTGTAAAACTGTTCATAATGATCAAATTCAAGTATTTGGAGATGCACAACTATTAAACTCTTTTTTTAAATTATGCAATCATTTCTTCACCTGCAATGGAGTGAACAATAATAACAATGAAGATTGGAAGGCAATTCCAATTACAGCTGCCAAAGAAATTGCAAATCAAATTGATCCAGTTATTGCGAATTATAAACCAACTCATATTAAAAAATCTTTAACCACTCAATGTATAACAATGCTAGTTGACACATTAATAAGATCTCAATTTAATTTAGATCTTATTAGAGTTACATCAATGTCAAGCTCTAGTAATGTTCATTCGCAAGGAGAGGACATTAATAATGATGCATTGTTAACTTTGAAAGCATTTTATGATACTTCAAGTAAATCACAACTTGATGCTTGTAACTCCACTTTGATTAGTTATGCCATTAAAAATAATGTTGATATTAGATGGATTTGTCGTTTATTTGCCATTACCACAAAAAGAACTCATATTGAATTACGTTATCGTACCGTTGGATTATTATTACAAAATATTGAAAAGGGATCACCCGCAAATAATGTCTATTTGGGTAATATTGTTGAATATTTATTATCAGTTGATGAATTACAATTTTTTGCTGTCCCAGTTAAAGATGTGATTAGCAAATTAGTTGAATTCCAAGAGAAAACTGTTTCATTATCATCATCTTCTTCTTCTTTATCATCAGATTCGTATAATAACGAATTAAAATGTATTTACGTTGAAATAATTAAAAATTTAACACGCCGTATTTACTATAATGGCCAGATCAATGATATGTGCTTTGAAATTTTAGATCGTTATAGCCTTTTGTCAACCTCTTACAACGTTTGTGATACAATTGGAGCCAAAAATTTTTCTTCTTTTACTAAAATAGTCATTAACGATATTAACGAAATTTTTCATGTTTGTCAAGAACCTCCAATCAAGGCTAAAATGTCACCATTTGCTCATGATCTTTTTAAAAGGGTTTATTACACTCTTGATACATTATTGGAACAAGTTTCACATTCTCAAAATTCATCAGCAAAACAAATTTTGAATGACATGTCCATTGAATGGATATCATTTATGCAAAATTTCTATGAGATACATACCCAAAAAAATTGGAAAAGGGTTAATTATGATGGGTCAGCTACAAGTAATGAAAATGTTATTTGTTATTATATAGATTTGATTTCAAGGCTGGTTTCATCAGAAAATGACATTCACCATTTAAAATCTATTGTCACAACTACAATTAAATTTATTGAAGCCGTGGGCGTTAATTTCATTATTAATTGGTGGAAATTTTCTAAAAGTTGGTTAGAAGGTAGTCCTAATTTACACATAATGTCATTGGTAATTATGAAATATAGTGGTATCACTTGCGCATTTGATGAGCTTACCAATTTTTCCGATGAACATATTTCTAATAATGATATTCCAGATTGGGCAAGTGTGTTAAAATCTGAAAGTGGAAATTCAAATGAGAAATTAACATATGAAAAATTGACATCAGTTTTACATTCCTTCTCGGAAATTTCACCTTATATGGACACTATTTCAGGAAATTCAATGAGTTCAAATTTTGGTTTACAAATGATGTCTCCTCCAAATTTAATATTTTCGAATTCTAATGCATCAACTAGTGGCAATGCCCTTCTTTCAGAGTCAAATAGTATACACTCGTTCAAATTAGAAATTACAAGAGGCCATTCTAGAACAGAGTCACAAGGCACAATGGACACCACTTTAACTGAAATTAATAATTCAATGTCTAGACCAAGTTTACTCAGTATTAATACGCATACGCCAAGTGTTTCAAGTCTTATAGGAAGACGTAATCATAGCTCTACTGGAGCAATTAGAGTTGGGAGTGGTAGTACACTGGATGGTTTGACTACAATGGGGGGATATGGAAATAATATGAGTAGATCAATCAGATTAAATTTACGTAAAAAGGATGATACTGATTCAAAAGTTGATAAAAGAAGTGGCCTGGCATTCTGTATAAGCGAACTGGACCCTAGTGATGCTGAAGATTAATTTTTTTGATTTTAATTTTAATTTTAATTTTTTGGGTGGCAAGTTTTGACTATGTACCATTATATTTTATTTATTACGTTAGACTACTTTTAAAAAATATTCTCTGTATTTATCTCTCTCTTTTTTTATGCCTTATTTTTGCACAGTTAGGCAGAATGTGCTGAGCGCGAGCCAAAGGGGAAATGTTGCTGTTTACCTAACGTTGTCAATTTAGACAAACTTAGCTGAAACTTGTCTGGTACAAACCATGGGGTTCAAAGATTTTTTCAATAACAATTCAAGGGTATGTAATATTTTATTTTCTTTGGCTTTTATTTTTTTTCTTGAAGGAAGCTAATATCTGGCGTTCTTTTTCTTTAAGCCACGGGACGTGTCATACCCCCCTTCATAATAAATACTAACAGTTACCTTACAGAAGGATCGATCTAATTATCATCCAAGAGGTATACCAACAAGATCAGATTTTGAATATGGACAAAAACCTCAGCAAAGTTTCAATGGCCAGACAATGTCTGCAACTGACCGTCTTTATCTTGGAGGCTATTCACAACAACCATCTGCTGTGAATAGTAGGACAGGCTCTCTTACAAGTAGAAGTCTCAGAGGTATAAATGGTAATGGTATTCCAAGGAGAACAATGTCTATGACAAATAATGCACCAGGCAGAACGAATTCTATTAACAGTCAGGGTCATTTTCAAAATGGTGTGTATTCAACAGCAAATAATAGAGCAAAGACAAGAACTTACAATGGATCATCTGCAATTATTTCAAGAACTAATTCGTTATCTTCTTATAATAATAATAATAATAATAATAGGAGAGCCATTGCATCTCCTAATCTTAACAAAGCCTCTAGAACATCATCTTTAACATCAACTGGTTCAAGGGCCCGTTTTATTAAAACCACAACAACAACGACAAAAGAACAGGATATTCAAGGTAGAACAAAGTCTATAACTAAAACTATTGTGGAACAACGAGATGGCGTTAAGATTGTTAAGACCATTCGAACTGTTATTACACCTAGCGAAGATGATATCCAAGATTATGATGATTATGCGGGATTTGATGATTTCTCTGATAATCAAGAAGAGCTGAATGGTATTGGTGTACGATTTGAAGATAGAGGTATGAGTCCATTGGTAGAAATAGAGCAAGAGCCAGATTTTGATGAAAATGAGATGTCTACTAATCAGAGCTCACAAAAGAATATAGCTCTTGGAGCTGCAACTGCTGCATTAAATAAAGTTTACGGTAAAAGGGATTCTGTGTTGCAATATAGTGCACCTGTAACACCTGTTAAGAATATACCAACAGAAAAAATATCATCTGCATCTTCTAAAAATAGTGTTAAGTTTGCAGATACTCATGCGCATTTTTCAAATAATACAGAAGAATATGTTTTTGAAACAAGTGATGCAAATAGTGCCCATTCAAAAAATTACCATGATGCAGATACTAAGTATCCTGAATCGCATGCTCATTTTGATCCTCAACCTGTTGATGAAAAACATCTTTACAATTCTGATTTTGAAAGTAAACTTTCACGTGATTATCATTCAGCCGAAACGAAATTTGTTCCCACCCATGCTCACTTTGATGGCAATCCAGCTACGGAGGAATTCACCTATGATTCCTATGCGATGAAACCAAGTTCCAGTGCAAATTCACATAATTATCATGAGGCTGATACTCCATATCCTGAAAAATTAATTACAGAGGAGTTGATTGAAGGAGATGATATTGATGAAATTATAGTTCAAGATGATTCTAATGCGCCTGATATTTACGAATCACAATTAGAGGATGCAGAAGATTTTGAAGCTTTAAGAAAGAAACGATTGTCAGAAATTGCCGAGACAACTGAGCCCTTTGACGATGATGTATCTTTGAACTCAGACAATTTAGTTGACCCAACGGCTACGCTAATTTTAGAAGATGATAAGTATAAAAAATTGAACAAAGCTTCCACTACCCCTTCTCTGGGTGGAGAAAGCGATGATGAATTTGTTGAGGCAAAGGAAGCATTGAGCGAAACATCAAGCAATTATGCAGTTAATGATACATCAATTACAAGAGATGTTGCAGATGATACTTTTAATCAAGCTGATACAACTGTTGGGGATACACAAGAATGTAGTTCTTTAACTGCACCAAACCAAGTGTTACATCCGGACCAATCAAATGGACTGCCATCATTTGCAAAACCTCAGCATTCATACAGGGATTTGCTAACGAAATCACCACCGAAGAATAGCATTCCCCGCTTTGAAAATGTAACTGATTATAAAAATGTTTACTCTTCACCAACTAAAGATTTTCAAAATGAAAATACTAAGAAAACTCCTGCGGGAAATAGATCCACCCAAACAAATGATTCTCCAAAGCCATTAAAGTCTGCTTTAAAAGGTTCATCTTTATCTCCTGCAGCCTCATTGGATGGGCGCAATATTTTTTCATCTAGCATGCAACCATCATCATCAGGTACATCTACTAACCAAGAAACGAAGATCCCTTCACGTATGTTGAGTTTGAGAGAATCGTCAAATCCACGTCCAAGTCACAGCAGAGCCTCATCAATTTTTTCTGATTCTAAAAATACGAATAACAATCGTACACAGAGTGTTACTTTACAAGATATGTATGCTGCTGCTTTTATTGCTGCTGAAAAGAAAGTGTATGGTGATCGTGCACCAGTTGAGAATATTGATGAATTTGATAGCTCAACCAAAATGAATACATTAATTAATTCTCAAACCTCTACTGAACAAAATGTGAATATTGGACCAACGCCAAGAACTACTATAGAATCAGGTTCTATAGGACTTGGGTTAACAGAAGATTCTGGAACAGCGCCAGGATCTTCATATCAATCCAACGCATATGGAAGCAAGTTTAGAGTTCACTCATTGCGTGATTCTCAAGTTTTGAAAGAATCACGCCGCAGTCGTAAGATAGAGTCACATGATGAACAGAGTTTGAAACGATTGCTCAAATCTGATCAGAAAAATGAGAAGAAACAA
This sequence comes from Martiniozyma asiatica (nom. inval.), assembly GCA_037044635.1. Lineage (NCBI taxonomy): Eukaryota > Fungi > Ascomycota > Pichiomycetes > Pichiales > Pichiaceae > Martiniozyma > Martiniozyma asiatica (nom. inval.). Next base: position 2,908,147 of record BTFY01000009.1, on the reverse strand, counting down.
TGGAAGGAGCAAAGAAAATCAATGGTTAAACAATTAAGTGTTAATAAATTAGCCAAAGAGCAGGTAGATAAAAGCATAGATGAAATGCCAGTTTCGCCTGATGCACAATTTGTTATAATGCAAAATTTGAAACAGCAAAAAGAGGAGCACACGAACTATGAACAACAACAAATTCCAACAGTTGACGCAGCATCTAGTAATAAACAAGAATATTCATCACCAAAAAAAGCGAAAAAAGGATTATTTGGTTTTAGGGTTAAGGATAGAAAGAAACATGAGAAGCAGCCATCAATTTCGTCACAACAATCTGCTACTCCTAGACATACAAGGAATGGCTCTTTTTTTGGGTTATCACAAAAAAATTCGGTTCATTTGAGCGATAGCTTGAGAAGGCCCAGCACGGAAGTTTCACCAACACCAGCTGTTTTATCAACTGCTGCCGAGCCGGTTGATATGCAAATAAAGACACAACCACAAGAACCAAGTGCTAACTTACTGTCTGGTCAAGAATCAATCATAGAAGAAGAAGGTTCAAATCAAGAAACTAGTCCAGTATTGTTGGGCACCGTTGATGGAGTCAAGGACGTTAAGGGGGAAAGAAAGAGCAATGACAAAGGCAAGGACAAGGACAAGGACAATGACAAGGAAAAGGACAAGAAAACATCAGGCGGCATGGGAAGACGCTTTAAGAGATTTTTTGACTTGTAATCTTTAAATATTAAGATCAACAAGAAAAAAAAAGAAATATTTTTTTACATTATTATTTGTACTATACTATTTACTTTTATTTTAATATTTTTCAAATTTATAAAAAGTTATTTATAATTGCTTAAAGGCATCATCAAGGAAAGCGGCAACTTTTGTAGGTGTTTGTTCTGTTAATATGGCGTCATTTGCCATTCTAGCATTGGTAGCATTTATTGATCTTGTCATTGACTTATACATGGTAGTTTTAAATTCAGCCCAATTGCCATATTTATGTCGCTTTGAATCTTCATCGTAATTTTCTTCTTGGGTTTCAAGGAAACAATTTAAATCATAGCCTTCTGACATTAGATATTTCCAATTACCCTCTTTCCTTCTTTTATCCCTTACCTGACCTTGTTTATAACGTATTATGTCAAAGATTAACTCTGCCATAAATTTATTCTTAGATCTTCTAGCAGCATTTTTAGCAATTTTTTTATCAGAGTTGAGTTGTGCTTCAATATCAGCAACGCATAGTCTAAGTGGTAATTCAGTTGTAATGGCAGCCTCTTCTTGTTTCTTTGTTCTTTTGCGTTTTCTATTTTCATCATCTAGGCAAAATTTGCCATTGGCACCATATTCAACAGATTCTTTAATATTTTTCCTCTTCTTATCGGTTTCAGGATATATAGAGGGGATAGATTTCAACAGGGTGAAAACATCAACCTCTGGTTCTTGTTCTACTTTAACAGCAGTTTCAGATGGCACACTTTCATCATGTAGAGGTTGTTGTATTGGTAGCTGCTGTTGCTGTTGCTGTTGCAGCTGTTGTACTTGTTGTGCCTGCTGTTGTTGAAACAGTTCGTTTCCACTTGGAACAGGGATAAAATTTGTTTTTTCCTCAGGAGGATTAAGAAGATCAGCTAATGGAGCAGACATCACTTTGATTTCAGCCAGAATTTGTCGTAATTAAGGCGAAGCTGAAACAGGCAAATTCCAATTCAAGTGGTGACCACGTGCGCAGAACGAATTCGACCGCGTGTGCGTTGCATTGCAATTTAAAATAGAAAGGGTTTGCACTTTATAAATTCTGTTCTTTTAATTAAGAGTTTAGTTAAACATAATCAAACATGTTATTTGGAGTTAAATTGCAAAACGAGATTTATCCTCCTTGGAAAAAATACTACATTGACTATGACGGCCTCAAGAGATTGCTCAAGGAAAACGTTCTTAGCAACTCCCAATGGAATGAAAAAGACGAGGCTCTATTTGCAGAATTGCTAGACAGTGAACTTGAAAAGGTTTATTCTTTCCAGGTTAGTAAATATAAGGAGTTAGACAGTGAAATTACAAAATTGGAAATAGAGTCAGAGAGTTATTTGGAATCTGTTGAACAACAAAAGCCATCAGATGCTGCTTTTGATGCAAAGACATTCCAATCAAAACTTGAAAAATTGCTTACTTTGACAAATGAACTAGATCATTTTGCCAGAATCAACTTTACCGGGTTTATCAAAATTGTGAAAAAGCATGATCGCCTTCACAAGGGTTACTCTGTCAAGGCATTGCTTAATGTTAGAATGAAAGATTTACCTTTGAATAACATCTCTGAAGATACCTCACCTTATCTCTTTAGAATTTCTACCTTGTATGCCTTTATTAGAGAGCAATTACAGGCATCTTCTTTATCTACCTCATTGAAGGAAACATTTTCTAAATTATCCACATCTGGTAAATTATCATCTACACCAAATACAAATATGACATCTTCCATTTCAAAGGATTCCACTTATAAAGTTCTTAAATTTTGGATTCATCCTGATAATTTAATGGAAATTAAGACGACTATTTTAAGACATTTGCCAGTTTTAATTTATAACAATGGCGGTAATGATAATGACGATGATGACGATGATGAATTTTCAAGTGATCCAACTATCACCTACTTGTACTTTGATAACAGAAATTTTGAATTGTACAATAATAAGTTGTTAAAACAATTGAATAAAACTCCTTCTTTGAGAATTAACTGGACAGGCAAATTAAAGAATAATCCTGAATTAACAATTGAAAAGAAAACATTTGATTATGATAGTGGCGAATCTAATGATATTAAACTTCAGCTAAAGGAAAAATATATTAATGATTTTATTTTTGGTAACAAAAAAAATGAAAGTAATGAAAGTATTGCAGGTGCTGCCTTTGGTAATGATGATGATGACGATGATAATGATGCTGAAGATCACCATTTAAGATCTTTTAAAAGCTCTAAGCCTAAAAAGCAATTCACTTTGGATACTTTTGTCAAAAGATTACGAAAAAGAGGCTTTCCACAGCAAACTATTGACAAATATACTAATGAATTTAACCAATTACAATCTTTTATCACAAAAGAAGATTTGCAACCTGCATTAAGAACTGTATTTACAAGAACTGCCTTCCAAATACCTGGTGATGACAGAATAAGAATCACCATTGATTCGGATGTTCTGTTTATTAGGGAAGATTCATTTGATATTCAAAGGCCAATTAGAAATCCTGATGAATGGCATAGAAAAGATATTGATTCTAACATAAACAATCCATATTCTCTTCTTAGAAAAGGTGAATTTTCTAAATTCCCTTACTCAGTTATGGAAGTTAAAATTGCTTCATCAATTTTTAATAATCCATCATCTAAAACACTTGCCTGGGTCAATGATATGATTAACTCTCATTTAGTCAAGGAAGTTCCAAATTTTTCTAAATTCATCCAAGGTATTTCATCTTTATTCCTTGAAGACGATAATTTAGATATTTTACCTTTTTGGTTACCAGAATTAGAGGTTGACATTAGAAGAAATCCCGAACAAGCTTATAAAGACTCTAAAAATAAAAAATTACTAGAGCAAAAGCAAACAGAGGTTTTGAAAAACTTGAAAAAAAAAATTGGTAAAACTATTGAGCCATCAGTTGCATCTAAACAAAATGATTTAACAGTCATTGAAGAGGATGACGATTTAGACATTGAATCTTCAGATGAAGAAGATTCGTATCCACCATCACCTGAGCAATTATCCTTGCTTAAGGCCCAAAATACACTAACTCCTGCCGCCATTGAATCGCCTGGTGCTATTTCTCTACCTATGAAGGCCATCGCTGAAAGAAGGCAAAGAAAGACTAACCTTGGTGAATTATTGATGCCTGTCTTTGTTGGATCTTCTAAATTGGATGGCTATGAATCTGAAGATGAAGAAATTGAGTTACCACCTGGTGTTGTCAAGCCAACCCAATTAATTCGCCAATCTGGTCCTGTTAAAGTTGAAGCTAAAGTTTGGCTTGCAAATGAACGTACATTTGTTCGTTGGTTACATGTTACCACATTATTAACAGCATTAACATTCACCATTTACAATTCTGTTAACTCATCACATTTCCCAAATCTAGCAACAGATTTAGCTTATATTTATTTTGCATTGACATTATTTTCAGGTGTTTGGGCATATGGAATTTATCATAAAAGATTAGAATTAATTAAGGCAAGAAGTGGTCAACATTTAGATGGTATGTTAGGTCCATTAGTTTTGGCTTTGGTTTTGATTATCACTTTATGTTTGGAATTTTATGCAGGTTTAAAGAAGTGGCAAGAAAAGAGATCTATGATGATTTTATCTTTGGGGGAACATGATCAAGCATTGAATCCTGCTATTGAATGGACTTTAGAAAAGTTGTTTAGTTTAGTTTAGTTTAGTTTAGTTTAGTTTAGTTTAGTTACAGTTAGTTATTGTTTAATTTTATGTTTTCTTGTTTACTGTGCTAAAGCGTGCTCAATTTCACTCAATTGTTGATTTTAGATTTGTGCTTTGTCATTTGCTGGTAAAAAGAATTGTCTTTCTAACCTCATAATTTGTGTTTGGAAAGGTGCTGTTAAACAAAATTCGAACATTCACCTATTCAGGATCTGTATACTTAGTTTTTAAAATAGACATTCTAAAATTCAAAATCTGTAAAAAGGTTTAAACTTGATCTACACAAATATAATAAAAATGATTGGAATTTCAAATACTGTTCCTCTGAACCAACTAGAGGACGCTCCACATTTTGGAAAGGTAAAGAGGCTCGCATGGAATGAAATTTGCATACCTTTTATTTATTTCTAATTAGAATATAACATGCCATCGTTGCAAGATGAACTTTTTTTAAAAACAATCTTTTTTTAAATCAAAAGGTTTATTTCATTATTTTGATATTTGGAATAAAGCACAGCTGATACGATTACCACAAACCAAAATGGTAAAATCCACCTTAAAAATTGTGAAAGTGACTTACTGTCACACTCATTTTTACATTTTTGGTATAATAAATTAATTGCCTTTTGGTTATTCGTTAATGGTATTTTTGGCTTCTCTGGCTGTGTATGAATTTTTGTTAATAATTCAAACAATTTTTGATTTGTATCAGCTAAGGATTTATTGATCAAGTCATTGTTTGCTTTATTATACTCTAGTATTTCATTAATTTTTTGGTTTATATTCACCAAATCTGAACATTGATTATTTTTGCACTTGTTGCTATCACCAGAGTCTTTGGTTGTTTTTGTAGGTGTTGGGTTAGCCAAGTTATTTTGATGATTTTTGATAGGCTGATGTAATTTATTACAGCGGTATTTAGAGCTTTCATCTTCCGGTGGCCCCACATAGTCATTTTTTAGCAAGCAAGCCGTTTGTATAGCAGAATCAAAACTTTTCTGCACGAGGTAGACCAAGGTCAGATAATACAGTGCAATCATTCGACTGTTTTTATTTGTATTCTGATTAACCATTGAAATATCATAATCTAATAAAGATTTCTCAAGCTGCATTTGTAGTGTAAATACCAACTTTTCATTGTTTGATCTCAAAACAAGAAGCGTGAGATGAGGGTCCAATGTATCAGCCTTGTGTTTTTGAATTTCCAAATATTCTTCTTCAGCTGTTGTCAACAAACGGGAAAGTTCACTCACAGGGGGCAGGTAAACGTCTTCCAAGTTCTCTGTGTTTGCCATCTGGATTTGATTAAATGATTTTGACACGTCGTTTGTTTTTGCCGGTGTGCACGGCCTGTTTTGTATGGAGGCGTTGATAACTTCCCGGTTAATGCAATTGAAAGATATTTACTATTTTAACCTTTCTTTGAAAATTTCAAATTTTTTTGAATAACCTTGAACTCTATTAAAGTCAGCAATATAAATTGTGCTGTTTGCAATGAACAAGGAGAAGGAACTCTTTTATAAAATTTTTCCCTCTAGTAATTTATTAACACCCTCTTTTTTTTTGTAATCAAAATTTAAAATATAGAAAATGAGTTTTGTGAAATATTCATCACAATTTATCTTGATATCCATTGTATTTTTGTTGAGTTAATCTTAGTTTATCTTTGTCTATTTTGCTGAGCGAAATTTCAGTTATTTTTCACACTATAGTTGATATGTCTTCCACAACCAAATTAATGAGCTCAGTGTTTTCTAATAGACCTATAGAAGTGTTCAGATATTCAAAAAAGGGAGGTGAATTATCGTCAGTCACATTTGATTATTCTGGGTTGGCTAAATTGTCAATACCCAGAAATTATACCCCACCAAAACTCACACCTCAGTTTTTCCGCCAATGGGATGTAAGGAAAGGGAGTAGGAAGTTCAAACATTATGTCTTCGCCAAGGATATATCACGTATAGATTTGTTGTTGAAAAGTGTTGTTTCGTATGAATCCACAATTAGTAAAGGCACTGAAATAGATTCACTTACTGATCAACTAACAAAATTAGAAATCAAATCAAAAAGAAGACAAATTTTATGTCACAATGGTCTTTTCACAGATATTGCATTAGGATCTAAGGAGTGCTATGAAGTTATTTATTATAAGAATCAAATTATTTTTGCAAATACTGAAAGACGAGAAAACCAAAATGATTTATTCTCGTATATTGGATTAAAATTTGAACATTATCTTGCCAGAAGTGAAGAGAAAGTAGATGATGGACATTTTAAACTATTATTAAAAGGCCAATATGGTGATTTCCCATTCCTTTCAGTGGTTGAAGTTGATGGAGCTACGGAAAAGTGGATTGAGCCAACGAATAATACAGAACAAATGAATGCATTGAATAACTACGTTGAGGTTAAACTTACACTTGTTCATGATTTTCCAACTATTGAGAAATTGAATAAAATTGTTTCACCATCAGAAGTGCTTACTTACGTAGAAAAAAACGTTAAATTTTTTGATAAAAAGTTAGAAAAGTGGCTTTACCAATGTTGGTTTGGACGACAAGATACTCTTATAATTGGAACCAGAGATCAATCTTTTAAAATTTTGTTTGTTAAACAATTACACATTAATGACCTTATTCAATATATTAAGAAAAATAAGTTGAGAATGTACGAGAGATTTACAAGTTCAATAGAAAAAATTGAAAAGGTGTTGACTATGGTTGATGACTATGTGTTAAAGAATTCTCAAGCTAAAGAAAAAGAAAATGTTTTCCTATTGAAATTAGGTTCAAGGCCTTTAATCGAGAAGACGTCCCCTGAAAAGGCCAATTCTTTATTTGACATTTCAATAACAAAAGAATTTCAAGATTGGAGAGAGAAAACATGAGAATTCTTGAAAAAAATAGATTGATTAATCTATAATTTAAAATAAGAAAACAAAAAATATTATTAAAAAAATCTATAAAACTCTTTACAACTTCTTTCTAGCTTTAAATTTTTGCTTTGGTTTATTAATACCACCTTTACCCTTGTTGAATTTTTTAACTCCCTTCTTGGCAGCATCTTTATTATCCGTTTCATCATCATCCCAGTTAATATCAGCATCTTTATTATTCTTCCATTTCAATCTATTTCTAGCATCTCTAACAGGACCTTGCTTAATAGCTTCAACATATGCATCTAATGCATCCTTACCAGCTAATGGATCATCATTATCTTCATTGAAAACCAATTTACCATTCTTTGTCTTTGTTTCATTTTTAACTTTATCCATTTGTTTCTTACCAAATTTTCTAGTTGAAATATGTGATAAAGTATCTTTACTTAATAAATCTAATGGTATATCACCTTCAGTAATAAACTGTTGAGCCTTACCTTGTTTACCCTTACCCATAACAATATTTTCATCTTCATCTTCAGAATCTGAATCTTCTAAAACTTGTTCTAAGGCACTCAAAGAATTTGAAGAGATTGATTTAACATGATCAGCATCATTTGAATCAGTTGAATTAACATTAGCCTTTTTGTTCTTTGCCTTACGAATAGCAACAATTAATTTACGATCATCCTCTGGCATATTTGACTCAATAAACTCTAGGCCAAATTTTCTAACTAATCTTTCAACTAAATGCTTAATTTTACTTTTAAAATGATTTTTTTGTTCATTATTAACAATCATTAATTCAGCTAATAAACCTTTCATTAAAGGTTTAATTTCATCTTCAGGCATAGACATAATGGCAACTTTAACAAATCCAATAACTGGTTTAATAATTTCTCTATTCTTTGAAGAGAAAAATAAAAGAACATTTTCTAATAATTCTTTTTGAATTGAAATATCTAATTCTTTACCAAATTCATAAAAGATACAACTTAATGCAGTAACAGCAGCAGAAATCATATGACCCGTTGATCCAACTAAACCAGCTGAACACATTGTAAAAAATTCTTCAATGCTTGCCTGAGAGTCAGCCATTTCTGAATCATTTAATGAATTACGAATAATTTGACCTTTAAATTCATTCATTTTTGAACCCATAGAAATAATAACAGCATATGAAGTTGTACGTGTCTTTTCATTTGATGATTTAGTTGATAAAATAACTTCTGATAAAATAGCAGGAATAAAATGAATATGTGAGCTTGGTAAAATATTTAACAATGCTAAAATTGTTTCCATACGTTGTGATTTTGCTGCTGGTAAAGTTAAATCTGATGTTTCAACTAATAAATTTAACAAATTATCAAAATAATTTAAAATTGTTTCTTTACCAATTGTTGATTGTAATAAATTATTAATAATACGATAAGAACGCTTTTGAATTTGAACATCATTAATACGAACAGTTTCATTAAAAATTGTTAATAATGCAATATGTGATGATTGTGGTATATGCTTTGTAATTAAAACAATTAAATCCATCATTGTAATTGAAAGTTTTGGAATTTTTGATTTTGAAACTGGTTCGTCATATTTAATTTTATCTTCTTCTTTCTCTTCATCAAGAGCTTGACGAAGTAATGAACAAACTTTATCAAAAGTTGCAATTAAATCATCAACAGTTGAAATTGAAAGATATGAATCAATAGTTTCAGAGACAAATGAACGATGGGCAATTGGTGTTTGAGTGAAAACATTAAATAAAACTGATAGTAAATTAGCCGCTTTTGTTTCAGCCAAAAATTTTAAATCATTTTGAGCTTTCTCAATTGGGAACTGTTCATTTAAAATAACGTCATTACTTTCTTGTGAGATACGTTCTTGTAATGTAATAACAAGATTTTTCAAAGCATTACAAATAACAGGTCTAAGATTTGGATTTTCATATAATCCTGATGCTAATTTTGCACCTAAATCATCAGTAAAGGCATCTTGTAAATCAACTGGTAAAAAGCAAAAATATGGTAAAATTGACCAAATTTGATCAACAATAGTTTCAAAAATTTTTCTGTTCATTGATTCAGATCCAGTATGAGAAATTTTTTCATTAAAAAATTCAACAATTGGTAAAATATTATTCCAATAATATTTTAAATGTGCCATTTGAACATTATCTCTTAAAATTGGTAATAACCAAGCTCTACCAGTTTTTTGAGAATTTGTTAAATTTAATGGTAACGTATCAAGAACAACTTCAGGTCCTAAAGATGCAATTGCAGATGCAATAACTTTTTCAGAGACTGTATTTAATTCAAACCCTTCCTTTTCATGAGATCTCCAATCACCAATTAATTTTAAATGTTGTAGCATATCTGGATTAGCACGTGATCTAAATTTTGTCATCATTGTGGCAATTAACTCACAAATAAATTGAGCGGCATGTCTATATTTAACTGAAAGGAAATCAAATGAAATTTTTGATAATTGATTAATAATTTCATCCATCTTTTCATAAATTTCATTTGTAACTGATGGTGGTAATAATAAAAGAGAATCATCAATGGAATCAACAGTAATGGCAATTAAACATTGTGATGCACTTTCACATATAGATAAAGAATCTGAAGAGAAATAATTTGAAACAATTGTGAAAACTTGTGGTAATTTTTCAAGGCATTCAATTGGATCAATTTTGGCAAATGCGGTTAAACCTTTGGCAATAACGGCCAACCAAGATGGAGCTAAATGTGGATCATTAATAGCAGGTTTTAAATTAAAAATAATATCTAAAACTTGGGTAAATTTATCTTTATTTGTTGAAGTTGTCATTGATTGGAATAAACCTTCAAATGCATTGAAAACTGAGGAAACTAAAAATTGATCAGCAGATTTACAAATTTCTAATAAAACATCACATAAAGGTGTAATTTGTCTTAATGGCCAAGAATTTGAATTTGTAACTGAACCAACTAATTGTAAATTATGTATAAGTAAAGAATTTGATTCTTTGTTATTCTTTTTTGGTTTATTCTCTTGAATTAATTTAATTAATCCATTTAATGAAACCTCACCACAGTATGCACCTGCTGGATGCTCCTTATCAGCAATTGGTGGTTTGGATAAAATGGCCTTAATAGCTTCTTGACCTCTCTTTCTAACTTTTGGTCTTGGATCAAGTGAAAGATCTAATAAAACCGTTAATGCTCTCTTTGGAGAAATTTTAAAATTTTTAACATTTTTCCAAGCTGAAGTATCTTGAGCAATTAATAATGATTCTAAAACACCAATAGAAGATCTAATTAATGGTGCATCAGCATCTCCAGATAATGCAGGTGCCAACATAACTAAAATATCAGAAAATTTCTCCTTGAGTAATTTTTTTGGGGTATATGGAGCTACAATATCAAGTAAATATAATGCAGATGTAGCCATTTGAATATTTGTAATTTGATCATTTTCACATGATTGATTTAAAAGTGTGAAAAATGCCACAAAATAGGCAACGGCTGAAGGTGATTCTGGTAATGATTCTTCAATTGTAGATAAGGCCAATGCATGTTGCTTTTGATTATCCAATTTGGAACTCAATTGAGAACGAACCTTGGAAAGTCTATCCTCCATGTCCATCTGTCTCAAAGCAGATTCAGACATTTGTAAAGTTGAAATCAAAAGAAAATCTTTAATGAAAAAAAAAAAAAAATATTTTTCAAAAAATTTCAAAATGAAATTATTTTTAATGCGCCACATTTTTTTATTGTGGCGCAGTTTTTTTTTTGTTTCTTGGTTTTCCAGTGTGGAAAAAAAAAAAGTTGAAGAAATCAAATTTGGAAACAAAACCAGAAATAAACGAATGAAGGGACTCGTTAGAATCAGATTGGTGCGTAAGGGTCGTGTTAGACAACCTGTTTATAATATTGCTGTTGGAGGTAAAAGAGGGAAATTAACAGGACTGCCAATCGAAGTCATTGGAACGTATAGTCCAATCCCAACACCACTGACACCAGCTCAAAAATCCGCTGGTGTTATCCCAACTAAGAATGTTGAATTAGATTTTGATAGAGCCAAATATTGGATTTCTGTTGGTGCCCAACCTAGTGAATCCGTGGCTACTTTACTTAAAAAGGCGGGTATTTTACATCAACTCTGGCCAAGTCCACATGCTGTTGCCAAAACTCCTGCTAGAAAACCAATTAACATGGCTGGTAAGCAATTTTCTTGATTGATTTGGTGTTGCATTGTATATAGTTGTATAAAATATAGGAAAGAAAGAATTTTTTTAAAACAAAAGGATATAAAATAATCTGTAATTATATTCAAACAAATAAATGTTCTCTTTGATCCCAAAAGGAATCCTTGACAATATCTGTGTGTAGTGTATTTATTGGCGATTTTTTCAACTTCTTTTGCAACCGCTGTTGTTGTCTGTCAGAGAGAGGCTCTCCGTGGCTATTATCACCGATTGACGTGTTTGTTACTATTTCACGAATCAAAACGGTACCCTTTTTAAACATTTCTGGTTCGTTATTATAATTTATTCCAAATTGAGAAAACAAAATCTCATTTTTGTCTTTGGATAGGGTGCCAATGAGTCTATTTTCAGCTTCAGTTGGTGTCATACCGCCTTTTAAAACTAGCGTCCAAAAAGTTGTATTGTAGAGATTATTGATATGACAATCAACTTGACGCCATTTAAAATAATCCATTACAACTTTTGCATTTGGATATACAACAGCCCGGCCATCAAAAGTTGGTAATTTTGCCAGATCCAAAGCTGGCAATTGTGAACGAAACCTTGTTTGATCAACGCCTGTATCTTTGAAACTGAATTCCAAGGTCTCTCCATTTATACATTCTCCAATAACTTGTTGTAAATTTTGCTCTTTTGAAGCAGCTATATTCCAAAAATATTGATAATAGGCAGTAAATGCACTTGTTAAAACAGAGACAATCTTCTCTTCTCTTCTATTGAAAAGTTCTGTATCTCTTCTTAGTAAAAAGCTATATTCATCACTATCACCATATGCCATGATAATATCTGGGAAACTCATCATGAGTTGTCTGGCGGCATCGTTCATCACCCCCAGTGCCAGTGGATCATTGGGTTTACAAAAATCATAATGGCTTGTATACACATGGAAAGATCTTCCATCCAATCGAATAACTATATAAGTTTGCGCAATTAAGGGTCTCTGTTGTTCAAAAAGTTTGACATACTCGTACTTGGAGTTTGCCATGTTAAAACTAACCACTGAATAATTTAACAACTTTGAAAATAACCAAAAACTTTTCGTTTTCTTCTCATTACAACAAATTGTTTTGTCGTTTTATGTCAAATTTTTTATGTCGTGAAGATCTAAAAAAAGCGTTTTTTTGGCTGCATTTCCCTTTTGTTGTGGACAGAAAGTCAAAAAAAGCCCCCCAGGCCAACAAAACACATCTTTGACCTTTGACATTGGGATGCTCCTTCCAATTAAACTTTCACAGGCTCGTCATAATTTGGGACCAATTTTACTTGGTTTCCTTGTTGCATTGGTGACGTTTTCTGCCGTTCACCTTTCCTCTTCATCGTCAACATCCAGAACTCTATCAAACTTCTACAGATTCAATGCCCATGCAAGAGGAGCAAATCCATATAATTATCAAACAACACTTAATAGATTAAATTCTCATTTCCCATATGATGATTCTGCACGTCGTATTGATAAAACTATCTTTCAAATGTGGAAGGTTGGCTTGGATGATCCAGATTTCCCAAACAGAGACTACGTGTTAAAATGGAAAAATGAAAATCCAAATTACACGTACAATTTATACACTGATGATGAAATTCATCATATTTTGGAAACTCATTTTAGTAACTCTGTGCCAGAAGTTTTAGAAGCATTTGACATGATGCCTAATAAAATTATCCAATCTGATTTTTCAAGATATCTTTTGATTTTCTTATTTGGTGGTGTCTATGCCGATATTGATACATATTTAGAAAAGCCTGTTGATTCTTGGTTTGATGCTGATCGTAATGTTGGATTTGTTGTTGCCGTTGAAGAAGATATCAATGATGAAAATTGGGAGCACTATATGACTCGTCGTATTCAATTTGAACAGTGGTCATTTAAGGCTAAGGCTCGTCATCCAATTTTAAAGAAACTCATTGCTAAAATTGTTGAAACGACTTTTAACGCCGAAAAAAATAACAAGTTAGCTGCTTACTACAAAGATTTTACAGAGGTTGATAAATGTAACTCTGTTGATATTATGGAATGGACAGGTCCTGTTGTTTGGACAGATACAATTTATTCTCATTTGAACTCTATCCATAGTCCAAAAATTGTTGACATTGATTCCACTAGAGCATACAGTGAACCAATTTATGGTCCTGAAATTCTTGAAGGTCAGACAATTAACTGGAAAGTCTTTGCTGGTTTACAAGCACCAGTAATGATTGATGACGTTGTTATTTATCCAAAAATTTCATTCAGAGAAGATCCTGAAAATAACTGTGGTAAATGGTGTTATATCCATCATCATTTTGGTGGATCTTGGAAGAATGATGGTAAGGGTGAAATTAAACCTGATGAATCTCAAAATAACATTAAAAAACACAAGAGAAATTTTGAAGAGGTTGCCAAGTTGCTGGACGCCGGTAAGGCCAAGGAAGACAAAACGGAGTGCAATGCTCCATACAAGCAAAAAAGCAACTAATTGGTTAATAATATATATTTTATACAAGATATATAAAAATGTATATTTATTCTTTTATATAAACACATTAAATATTTACAAGGGTTGTATATGTAAAAACAAAAAAAGCACACTATAGCATCTTAGTACATAAAAAAAAAGAAAAGAAAAAATCTCTCATATATTCTACTTTAAATTTCTCTTCAATGCAATTCAATTGAATGTCAAAATAATTTATTTCATTTGATATCATCGTTAATCTTGATAAACTGTTAGCTTCAAGCATCTGGCGACACTTTACCCTTTTGTAACATGACACCCAAATGAACACCATTCTTTTTCAATGCATCTCTGACCTTAACAACAGAATTATTGGCACCACTAACACCACCTTTAATTAATAAATATCCCTTTTCCCTATTAACATCTAAAACCTTTAGGTTAAAAACAGTGTGCCATTGACCACCCATTCTACCAGCCATTTTTTTACCTGGTAAAACTCTACTTGGTGTAGTATTCATACCTGTAGAACCAGCACTTCTATGAGATAGAGAGGCACCATGTGAGGCATTACCACCACTAAATCCCCATCTAGCCATCACACCTTGAAATCCCTTACCTTTACATTTACTAATAACATCAACAAATTGACCAATTTGAAAATGATCTGCAAATAATTGTGTACCAATAGGATATTTTTGAACATCACTACCAGTTAAAACAGGGAAGTCAAAAACGTGTTCCTTTGGTGAAACTTGTGCCTTACCAAAATGACCCAACATTTGCTTTGTACAGTTTTGTGGCTTTTTATAACCTGCACCAATTTGAACTGAATTAATAGCGGATCCAATACGATGAAAAAGAACTTCATTTTGAACAATTTCTAAAACAGTTGCTGGATGACGACGACCTTGGTTGTCATAGAAAACTGTCATACCTCTTTTGTATGCCACCAAACCTGGTCTCGTCAATAAACGACGACGAAGACGTCTCTCTGTTGGTGCTCTAAATGTAATCGGAGCACTTGTAGGAATATGTGGAATCACAGATGGTGATAGTAATTGTCTTGCAACCATTCTTTAATTCAAACAAAAAAAAAAGGATTTTTCAGGTTGTTCACAATGAAAAATTTCAGCTGCGTCGAGTTTTTTTCCCACCTTTTTTCGTTTGTTTTTTTTTTATTTTATAAATTTAATTTTAATTTTTAAAATTTAATTCATTTATTTTTATTTTTGTTATCATTTAAATATGGTGAGTGCACCGGAATTGAAAAACTATGTTGGCCAGAAGATACGTATTGATGTTCAAGGTCGTATTGTTGAAGGGACGCTGGTAGGCTATGATATGTTTCTAAACTTGAATTTACAGAGTGCCGTTGAACGTGATCACAAAGAAATTGTTGCTTTAGGGCAATGCGTTATCCGTGGTTCTAGTGTTGTTAGTATTGAAATGGTTCAATAGAATTGTCAATTGATTTAATTTATTCGGATACTTTTAATGGTTTTGTGTTATTTCTTTTCTATATAAATTACTATACAAATTTAATAAAAAATATTATCGTAAAGAAAAATAAAAATAAAAGCAATTATTATTTACATACCACGGAAGGTGTTCTTACTAGCCCTACGTCTATTATCGTATTTTTGTCTATCCTTTCCACTATCTGGTGCCACAATTTGAACTTTCTTTTTACCTTGTGGGGTAAATGTAATTTCACCTTCTCCAGAAGCCATCTTTCTAACTCTGGTATTGCTCTTTTGTTGCTTTCCAATTTTAGCCTGTTGAGATTGCAAACGAGCCTGTTTACCAAAAGACACTGGTTTAGACTTACCACCTTCGGTAACGGCCTTTATGGTGCTTTCAACTAACGACTCATCAATATTAAGAGATGCCTTCTTCTTTTGCTGTTTCTTTTGTTGAAGCTTAGCACGAACTCTATCTCTTTGCTCTTTACGTTTCTTTTCTTCTTCTTCCTTTTCTGCTTCATCAGATTCATTTTCACTGTCTTCATCAGATTCATCATCAGAGTTGAATTTACCCTTCTTTAATCTTTCAAGTCTTTCCTGTTCTTCTTCCTCTGCAGCTGTCATTGCTCTCATAGAATCACGTAATTTTTTATCAGATTGAACAGGATTTAATTGTTTATAGTCATGACTTTCAACATCAATCTTGAAAGCTGGATCTTCAAAGACTTCTTTGAATCTATCATCTTCCAAAATATTTTCTTCTTTAGATCCATATTTTTCTTGTAATTTATCAGCAAATTCTTTGTTAATTTTAACTGGTTCATCCTTGGCAGTGGCATTCGCATTAGCAGCAACTCTTGATTCTCTTTCTTGCTCAATACGTTTCTTAATTTCTCTTTCTCTTTGATCAATAATTGAATTTGGATTGGCAATCAAATTAACCTTATCATATAATTCAGAATCAATGAAATAACCATGCATATATGCCCTCATAACCTTTGTACCAACCAAATGGTTAATATTAAGCCTTTCAACATCTTGCTTTGTAATAAATCTGTAATTAGAATAAATTGTATCACTTGGCTTTTCTTCTAATTCTTCAGTAATATTATCTAAGAATGAACACCAATTTGGTGATGGTCCTAATTGTGGTATATAATATGTATGCATTGGGATAGATTCGGTAGTCATAAAAAACATACCAGAATTTGGTACATGACAAACATCATTAATATCAACTGATGGTTCCATTGATGCAAATGGTTTACTATCATTCATATGCCATATCTTTGCAATTTTTTTATCAGCAGTCAAAATTAAGTCATCATTATTATCAGATTGATGTGTTTTTGATAATTGATCTAAATAAATAATTTTTTTAATTGGGAATCCATAACCTTGATCTTTACGCTGTAATGGTTGTGATGTACGTAAATCATATAGTAATGATTCACCTTCATAAGTACCACAGGCAAAACTTAATGGATTCTTTTGTGAAAATTGAACACATGTAACTTCACCACTATCAGGAATACCCATTTTAATAACCTGCTGCTTTGCCCTTGGATCCCAAAATTCAACGGTACCATCAGCTAAACCTGCTGATATTAAACCATGTGTACGATTAATATCTAAACTGTTAACACCCTCGCCTTTACCTTCTAATGATTCCACTGTTAATGGCTTCATAAATCTACCCTGTTCTAAATTTAATCTGTAAATATCATTTCCTGATGCGGCAACGTATAAATCACAACTGATATCATTATATTTAATTTGTCTACCAAATTTTGGAATTCTTGATCTGAAAAACATACCACCTTTATCATGAAATTCAATGTTTCTATCATTTTGTAAATGAACACTTTTAGTCCAATCATTTGATAAAATACAAAAATCAACATTTTCACAATCTGTATGTCTTTCAAATTTTAATGATAAATTGGCAAAATCATAAACATGTATTTGTGGTTTATAAGTACCCGTTGCCATACAATATTGTCCATCTGGTGTAACTTGGATTTTATTTGAACTTTCGTCAAATTCAAAATCTTGAATTAATTCAACACGAGTTTGATATTCTAAATCATCTTTTAAACTTTGCTTTCTCTTTCTACTAAGCCAATCAGGCAACGCCTTGGCAACATTGGTACCCGATATCTGATAAACGGATGTGTTATTACTAGAGGTGGTTTTATAAACCATTTTTGCTATTAACCTTAAGCTGAAAAATTTAAACAAAAAAAAAAAAAAAAAAAAAAAAAAATTTAATCCACAAAAAATAAAAACGTGGCGCATTAAAATTGACGTGTGGCGCATGATTTGATTTAACCCCGTGTTTCCATTTCAATGCCGGCATTTTTCATGCCACATTTCTCGTAGAAGCCTACATTTTTAACGTCACAGTCAAGGATAATCTTATAGCATCCCTTTTCTAATCCCTGGCTGATGAGATGCTCAATTAAAATTTTTCCCAATCCCCGTCCACGCTGATTTGAATCAACGGCAACGTCTTCAATATGTCCTACTTTTGAAAAGCCGTGGATTAATTTGATTTCAACGAGAAGAGTGGCAATAGCTACAAGTTTATCATTTTCTCTAATTACATATGTATAGTATCCTGCATCATTAGAGTTATCTGGTAGTTGAATATTAACAAATTGTTTGAACTGATCAATTGAAACCTCCCCCACAGTTGTTAATTGGGACAAAACTGACAATGCATCCAAATGATCAGAATTTTTAAGTCTAGCCAGTGTATAGTTTGGTGGTAAGCTCATAGTTTTGTGTGTACCGTGTTAGCAAGTTGATCCCAATTGAAAAGCTTAACGCGTTTGAGCTCGCGCAGCTTCATTTGAGCAAAGTGCAGGTTTGAAGTTGAAGTTGAAGTTGAAGTTGAAGTTGATGTTGATTGATCTTGGTTGGTGTATTATCAGTCTTCTTTCAATGTTGGTACAAAAAAAATTAGTAGAAAATAGTTAATATGTAGTTGTTTGAGAGTTCAATTTAATGAATAAGCACATTGGTTTTTGTAACTTTGCAACTCAACTTGCTGAGCCTTTTTTTACAAAGCTTACTTCCACAGAAGGAGATGGATTGGTTCAAAGATGATAACATTCAGCATTTTGATGCCTTGAAAAATTTAAATGAAGTTTGCCCAACCAATCATTTAATGTTTTGTTTCTTTTTATCATTTTATGCCATAACCAAAGGGACTGGTTTCCATTCAGTGGGGATTTTATGTTGAGATTTGATATAAAACTCCATAAACCCTCTGAATCTCTTTCTCTTTATTTGATCTCAAAATAAAATGAGTAGCTTTAATAATACCTGGCGGAAAATAGACAATTCTCCACGTGGAAAAATTAACAGTTTAAATTTAACGTCAGATTCAAAATCTGAATGTTTATATAAACCTCCAATTGAAAAAAAATATGCGTTTTTTGAAAGATTTAAAGTCTCACCAATACCTATTTCAATTGATGAATGCGGGTACTATGAATTATCATGCGCTTCTTTTGATACTTTATTTGCGACATCACCTGGATGTAATAAATATATTTCCAAAATAGAATATCTTTTATATATGTTAATTATTCTTAGGGCATACATTTTTGATAAAGGAGGAACAGATATTTACGAAAATTATTTTGACTCAGGTGAAATTATAAGATTACTAAGTTTTGCAGAAGGTCTACGTTATCATCAAAATTTTGAGGGCTGTTTCAACTCTTTAGGTGTAATATTTGATAATGGAAACTTTTTTGTCACTAAGTTGAGATCTGATAGACCAGAGTTATTTGTAGACCCACATTTGTTAGTCAAACCGCTTCAGTCTGTGTATTATTCCTCACACTCAATTGATGAAAGTCTAAATCCACACGATGAACAACTTGGATTTGAACACTATAAACGTGTATTGCTCACCAAATTCCCATCATGGAAGTGGCTTCAGCAGATCACCTTAAATGATAATGCATATTGGAAGGATATTTTGTATACTTCCACGTACGACTTTGATGATCCAAAAGTGGAACACTACTTATATGTGGATGAAATATTGACAGGGAGAATTGAAACTTTTTTCAAGATGATATCTACCAGATGTTCTAACTGTTATAAAAGTTGCAGCACAATTGTTAATTTTAATCCCTGGGCACAAAACTATAATGCTTTGATCTATGTTTATGAAAGTGATCATTTAATTACAATAAAAGCATCTCGGAAATATTTAAAAGATAGAAACTATGCAAGTTACTATAAACTTAGGACACCGGAAGTAGATAAATATAATGAATTTCCTGAAGAGAACATGGTCAATTTAGATATTTACCAGCAGTACTACCATAATAGGGTAATCGAAAATTTAAACTTTTTTTCTTCTTTAATATACGAGAGGCGTTGGAATTTTGGCAGCGTGGCAGAGGACTACTGTAGGAGAAATCCTCGAAAATAAGACAATATAAATTTATTTATTAAATGCATGCTGTTTCTTTTTGGGGGTTATACCATATCTAATGTTTAGTCATGATAAAATTGGATATACTTTTATAATCCTTTTAATTGATGCATTTTCAAACTGCAGGCGGAGCGCGGAGTTGAAGCGCGATTCGTCACAAAAAAAGCCGAAGCTGAATCCAAAGAATAATATGTCTTAATCTCTAAAAAAATGCACCAGTGTTTTTACATTTATGATTATCTTTATAATTTAAAATTTGCCAATTTCTTCTCATCAGTTAGTAAACTGTTCATTGCTTGCCAAAGACTAAAATTAAAAAAAGAAAAAAATCCCATGAGAATATTTTTACAGCTTTTTGTAGCTACATTTAATTTATTTTTTTCATGCAAGGAAGTGCTGAACTACTCAGGTCAAACACTTAGTTCTGATACTTCCTTTCTATAAATGAACTACATATATACAAACTTGAAAATCACATTTACTCTACCAATAAGTTAAAGTAATTCAACTTAAGCTTCAACTTCAATTACATAACGTCATCTCCACCATCCAATTCTACATTTTGCAACACTTGACCTTGACTGTAGTATTTACGCTTCACATTATCACTGAATTTTTTATAATTTTCTTTCAAAATCATCAATACGATGATAATATTCACTGCCAACCAGGAATAATAAAAAAATAATGTTTCAAAGCTCCTTTCAGGCATCATGAATGAATAATAATAATACAGAATCTTTGGATAAGATGTCTGTATAAATTCAAATC
This sequence comes from Martiniozyma asiatica (nom. inval.), assembly GCA_037044635.1. NCBI lineage: Eukaryota > Fungi > Ascomycota > Pichiomycetes > Pichiales > Pichiaceae > Martiniozyma > Martiniozyma asiatica (nom. inval.). Next base: position 2,887,474 of record BTFY01000009.1, on the reverse strand, counting down.
TATTCTGTTTTGTGTAAGAATAATAGAAAATAAATCCAATTCTGCAAATTGTGAAAAATACAGATGTGAAGGAATATATACGACTGTAAATATTTGCATTCATAGCGAAAAACCCAACACAGAAAAAGTAAAGTGCAAGGGTGCACTGGTTAGTTAATTGTGGTTTCCATATATAATCATTTGTTAATGAATTGAAAGATGTTCCCAATAGAAACAAAGTTGTTGTACGATATGTTGTAAATGCAATTGACAAAAACTTAACAAGAGTGGCATTATTTCTTAAATTTGTAATTATTGTTTTAAAGTTATCAATATCATTCAAGATGAGATTCACAAAGCCTTTCTCACTTCTATTATTAAAAATTATATCTTTTTGTTGTATTAACCAATCCTTGATGGTACTCCAATGGTTTAAAACTGTAACAGTTACAAGGAGCACTGGATCAATTTGATACCAAGTGGTAGGGAATAAATTTCCAAAAATTGAGCTAATGAATAATTTGATGGATATATTTAGACAGTAGACAGCAAATGTAAGAAACATTGAAGCTAGCCACATGATACCAAATAATCCAAATATTCTATTTCTAAAGTTTGGTGGACGATAAACAACTGTGTAACTAGTGGAATCTAATGGATCATCATCATCATATGGATTAAAAATTTCTTTATCATCAGGTAACTCAGGTAAAGGTTCTAATAATTGATCGTTTTTTGTAACAGGATAAAAACAAGTCTTGACAAATTCCCGTGAAACATCATCATTATCAGGAGCACGAACATAATTACCATCTGGAATGAACGCACATGTTTCATTTGGATGTGTTGCAAAAAATTCTGCAACATTACTTTCCAAGACTGGTTCGTTGTAATTTGGATGGGGCTTGCTAAATCTTGCAAATATATTTTTGTAAATAATTCTACCTCTTTCTTCAGGTGCATCTTTACCTAAAAAGAAAGAAGATAATCTCATTTTTCTACAGCCATAATTCATCACAAGTTTCCAATATGCACTGACAATCGGGGAGCACTTTCTAGCATACACAACAAGTATCAGATAAAATAAAACAAAAAATGACCCTGGTAAGTAAAAAGGTAAAATATCAACAGGCAATAACAATCTCAAACTCCAAGTCACCACTGTAAATTCTAACAACATATAAACTGAATAAATACCAGCTGACATTGCCATACGTGAAAGCTTTAACATAAATGGCTTCATTAATGCATCATGCACGATTCTAATATTTGGATCATCAGAAGGACGAATAAAAAACATAACGCCAGTTCTTAAAATATCATGTCTGATAATGTTAACAAATGAAGCAAAAAAATACATGAAAAATGTACCCAAAAACCAAATTGGTAAAACACCAACAAACTCACTAATATATGAATTTAATTCAAGCTGATAAGTATATATGTCTTTATTGAATAAAGGAACTAAAGCAAATTGTATTTGGAATCCACAAAAAAATGGAAAGAATAGCCATTCAATTAACATCAAACTTAAAACCTTAGCAACCATGGCCAGTTGTAAACAAATAAGATAAATTTGTCTGAATCCACCATTTAAAGGATTTGTTTGTGAGCAAGAATTTTCCATATACTTCATAACCATCTTTAAAGCAAGCGCATAAAAACTATATCCAATTGCTGCAACAATCATTCTTTCACTAGAATTAGATGAAGGTGTCCAATTAACAGAGTTTAAAATGGCATTATTGATTGGATGAATAAGATTTCTGGTAAAATATTCACTAACATACTTAACCAATAAATATTTCTCTGGAGCTTCAAAAATGAACTGTGTACTGAAATTTTCACCTAATTTGGCCGTTATCATCCTCCAAATTTTTTCTGTACCCACTGCATTCAATATCCAGCCCAAAATACTAAATGAAAATTTTAAAACATGAATAACAATCAAACCAGTAAGACTTGGAATCAATTTTAATATAACCATAACAGCCACAACAAGAAAGTTGGCTAAAGCAGAACATTGAAGCACAAAATTAACATTTTTTGGACCATCCCAAAAGTTATCCATATCGTTCTGAGCTTGTTCTTCCATTGGATTTCTATCTCTAGCATCAGCATTTTCATTGAGATCTTGCAATATGTCATTGATATCCAACTGCGCTCTTGGTTGTTCCACTGCAGGTTCAGGTGGAAAAATATTAATAAGCTGTTCAATTTGTCTTCTTTGCTCATCATCCATATCTGCATCATTCAAATGTTCTTGATAAAATCTCAAAAGTTCTCTTCTTCTTTCAAGTATTAACTCTTGTTGAGGTTGTGCTGCTTGTGCTCTTCGTGCAGGAGCGGCTCTTCTTCTCATTAAATTATTAATATTTATTCCTGGATCTGGCCCAATTCTTTTTTGTATGATCTTCGTCATACCACCATCACTGACAATTGCACTTTGTAAAAATGCAACAGCACATACAAACAAACAGTAAAATATTGTTAAAGTGACACCCTTTTGACATGATTTGTAAAGTGCTAACAAGATTTCTTCTTTTTGACCACCTAAACCTAAAACATTCTTTAATAGTCCTTCAACTGGTAGTGGAACTCCAATTTGCCAATCCATAATATAGTCAGTTGTGGTAACTGCAATGGGTAACTCAAACGCACAAAGTAAAATCAGAAGATATTTAACTGCAATATGCTGATAATTAAGAATTAACTGAATAGCCTGTTTAAACAGTAAAGATATAGGTAAACGATCAGGAGTATCTTGTTCAAATATATCCTGGAAAACATATTTTGCATGACAAATATCACACTCATTTTTCTTTGAGTGTTTCAACCAACTTTGAAGACAATCCTGGTGAATATATCTAATAGAACCACGACAGTTGCATGGATGAAACAAAGGAGCGTCTTCTGCTGCCTCACAACGGCAGATACGACACGTAGGTACTTCCATTGGTTGTTCCCCCTAACGATTAAACCGAGACGCGGACGTGCAAAAATTAAAGCAACGAAACAAACTAAACGTGATGACGTAATTCAACTACAACAGAGATGATTATTTTAACATTGCAAAAGATTTATAATTATCTATTAAAGTACATATATAATAGGAATATCTAGTGGACCACATTTTCGAATTAAAACAGTGCGGAGGTAAACCGGCAGTTGGCGAATGCAAAAATTATTGTTTGTATATTTTTAATTGCCTCTTGATAGCATTGAACCTCTCTTCTTCTTTAATGTGAATATTATGCTCCTTAATAGTGTTACTCTGTATTGAGTTTCCAGAAAGTAACGAATTAACACTTATTTTTCTTATATGACCAATAGCTTGAGGCATAAGAATATGCTCTTCTTCACGAATATCCAAATCGGATAATCCAAGATTTTCAACAAAATCTTCACTATTAATATTTTCGTATCCACTGACACATGTGAGCCATATTTGAATACTAGCCAATAAGTTGAAATCTTCAGCTTTGGCCAATTTTTCAAATTGGAATAACTGTTCTAAATTTTTACGCAATAAAAGTAACGCATAAGTAAATCTAACAGAAACAGCAGGGCTATGCGTGGTAAATAGTGGATAAATATCACTGGTTTGGCTTGTTGTTGTTGCTTGAACAGCTGCTTTTATGCTTGAAATTGGATCATGAATATAAGAATTAGAACCCAAATACCTAATGGGATATCTTAATGGCAGATTCAAAATTTTTGAAAGTGTCAATATTATCAGAGCAATATATCCCACCAATGAATTCAAACGCTCTTTATGAGATTTTGATAAAGATGAGAGTGTTTGTATTAGTGGTGCATTGGCTGCTGATGATGCTCCATTTATAAAGCTTGCCTTGAAGGCAGCATATGAGATGGTTAGTGCATTTGGAAATTTTGTTTGGAAGAGCTGATTTTCAACCTTTGAAGAATGTGATCTAATTGTTTCTATAGGGAAAATTTCATGAATGATATTAGCAATGCGTGCCTTTTCTTCTTGAATTTGTAATGTTAAATGCTGATTTCTTAATAAATAGTCAGACACCTGTTGTATGACTTTGCGGTTGTGTGTTCTATCTGATATGCTTGCTGATTCTGCCAATAATGTCTGCTTTTTCAACTTTTGAGACTCTAATTGGTTCAATTTTGCCACTAAATATTTATTGTGATCTATTTTTTTTTCTAAAATGGATTTGTTTGTTTTAATGGAAACTGAAGTCAATTTTATTCGATCATCTCTTTGCAAGACATTTTGCACATTTTGCAACTCAAGATATATTCGATATTCAACTTCATCCTTTGTATTTTCTAAATCATGAATGCATCTACTTAGATTATTCAGTTTCATACATTGATCAAAGGTGCAACTTTTGTAGTAATATCTTGTTGTCTCTAATTTATCCTTTATCTTTTGTTCGTATAGTGTTGATAGTTTGTTGATTTCTACAATAGGAATTTCAACTGTTGGTAGGATATAATAAACTCCTTTTATTTTAAAAATTATCCAGTTTTCAACATTTTTAAATGTTTTCTTAATGATATGTATATCATCACCCACTTTAATAAGATTTTTTATTTCAACATGATAGGCACACAAAAGTTGCCATTTTGACATTTCCATTTCGGTATAAATATTAACACTAAAACTATCAAATTTAAAATTAAAATTTACCTCCTCTTGAATCCCCAAGTGTTCTTCAAAGATCCCACTGATGTATAAAGGATCGACAATGTCTTTGAATTTGTTCACCGTGTAAAAGCAACGAGAAAAGGAACTTGAATTGACATTTTGAAATAGAATCTGGCGATCTAACTTATCCACTACCCTTTCAACACCATTCAATGCCTCTGAGTTCCTCACAGCTACTGCCAGCGCAGCTATCTGGTTCATTCTCTGAGTAATAACGCGACAAGTTTATTTGTTGTACACAAAACCAACACAAATGCCCTTCTTGGTAGCAATTGCACACTTTTGCGAAATACATGGTCCTGTAACAATAATGGCATCAATAGTGGTGTCTGTTGATAAGGCAAGTAGTTGTTATGCACCACCGGTTTCATATTCACAGCTATGCGATTCGTGTGCTTTGAAAATACCGTCAAATCTAACAACGTTAGAGACCGTATCAGAAAATTCACACTTTATTTCCACACAGTATCCAGTGCTACAAGACATGTACACTTCATTGCGGCAAACAATAATGCGTCTTTTCACTGTTGAGACGAATGCTGATGCGTCAAAGCCGTTATTATTTGGAGATACTAGAAATGGATACACTCTGGCATCAACTTTTAAATTATCAGATAAAACAGCAAGAGGATCAGAGAGAAGATATGCCATTCTTGTTTCTACTGATAAAGAAATGGACTTGATTAAAAATTTTACATTTATTTCTACCAATCTTCAGAGTATAGTGTCCGTTATTACAACTAGGGGACGTCACATTTATGATCAATCTACAGTAAATGAAAGCAATAACAATGATTTTTATTTACGCCGCTCTGCTGGATTACCAAAAGCTAAAAACATGATTGAAATACTAGAAGATGAAAACTTCTTTTTGAAACTCCATGAGTGGAGTTGTTTTGTGCTAAAACATGTTGAAATTTGAACTGTCCATTTACAAAATAGATAAAGAGAGATAATTTTACGATTAATTTTGTGCTTTTTTTTGATTGAAAAGCTTTTTTTTTTGAATAATTTATAAACATTGTTTCTTCTGCATTCACATAATTACCGCATATATACTTTAATTTTGGTTATTTGAGCAAAATGAAGCAAACCTATAATCACAATAAAAATATTTTTATAAGCGTGTGGGACAATATGCATATTATTTGGTTTATTTTTCAAAAGATGATCTATTAGTGAATGTTTCAAGTATAAACTCTGAAGTGATTTTCTGTCCAAATATAATCCAGTTTTTTGAATTATCCAAATTGAAGTAGTTAGTTGTAGCTAGTTAATTTTGTTTCAAATTATTAAGTTGCAAGCATTAAATGCCAGTGTATTAAAAGTTTCATGTATTGAAGAACATTGGATTCTCTTTTTTTTTATCAAACTGCGTGAAGCACTGGTGTAATGGCACTTACGAGGGATTAAACGTCACTCCGAGATCACAAGAAATCGCATCTTTATTGCCCTTAGTCATTATGATGTCTGTATAAGACATTAAAAAGGGACACGATAATATATTGCTGGGCTGTTAATTTACGTGAAACAATTAAAATGGATGAGGCTCTCAAATTATGTCCAAATTTAACTCCAGAAGTTGGCTGTTTTATTGGTTTTGTTTTCTCTCAAGTTTCCTGCCGTTGAAAACATATGTTGTGAAAGCAACACATGATTAAGGCGAATGTATTTTTCCATAAATAACGATGGTACGAATTTGATGGCCTTTGAACAAAACTTGATTGGGGGCCGCATAAGGTGCCGTCGATATTGAACGCATACAGTTTAATGAGGATGATGTTACTATGATTTGGGCCAATGTACAATGTATGAAGTGCAAAACCGGGAATGACCATTTATATTACTTTAGTTTGGGCGGGGAGAAATTATAAAATCTGAAACTCAGAAAAAGTTACCTATTTTTATTTAATATTGTTTATTGAAATCAATAAAGGCAATTAAACTTTTTTATTTTAAAAATTAGCAGCTTTTTTGTTCAGTTTATATCATCTAGGCCGCATGTATGCACCTGAAATTCTACACACCAGAATTCTATATATTTTAATCTTTTTGGGTATTTCATTTTAATATGATATGAAATATAATTTTTATATGATTTTTTCTTTCAAGTTTTTAGTCATGTTATATGATTACACAATGCCAAGTGGTATTTAATTTTGATAATTATATGCAGATGGAAAATCTCGGCGTTTTAGAAAATCTCGGCAATTTGAAAAAATTCTACTTATCTCTCCCCAAAATACATACTGTTTAACTTTTGTTGGCAGTTACGAAACTGCCAACATAAAAACAAAGCTTTTTTTTAGCTTAGGAAAGCGCTAGTTAATTTAAAAATATATAAAATTCCTCTTATTTTTTAATAAATTTGCGCATCTATTCTGATAGTGTTTTCCTTATCTGGCAAACAGTTAAATTATTTATTTTCTAAAATGAGTGATTTGAAAGCATTTAGAAAATTGTCTGGCGTTGAAAGCTACATGTATTGGAGAACAGTTGATAGCCATGCCGCTTCGTTTCGTGTCGGTGCAAAGTACTCAAAGGAGATATCAGTTGAATCTCTTTACAAGGCATTATCCCATTTGTGCTATAAATACAACAACCTATCGGTTAACATTTATGATGACAAAATTAAAGACAAAACTGGCGCTGGTGTATTACAATTCATGGATACAATTACATTGAAAGATGTTTTAACAATTGTTGATGATAAAAAAGAAAACTGCGAAACACAAATTGATAAGGTCCATAACTATTACTTCACCTACGGCTCTGCAGAACCGCTATGGAAAATTATTTTAATCAATAAAAAAGAGTTATTATTTTACTGTGATCATGTACCATTTGATGGTATGGCTGCAGCCAACTTTCATAAACTTTTAATTAAAAATTTGAATAATATTGAGAACATCGAATCAAAAGATGAATTTATTGGCATGGAGTCAATTCTGTTTGACTATTCTAAAACTCCAGAAAACTGGTCTTTACCACCTGATGCAGCTGATATCATTGAATCCAAACTTTCATTTGCTCGGCACTTGTATGAGATGGGTGTAATGGTGTTACCGTTTTCACTATCCAAATGGATAAGGTACTTTTTCAGTGACAACAAGTATGCGCATAAAATGGATTATAATCCAAGATCTCTTTCATCTCCAGGAGTTGATGATAAGGCAGAATGGGTTTATCTTCCACATAATAGAGTTGAGAAGTTGGCACAATTATGTCGTTTAAACAATGTCAAAATTTCGTCTTTGTTATCACTTTTAATTATGATTGCTGCAAAGGATATCTTAAAGGGTCATGATAATACGCTTTCTTTAGCAACTAATATTCGTGACCTCATTGATGTTGATAAAGCAGTCAAATTGTGCCCAAATTTTAATTCAGAAATTGGCTGCTACGCTGGACTTGTTCATTTTGATTTACCAGCTATTGAAAAAGTTTTCCCTGATGGAAAGATAGATTGGGATGTCGTTAAAACAATGCACGAGTATCTTCACAAATACTCACCAAGGTCTTACGAACTTTCGGATATATTTAAAACTTACAACGTAAGAAAAATTTTGCAATCAAAATTTGATTACATTAAAAAAGGTAATAGCGATTTGCTAGCCTTTTTTCTTTCTAATCTTGGTGATATGTCCATTGACACAAAGGATGGGGATATTGACATTGATCGTATGTGGTTTGATCACGAAAATAACGGTGGTATTATCTGGATAAATGCGGCCACTGCAAAACAAGGCATGTCACTTTCTATAAGAACTCATGTTCCTGAATGGCGAAAATTGGTTAGATCTGAAACTGAGAAATTATTGTATTCGTTGACCGAGTAGAGCATATTGGTTGTTTTCTTTTTTTTTTTTTTAGAATGAAACACATTGTCATCTCAAAAGGTAATTTATTAACTAGAGCGTATCTTCTTATATAGTATAGGCAAAATTGAAATGATTTATAATCTGGTTCGATATCTGCAAGATTACATCTGTAATGATGCTGAGCATTGTTTCGAAATAGTAAAACTTGTTAATTACAAAACTTTCTAAAATAATAACTTAAAGTCAGTAAAAAATAGATAGGCAAGCAACTGGAATTTTTTTGTATTGAGAATATCAGCAGCAAATTAAGTTACAGAAAAATGGAATTTATGCAGAAGAATGGAGATTCACTTTCAATAGTTCAACTTGACTTGCTTCTACTAATGTCAAAATGAAGGACTCCTAAAATTTTTATGTCATTGATTATATTAAAAAATATAGATAAATAGAATAAAATAATCGAATCACACCGCCTTACTGCTCGTACTGTCTCAAATCCATAGTGACAACTTTGGATGAGTGGATATCTTGATTTCTGTATATACCAACCAACGTATCAGATTGTTCAAACAAATTATTTTTCAAGGAAATAATAATAAATTGAAAATTAGGGCCTTTATGCTTGCTGATATAGTTGGCAATTTTACTAACATTCGCATTATCTAATGCAGCATCAACCTCATCTAAAACAAAAAATGGCGATGGATGATACGAATGTATTGCAAATAAAAGTGCCAAAGCTGCAACAGTTTTTTCACCACCCGAAAGATTTTCCATTTCTTGAAATCTTTTTGTTGGTAATTTAACCTGATATTTGACACCATTTAAATATGGATCCTCGTCATTTTCAAGGGTTAAATAGGCAGAACCACCATCATCATTTCTAGATTTTGTTAAATCTTGATAAACTTGATTAATATTATCTGAAATATGATCAAATGCTTCAATGTATAAATTAAATCTTTTGTTTCTGACTTGTTCAAATTCATCAACTATTTTTTTTTCCTCTTCTTTGGCATCTTTGAATTCTTGCTCCACTTCTTTAAACTTTTCTTTTGTAGTTTCCAATCTTTCTCTAGCTTTCATGTCAGGATTCATGTCTCTCAAATATTCTTGAATCTCTTCAATTTCTTGTTTAATTTTTTCTTCAACTCCATCACCTTCACTTTTAACTTGATATTTATCCTCCAATTCTTCATAATCAAAATCAAGCTGCTCTAAAAGCTCATCCCATTCATCAGTAACTTCATCAGCTGTATCTGGTAAATCTTCTAAAGATCCTATAATTATTGGCATTTTAATACTTTCAACCTTGATATTCAAAAGGACATTAATTTTATCTAGCTTTATACTATCAATCACTTCCTCAAATTGTGTGATTTTTTTACTAATATGTTTGAAATCATTATTGAGTACTGTCAATTCATTTTTAAAAGTTTTTTCTCCAGAAAGATGATTTCTAATTTTACTACGCAATTCATCATATTCCTCCTTCAAAACTTCAATGGTACTTTCTAACTCATCAATTTTTGTAATTATTTCTTTTCTGGTTGTTTTTGCTTCAATCCAATCATTTTCAAAATTGCTGTAATCAATCGTTAATTTTTCAACCCTATCTTTATAATCATTCAGTCGTTGCTGTTCAAATGCAACTTTTTGTTGTAATTTTTGAATTTCTTTTCTATATCGTGTATCTTGTTTTGAATCAATTAGCAGTTTTGCGCCATGTTTATTCTCATATGAAGATATATCTGAAAAATTATATTTTTTGCAAAAATCTGAATAAACAACTTGTTCGGCCTTAGAAACTTCAAGTCTGAAAGATATTATTTCGTTGGTTATTTTAGTATCCATTTCCTCAAGATCTTTCAATTCAATATCATATTTATTTATTTTTTCATTTTCAAAATTAATTTCATTATCAAAGTCTAAAATTTCTCTTTTGATATCAATAACATTTTTTTCTAGGTCAGGCAGGCTGTCTTCCAAATTTTTTATTTTATCAAGTATCATACGATCTCTAAAATCATCAGGAATTTGTTCTTTCAATCTTTCAAACTTTCTAGTTAAATCTTCTTTTTGTTCATTCAATGAGGTCCACTCTGATTGATCCCATTTTTTTGACATACTATCTGATGTACCACCTGTCATGAGACCACTCTTATGCACAAGGTTACCATTAATAGTAACATATTTTAATCCTTTACCTTTTTGGTTACTCCATTTTAAAGACATTGCAACTTCAATGCTTTCACAAATCATTGAATTTCCACAAATATATTGGGCAACTTTTTCAAATTCCATGGGGACCATCAGAACATCAATTGCTGGTTTAGCCTGATCATGTAAATTTCTTAAAGCTGCATCTAAAGGTGTTACTTTAATAGTATCCAATGGAATAAAAGTTGCAACTCCTAATCGTTGCTCCCTTAAATAGCCAATACATTCCTGTGCAGTTGCCATTGAATCAACAATGATAGAATTTAAATCCTTACCCAAAAGAGCAGTCAAAGCGGTAGTATATCTTCTTTGCCTAGGTTTCACAAGGTCATGCAATAGCCCTTTGACACCTGGGAAAATTCTTTTGAGAGTGGATGAAGTCTCCCTTATTTTTTTATCCCTTGCATTTTCTCTTTTGGCAGCATTCAGTTCTGTTAACTTCTGCAAAACTGATTTAAGTTGTTTATTGAGATCGGATTCGATATCTTGAATTTCATTACGTTTTGATTGAAGCTCTTTCAATTCTCTATTATGAGATTTAATTTGTGACTTGGTTGCATCAAATTTTGATTCTGCACCAGATTTTTTTAGAATAGCCTCAGTTTTCTTACTTTCAAGATCTTTGATTCTATTTGCAATTGTTCCCTTGGATGTAGTCAATTGATCAATTTGTAAATTTATTGAATCTTTTTCTTCTGTCAGATCACGTAATTCGTTTTCTAAATGACCAGAATTTAAAAGGAATCGCTTTCTTAAAGAATTGTATTCATTGAGCATTTCAAGTGTATTAGCTTGAAGCGAATCTTCTTGGTCTTCGTTATCAACATTAAGTTTTCTCTTGAAGGCATTGTATGCTGTATTGATGGTATCTAAAGAATTTTCAGCTGATTCAACAGTCATTTGTTGTGACTTGGCTTCAGCTGATAGAGTTTCAATTCTTTTACTATAGTCTTGTACTTTCTTTTTTAATTGAGTTACTTTGGATTCGTATGGAATTATTTCTGTTCTCAAGTTTCTTAGCTCATTATTTTTAGCTTCAATTTCATCCTCCATTTCTTTCAATGTGAATTTGCCATCAGATTGACTTTGAATGAATTGTTGGTATTCTAATGTTTTAATGTTTATTTGCTCTTGTAAATTGGTTTTTTCTTTAAGATTTTTCTTCAAATCATTTTTAAAATTTTCTAATTGAGTCTCAATGAAATCTAATTTTGAAAGAAATTTAACCATTTGCATGTGCTCCAACTCTTCCATTTTTTTATCATATTTTTCAATTTCTGAGCATTTTGCCGTTAAAATTTTCATTTCTTCTTTGATTGATCTTTTTGTAACACTTTTCAAGATTGTATCATCATGAGCCATTTCCTTTTTGGAAAATAAATCTTCAAATTCTTTCTTAAAGTGATTACTACCGCTGACAGTTTCAATCATGGCACTTAATTCAAGTGGACTCTGACTTGCAATCTTTTCTACATCACCTTGAAAAACTAAAAAATTCCTAGCCTTAATTAAAATATTTTCATCTTTTAAAATCTGTGAGTATTGATTAACCGTTACCTGTGTTCCATTTACAGTGAATGTGCAGCTTCCACCTCTAATTTCACGTTTCAACTCCAAAGTATCACCGTTTTCTTTTACATAGATTGCCTTAACATATGCACTATCTGGATCCTCATCAATATCTTCTATAGTATTAATATCATCTTCTTCAATTCTGCCTCTGTAAATTAGAGAATTTAAATCACGGGATCTTAGTTGATTGGACCGAACACCAAGTACAAAAGAAATGGCATCCATCATGTTGGACTTACCTGATCCATTAGGACCTATAATGGAGGTAAAATAAGAAGTTGTACCAAACCCAACCCTTGAAGTCCCCTTGTAGGATTTAAAATTGTGAAGTTCAATACCAACAAGCCGACCCATGTTGAGCAGAAAGACGCGTTGTGTTTGACCTGGTAGTTAAAGTGAACTGTTTACGCGTCGCGTCCTAGACGTGGTGTGTATGCTCAGCATTTTAATTGGTCAGCTGCAGACATTGCTTTGCGTATTTTGTTCACCAATTCATGTTTGATTTTTGGTATATTTTTTTTCCTGATTAGCATAAAAAATATTGAGTGTCATAGCTTTTTTATTATTTTTTGTTTTGTTTATATAATTTTATGCATGTATAATTAACGATTTTAAGGTAAAGTTTTGTTGAAAGTAATAATAATGCCTAGAATACTAAATTTAAAATGCAATTTTCCAAAACTAGAAATTAAAAAATATCTGCAAATAATCCAAACTGGTATTGGTATTAAATTTTGGCTAGATCGCATAATTTCTTATTTTTTTTTTCATGAAACTCTTAATACATGGAATTTCCTTCAATATACGAAATTAAAAGGCCGTGGACTGCTGCTGATCAGCATATTTTAGCCAATTACACACAAGATTCTTTTAAAAATTCAATTGATTATTTGTATATTTTTCTAGTGATAAGGTCTGACAACAAGACTCTCAGGCAGAATGTATTGAAAAATCTTGAAGAACAGCTAACACAAGAAACTATTGATGCAGGTCAAAATATTCTCTTGCCAGAAAAAAGACTGATAATTCTATTTTATCTTACAGCACTATATTACAAGGAAAAAAGGATTCGTAGATTATCTATTTATTCAAAAATGGTGGGCATTGGATACCACGCGATTCTAAATGCAAAGGAAACTAATCAAGACTCATTAATGTCTAAATCGCCTAAAAATACTAGGAATGTTGTTGGTTTGGTGACGGCATGTCAAGAGCTTGAAAAAAGGCAGGAGAAGATGATGTTTTTTGTGGTTATGCTTCTAGTTATTCTCTCAATAATTTGCTTTGCAATTTTACTGCATCGATTTTTTGGATTGACATCATGGATTAGTCAGATATGGTACCAGCTATAGCAGAAAAAAGAAAGCGTCTGGAATGGTAGTGCTTGGAATTGTAGTACTTGGAATAGTGACAAAGATATTGAGTATCCGTAAAACTCAGTCCCGATTCATATCCTCATTTACTTCCATTTGCCAGAAGCTACACCACATGTGATAATACAACTAGTTGATGTTTTTTCAGTCGCTATATATATATAAATGTTTTCAGTGAAATCTGAATCTGATACTTTTGATTCTGTGGTGATTATAGTAGTCGGTACGATGATGGCATCCCTATTATATTGTTCTTACTTACCTTTGTGATTATTTAAATAGTAAAATCTGCAATAGAGACTCAATTATTGCAAGCTCAATGACATGTTAATTCAGATACAGCCGTGTATAATCTTTTAATGAAAACAGTTTTACTCAAATCACTTATGAAAATATATAAAATATCAGATATAATACAAGTATGAATATTCAAAACATCAGTAGAAACGGGAATATGTTCAGTATCAAGTGAACGCCCTTTAACCGGCCAGTTAGATCGTCGTTCGGTTCCGTATACGACCGGTTAAAATTAGTACAGGAAACCAGGTAATAACGCATTCCCAAACCGAACTGCCACACAAAAAATTTTAAAGCTGGTCATATATGATTACAATTCAGTAATACAGGGAAAATATGTACAGAAAGATTCGATTCCGTTATCGAGGCAGAACTATAAGAAAAATGCCAAGAACAGAATATGCAGAGAAGAGCAAAAAAAATACAAAACGGTCACGTGACGCTAGTTATTCCGTGTAATAGCGTTTTTATTCCCGATTTACCGAATAATTAACATTTGGCATTATAAATTTACACGCATAAAAGGGGGGTTTTTGTTCACCTGAAAATTGTTTTGAATCAATTAAAAAACTAAATATGGCCTATTAAAGAAAATACGCATTTACATTCATTGGTTCTGGTTTTATTACTTGGTGTTTATGGGAAATGTTTGAGGTTACCCTCAGAGCTTCTGAAGAAGCCGACCGCAAGCGTCTCAGCAGATTACAGGCCAGTGAATAGGAAAGTAAGAGACCTTGATAGTTTTGAAACTGATAACAACACAATTACCTATGCCGATACAAGTTTAGTCGAAGTTTCAGACGAAGTGTGCTTAGTATTTGACGCAGCTAACACCGGATTCAGTTGTGACGATTTCGAGTATATCGCCAGGCCAGAAACTGACATTGATATCATTATTAAATAGAATAAATAAGTAAAGTATGCATTAGAATCACCCCAAGGGTTTTTAAACGGGTTAGGCTCACCATATTGTCTACGCTAGCCAAAGATCGAAGAGCTGAGCTAGGCTAGGCAAAGGTTCTCAACAAAAAAAAGTAATCATGGTGTTCTTCTCCCCACACACTCTAACGCTTATTATGGATTTACCTTCAGTAGTAGTAATTAACAGACCGCTAAATGGTGCTGAAAAAAGTTATTTTGAAAATATTTATTTTAACAAAGATAAGCTTGACTTTTTTCACATTCTTCTAGCGATAAGGTCCACCAATAACACTTGGAAAACTGAGGTGTTGAATTATTTAGAATCTAAATTATTAAATCAATGTATTGATAATGGAAATAGTTGCACAAATTCAGAAAGCCGTTTGGTGATTTTGTTTTACATTACGGCTTTACATTATAAAGAGAGGAATATTACTAATTCATCTATTTACTCAAAAATGTTAAAAGATGGCTACTATTCAATAACAAAACTGAAAGATATCCATGAAAGCTCCCCGCTTGCTAGAAATAAAGAAAAAATTGCCTCTTTAATAATTGCCTGTGATGATCTTGAAACAACTCGAGAATCAAAGATTTTTTTTTCTATTTTGTTTGGAACTATAGTATTTATAATTGGACTGACAGTTATAATTAATAATTTAATTAATTGATATTGATGTTATTTTTTGTTTTTTGTTAATTGGCCACTAAATACACTAGTATGCAGGTAATACTTTTTATTATGCTAAAAGTCACACTTATTTTTTTCAATTAAAGTTTTTAATAGGAGCCATTGAAATTCAACTAATCAAGTGTTTTGCTGAAAAATTCAAAATGAGTAAAATCCTAGAGGTGTGAAAAGAAGTTAAACACTTAATTGGGGATTGCAAAGCCCACAATTTTTTCTGTAATTCTTATATATTTATCAAAAAACAAATTAGCATTTCAAATAGTAAAATCTGTCATGACAGTTAATTTAAAACAAATTCGAAATGATCTTATCAGCCAAGCATTTTTTTTCTCGTACACGCGTTGCCTTCCTTATTTGCCACATTATTTGCACATAGAAAATAAATGGCTGCTTTCAATACCTTTCCACCACCTTCAGAGATATTTATACCACTATCAGATGCACAACTTGCAGTTTTAGCTGAGCAAGTAGATGCAGAGGCACCGGTTCCTACTGTTCAATCACGCTTTAATTACGCATGGGGATTACTTAAATCAAAAGAAGATGGTAATGTTAAAATGGGGATAAATATTCTAACAGAAATGTTTAAAAATGTGCCCAGTAGACGAAGGGAATTTTTATATTTTTTAGCATTGGGTTGTTTTAAATTGAAAGAATATAGAGATGCTAAAAGGTACGTTGATGTGCTAATTAATCATTCAAAAAGTGATGGCGAAGGGAATTCCGATGTTTTACTACTAAAAAGAATGGTCGATAATGAATTGGCCAAGAATAGTCTAATTGGATTTGCCATCGTTTCTGGTGGTATTGCTGCTGCTGCTGGTGTGGCCAGTTACTTTATGAAAAACAAAAAGTGATAAATCGCTTTCTATTTAACGAATCTTACTAATTTTTTTTCAACTAAAAAAAAAACTCTTTTACATATATATAATACAGATTTAAAGAAAAAAACAAATTTAGTTTCCTTTTTTTTTCTCATTCATCTTCATGTACGAGACCACCTTCGAGACAGAGTGAGTAGAAAAGACCGTCTTTCTTTTTGAGTAACTCTTGAGGAGTATCAAACTCTTTGACTCTACCTTGCTCTAAAACAATAATTTTATCTGAATCAATAATAGTGTTCAAACGATGGGCAATGGTTAAAATGGTCCTATCTTTGAAAGCTGATCTGATAGTTTCTTGAACAATTTTATCAGTATGAACATCAACATTTGCAGTTGCTTCATCTAAAACTAAAACCTTACTATCCTTTTTAGTCAAAGCACGAGCAAGGCACATCAATTGTCTTTGTCCGGCAGATAAGTTGGATCCGCCTTCACTCAACGGGACCAATAACGGATTATTTTGAATTGCTTCCTTATCGTCAACATCTTCAAACATAGCCAAAACATGTGACTTCAAATGTGACAATTCTAATGCATCCCATAGATCTTGATCATTGTATTGCTCGGTAGGATCCAAATTAGCTCTAATGGTACCTTGGAAAATTTGTGAATCTTGAGGAATAATAGATAACTTGGATCTCAAATCATATAGTCCAATATCGCTGGTATTAACATCATCAATTTCAATATGACCGCCAGCTGGTTCAATAATTCTAAACATGGCTAATGTCAGTGAAGACTTACCAGCACCTGTACGACCAACAATACCAATTTTTTCCTTCTGTTTAATGGATAAGTTAATATCTTTCAAAACTAAATCTAATCCTTCCCTATAACGAGTTGAATAATCTTTGAATTCAATAGATCCATTAAATGGCCATTTGGTATTTGGACGATGACCCTCAACAATCTCTGGTGCTTCAGGCTCTAAAGCTGCATATTCCATAATTCTTTCAACTGAAACAATATTAGATTCAATATCAACAGTCATACGAACAATCCAATTTAAAGCTTGAGTAATTTGTAATGAATATGAAACAGAAAGACCAACCAAACCTGGTGTGACATGTCCAGAACGCAAGGTAAGAATTAACAAACCTGAAGAACCTAAAATAACTAATGAACCAAGAAATTCAAGTCTAACAGCAAGCCATCTATTAGCAGAAACACTTGGATGATAAGCGGACATATTAGAATCCATTTTGTACTTATTCAAAAATTGAAATCTATCTGTTTGTGAATAAGCACGAATAGTTGAAACACCACTCAGAGTTTCTTGAAAATGAGCAAAAATTGGTGATCTAGAAACAGAATCTAATCTTCTTAATTCACGAGATGTATATAAGTAGTACTTTTGATAATATTTGTAAATAACAAATAATGGTCCAACCAAAAAGATAAATTGCCAAGTTGAATAAATAATAACTAAAATAGAAAATGCAACACGAATACTGCTACCAAAAAACATACCAAAAACACGGAATAATTGTTCATCAACTTTGTAAATATCATTGGAAAATCTGTTTAAAATACGACCAATTGGTGTTGTTTCAAAAAATTGCATTGGTGCTCTCAAAACAGCACTCAACATAATACTATGTAAATATTTAGAACCTGAAATGGAACATAACAACCATTGAATCAAAGATTGGAACATTGTTGCTAAAGCAGCAGAGAAACATAACAAGAAATAAATACCTAAATATTTCCACGGTTCAGGGTTGAATCCTTCTCTGGTGTTAATTTCAGACCAGTGTTTCAACCAAACATTACCAAGAACAGACATACCCATTGCAAAAACAATAAAACCAATTAAAATTAAAACATTTCTTAAACCACAGGCATTAGCGTAAGTCAAATACACAGACCAATCAACTTTACCTTGTTCGTGTTTCTCATCTCTACCTGCCTCTTCTTGAGTTTTCTCTTTTGTTTCAATTTCTGCAATATAATCCTCTAATTCAGCTTTTTCTAAATCATCCGCAGGAACTTTACTGAGTTCTTCACAAAATGATCCAACAGATTGTGATGCAGACATAGCTGCCGAATCAGCCTTTAAAGTTGAATCGCTCTTTTTATTTCTACCAAATTCTTTGATTAATTCATTCAAATGGCCCTTACCAACTGAATTATTCATAATATTATCATATGTTCCAGCCTCAGTAATACGACCATTTTCTAATAAAGTGATATTATCAGAAAATTTTAAAACAGTCATTGAATTAGTTGCTAAAATACGACATTTATTCTTTAATAAACCAGCAGGACCAATAACGTTGTTAATCAAATGTTTACCAACATGTTCATCAACAGCAGAGAGAATGTCATCAAGTAAGTAAACATCAGCCCGAGCATAAACAGCTCTAGCTAAAGACAAACGAGCTTTTTGACCACCAGACAAAGAAATACCCTTTTCACCAACTTGAGTAGAATCACCATCCGGTAAAATTTCAAAATCTGGTTCTAAAGCACAAGCAATAATAGTTTTATCATAAAATTCTTGATTAAATTTACAACCAAATAAAATATTTTCTTTGATGGTACCATTCATAATCCAAGCAGTTTGCGGAACATATGCAATGCTACCTTTAATGGTAACAATACCTTCTGGTTTATGTAAATCACCAAGCAGAGCTTGTAAAATGGCGGACTTACCAGCACCAACAGAACCCAAAATACAATTTAAATCACCTTTCTTTGCATCAAAATTAATGTCAACTAATGCTGTCTTGTATGGCTCTCTACTCCAAAGGAAATTAGCTTGTGAAATTTGAACTGCTATTTCACCATTATTTTTTGCTGCTGGGAGATGATTAACCAATTCGTCTTCTAATTCATCAGCTGCAAGAAAATCTGATAAACGACCCAAAGCAACTTGTGATTCAATGATGTTACCAATAGTCCAAGGTAAAGCCATTAATGGAAATCCAAGTAGATTAAATAATGAAAGAGCTGTAAAAACAATATCAGTAGATAATGGAGTGCCTTTGTAAGCAATAATGAATAATGCAAAAGTTGAACAAGAAACAACATATGGAGTTGAATTAAAAATAAATTGATTGCATGCTTGAAAAATACCAATTTTTTTCAAATTTTTTAGTTCCTTTTCATTTCTAACATAATCTAATTTACCTTTATAAGGATTTTCCCAAGCATAAAGTTTTAATGATTTGATATTATTCAAAATTTCGGAGATTAATCCAGTTCTCTCATCTTTGACTTTCATTTGAGTCTTTTGAAGTGATTTTTGATAACGGAAAATTGCTGTGTTTAATGGAACGGTAACACCCAAAACAAACACTCCGATCCACATGGCATTACCTAAAAGGTTGTACAATGAAATTAAACAAAGAATCATTTGAAATGGACCCGACCAAATAAGTTGTAAGTTCTGACATAAATCTTGTAATCTTTGGGTATCAACAGACATAAGATTGACAATATCACCAGTTGACTTTTGTTGTTTTGCTTCAACTGATAAATTCAAAGACTTTTCATAAATTAAAGATGTTAAGGAAGATTTAACTTTAATACCTGTATCAAAAACTCTTTCAAAATATTGATGTAAAGATGCCGTTTGCAAAATTGATAATAAAAACATGGCACCAACAATCATGAAACCACGAGTTAATGGGATGGAATGATCTTGATCATATTCATTAACAAATAAAATTAACTGTTTTAATAATTGAGGTTGAATAAAGGCAATACAATCTTGAATCATTTTAAAAAAACCTGCAAGTATAAAAGGACCGCCAAAAGAATTTGCAATAGCCCAAAATAATGATGGATTGGTTTTTGATTTATGAATTTGATAATTCCAATTTGTTGTCAAAATGTTACTCAAGTATTCAGTTTTAAGATTAGTAGGTAAAGGTGGTAAATCTTTTTGAATAAGGAATTTTTGATATCCTGTTTGCATTAATGGTGTCATCCAAGTAAATGAAAGCTTACTAAATAAATTAGAATAATCATAAATATTAATTTTTTCAGTTGGATCCAAAACTAATTTTGGTGGGAAATTCAATTCAATCAAAATAATCAAAAGGGAATTTATGGTAAATGCTGTGATTGCGTAAGATAATCCTGCTGAATTTGATCTGAGGAAAGAATTTGACATTCTCAAAATACCAAAAACTATGTTACCTGTCCAAAACAAAAGTAAAGGTGTCTGTGCAATAAAAGATTTAAATCTTTCAATATAGGTCAATGTGAGTACAACGAAAAGAGCAATCAAACTAGAAATTTTTGACCACCAAACAGAATCATCAAGAAAAGAATAGCCATCAGGATAATTATAATTAGTTGAATGCTTTATAATATAAATTTGGAAAACAATTTGCAAAATAATTAATCCTAGCTTAACGGCAAAAATTCCATCAGTCTTTGTAGATTCATTTTTTTGCCTTCTTAAACGTGCAATGCAAATGTAACCAGAGATAATTGTAAATAGAGCCAATGAATTAATGAACAATCCATCAACAACACAAGGAGATAAATCACCAAATGATGAAATTAAACTATAACCATCTCTATCAAAGCAGCCACAAGAAAGAGACTTTTTAGAAATTTCTACTTTATCACTGGCAGATGTAAGTAAATGTGAAATACCATCATGGACATTCCCTTGTCCATTGAAAAAATATCCCATAACTCCACTCCAAGAGCCAGCTATGGCTTCAGATGGTGAGAGATCTGATACTTCCATTTTCAATTGAAAAAATTGGGAAAGAAAGTAATTTTCAGGTTACAGAAAGATTTAAAAAAGGCTTACAAATGAATCCGCGCAGGTTATTCGCGTTAATTTACCTTTTTGGGAAGTAACGCCGAAATCAACTATTCTTTTGTTCTTACTTGTTGGCAAAGAAGTAACCTTTTAGCTAATTTACATATTTGAGCCATACTTGTAGAGTAATTAATTTTAAAAACTGAAATAAAAATGTAAAATTTGCAATTCAGAAATTTTCTTTCTGTTGCAAATGCAAGCAGACAACTTTAATTGAATAACCACAAAACAGTTGTAGTTTCCCAGTGTTACCAGGGGTAAGTAGCCTGGTATAATTATAATGCATATTTCTAATATATATGATTTATATTTCTTGGATAAGTTATGCTTATTTATTGCCAAGGTGCTTGCAATTATATAAAACAACCACGCCACAAGATAGAACAGACAAGCCAACGCATCTAAAAGTGTTTTTATAGCTATTATTATACAAGTTAATTAAAGAAAAACAAATTTGAAATGAATAACAAAACAAACCAAATGGAAATCTTGTGTATTAGAACTGAGCATAGTTACGAGTAACAATATCCTGGGGAAAGTTTTAAGTAATTTTCTTTTAAAAAACCCAATGTAAATTACACCGCTCAACAGTAAAAAGGAACAATTGATACGATATTACAACGTACTTATACAAAAAACACCAAACTGGTTCGTTTAAAACACGCTGCGTAGATGGCGCGGCATCTTTTGAAACCGGTTTTTGAATTGATGCAAACATAGAAAAATGTCAAAAGGCAATACCCCCATTCTACCATTGACAAGGGAAGACATTGTTGGCACTTTTGTTGAAAATTCTACTCGATCTGATCGATTATCAGTCAATGAATCACAAACTTCACTGCCAACTTACTCAACCTATTTACAAAAGCAAAAACAACGTGAAAGAATGAGTTCAATTAAAGGTTCATTTGATGGACGATTAAAAATACCTAAATATTTTAAACGGATGCTTAATTTTAAATCCTTAGATTTTGAAACTGCATTTTGGGAAATTATGAATTTGATTATTCATCCGAAAAGGGTGTACAAGTCATTATATTATCAAAAACATACTAAAAACAAATGGGCTAGAGATGATCCAAGTTTTGTTATTATCTTATGTTTATTTTTAACTATATCTGCAATTCTTTGGGGTTTAATGTATTCACATGGTATAATAGGTATCTTTAAATTGGTTTTATATATGGTCATTGTTGACTTTATTGCATTTGGATTAGCAATTGCTACAATTGGATGGTTATTGGCAAATAATGTTATGTTTATTCCTGGTACTCAAACTATGCAATCTTCAAATAAATCAATCTGGGCAAAAATACTTAAAAATGATTCAATTCTTGAATGGACATATTGCTTTGATGTTCATTGTAATGCCTATTTAATTATTTGGGTTCTGCTTTATCTTGTTCAATTTATTTTTTTACCTATTTTAAGAATGAATAACATTATATCTACATTAATTGGAAATACACTTTACTTAGTTGCCTTGTCTTATTATTTCTTGGTTACATTTTATGGTTATAATTCATTACCATTCCTTCATAAAACGGAATATATTTTGGTGCCGATTATTATTTTTGGTATTCTATGGATAGTTCTTACTATTTCAGGCTTTAATATTGCAAATTATATGTGTACGGCCTATTTTAACTAGGAAAATGGCGATGTTGAAATAGTTGGTATATGTCATACATATTCATTTTTCTATTTTGGGATATATTTATTGATGTGTATAAATGTTTATATAAATATTATTTAATTATTGCATATATATATATAATTCAATAAAATTGATTGTGCTACTATATCAATCCACATCATTTAAATCGGTTAAAAATATTCATTAAAGAATTTTTGGTTGTGTAAATTGAGTTTCCCATTGGCGACTTATTATTTGAGTCAACGTATCTTGTTGTATATGCTAGATACCAATTACGTTGCAAACCCACTGATGGTATTGAATTTTGATGGTTATTATTCAAGGTGTTTAAAACTGACAATGTGTGTGATGATGAGCAATCGGATCGTTCAGAAGTATAGTCTTCATTTAAACTTTGATTATAAGAGCATTTCATTTCTTTTAAATTTTTATCATTACTTGATTTTTGTGTTTTACAATTAAAAAAACTCATTTGGTCCAGTTTTGTCTATAGCAATAGCAACGGTAAAAGCAACGGCAAAAGCAACAGTAACAGTAACAGTTACGCGTTCTAAGTAAAATTATATAAATTTACTCTCTATAATTATTAAAAAAAATCATTTTTTTTCTTTAAATTTATCCTTTATACAAATATATACAATTAATTAAATGCATCCATTGGGATGTTAGCCCTGCTAGCCATAAAATTTTGTCCAGCAACATCATAATTCCAACCACTTTGCTCACATAACATTAACACAAAGTCTAATTTTAAATTAGTCTCCTTGCCAACTTTCATTACAAGTTCCTTTTGAATTGGATTTAAAGTAGCCAATCTTGGATCTTCATTAACTATTGAATTTGAAGCTGTATTTGTTGGTAAAATTGAAGATCCAAGTCCTGATCCTGGTGCTGATCCTGGTGGTGTCAATGTTGGAGTTGGAGTTGGTGCTGGAGTTGGTACTGATGATGATAAAGGTGTAGCACCTGTTGATTGACTATTATTTGATTCATTAATCCATCCTTTATTTGCACAATAATTTCTAACCATTAGTAAATCACTAACAACTAACATACCTGAACCACCTGGAACAATAATCCAAGTTCTATCAAATGACCTCTTTTGTAATTTAGGTGTAATTTTTTGATTTCTTCTACCTCCACCAACATTTTTCTCTTGGAATGGCTGATGTGGCTGAGCGATTTCTTCAAATTCACCATGTAAAATAACCATCATACCATTTAATGGGGGATAAGCCAAAGTTTCAATTGAATAATTTTGAGGTGTTTGTTGAATATTATGACGAGTTTGCGGTAAAGAAAGGAAAAATTTTGAAATTGCCTCTTGACCAATTGCCAATCTTTGCATTCTAGAACGTTCTTGAGAAACTTTTTTCAGATTTCTAGATTGTGATGAATAATTATTCCAAGAAGTTTGTGATATATTAATTGAAGTTGAATCAGCAACTGATGATGTATCTAATTGATAAGAAAATTGAGATTGTTGTGTATAAAGTTGCATTAAATCCATTCGATTATTATCCCAACAATTAAGGAATGAATTTATAAAATCTGTTGCAGCATTTTGCAGTGAATCATTTTCAAAAAACATATGTTTTGCCTTAATTGGGAAATTTAAAATTGAACTTAATTTTTGTTCATCACGAACTTGATTACCATCAATAATAACCAAACGTGGGAACATTTGAACGATTCTTTTTAATGAAGAAACATCTTGTGAAATTGGATTACCTTGAATGATTAATTCTCTTAAAACTGTTAATTTTGATTTTAATCTATCAAAAAATTCAATTTTTTTAATATTATTACCTGATAATGCTAAATTTTTAACATTTGGGAATTGAACGGCTAATTCTGAAACCCATCTTGTATGATCATCTAAATTATTCATGGACAAATTAACACTATCTAAAATTAATTTTTCTTGCTCTGCAACTTTCATTAAAGCAGTAAAAAATTTTGAGGACATTGAATTATTATTCAATAATCCATTGCTGACAACCATTTGATCATTAATTAAATTTGTTAAGTCAAGCATTTTCATATTTGAATTATATCTTTGTCTTAAAAGCTGTCTTAATAAATCTATAGTGTTAACTTTATGCGTTGAAGATCCACTATTCCCAATCAAGTCAACAATTCTAATATTTAAAGTTTGGCTGGCAAATCTTATACCGGTTGCCTTTACTAAATCATTTGCATCTCTTTCATTCCTAACTTGACCTTGTAAAATTCTACCATTAGTTTGAACATTTAATAATTGAACTCTAGTTTTACGACTTAAAAAACCAACTAAATCATTTTGAGTGGCATTGTCCCAACCTGTAATTTCCAATGTTATAAAGTTATCATTGAAATTACTATTATTTTGATTATTGTTATTTTGATTATTATAATGACTACCACCAGTATTCCTATAATTACCACGGCCTCTACCGCCACGGCCACCTCTATACATCTCTTTACAAGTGACACAAGATGGTTAAAGCAGGAGAATCTCGCGAGATTTTCCAAGAAAAAGAAAAAAAAAAATATTTACGACAATTTTCTAGTTGTAAAAAAATAAAAAAAATTCAACACGTGACTAAAATTAGAAAAGTATTTTGTAAATCTAGAAAAGTAAGACACGTACATAAAATAAAAATATAAAATGTTTATTTATTTTGTTCAACAATCAAATTTTAACCAATCTAACTCTTTAACATCAAGTTCTTTTAAATTACGCCTACTAGAAGTTGGAGTACCACCGTTGGTACTACCCTGTCTAAGTGCTCTTAACCCAGCACTTAGATTACTAAATCCACCATTATTACTATCTTGTCTCATTAACTGATTTGACCCATTGCTATTAATTCCATAATTATTGTTGTTGTTGTTATTATTATTATTATTATTATTATTAATTGTATTACCGTTATTACCTGAAATGTTATGATCATTAATAATAGAGCCTGAACCTAAACTTGAACCATAACTTGGACTTGGAATTCCATTAAAACCATCATATAATCCACTATTAAATAAATTTAAATTAGAATTAGAATTACCACGACCTGATATACTACCTAAACTACCCCTGTGTTGAAGTGAACCTGATAAACTACCACGATTTGTACTACTTGGAACCCCATTTACATATGAACCAAGCATACTTGGTGTTGTGGGTGTACCACGAGCACTTGATGGTGTATTAAATCCAGAAATTGATACTGATCCACATCCACTACCAGTGCCACCATATGGTGATGATGCTGGACTTGATGACATATTTGATTTTCGACGTTTAAAAGATGGTATCTCTAATGGCTTTGGTAAAATTGGCACATGGCGTATAGATGCATTTGCAGTTACTAAAGTTGATGCCATATCTTGCAGAGGATGCTGCGGTGCAACAGACATAATTGGATTTGATGATGCAGCAGAATATGAATTGGCATGCTGATGATTATTAATATTGTTATTAGTATTGTTATTATTATTATTATTATTATTGTTATTGTTATTGTTATTATATTGAGTAGATAAATTGGATGACTGTATTGGTGTGTGTGGAGATTGACCAAGTGGTGTTCCTGGTAATGAATTTGATGAGAATCCTGTTGCCCCGTGACCATTACTAATCATTGTACCATAGCTACCGTAAGTAATTTGATTTCTATATCCATCTTGTAGTGATAAAGATTGTCTTTTTGAATTTCTCTTTTTTATAACATCCGTTTTAAGTGATAAAGGACGCATAGTTCCATGTAATTTTTGAAAAAGTCCACAAGCATTACATAAGGTTTGACCTTGTGTATCTTTTCTCCATAAGGGAGTTTTTGATGTACCACAATTTGAGCATATTATTGAAGCAGGGCTGGTCGTTGTGGAATTTTCCACTGACATTGATGACTGCTGCTGTTGCTGTTTCTGTTGTATTTTTGTCTGTTGCTGCTGCTGCTGTTGCTGTTTTTGTGCTGATGATGGCTGTTGCTTTTGCTGTTGCTTTTGCTGATGCTGATGCTGATGC
The DNA here is from genome assembly GCA_037044635.1 of Martiniozyma asiatica (nom. inval.). Lineage (NCBI taxonomy): Eukaryota > Fungi > Ascomycota > Pichiomycetes > Pichiales > Pichiaceae > Martiniozyma > Martiniozyma asiatica (nom. inval.). Next base: position 2,860,577 of record BTFY01000009.1, on the reverse strand, counting down.
TGCTGTTGATGATGTGGCGAAGGAAATGATGGCGATGATGATGGTGTTTTATTCGATGAAAAAGTAGGCTTTGAAAATAGTTGTGAAGGATCCATTGTAGCAGTTATTGTAGATGCAGTGGCCGATTTGCTTCCCATACTTGGCTGTCTTGCCTTTATCTTTTCGTCATTAGGACGAGAATCCTTAAATAGAGACTTTGGACTGATACTCTTTGCAGTTTCATCTGTTTGCTGAGTTGTTGGCAATGGAGTCAAGTCAATAAAATCTGCAATGTTGAAATCTGACTTTGGTAAATCAGAAACACTAAATTGTTTTGGACTATCAAAAAATGAATCTGGTGTAATTGTTGTTCTTGTTGTCATCAACGTTGTTGATGGAGACCCCGTAACGGACAATGGGCTTTCCAATGACATCGGAGAGACTAACTCCACAGAGCTCTTTTGCGCATGTTGTCTCTTTACCCTGTTTTCAATACGTGGATAAAGTGGTAAAAACTTTTTGGCTTGATTATAAATTTCCCAGATGTTGTCTTCCATCTTTCTAGGCGCTTCTTCTTTGAAACCGTTTAGTTGACGAACAAGAAAAAATAAACGAAGTCGCAGAATTAACGAAAAAAAGAAGAAAAAAGAAACGAGAAAAAAAAAATTCAATTAAAAAAGAAAAAAAAAACTGCATGCATGACTGAATTGAATATAAACAAAAAGAAAACTGGCCTAAGATAAGAAAAGATAAAAAATAGTATATAATGGCACAGCACAGCATAGCACAAAAAAACAAAACATAACATAGCATAACATAAGAAATAAAATAGCGTAAAGTATCATAACAAAAGAAAGAAGTAAAGTAACATAACATAACATAAAATAACATAACACATAACATAGCATAACGTAGCATAACAAAGACCAGGCATTTCCCCTGAAATGTTTCCCCTTTTTTTTTCCCTTATTTATCAAGTAAAGAAAGTCGCAAAGTTTGTTCTACCAATCTATCCTCAAGAGACGAATCCCCAACTGCTGACTCCCAATGCAGTGCAGTTGCAGCTAACTCTCTTCTAGCAATTTTTCTTTTTGCTGATGTAAGTTGATTTTTCCATTGAGGACGTACATCATCTGGTGAAACTTGTTTTTCATTACGATATTGAACAAAAAATGGCTCTGTAGCACAAAATGGACATTTGACACATTCAGAAATAAGATCCTGAGATTCTGGCTGATCATGTGGTATATGTGGTGGTAATCTTTTCATTTGAATGAAACACTCTGTGCATAATTTTTGATGACAACATAAAGTTTCATTCATTGGTTGTGGCATAAAAAGAAAACAAATTGGGCATTCGTCACCCTCAGTATAAAGTTCAACAATTTTATCATCAATAACATTATCAATTTGTTGTTGAAAAATATTTTCCTGTTCTTGTTGTAATTCCCAGGCCTGTATTTTAACATTATTTTGAAATTCTTTCATATCTCTACGTTTTAGTGAATTATGAGATTGGTTAATTCTATGTAAATCGGGATCTGTATCATCATCTTCAATGACATCCTTTTTCAAACATTTTTCATGTAAACCACGCTTGGAAAGGCTTGATATAATTTTAATTCGAATTTTATCTTTATCTAAGCTACCATTCACTCGTATTTCTTCACATGGATCATCTTCTAATGGAGTATAAAATGGTGCCAATCGTCTACCAACAATTAAACTTCTAACAATTCCCCAATCACAATCTAAAAGATATTTATAATTCCCATATGGCGCAAGATATCCACCTCTTACACGAGCATTCACACAGACAATTTGCTGCATTATACCTTCAGAAACTTTTGCCTTTTTCTCCTTTCTAGATAAGGAATTTTTATTATTTTTATTATTACTTTTGCTGCTGTTACTGTTCATGGAAGTGCCATTAATATTACCAATATGATTATTTCCATTATTATTAATATTTAATAATCCATTTCCTCTGGGAATTGAGGCAATTGTAGCCTCCTTTGTTGGTTGATTGCCCATTTGCCCCTTTTCTGTTCAAATTCAAAAATTCTCACACAATTTCAAATTTGCTGGCCAAAATGTGATGCAGAGCCGCGACGAAGAGGAGGCTCAGCAATTTTAAATTAAAGCTTTAAGTTTTACTATTTTTACATTAAAGTTAAAATTAAAATTAAAATTACAAAAGGAGGCAATTTAATTTACCAACCTTTAACTCCTTCTACTAGTCCAATTATAATACCCACAATTGCGCCAATGCACATAAATGAAAGCATTATAAAAGATGCAGTTTTCCATGACTTTGAAATTCTACCAACACTCTTGTCAGCCCAACCCATCCCCAGAACTAAAAACATTGGTGGTGCCAAAAAACACATTATAAATAAAAAGAATGATAGTTTCTTTGAACAAATTTTATTAACCTGTCTAAAATGTTGCTTTTCAATTGGTGATAATTGTGTAAATGAATCTGTTGATGGACTATTTTCATACGAAACATACGGTGAATTTATTGTTTGTTGATGTGATCGCTTAACAGGATCAATGTCAACATTAACATTAAAAACTCCTGGTAAATTTGGCAATGGTGAGAGAGGTTTATTTTTTTTAATTTGTTGCTCCTCTTCAATGCTAATTGGCTCAATTATTTCACGCATTAAATTTGGATTCCATCGATCATTCTTTATAGCTTCATCAAATATGACAATATTATTATGACTATTGGCAATACTATTACTATTACTATTACTATTAATATTACTAGCCTTATCGCTTGTATCTGAAATGGCTGTAAAAAAACTTTCCTCTTCCTCTTTAATTACCAATGGCCTTGCCGGTAATTTTGAATTTGGCGGATATGGATATTCACTTGGCAAATGAGTAAGGCGAATTGATGATACATCACTTGTTGAACTCATTTGAGAAATACCTGATATACATGATAATCCACGAATATCACGTTGTCTTTTATAAAATGGTATAGACTCAATAGACTCTAATCCAAATCCATGTAAATCTGAAGTTTTGGATAATACTGAGCTCGTAGAAATGTACGATTGTCTTGAAAAGCTGTGAGCATTTAAGGAAGAATTTGAATATGTTAATTCTGGTTGTGGTATAATCAATTCAATATAGCTATGCATTGTACCTTCAACAACTGAATAATTTCCTGAGTTGCTTGTTATTGCTGATGGTGTAGATGAAATTGCAGAAGATACTGATCCTGCTCTTGTTAAAATTGAATTTTCCTGTTGTGATATACTACTATTCAAAATTGATGTACTATTATTCATCTTAGCCTCGTTAACACCGCCTAGGGCGCTCATTCTATTGATACTAGCCTGGCTGTTACGCAAAATTGGTGGTGCTGGTGCTGGTTTTGATGAAGATGCTGATGATGAGGCTAATTTTGATGTTGATGCTATTAATGGTACTGGCACTGACACCCTCTTTATTGAATTTTCCCTTTCAAATTGTGACAAATTTGAATTGCTTGCATGCATACTTAGACGTGTCTCACTTAAACTAGTTGATTCACTAAATATTTTCAAATTGGACTGGTTCCCAGAAGAGACTAATGACAAAGAAGAATTTCTCTTTGTCTTTTTCTCGTTGACGAGGTTATTGTGAACATTGGTTATATTCGACAATGGCCGGTCTGATTTGTCTCCATCTTTGGTGACAAAGTCCAAAAAAGGCTCACTGTTAATAACATTATGGATCTTTCCATTTGGTAAACTTTCAAAAATTGGTTTAACTGATTTAACACTATCTGACCTTTCAAAGGTGAAACGATCAATGCCAATGTTTTCTTTACCTTCACTAAAACCTTCTTTGGCTTCCTTTACAGGTGTTGGTGTAAAGTAGAAACTAGAAGAAGAATTAGATTTTTCCAATACAGTATCAGATGTCAAAGGATTATTTTTCAATGCCTGTACTTGGGCTAATGGAGTACCAAAATGGCTTGAATTACCTGGAATTTCTGGTAATTTTGGAGGTCTTTGCTTTGGCTGTGATGTTGGTGAATATTGGTAAAAATAAGGAGCGTTTATGGACGACATCTGTCTAATTCTACCCTCTTCCAAGTCAAGTTGACTTTGTTTACAAACCAGAGAAGAAAACAAAGAAAACGCGATTTTTGCTTGTTGTTGTTTTTCCACGAGTTGAGCGTGTTTTTCTTTTCTTGGCTTTCCATCAAACGCAGCGAAATGTACTGTGCTTAAAAGATTAGTGAATTCGTTTTATTATTAACTGGCTACCAGATACAGCCTTTGTAAATTAAATATTCCATCTCATTTTATTTTCCTTTCGGTTAAAAAAATTAAACTCCCTCCATAAAACTAACCTTTTTGAGCAGAATCACGTGCACCAGAGAAAAAAAAATGAGAAATTTCGCAATTTGAGCATTTTAAAGTATAAAGGCAAAAGAAACACGTTCGGTTGTTGCCATGTCGGATTCAAACGGGAAGAGAGAGCTAGAGACGAGTGAAGAATCATCTTTCAAGAAGCAAAAGGTGGATTCCCCATCACAGCTGGACATTGACCAATTGTTGAAAAGTAACATTTCAAATGTAAGCTCAATTGAGGGCACTCCAGAGATAGAGGCCATAATCACCCAGGCTGAATATAAAAGCGCATTATTGACTAACAAGAATGCATCTTCATTAGCTTCGGCTACATCTACGGCAACTGTCCCAGCTGGTGCAACTCCAGTGCCAGAAGTTGTCACCGTTGAAGATGAATCCTCCTCCTCCTCGTCTGACGAAAGCGAACATAGTATATCACCAGGCCCTGATGTAGACTCATTGGACGTTCAAAGAGGTAGAACCTTTTTAGCACAGCGATACTTAGAACTTGAAGAAATAAAATTATCCCAGAAGCTATTGGAAAAGAAAGCCCTAGAAGATGCTGGTATTGATGGTGAATCTGATGATGAAGATTTTGAAGATTTGCTAGAATTATTTGGTATTGATCCTGATGAAATTTCACTAGATTTACCCGAAAACGAAAGGAAGAGATTACTTTTGGATAGTATGGATCAAGAACAAGAACAAAGATATGAAACATTTAGAAGAAGCAATTTAAATATAAATGGTATAAGAAAACTGGTTAATGGTGCTACGAGCATCAATGTCCCTAATGATTTTGCAAAAATTATAGCAGGTGTGGGTAAACTGTTTGTGGGTCAAATTGTTGAAAAGGCAAAGGATGTTCAAAGACGTGATGCTGAAGTTAAAGTTACATTACAAATAAAATTCAAAAATCAATTGAAAAGATACGAAGAACTAATTGCTAAACGTAAACTAAGCGGCCAACCATTTGATGATATCATTAAACCACAGCCACCTACGTTTTATGATGCTCTATTACAACAGGAAATGAATAGCAATAGCTCTATCAAACGTGAGTATAATTCAGATACATTTAGAGTTATAATACCCAAGGAAACACATCAATTAACTCCTGATCATATAAGAGAGGCTTGGAGACTCTATGAAGATGAAGAAAATGGTGCTATTAATGGTAGATGGCGCCAGCAGGGTGCTGGTAATGGTATGCTATTTAGATAGGAAAAAGAGCATTTAAACCCCCCCCCCCATCCCATTAAAAAAATTGAAATTGTCTTGTTTGTTTTGTATTATTATTTATTTTAATTGTATTATATTATCATCAATTTATATCTTTTATTCCCCATCCCATTTTCAATAAAAGCAGAAAAACGTTCGCTTTGAACGCGGCACTCTTTGCAAACCTGACACGAATTTGATTTGAAGCCAGAGTTGCGTTCCCTCGTCAAATATTAAACCAGTGGTAATTGGGTTTAGTAATAAAATGTCACATTTAACAGCAAAGACCTTAGCCTTGTATTGGCATGATAACTCTGCACCAATTTACTCTATAACCTCGCAACCAAGGGTAACTGATTCTACCTCTTTGAGACTTGTTACTGGTGGTGGTGATAATAACGTCAGAATTTGGTCTCTTAACTATAAAGATGATAAAATAGATGGAGTTGAATATAGAAGTACAATTTCTAAACATACCCAAGCTATCAATTGTGTTCGTTTTAATAAATATGGTGATTTATTAGCAACGGCATCTGATGATGGTACTATTATGATTTGGAAAAAGAGTGAGACAATTGTTAAAGATTTTGGTCAAGAAGATGATGAAGAAGTTAAAGAAAGTTGGATTATGAAAGTTACTTGCTTTTCTAACAATATGAGTGAAATTTATGATATTTGTTGGTCACCAGATGGTAAATTTATTTGTTGTGGATTAATGGATAATATTATAAGAATCTTTAGTACAACAACTGGATCAATGGTTAAGCAAATTGCTGAACATAATCATTATGTGCAAGGTGTTACTTGGGATCCAAAAGGTGAATTTATATGTTCTCAAAGTGCTGATAGAAGTGTTCACGTTTATAAAGTTTCCATTGGTGAAAATGGTGAATTAAATGTTGGTCCAACGGCATTTTACAAAAGTATAAAATCTGAATTACCAACGGGAAGGCTCAGTCAAGTTCCACGTTTAACAATTGAAAATTTAATTAAAAATAATGATAACACAACTCAAACTAAAGATTCATTGGTTAATTGTTCACAATCATATTCAAATACCGCAACTGGTGCTCCAACTCCATCTACAACTGTTGTTTCAACACCAATTTTAGGTTCTACTAATTTATCATTACCACCAAATAACATACCCATGTTAAGGGCAGGATCAAATTCAACAACGATGGAACCACCAAATCAAACCCCGCGTCATAAAAGAACACACTCAAATTCTTCAACTACATCATCACATAGATGTGCATCACCATTACCAGCAGTAATGCCATCATCACCATCTTTAAAACACTCAGAGATGGCATTACCTTTAACAAGTTTAAATTCAATTAATCAAGATTCAAAGAAAAATATTTCCAATGCTGTTAATTATAAACAAAATTTTTTATATCATGGTGAAACCCTGCAGTCATTTTTTAGAAGGTTAACATTTTCACCTGATGGTGCATTATTATTAACAACATCAGGAATGTATAAACAATCATCAATTAAATTAAATCAAGAAGAAATAACTAATACAGTTTATGTGTATACCAGAGGTGGTATTAATAAACCACCAATTGTTCATATACCAGGATTTAAAAAGCCCGCAATCGGTATTCAATTTTCACCTGTTAAATATTCTTTATTACCATCAGATAATGAATCAGATTCACAAAATGTTTTTAATTTACCTTATCGTATGTTATTTGCAATTGCAACACAAGATAGTATTTTAATTTATGATACACAAAGATTAAAATGCGTTGGAATTGCAACTAATTTACACTATGCGGTCATTACAGATATCTGTTGGTGTAGTGATGGTAAAAGTATATTTGCAAGTTCAAGTGATGGATTTGTTAGTAGTGTCGTATTAAGTGAGGAAATTGTTGGCGGTGAAATAATTGGGAATTTTGACGATGATGAAAATGAAAATGAAAATGAAAATGACGGACAGGGAATTACAGTTCAAGGGAGCAAGGTTGAAAGGGAAAAGGGGGAGGATCATTTGGATGTAGATGAGGTTGTTAAAGAGGGAGTACACCTGTCCCACTCAGAACAATTTAAAGAAAATTTTAAAGATGTTGATCAAAATAAGACAGAGGCGAGTACCGGTAGTGGTGACGTAGAAAATAAGGGAAAAAAGAGAACCATTGATGAATTACTCAATAACTCATGATAAAATATCACATAAATAATTATTAAAAAAATTAAATTAAATTAAAAAATAAAATAAAATAAAAAAAAAAAAGTAAAATTTCGCAATATTAAAAGCTGAAAAATGTGGGGAGATGGTCCGAGTTTTTTCTAGAAAACTCCGAGAGATCCGCGATTTTTGTAGTTTTTTCTAGCAAGTTCCATCACGTCATATGTTGAATCTCGGGGGCAACTATTTAAACCTGGTCTTTCCCGGCATCAGCATTTTCTTTTTCTTCTTAAAAATTAAGATTATTTTTAATTAATTAGAATTACAAATAAAAAAATGTCTAAAGCTATTGGTATTGATTTAGGTACTACATACTCATGTGTTGCTCATTTTGCCAATGATCGTGTTGAAATCATTGCAAATGATCAAGGTAATAGAACCACTCCTTCATTTGTTGCATTTACTGATACCGAGCGTCTCATTGGTGAGGCAGCTAAGAATCAAGCAGCAATGAATCCACAAAATACTGTCTTTGATGCAAAAAGATTAATTGGTAGAAAGTTTAATGATGTTGAAGTTCAAACTGATATGAAACATTTCCCATTTAAAATTGTTGATGATGCTGGTAAACCAAAAATTCAAGTTGAATATAAAGGTGAAACTAAAGTTTTCACACCTGAAGAAATCTCTTCAATGGTTTTAACAAAAATGAGAGAAACTGCTGAAGGATATTTAGGAACTGATGTTAAAGATGCCGTTGTTACAGTTCCTGCTTATTTTAATGATTCTCAAAGACAGGCAACCAAAGATGCAGGTTTAATTGCAGGCTTGAATGTTTTAAGAATTATTAATGAACCAACTGCAGCTGCAATTGCCTATGGTTTAGATAAGAAAGATTCAGGAAAAGGTGAACACAATATTTTGATTTTTGATCTTGGTGGTGGTACTTTTGATGTCTCTTTATTATCAATTGATGAAGGTATCTTTGAAGTTAAAGCTACTGCTGGTGATACTCACTTGGGTGGTGAAGATTTTGATAACAGATTAGTTAATCATTTTGTTCAAGAGTTCAAAAGAAAGCACAAGAAGGACCTTTCAACTAATCAACGTTCATTGAGAAGATTAAGAACTGCTTGTGAAAGGGCAAAGAGAACTTTATCTTCTTCTGCTCAAACTTCCCTTGAAATTGATTCTCTTTATGAAGGTATTGATTTCTATACATCAATTACAAGGGCTAGATTTGAAGAGCTTTGTGCTGATTTGTTCCGTTCAACTCTGGATCCTGTTGAAAAAGTTTTGAGAGATTCTAAATTGGATAAATCTGCCATTGAAGAAATTGTTCTTGTTGGTGGTTCAACTAGAATTCCAAAAGTTCAAAAATTAGTTTCTGATTATTTTAATGGTAAGGAACCAAATAAGTCTATTAATCCTGATGAAGCCGTTGCATATGGTGCTGCTGTTCAAGCTGCCATTTTAACTGGTGATACTTCATCGAAAACTCAAGATTTGTTATTGTTGGATGTTACTCCTTTATCTTTGGGTATTGAAACTGCTGGTGGTGTTATGACAAAACTAATCCCAAGAAATTCTACAATTCCATCAAAAAAATCTGAAACATTTTCAACTTATGCTGACAATCAACCAGGTGTTTTAATTCAAGTTTTTGAAGGTGAAAGAACAAAGACTAAGGATAACAATTTATTAGGTAAGTTTGAATTATCAGGTATCCCACCAGCTCCAAGGGGTGTTCCACAAATTGAAGTTACATTTGACATTGATGCAAATGGTATTTTAAATGTTTCTGCCTTGGAAAAGGGTACTGGTAAGACTCAAAAAATTACAATTACTAATGATAAGGGTAGACTATCACAAGATGATATTGAACGTATGGTTGCTGAAGCTGAAAAATTTAAGGATGAAGATGAAAAGGAAGCTAGTAGAATTGGAGCAAAGAATGCTTTGGAATCATATGCATATTCCTTGAAGAATACTGCCAGTGAATCTGAATTTGCAGAAAAAGTTGGTGCCGAAGATAAGGAAAAGTTAACCAGTAAATGTCAAGAAATTATCGATTGGCTGGATGCAAATCAAACTGCTACAACTGAAGAATTTGCTGATAGACAAAAGGAGTTAGAACAAGAGGCCAATCCAATTATGCAAAAGCTGTATGCTGCAGGTGGTGCCCCAGGTGGTGGTGCTGCTCCAGGTGGCTTCCCAGGTGGTGCTCCAGGTGGTGGTGCTGCTCCAGATGCAGGACCAACTGTTGAAGAGGTGGATTAAATATGAATCTTTTATGATTAAAATATAAAGTGAAATTGAAATGTGGTTCTTTTTATTTTGCTATTTATAATGTGGTGTTTTTAGTTTTTTTTGTTTATATATAATTTAATGGTATTGGAAGGTTTTTAATTAACAGTAAAAGAAAAGTAATAAAATAAATCTAAGCTAACAAGTAACCAAACCAAGCTGTGCTTATTGCTCCAAGGGTGGCTAGCATTTTTGGGACTGGTGCCTCAAAATTGGTGGCAAAGCATCTGCCTAAACCTGAACCAAAGAGTAATAAAGAACCGGCTAATGAAATATAAGAGTTTTTATTATAAGAACCAAGGAAAAAAAATGCTGAAACTAACAATCCACCCAATAATGATGGGATAGAGCCTTTTGCAGCGTATGCCTTGACCCCACCAGCTAAGGTTGTCAAACCAAGAATCAAAGAAGAGATAGACTGGTGCAGTTAAACTCAACAACAGTTAGTAAATTAATATTATTTGTTAAACATAGAATAGCACTTACAGATAAAGACATAATTGATACAATTGGCAATTTTCACACTTGGCGAGCCAATTGATCTGCAAGCCGAACAGTTTCACACGTGATTTCTTTTTTTCGTTAGCGTAGTTCATGTAGTTTTGAAACGCCAATGTATTTACCCTTTTTTTTATTTTCCTCTTTTAATTTTTTTAGCATTAATGATGCTTTTTTATTAGAGTTATCAATTGCTAAGCCTATCTTTTTAACCACTTAGTGCTTAAATTTCGTGTGCTGAGCAAACTGCTAAAAACCGCGGGCATGTGTGCCAATTTAACACGGCCACTATCAGTTTCATCAACTTTGCCACTATGGATCCAAAGGCACCATTACCTGATAAGGACAAGGATCCTCGTAAGCTTTATGGACTTTCACCAGAGGATGTTTTGCGTCGTAAACTTGCTGGCGCTGATCGTCGATTTTTTGACTCTGGTGACTACGCCATGCAACATTCCACTGGTAATAAATCTGCCATTCAAGATAAAGAAGTTGAACAGGTGGCTCGTATTAACAGAAATTCAGTTTCTTTTGCAAAGACATCACAAAAGTGATTTGTTTTTGTCTGTTTGATTAATTCATTTAATGGATTGTCATTATTTAATGGGATTTATATCTGGATTTTACATTTTAAGGGGCGTTTAGATGTTGCAGTTAGTTTATTTCAAAAAAATACAAGAGAGTTCATTTACTCTCTGAACACTTCTTTAATAGGCAAATGTTTGTGAAAAAGTGTTAATGCAATGGCAATTTTTATTTGGATTTTTGCACTTATTTTATTTTTTTGTTCATTTATAATTAATTATTATATTATTTATAAGATACTTACCTGTTAATACACGAATAAATGATTATTTGTTTAATATAATGTACATAAATTAACTCTGTTTCTATATATCATTTTAAAAACATTTCAATGCCATCTAGCATTTCTTCGTCAACTTTATCAACCCCACACAGTTCGGCAATGAGCTTGTGATAAACTCCAACTTTTTCAACGCTACTAGTTTCAAGATCAACAATTGATGAAAGTAAATAGTGGCGTTTTAATTGTAACAATGATAATTCAATTGCTTTTTGAATGGCATTAGAATGTTGATAGTTTTCTAGTTTTAAATTTGTTGATGTTTTATTTTTTTCGTCTTCCATTTTTACATCATTTAATATACTATTTTCATTTAATACTGGTGGTTGACTTAAAGTACCATTTACTGTAGTATCATCAATATTTATAGCAACTGTATTATCATCATCTACTGGTGTAGATGGTATAGTATCATCACCTGCACTTCCATTAGCGTCATCCGATTTTTCGGTTACCCCATCTAAATGTTGCTCAGAATTTTCAATCCCAAATTTAGCTATCATATTAGGATCATCAATTGCAGTTTCATATAAATTTACAAGTTTGGCAACATTTAATGCTTGATCTCTTTCTAATAAATTCCATAAATTTCTTGTTAATTCATTAACTTTATCCTCAATTGTTTTTGGATCTGATGGTAAGCTATTCTTAATATTTGCTATTTTATGATCTTGTGTGGTTATGGCAGATTCCATTTTAGCAATGGAACTTTGTAAATAAGAAATATCATCAATTTTTGAATCAAGAGAATGTAACATTTGTGATGTTATTGCAGAAAATTGAACTGGAAAATTTTTCATATCTTCAATCAATGAAGATGTTGTTGGTTTATACAATGATGTTTGGGTTGGACTTGATAACTGGTTATTCATAGTTTGATCATTCGATGAGACTGTGGTATCAATAGCTGGTGGTGGTGCATTGGCTGATAAAATTTCATGTGTTAATTCAATATTAGGTGTTTCCATCATTTGAGGTTCATTTTTTATTGGAGTTGAAATAATTGGTACGTCATCCATCATACGGCTCAGTCTAGTAAGTTCAGCCATCTCCTGCGATGGTGGAGGTGACTGCATCATTGCCGTTGTTGGTACCGTTATTGAAATTGGTACCGTTATTGGTGTTGCTCCAGTAGTTGTTGTCGGTGTTGTTGTTGCTGCTATTGTTGTTGTTGCTGCTGTTGTTGGTGGAGGCCTGTGTTCGTGATGCAAATAATTAAATTGTGAAAGAGTTGTTCTTAATATCGGATCTAGCCCAAGTTTAGTAGCCAGAGACCAAATTGTATCACCGTTGAAATCTCTTATTGAATTTAAATAATTAAGTTTATTGATATTGTGAAGATACTGTAAGGATTGGAACAGATAATATCTCAAAGATTGGATTTTAGCTGACCCTAATTGTAATTCACGTGCAAGGTAATCAATAATCCAGTGAACAACAGATCTTCCTTTTCCATCAGGTGCCACCAATGAAAATCCCATTTGTTGGTTATTAATTGTATATGATGTCAATATACCAGGAAAAGTTTGATTATCAAAAGCATTACCAAAACAAACAAGTTTGCCTAAACAATTGACACCATTATGGTTTAAAATATATGGATCTGCCCCGTGGCCTAGAAGTAATTGTACAACTTCAAGCATTGCCAAAGATGATGCCCAATGAAGCGGAGTGTGTCCTTCATCATCAATTGGAGCATTCACATTGAAATTTGGAATAGGTGGCTGAGAGTACAAAAAGCTCGGCACTGAATATTGATCACTGATAAAATAATTGAGCAATTGAGTGGTGAAAAGAAATTCAGGTGGTTGCTGTTGATGCTGGTGCTGATGTAAGGGGTGCTGGTGGATTTGCAATGTTTCCATCTGTCGCTTTGTATCTTGCTGTTGCTGGTGCTGTTGCTGGTGCTGGTGCTGTTGCTGTTGCTGTTGCTGTTGTTGCTGTTGCTGTTGTTGCTGTTGCTGTTGCTGTTGCTGTTGCTGTCGTTTTTGATATTTCACTGTAGCAAATGTTGGTGGCATTTTTGTTTTATCTGCAGCTTGCTTTTTTGAAACGGCAGGTTTCCCTCCCTTCTTTCTTGGCAACGGCCCATCTTTCTCGGGATCGTAATGTAACACTGGTAAATGCATATTTGGGCAATATTTGGAAGCAAAGCTTTGTGCAAAATCCAATGGTACCCATGTACCCTGAAAACGACCATAACCACCCTGAATCTTTTCGTGTGTGCTAGAATGAACCTCTTTCTCTAGCACTCTCGTTCTTTGAGCTTTTGGTAAACCGGCAACCTTGAGAATTTGGGTGGCATTGACCCAATTATCTAAAACACGACGCATCAAAGGTGCTCCATTTACGACTATTTCATAAACATCCACCCCAGAATACGACGCAATGTAAAGCATTGCTCTTTATAACTCGTTTGTGTTTTCCCAACACAGAAACGCGCCTAATGCGGAAAGTGTGCGCGAGAACTCACTAACGCGTCTTTAAATATTTGCGACAGATTAAAAGTTGTATCACTACAATAAATGCCACTGAAACCCTAGGAAAAATTAATAAAATAGTAAAATAATTTTTTTACTAAACAGAAATTTAAAATTTATAAGTTGATCTTATTTATTTAAAATTTCAAGGCATTCAAATTTTATTTTTGAGAATTTTTAAAAGCTCAAAACTAATTTTGTGCTGTGTAAACTCAGAAAATGTTTTTAGCCTAATTTTTAAGTTTTTGGAGATCTTTTGGTTTTATATGAAAACAATTTAAAAAGCTATAGGAGTTATTTTTATAGGGTTTTGGCTTTTGAAATAATTTATTATTATTTTTTCGGAATTATTTAGGTACAAGGAATACATTTTTTTTAATGAATTATACTATGTATTTTTCACCTAATGACAATATGACCAGAGTTCCTGTGTAGACCTAATAACTAACTGGAGTTAATAAAGCCAAAAATACTAAAAAAAAACAAAGTATTTTCATAGCACTTAAAAGATGCTGAACCGTTCCAGGAATATTAACTGTTGGTGCACTTTTAGTCGTGACATTTAACCGACTTATGACATGATACATTAAACTCTAAATATCCACTTAATATAAATTGATCTATAAAATAAATTAAAAAAATACTACAATATTTTTTAATATTAGCCGATGAAAACTTCCAGATAGAATATCCAACATAAGTCTCAATGGAGAATGCTTATTTAATCTGGGCAATTTCAAAACGGTCAAATACTTCGTTATCTCTGTCTATGCATTGAAATTCCTCCAGTTCAATTTTCACCACGCTCTGTGGCACATCAAAACATTCTATTAACGGCGGTAAGTCATGGAACCTGAGGGTATTGGCCTTATATCCCATGCCGGACGGATGACAGTATAAAATTCTAATATTGGAATAGAAAAATCTCATATCCCTAAAGTCATAATCACTATCATTACGTGCAAATATGTTTAGTGCAGTTATATTCGGTGGAAAGAAGAGCTCTTTGTCATTTGATGCATGCCTGAAGGATAATGTTCTGATACTAAGTGGAATGAAACTTTGTAATAAACTATTATCAAGAGGATCTAAAAATTCCAAATGTGATAATTTTTGAATAGATTTAATGGCAAGTCTGATATGCTCAATTCTATTAGAATTCTCAACCCCACCAATTGTTAAAACCGATAAATTACGCATCTTGGGCACAAGTAATAGAATCTCATCCAATGATTCTAGAGAAACTTTTGAACAATTTAGAGTAAATACCTTAACCCAAGATATTGACTCTTTACCCCAATTTGAAATAACACTTAATACTTTTTTGTCAATCAATGATAATTGCGGTCTATAATTTAGTAAGAATTTATTCTCTGCTAAACCTTTTACAACTTCAGTTGTTTCCAAACGCAAATTAAAATATGAAGGCTGATAAATCACGTCTAGCTTACTATTTCTTCTATTTGGATTTTTTTTCCAGGCTCTTATGATATCGTTCACTCTACCAAATGGTGAATCCAGATTAGGTTGAATTTCCTTTAAGTTGATCATATAGTTACCAAATATTTTTTTAATAATATCATAATTTTCTTGGTACATATTAGTTGGTATATTCATGCCTAATGCCTCGACTTCATTAACATATATCAAGTCAAAATTCATCCATTCAATTTTATTTAAAGATTCAGCATGATTATAATATAGATATAACATAACTTCAAGATCAAAGTAACGAATATGCACTAAATTGCTGTTTTCCAGAATTATTTCATATTGTTCAACAGGTATGACGTTGACATAACTTACCAACAAGCTTCTAATCCTTATACCTCTACCAAGTAATTTAAGAAAATTCTCAAAACATTTCTCTGAATAGGGTAATTGAAGTGTAACACCAGTTTTAGGTGAGTATATGCTGCAATATGTGGCAGTCATTTCAACATAAAAGAGAAAAGGCTGAAGTAACAATCCTGGGAGTTGCCCTGTTGATAAAGAAAACAAAAGATCTTCATTGCTGCAAAAAGTTAATGATTGAGTAACTATTGAAAGCTCAATTTCTAATGGTAATCCTTTTAAAATGTTGAAAAAATCATCTAACATGCTTACTAAAGTATTAAAATACTCATCTCTCAAATTGCATTGCAATTTCAGATGACGTAAGCGACATGAAATAAAACTTGGATTCTTATACATCACGTCTAAAATCCATTTTGGCTTTTATGACCTTTTTTTTAATTTCAAACCGTTTGGCAACATAGTATAATAATACAGAAGAAAAAAATAGTGAACATCCAGCGGGTTTATTCAAATAAATTAATCTATTAAAAAGTTATAAAAGGTTTTAAATACCAACACTCATTATTTCTCTCTTCTCTTCATACAAGTCACTATACATAGCTTCCTTATCACCACCGGCTTCTAGTCTTTCTTTTTCTTGGTTTGCCAATCTAACACCAACACGCTTTATATAATCAGTAATAGACCTCATTTGAATATCTTTACCTTCAACATTAATAACGGTTTCAGTTTGCTTTGAAAACCACTCATCAAATCTATCCATACCATTAATCAAATCAAGCAAAGACAATAATGCTTTTTCAGCGGCAAGCTTAATTGGTAAAATCATATCTCTTACACAAGCAAAGATAGGAGGGATCAATAATAACATTAATGGTGAGTAAACTTCATTAGAAATAGCACGGGCAATAGTAAGAGATAAACGTCTAGTATCAGGAGAGTTTGATGCAGGGGAGACCATAATGTGGCCTAATTGATTAACAAGTAATTCAATATTAGTTTCTTCATAAGATGGTAAAATTAAAAGCAATTTACCCATGGCTAAAGTTGCATTATTTGAAACATATGGACTTTTGTCATTGGTTGTGTGAGAGAGGTACTGCACAATCTCTTCAGTCAAACCTAACGATAAAACTTTAGCACCTGAATATTTCAAGAATGAGTTTAACATTAAAACACCAAACTTGACATATTCTTCATTTTCCAAATCCCCACGCAAAACCTTCGCCTTCATCATGTTTTCTAATTCTTCAGAAGTTAAAATTTTAGATAAAGAACCAACAAGTCGAGCATATGCAACAATAGTACTGTTTTGAACATCTTCTTGGAACATTTCCTTCTCAACTAATGCCATGACACCATTTTTACAACTCTCACTCATCTTTTCACCTGCCTTATCAATAACTTCTAACAATGCCTTTAAGATAGCTGTCTTAACACCAACATTTTCAGCCTCAACAGTCTTTGCATTATTTAATAATTCCGTCACTAATGGATCAACCTTTGGTTGGTATTCAATTAAAGTACCAAGAGCCTTGGCAGCACGAGATCTCAAAATTTCACTTGATGGATCACTCAAAGATTTAATGAATGTTCTTTGTAATTGTGGAATAAATGGGCGTAACATTTGTGGGATCTTTTCAAACAATTTGTTCAAGGCTAACAAAATAGCACTCTTGACGTCACCGCTATATCTTTCTCCAATAACTCTGATTAATGGACCAACAATACCAGTCACAAATGGACGCAAACCAGCAGCTGGAGTCTTATCAATAATGTTAGAAATACCATTTGCTGCAACTTCACGTTGATCACCATTACCATACATAAGTCCATGTGAAAAAATAGGCAAAATACAATTTGGCCCCTTTGGTAAAGTAAATGCGTAAATGTCTTCGTCTTCTGATCCAATATAAGATAAGGTTTGTTGAGCAGGCTTGACCAATTTTTCCAAGACTTCCTTACGTTGACTCTTAATGAGAACAACTAACATTTCCATGGAATATTTAGCAATATCTCTATCCTTATTATCAAGATTGTAAATGGCTTGGATGACCACATCTTCAGTGTAAATAGAGTAATCTAACTTGGTTTCTTTGAAAAAGTCAACTAAAACTTCATAAATAACCTTACGCTTCATGGCATCATCATTTTTCATTAAACCCAAGATTTGTTGCATCAATGGATGACATCCTTCATCAGAATCAACAGAAACAATAGTTTTAACTAAAGCTCTCTTAATTTCATCAACATCACCAGATTTTTGAATTACACCATCAACAAGAGCTGTAATAATAATTGATAATCTTTTATACAAGGCAGAACCAGCAACCTCTGCTAATGCACCAATAGCCTTAGCATTAATCGGATTAGCCAATAAGGATGGGATCAAAATTGGGAAAATAACATCTGACTTAGTTGCCATAATTTCTTGCAATGCAGAAAGTGCCTCTTCAGACCCACCATTATCACCATCACGGTTCAGCATTTCCAATAATTGTGGAACAACTTCATCAACTGCACTGGAGCCAATAGAACCTTGTAAAACATCAAATGCATGTGCTGCAGCTTCTCTAACACTTGGGTTAGCATCCACCAAGGCTTCTTTAATAATTTTAACAAATGTATCTTGATATTCAATAACGTTATCTTGATTAGTTGATTGAATTAATTCCTTAATAGCAATACAAATACCTTGTTTAGCATCTGAATCACTACTAACCAAACTTTCCTCTAATGTTGGTAATAATTGAGACAAAGCATTACCACCAACTCTTCTAACCATATCACCCAAAGTTGCAGCAGCAATAGCACGTTGATTATCATCAGACGATGCTAATCTACGAACAATAATTTGTGTCAATGTTGGAAGAATTTCCTTTATAGTCTTTGGTGTATTTGCAACTAAGGCCTTCCAAACATCTGAGGCAGAATTACGAACAGCACCGTGAGTATCAGATCTACAAACAAACAATGCAGCCAAAACATGGTTTCTTCTATCTTCACCTAAAACATCAATTAATGCCTTGTGAACATTGGATGCTCTAGCCAAATCTTCTGCCAATTCAAGTTTACCAGAAATACCACTGATTTTGTACAACAATTCACCTGTCAAATCAGCAGAAGATTGACGAATTCTAGCATTAGTGTCAAACAAACCCTTTTCAAGTTCAGGCAATAACAAATCAACAGCCTTTTTAGCGTAATTAGAAACAATCAAACGGCCAGACTTGAGAGCAATTTGACGAACATCTTCGTTAGTATCAGCTAAACCATTCAAAATTGGAGGAATAGTTTGAGTCAAATATGGAGCAAACTGAGAACCAAAACAAACAGGTAAGTACAGCATCATTGGCATAAAACCTTCTCTAGTGAAGGATTTTGATGAGTTGGCACCTTGTAAAAGTTGTGGTAACATTTCTTCCAGCTTTGTCAAACCTAAACCAAAAATAACTTCAGAAAGGGCTTGCGCAGATCCTAACCTGTCACCTGGTCTTTCTTCATCTTGCAGGGATGCCACCAAGTTATCAATTAAACCGGGGAATCTATGTTCACCAAGTTTTTCCACAAGAGAACCCAAAGCTCTAGAAGAAATTGCACGAGTTTCATCAACCGGATCAACAATAGCTGTTTGCAATTCTTCAACTAACTTGGACAAATATGGCATAATATCATTACTATCCACCAAAATTGCCATATTACCAATAATTTGAGATGCTTTCTTCTTAACCAAAGATGAACGATCTTGCATACCTCTGTCAATAACATGGATAATCAAAGCCAAAGAAGGACCATCAATATAATGTGAAAATTGAGTTTTAATCAATTTCTCCAAAGCTATATCGGTATATTTAGTTGGATCACCAATTGCATTCAAAAGATCATCAACCAAGGCTTGAATTTCTGGATTTCTAATAACCTCACCAAACTTCTTCAAAGAGGAATCTGCAGCTTTACGAACTTCTTTGTGAGTATCCTTCAAAATTTGGACAATGTTTGGAACAATCTCTGGTAAAGAAGAAGATAATTGTGCTGGATCAAGATAAGCCATAGAACCTAATAATTCAACTGAACCCTTTTTTGATCTCCATTGATAATCTTCAAGATTTGCAATGGCCATAGGGATCATCTTTTTAATTCCGTAACTAGTTGTATTCTTCATCATAATTTTTGCTGCCCATGTAGTTGCATCACGGACTTCTGCAGAACTGTCACCTAAACTCTTTAAAACGATTGGTAAAAGTTCCAACACATAAGGCTCAAAAAATGCACCAAGAGACTGAGACAAACATTCAAAACAAAAAGAAACACCCTCTCTCTTACGTGGATCCTTTTTATCATCTGATGCTTCGTTCAAGTTTCTGATGACATCAAATTCTGAAAGTGCACGAATACCGTAACCTTTAACCAAACCTGCAATACCATATGCGGCACCTCTTCTTTCTGCTAAAGAATTACCATTAAATAATTTTTCAAATAAATCATCAAAGTACTTGGACAAATGATCTGTAGTGAATGGCACCAATGGTGCAATACATTCAGAGACAGCATATTGAACATCTTCAGATGGAGTGTCTAAAGCTTCTAACAGTCTAGAAACAGTATTCTCAATTCTGTTATCAGATGCATCCAAATGACGTGCTAGGTTACCATACAAAATAATGGTTGATTCTTTCACTCTATCTTGAATTTTAGATTTTTCATCCGCCTCGCTCAAAGTGCTTTCAAAGATATTGATGAGAATTTCAACATTTTCATTTCCTCTTTCATTAATGATAGCCATACCTGTATCTTGAAGTTCTGTTCTAACAATTGCTTCATTATCACCCAGTGCACGATCTTTAACCAAAAAGTTGAAAACTTGTTCAACAGCAGTTGAGTTAAACATTGGAGCCAAGAATTTAAGAGCCAATGCAACACCACTTCTCTGTTCCCATCTATCAGCTTTTTCATCACTCTTAATGATCAAACCAAACTCATCCTTCTTTGGAGTAGGTGGAAGAGCCATTTCTTTATAGTATTCAAGTAAAAAGTTTAATATTTTCATAAATAATTCTTCATCATTGAGATCAGTAACAGACGCTGCCATTGCCTTACCAATTGAAAGTCTAATACCGTTATCTTTGTTTCCTAAAAATGGAATAAATTTCTCAGCACAACTACTATCAATCTTGAAACCAGACTCACTCCAAATAGTTTGAGCGACTTCAGCATTTGATTCAATATTATCAAATCTACTAATCCACAATTCCTCGTTAAATTCAAGATGAGAAAGGTCAAACTCTTCATCTAAAACTTCTAACAAAGTGGAACGAACAAAATTATTAGAATCAATCAAATGTTCAAGTAACATTTGAAGATCTGCCTCTGACATATTCAAAGCAGCATTTTGACATAAAGTGATAAAGCATTCTTTTGCAATTTTTGCCTTCGATGGAAGGGCTAAAAGCTCCAAAAGATTCTCCAAGATGGCAGTTCTTGGAATGGTACTGTCTTCAAATAATTCACCATTTGATGCAATAATTTCTAAAGCTAATGTGAGTTGCTCTTCCTCAGGACTCTCCTCAGAAAATTCAGAGTTAACCTTTACAATTTTTTTGGTATTTCGTAAAACATAGTTCTTACCGTTTTCAATAATTTTAACCAAAAGTGGTAAAACGTACATTAAAATTAATTCATTGAATTGGGACTTGTCAGAGGCTAATTTTAAACTAAAGAGCTGAGATGATAACAAGTCATTCAAATCTTTACCACAGTACTGAGCCGGCACAGAATCCACATCATGGAGTCTCAAAGTTGAAGAACCAATAAATGACATACTAGAAGTTGCTGTTAAACTAGAAGTTTGAACGGCTTCACCCATAACTAGAAAACACTCAGTAGCCAATTCACTTGAAATGGAAAGTGCATTCTTGCTGTTCAACAAATTCAAAATATGACTAATTGCAACAGGGAACCAGATATTCTTACCATTATTAACTTTCAAAGCTTCCTTGGATAATGCAATAATAATTTCCAGTGAACGGCGCAATTTTAAGTAACTACCTTCAATGTTTGCTCTAATTTCAGACTCCAACGCCAATTGCTCGTTGACTTTTGTCTGTTCTTCCTTGGTAAGCTTCTTGACAGTCTTCTTTTTAGCCTCTAATTCTTTACGCACAGATTGTTCCCATTTTAAAGTATCAGCATCCTTACCTTTAGAAATTTGTGAAGACTTGTTGTCTTTAGATAAAATGTCGACAACTAATTCACCTTCAACACCTTTCCAAATGGCAAGTTTAACATCATCAACTTCAATTGCAGGGATAATAGAAAAATCAGAATTAATAGTTTCAACAAATTTATTAACTATGTTCACAGGGGAAATAAAAGATATAGTTCCAACAGCATTACATGCGGCAGTACGTAATCCATTATCATCATTGCCTTTTTGTATGAGAATAGTATTAAGAGTTTGAATAAGTTTTTCGGAATTAGCAGAAACTACTGAACCAGGATCTAATCCAGCACGCTGACAAACACCAACCCAACCGTTAGAGAACCCACTAAAAATATTATGATGGCAAGCAACCAATAAATCAATTAAATTATGCTCAACATTGTGTTTACTGAGTGCATCATCGGCAGTGCTTTCAAGAAGAGAAGCAATAAATGGTGAAAGATACTTGAAGTCAAAATTTAATTCACTGTCATAATCTGAATCTCTAATCAATTCATTAATTGCAGAAACAATGGATTTAGAAACGGCTTCTTGGTTTTTTTTCATAAGAACTTTTAATAATTTATGTGATAAAATTCTAGCCTCTGGAGAAAAGTTTCTTGAAAGAGCAGCATAAATCCAAGCATGCCCAAATAAAACATTAACATCAGTAATATCTAAAGCAATTGAATAAAGTGCATAAACAAACCATTTTTGACTTTCGTTAGTGTTTAACTTCAAGAACACCTTTTTATTAGTAAAGCAAGACATTTTTGATTCAGTTTCAGCTAATGAAATAGCAATTAATTCATAAGATGCAATTTGTTCTTTCAAGGTAGCATCGGCAAAAGCCTCTTTCAAAAAAAACAAAATAGACAATGCTGCATAACCACCACCAATGACCTTATTTGTGATACTTGGTAAAGGTGAATTAACACATTCTTTGAATAAATTGAATAATAGCTCAATAGTACCTGATTTGAACAAAGCTAAAACTTTTTCAGATGCTCCATTCTCTAATGGCATATCAATAAAAGCGTTTGCCAAGCTAGTTGCCCAAACTGATTTGACATTACCCTTTTTATCACCTAGACCTGCTTTAATTGCATCTATTAATTTAGACTCTTGATCCAAAGATTGACCTCTTGTATAAGAATAAACCAATCTGTCAAATAAAATGTTTAACAATTTAGCAAGCGATAACTCGTGGGTATCCTTCTGTGCAATTGGCAAAAGATCTGTTATGATTTTTTGTGTGACAGAGGCACTATTAAAAGGAGAAGCGTCTAAAATTCTAGCCAAAAGAATTCTCTGTTCAAAGGCTGTTGCTGGTGTGCTTTTCATAACCTTGAGCGTTTCATCTATGATTTTGACGATATCGACATCATCATTAGCCCCATTATACTTTTGCAATAAACTTGTTAAGCAATTTGTTGCACCAACTTTGACAGGTTCCTTAGTAGCCTTTAAAGAAGTAATTAATTTACTCAAAAACTTATCCTTGGAAACAATAGAAATCACATTTATTCTTTCAGCAGAAACATTTTGAAAGATACATGGTGAAAATTTTGCAATTGTTAATTCAGAATTACGCCCAGCTGCTTTTTCCAATCCTGATAAAATAACCTTTTGGAAAGATTCTTCTGTCAAAAATTTAGATATGTAAAAGCCAAAGATCTTAAGTGAAGAATCTGTTGGGAAGCTTTTAGTTGCCAAGCAATCTTTAGCAAAAAAGTTAGAAATTTCTGATTCTTTGGAGACAAATGAATCGTAGATGTGTGAATTCTTTTTTATAGATTTAAAATTGTAAGCTGCTTTAGAAATCAAACCAATATGTGAAATTACACCAGAGATAGGAAGTTTAGAATCACAAATGGCAGAGATAATAACCGAAATATCAGCAGACTTGAAGACATTAGAGAAAGTGGTAAAAATAGCAGATTCAGCAACATTAATAGATTTTTGACGATGTTGCTTCACCTTAAAACCTTCCTCACTTTGAACAGCTTCAGAAAGGGATGCATATAAATTTGCAGAGGAAGTCATGATAACCTTAATGACGGATTTAAATAATGATGGTTCCTTTGTTTCACTTAAAATAAACATATTCCATTTAACTAAAACCAACAAATCAGCAACTGCCAATGGATGTGTTGATATTTTTGTAATAAATGCTGCAATGTTTTTAGTATATCTTTCTGCATCTAAGGCAAGAAAGTTAGAAAAAACCTGTAACACAGAATTATGAAATTTAGTATCAGTAGGGTATCTTGAATAAGTTGATAAAACTGAAAACAAAATTAAATCTAACTGTTTAGAGTCTAGTCCTAAATCTTTTGATTTAAGTAATGCATTGATTTTAAAGAGTGTGGTGTTAAGAGTCACGGTTGAAGAACTCTTTAACTCATTAATAAGGGGCAAAATTTCTTCGCCCCATTTCTTTTCAATTTCAGCTGACATGATACCCTTGCAAAAGCTGTATCAAAATCTTGGAAACCAATTGGCCAAGAATAGCTTTTTCAAAAGATGAAATAAAAGTGCAATGTGAGAATTTCGACAATTTTTCACTCTGCGAGTAAATTTGCGTCGATCGACGTAAAAAATATCCAAATTAGGCAAAATTAAAAAAAAATTTAGACCAAAAGCTTACCTTACAACTGATTCAGTACAACTAGTTTTGCCTTGATTTCATTCATTTCCATCTTCTGGTATTAATAAATTCAAAGATTTTTTTAACTTATATTTGGCTGTTTAAAAATTGAGCCTTTTAAGTAAGGGAGATATCATAATTATTAAACAAACAGCAAAATGGAAAACTTTGTTGCCTTGCAAGATGATTCAAGTGTTATCGACTCCATCAAATTGATTGATGACCTAAATGAACTTGCAGCTAAAAAGCTTAAAAGAGGTGGTGTTAAAAAGATTATAAATACCATTCACAATACAAGTATACCTATCACATCTTGGAAATTTAACGAGTGGGATTATGGCTATTCGAAAGTGCAATTACCAACCAATGCCAGAGGTCTCTTTACATTGGACAATGTAGAAAATAGAGAAAAAAAGATTGTATGTCGTGGTTATGATAAGTTTTTTTCACTGGATGAAACAGCCGAAACGCAAATGTCAGTATTACGTGAAGAAACGCAAGGTCCGTATTATTTAACCGTCAAGAGTAATGGCTGTATTGCATTTATTTCAGGACTTGAAGATGGGACATTAGTTGTTTGTTCAAAACACAGTACTGGTGTTAGAAATGACTTATCTAAAAATCATGCTTTGGCGGCTGAAGCAGCTTTAGAATTGCAGTTATCAAAAAATGGATTGAACAAGGTTGAACTTGCTAAATGGCTTTTCAAATTAAATTTGACTGCTGTCTGTGAATTTTGTGATGATTCCTTTGAAGAACATGTTTTGGAATATGACGGAGAGAAAGCTGGCTTATATTTACATGGGTTGAATCTGAATGTGAATGAGTTTACAACCTATCCACTAAGGCAAGTTAATGTATTTGCCGATGCATGGGGATTTAAAAAAACTGAATATATTGAATGTCTAGAGTGGGACAAGATGATAACCCTATTAGAAGAGATGAGCTCATCGGGTAAGTATAATGGGGAAGAAGTAGAGGGATTTGTTGTTAGATGCAAAAGAGTAAAGAAAGATAAGAAGATTGATTATTTTTTCAAATACAAATTTAAGGAACCCTATTTTCTGTACAGGGAATTAAGAGAAGTGACTAAACAGTATTTATCAAGACACAAAATTGAAGATGTTCAAATTGGGAGGCACACACACAAACTAATCTGCTTAGATTATTTGAAATTTGTGATACCTTTGTTTCAAAATGATCCGAAATTAGAAGAAAACTTTTTAATGAACAAGGGTATTGTCAAATTAAGAAAGCTTTATTTTCAAAGTAAAGATAAAGATGCATTATCTGTTGTTGAATCTTTTCAGAAAAGGGGAGAGAATGATCTAAATAAAGAAATGAATGATTTATGTAGTGCACTGGGCACCAACACTATCTTTCCTCAAAATAAATGTAAGTACTTATTAATACCGATCGCCACGATAGGATGTGGTAAGACGACTACGACATTAACTATAAAAAAATGTTTCCCAAAAATGATTGGACATGTTCAAAATGATGATATCCCTAGACCCGTCAAAGATAAATTAATGAGGCGTGGTTTGGAATTATTGATGGAAAAGGATATTGTTACCTTAGACAAGAATAACCATAAGTATATTGAAAGAAAACAGGTTTTTGATGAATTTGAAACAGTTGGGAAGGGCGTTTGGAAAAGATTAAATTCAAAAAACGAAATAGGCAGTCCAGTGAAAATAATTGCATTAAATTTTCTTCCAAGAAAAGGCCATTCTGAACTTCCAATTTTTGATCAACAATTATGGAATATAACAAAATCAAGAGTTTCAGAACGTGGAGATGATCATCAATCTATTAATTTTGATAGTAATCCTAAGGAGACAGAAGCCATTATGAAAGGCTTTTTATCCAGATTTCAACCTGTCAATAGTAAATATACCCCTGATAATCAATTTGACGAAATTTTAGATCTGAATGTTGGAGAAAATTCAAGTTTTGAAAACGCCAAAATTATATTAGATTATTTTATAAAAGAAGGTGTTTTACCGTCTGTTGAAGATAAACAAATTGAATTAGCCTTCGAAGAGGCTAAATCATACAGACCGAGTACTAAAAAGTTTATGGGTAAAAACAATTCCAAAAAAAACAAAACAAAAAATAAGGAGAAGACCAACAGTGGTAAAAATAAAGCAGAATCTAATAACCAGAAATTAGAGGGGTTAATAAAAAAAAAAAGCCTTACTACTTTGGCATACGAATTCCTGGTGATGAGTTAACGAATTGGGTTGATCAAACAGCCATCACAGAAAGTGTAAGTTTGATAGATATTTCAGAAACTTCAAAAATGAATAGTTTGACTGTAGTTAATATGTTAAAATCAGAAGACAGGATTCAAAAGGAATTTCACTTAACGTTAATTCATACCTTACAAAGAAAACAATCTGACCAATTTATGCAAATGTGGAAAAAATACTGTAAATTTGAACAAATGACCCCAGTTAGTGATGGAGAGACCAGTGAGATAGGCGTTAAAGCAGACGTAACTTTAACTGCATTATTTTATACAGAGAAAGTGATCTGTGTAGAGGCAACAGTTGACGCTGTTTATAAGGACGAAATTATCAATGAGTTGACATCAGCAAATGAGTATCCACATATTACAGTAGGAATAAAAGAAGGTGTAAAACCAATTGAGTCGAATTTTATTATTAAGGAATACTATAAAAATAGCAGTATGGATGTTTCAAAGGTTTCGTCTACTCATCTACAATTAAAATCACTTCCGTTGTTTGTTCATTACTAAAAAAAAAGAAAAGAAAAGCATAGTATATGTATTATATATATATATATATATTTAATTATTGTTTAGTGTAGCCACATAAATATACAGAATTTTGTGTTGGAATGAAACTTTTTTACAAAAAATCAGCATCAGAGTAACCGAACATATATAAAATATCCCTTAAACTGTCACTGTTCAGGCAAGCAGGTGCTTGGTTTTGAACCTTTGGTTTAGCATTCCAAGCGACACCAAAACCAGCCTGTTTCATCATCAACAAATCATTGGCACCATCACCAACAGCGACACATTGAGAAAAAGAGGCATTTCTTTCATGAGCCAATCTGATAAGAATATCTTTCTTTTTTTGACCATCAACAATTCCACCCAAAGTTCTACCTGATAAAACGAGCTTACCATCAACTTCTTCAGTTTCTAAATTGTTTGCAAATGCATAATGTAAACCAAGTTGTTCTTTGACGTATTCAGCCAAAGGCAAAAATCCACCACTACAAACGGCCAATCTACAGTTTTTACTTTTCATGAAGTCACACAATTCTTTGGCACCCTTTGTAAAAACCAATTTTGGTTTTAAATCTTCCCAAAGAGATGTGGCATCAATACCCTTTAAAAGAGCCACACGTTCTTTAAGTGATTCTTTAAAATCCAATTCACCGTTCATAGCTCTAGTTGTAATTTCTTCAACTTTAGCCTCAACACCTGCTTTTTCAGCAATTAATTCAATAACTTCTTGACAAATCAACGTAGAATCCATATCAAAGACAATCAAAGCACGATCTTTACGAGTTGCTGTTTCTTGTAAAATTAAATCAACATTTGGGACGGCATTTTTAAGTGATTGACGTAAAGAAATAACGGTGTCAATAAGATCACACTCATCAGGGCCCTCAGAATCAGAAAAGTCAACCAATGTGAGATCGATATCAACGTGAAAATCAACGGCTTTATCAGGAGAAAGATATGTAAATGAAATCAATTTAACTGGCAATGAAGCTAAAACATTTGAAATATCATTTACAGTTGAAGAACTGAATTTTGAATGAGCAATAGCCGTAATGGTGTAACTCATAATATTTGTCAAGATTAGAGAGAGATCTGAATAGGTTGACTCTTCGCACACGCTTAATTTTTCAGCCTTTTGTGACTTCTCTGAGCATTTTATTTTATTCGGTTCAATTCGATTAAGTTCAACTCGGTGAACTTTAAATTTATTATTTTGAATATATAAAATGTGAACTAATTTGTTAGGCAATCCAAAACCAAATTCTTTCTAAGAAATTTCTAGGCTTTCTTGGAATGTATTTTTCAGCTTCCTCTTCCACCTCTACCAAACCTGTAATGACATCAATTTCTTCAGGCGAAGCAAATAATTTCCAATTTTTAATCCAAATTGCATGTCCCAAATATAAAAAGAAAATAATTGGAATTGTCACATATGCAGCAACAAAATCTGAGGCATTAAAATTGAAAAAGACTGCATAACCATTCGTGATTGCAATAAGTGTGAAAAAGAATAGACATGCATATGCTCCAAAAATTTGAAGTGGTGGTCTATAAGTGACTCTTGAGTCCATGTTATGATATGCAAGGGCCTTTCTATATCTTAGATATGTTATTGAAACAAAAATCCATTCGATAAAACCTGAAACAGTTGAAATATTAGAAAACCAAGTAAATGCCTGAGCAGATGAATTAGAAACATTTAAATATGCCAATAAACAAATTGCAGATGAACAAGCAACACAATAATATGGAACACCCCATCTGTTAACACTAGCTAAAATTTTTGGCACGTCACCTTTAACGGCCATAGAATGTAAAGTTCTAGAGGAACCATAAAGGAATGAATTACCAGCTGAATAGGCTGATGTTAAAATGGCAGCATTGATAATATGATTTAAAACACGAATACCAGCATTTTGAATGCCAATAACAAATGGAGAAGCTGCCGCACTTGATGAATCTTTTGAAATAGCATCCATCAGCCTTGGATCATTGGATGCAACAATACAACCAATAACAATAACTGAACAAATGTAAAAGAAAAATAAACGATAGATGAATCTATCAGCAGCTTTAGGTAAGTTAATTCTTGGAGCCTCAGCTTCGGCAGCACAAATTGTAATTAATTCAGGTGAAAGAATGAATGCAAATGCAGATTTGATAATAGAGGTCCAACAAGCTAAAAATTTACCAGTATTACCAGGAACCAAATGTTCCACAAATGCACCAGGATTTTTCCAATAGTGGAAACCTAAAACATGATGCTGAGCTGGACCACCCCCAAAAAAGATAACAATACCAACAATAATTAAACCAGTTAACGTAATAATTTTTATAGAGGCAATCCAAAATTCAGTTTCACCAAAAACTTTAACAGCACAAAAATTTAAAAGGGTAATGGAAACCCAAAAAATTGAAATCCAAATGGCAACATTTAAATCTGACCAGTATTGAATAACAAATGAAGCGGCAGAAATTTCAGCTGGGGTTAATAATGCCTGTGCATAAAACATATTTAAACCAGCAGTAAATGCTAGAGATTTATTACCTGTATATCTTTCACATAGTGCATATGGAGTTGACTTACCTGGTAATGGACAATAGGTAACCATTTCTGCAAGTTGATTCATAATACACCAGACAAAGAAACAAAGCACAAGATAACCTGTAAGCAAAGCCGCTGGACCACAAGTGGAAAGTGCAGCACCTGAACCAACAAATAAACCCGTACCAATTGCACCAGCCAAAGAGATAAATTGAACATGTCTTGAATTTAAACCTCTTTTTAATCCCGGTTCTTCAAAATTACAGGAGTATTCATCATTGGTATCATCGTATAAATTCACATTAACTGTACTTTTACTCTTTTCAAACTTTTGTGATCCAAGGTCAGCATCTGTACTAGAATCAAGATCCGATCCAGATGAGACACCCTTTGAAAATAAAGAATGTAGATTCTTCATTTTTAAATTAATAAATTAAATTAATATTTTTTTGGAAAAGAGAGAGAGAAATTTTTAAAAAAATGATAAGGAATGCCCTTGGTCATTTATAGGAAACATAAAAAAAACGGTTTGCATAGATAAAACTTTTTAGGCACAATTGTATAGATGATAGCGGAGAAAATTCCGGTTTAAAGGATGACCCATACTTTTTTTTCTTTGGCTCAGGCCTTTTTCACTGCTTATTTTAAAAAAATTTCTAGATGACCTGCTGGTGCACTGTAGGGCATTATTATTGTGTACATGCAAATTATTGACAATTAGTACCAAACTATACAGGTAAACTACATTATATTCCAAATGAATATTATAAACTTTTAAAATTTGATAATCGGTTCAAATTACCAAGTTTATCATGAACAAAAATAAAAAAGAAACTTCCAAAACTGAATATTTGATTTTTGTAGGATTTTTTTTTCCCGCCTATTTCCAGATCTACAAAAAGGGCGCATGAAAAATATGTCAAAATATTTTGACATATTTATATAAAAAAGTAGTTTGATATATACCCATAAGTTTACAATCGTTATTTGTTGTTTTATGGATTTTTTATTAATACTAAACCAATTTTATTCAGCTTTTGATTCCTTAGTAAAATAGTTATCCAGTTTTAAGATGCGTTCAAAGCCGGCGGCCTTAGCTGCATAAACTACAATGCCGCGTTAAATTTTCCGTTTGCCGGGTGTATTGCCGTCTCTTTCTAATTGTTTTGCCTATTGCAAAGTCTTTGTCGTTGTCGTTGTGTTTTTTTTTTAATGTTGACTCTAACAATAGGTTTTAATTGTTTCTGTAATATTTTTTTTTTAATTCCAAATAGTGAATCAAATTATATACAGTACACATTCAAATAATGTCTAAATCGGTTATGATCATCATTGGGCAAGCAGAAGCGAGCGCCGAGAGTTGTCAGTGGCTGCTCGCTTACAGCTAACCAACTTAACAAAGTGAAATTGCAAGTCTAAGAGAGATAGTAAAGTAGAGGGAGGAGTAGATAACTGAAGACGTAATACACTGTATAGAGTAATATGTAAATTTGCGGGGTTAGGATTACAACTTAACAATGCCCAATCGAATACCCCGAAGAGCATTTACCACCATAATAATTTCCCCATCTTTTAGGTCACCAACATAGCCTTCTTTGACCTCACATTCATTTTTATTATCAATTTTACTACCTGAAAATGAATCTAAAATCCATCTTCTCGTAGCACCATCTTGACAACCGCTGGCCAATGGCGGTGTCACCCAGGCCCAACTTTGTGATCCATTTGTAGGGTGCGTTAAAAGTCTATGAAAGAAAACCGAGCAGATACTCGTTTCCAAATAACTCGTATTTGATTTTGTACCTGTTTTCAATAAAACGTCCTGTGTATTTGTGTACTTACCCTTTGGTGGATGGCCAGGTGCCGGTATGGAGAAATAAGCTCTGGCTTTATTATGAAGATCACGAATGGTTGTTTTAAAACTGGTTTGTGGAATAGGCGTTATAAATTCAGGATAAACGTAAACAACATATGGCAGGGTATATGGAATAGTGGCCACACTAAGTGAACTACTTTGGATTGTTATAGGGGATTCATTATCATTATTTTGAAGTTCATTACTAGACCAATCAACAGGGGGAATTGGTGCATTAGGCTTAGGAAAAACAGTTATTATTGGATCATCAATGCTGATTTGGCCAATTGTTAGATCTACCTCTCCTTCTCTGTTAATAGTGATTCGTATTCTATGTGGCGTCAAACGATCCTTTGATTGCAATGCATTTGTTAAATGTCTCAATAAAACTGACTCGGTTAATCCGTTGATATTTTTAAAACTGAAAAATTCTCCTGATCGTTGAAGCTTTTCAAGGTGATAGTTGAAAAGGAAAAACAGAGATGCATTTAGAGGATTCTCGTCAATGGCATCTAGCAATGGGACGGAGTTGTCTGAGTATATTAAAGGATCATATCTCAAAGTTGTAAATATTGAAAACTCTTCATTATTATCATATTGAGAGTTAAATGATGGAACAAGAGAATTGGCAATGGTCTCAATATCCACAGGTTCGAGTGTCATTTGGTTAATTAACAAGTTGCTTAAACGGCAACGCGGCTCATGAATTTTTCATTAATGAATCAATTCTTAGCAAATTTTTTTTTGTCTATTTAAATCCAGGTACACTATCTATTCTTTTGCTAAGTCTATTATAAAAGTTTAAAAAAAAAAACTTATACCCTTTTAATATGCTCTACTAATTCATCCCAAGGCTTTAGAATATCGCTTTTACCAATAAGTTCAATGACATTAATTAACTTGATGTTACGCTCTTTGATTTCTTCATCAATTAATTTACCACCCAGTGTGGTACTACCATTGGGGGTAAATCTTAAAGGTATTTGTACGGGTATACCATGAACCAGTTTAACTTTATGATATGCCATACTTTTAACTGCTGATGGATTTTTGTTTTTGCTGTGGGAAAATTTACATTTGGCACCATGTTTACATTTACCCGTTCTTTGGAAAAACCTGCAAATTGGTTTTTCGTTAGCTGTATTATTATTTGGCTGAATGAGTCTTTTCAACTGTTCTTTTTCTTCTTCCCTTTTTTGAACTCTTTTATTTGTTGGCCAGTTTGCCTTACGTTCAGCAATCCACTTCTCAATATCTTCTGGTGTATCTAATTTAATTGTAGTTCCTTGAATTGTACGTTCTTCATCCAGATCAAAGTCACTATCAGAATCTGAAAAGTCTTCTTTATCTTGCTGTTTTGGATTAGTTTTTCTTTGATTTTTTCTTTGATTTTCACCGTTTGAAGTAGATTTAGCTGCTGAGTTTGATTTTAATGGTAAATTAGATAACTGCCCCTTATTAAGTTGTATTTTCTTGTTACTTTTAGTAGGTAAAGAAGTAAACATAGAGTGAACCTTGGCGGGTGGTAGTGGTAATTTAGTGGATACCTCCTCTGGCGCAGAATCACTATCAGATGAAATATCATTGTTATTATTCATATAGCTTTTATAAGATCCATGAGCAATACCTGCATTTTGTTGCAGGGCTTTGTAGCTGTACTGCGGAGGTGGAGGTGGTTGTGAAGGTGACTGTGAGTGTGAAAGTGATGCACCCTTTGTTTGCTGTGTTGGTATATATGTATTATTAATTACAGAGAAAGTGTGTGGATTTGTTGCTGCTGATACTGGTACTGACTGGTAAGGATTAGCTGGCGGCATATAATTTGGCTGATCCTGCATGTAAGCAGAATATGGTTTGGGGTGCCATTGTGATGCTGGTCTTTGCATATGTTGTTGTTGGGCTTGCTGCTGAATCATCTGTTCTGGCATATCAATAAAAACACCTGGGAAAACTTCGTATTTGGGCCTTTTATCCCCATTTGGTTGGGGTTGATTCCTTTTCATCACTACAGAGAAAAAGTTAAAATGCGTGAAATAATTGCTGTGAAATATTTGATGCAAAAGAAAAGGGACTAGAAGCAAGCAAAGCAAACAAAATAAAACAGATATTTAAACACTCAACCGTAATTCCAAGACAATTACAATGCAAAAAGGTAAAAGTCATTTAATACTTGCAAAAGAAAAAAGAGAAGGTAAAATTCAAACTCTACTCATAAATATCTATTTTTATGTTATAATTAAAATTATCACAATGGTACTCACTGGTCTTTATAACCACAAAAACCCCTTAAACTCTTTCAAACCTGTATAAGCGTTCATTCTAACCTGAGCAATGGTCCCAAAGTGGAAACAACTCGCGTCGATCGACTTTACCAAACGAGTTGAATTGAACTGCCAAGCCAAATAGCCCCAAGCAAAGGAATGGACATTTCCCCTGCAAAGCAGAAGGCTACGCCGGTTCAAACATACCTACCACCATTTGTCTCTGCAGTATCTTCAACGCTATGTACCTATCCCTTTGAATATTTGAAAACAACCTCCCAGTTGCAATCTTTTCTTACTACCAAGGAATTTATTGTGCCACATGATTCAGTGAAGCCACTATTTGCCGGTTGTGCCCCATTAGCTGCTGGTATGGCATTGAAAGGATGTGCTCGTGTTGGTATTTTTACAACTTTTGAGCGTTGGATGAAAGAAGGTAAAACTGGTAATGCCAGTGAAGCCATTGTGGCAGCTCTTATGACGGGTGCATTAGAAACGGTAGTTATTATCCCATTTGAAAATTTGAAAACAAGATTGATTGAATCTAGTATGATTCAGGCAGGTTGGAAAACTTCTTTGGATCAGAGTGTTGATAATTTGACTAAACCAGCTCATGGAAGATCAGAGAAGCCAAAGCATGGTAATTTTAAAAACGTTTCCAAGCCAAGTGGTACATCAACACCATTAATTAGCCATCCATTAATTAAAAGTCGTTTGGAAGCATTGAAATATTATTCTTCTCACCCTTCACTAACAACACCGTCAATGATCCGTGAAATTTATACAACAACGGGTGTATTAGGATTTTTTCGTGCTCCATATCT
This sequence comes from Martiniozyma asiatica (nom. inval.), assembly GCA_037044635.1. NCBI lineage: Eukaryota > Fungi > Ascomycota > Pichiomycetes > Pichiales > Pichiaceae > Martiniozyma > Martiniozyma asiatica (nom. inval.). Next base: position 2,825,834 of record BTFY01000009.1, on the reverse strand, counting down.
GACTATCTTTCGTCAACTGCTAAACTCTACCGTTTGGTATACATCTTACTCATTTACACAACAACTGTTAGATCCTACACGAACAGGTGAATTTACACAGCTTGAAATTTTTGGTTTGGGATTTGCATCTTCACTGGCTGTGGTGGCAACTACACAACCATTGGATACCGTTAAAACTAGAATGCAAAGTAAAGACGGTCAAATCATTTATCGTAATGCTTTGAATTGCGCCAAAATCATTTGGGACAAAGAAGGTGCCTCGGCTCTTTGGAGCGGTGCAATTCCTAGAGGTGTTAAAATTTGTATTAGCAGTACAGCCATGTTGACAACCTATGATTGGACGGGGAAGATGTTAGGTGTTGAAGAGGAGCCATTAAATCCATAGTGGATCAAATTGCCTGCATATTTGTGTACATAGCTTTTGAAAAAATCAAATTTGCTTTTATATTTATAAAATATCTATATATTATTTGTTACCTTCAAATCCGTCTCTAACATTTTCATAGTGTTTTAATTCAGCTTCACTAACACTAGCTATTAATTGATTTCTAGCTTTGATAAAGTCGTTCATAGTGACCTTAACGCTAATATCTTGGCTACTGGCTATTTTATCAAACCATTGCCTGGTGGTTAGTGATGGTTTACCCATTTGAACACAACTCATGTTATACTCATTAATTTTAATTTCAACTTCACCGGCAACACGAGTCATAGCATTTAACATAGAATCAGAGCAAAGCGCATAAAAATCTGCACCAGTATAATTGAATGGGCAGCTTTCAGCAACATCCCTTAAGTTAACGTTGGCATCCAAATCAAATTTTCTTGTTAAGGCTTCCAAAATCTTTTCTTGCTTTTCGTGAGTATCAGAGATACCCAGATATAGCAATTTATCAAATCTTCCTGGTCTCAAAAGAGCCTCATCTAACAAGTCAGGTCTATTTGAGGCACCAACAACAAAAACACCATCACCATCATCACTCATACCATCTAATTCTGCAAGTAATTGAGACACAATACGATCCATAACTCCACCAGAATCACCTTGGTTACCACGTTTTGGAGCAACAGAATCTAGTTCATCAAAAAAAATAACACATGGTTTAGCATCCCTTGCCTTTTGAAAGACACGTCTCACATTAGCTTCTGATTCACCAATATACATATTCAGTAGTTCAGGACCTTTCACAGAAAAAAAATTAAGAGAAAAATTAGTGGCAATAGCCTTTGCCAATAAAGTTTTACCAGTTCCAGGTGGTCCGTAAAATAAAATACCGGAACGTTTTTTCATACCAGATCCAAAAAGTTCAGGATGCTTTAAAGGCATATCAATTGTATCCATAATGGCATCTTTAACCAAGTCTAAACCACCAACATCTTCCCATTTGACATTAGGGATACGCGGTGCACCAATAGAATCAGAAAGTTTATTTCTGGCATGATTTATAGCCAATTCAAAATCTTCAGGTATTAATTTTATGCAATCATTATTGGCTGAAATGAGATCTTCAAAAGAAACATTGTATTTTTTAGATGCCTCTTCTAATCTTTCCAAGGCATTTATTTTAACTGATTTTACAATTGAAAAGATGTCATTTGGTGTGAGAGCGGCACTTTGCATGGCCAATGTATCAATGCTAACATCTTCCCTTGTAACGAAAAGTCCATCTTTATCACATTTTCTGTACCTGACAGGTGTTGAACTCATATTAATAAAATGATCAAAAATTTTCTTTCTTTCAAGTTCATTAGGGATGGTTACGTCAATTTCAAAAACTATTTTTGATCTCACTACTTCATTTAAATCATCAACGTCAATACAGGAAGCAATAATGATTACTCCTTTGGCTGAATAATCATCAATTAAATCAGTAATTTTTCTAGCCAAATCATTTTCTAAAACTTTGTCACCCATATCATCTTCAATTTTTTTACATAGAGTTTCAATGTGCTTGAAGTAGACAATTGTGCGTTGACAAGTATCAACAAGTTTGTCACATTTACCCTTAATATAACCTAAAGTTGTAGCTGGCATACCAGGAGCATTATTGACTAATTCTTCACAACTGAATTCCATTAAAGATGCACCAAATTCTTGTGCGAGTGAGTGAACCAAAGTAGTCTTACCAAGTGATCTTGTATTACTCGTCAACAAAACTGTTGTTTTAACTAGATTTGCCGATGCAAATCCTGTTTGCATGATTTTTTTTAATTGATCTGCATATTTAAATGATTTATCAAATCCAGTGTAAACGAAATGTGATTCTAGATTTAGCCATCTTTTTAAATCGTTTATATTGCATCCCTTGCTTAAAATTTCACCAATTGGACCATCAGTAATACCCGTTTGTACTAGCCTTGTTTTTTGTACATGTAAAATATATTGTTTATCAGGGTTTAAATCTACCAATTCGCCATTTTCTTTATATTTTCCAGAGGTAACTTGGAAATAGGCAATTGTGTCAGGATTCCCCTCTGGTAAAATATCTGGTGCGCCATCTCCATACTGTTCCCAAATACTATGTGCTAATGATTTATCAAATGCAATGGGGATCAATTGATTAAGCATAACTACCCTTTTCCTTGATTCAAAATATTTTTTTAAGCCTGTTAAGTACATTGTTTGAAGCGTTCTATCCAAAGTGACCTCTGATGCAACCCTTGATAAAGTTATATCTGTGGCAATCGAGATAGGCAGAGGTGATGCAATTGCTGCACTTTGTTGTCTACCTTCATGCTTTTTCAAAATCAAGTGGGCTGGATTATGAAGCGCCATATTTAACAGAGGAGAAAGATAAACTTTATTTTCGTATTCATTTGGATCATCAAATGCATAGACCCGCACATAAATCCCTGATGTTTTAGAATCATCTCTACTTATTTGCACAATGTCACCAGCAAAGCATCCTAAATTGTGTAAAGTGTTAAACTGGACTCCCACAAAAATATTCTCATCTTCATATGCTATGCCATTTAGAGGCTTTTCAAGAATACCTACATCCAGTTTTAAACTATTCATATAGTAACCATTTTCTTTTACCGTTGCTAATGCATGGGTGTTTTGCTGATAATCATCCAATTGACTATCACCTTTGACAATAACCACGTTGGTATTATGAGTCAATAATCCTGTATCGAAATCACAATGAACAATTTCACCATTAATACTTGAAATAATATCCCCCCTTTTAATTAAAATCTGTTCTGAAGCATCAATACCCCTTTCCTTCATGATGAGATCAATAATTTTATATCCATTACCACCATTTTTGCCAAGTATCTGCCAAATACTAGGCGGAACCACAACGACAATTTCATCAAGTGGCACCACTTGGACAGGTTTAATTGTCACTGTATTTAAAAATAGCCCCATGTTCCAAAACCTTTTACTGCACAGTGAAACGGTATTATCCTTCACTGCTGGATCGGGAAATACGCTTGCACCTACAGGGAAAATCTGATTCCCCAGAATGTCATTGTGAAAATTGACAGAGGCATACTTCTCATCTCCAAACTGGGCATATGTTGACGGAGAGAGCCGGATACACTCCCTGGCGTTGTTTTCAACTGACAAACGACACTCCATTACTTGAGAGAGTCATATCGCGCTAATTGCCCCTTTTGGGTGTTGGATCAACTGGTGGAACACCATTTGAAACTGGATGTTGCGGTTGTTGACTCTCCAGTTGATTCTGTAGGCCGATGAAACTCTTGTAAGTGGCAATCTTTGTGGTTGTGTATGATTAAATTGGTGCAATTTTCAAGCACAATGGTTCCGTGGACGTCAATTACGCAGTTGCTCAGATTGTGCAGTCGAATTTGTCTACTGGTGCCCATTAATTTTGTATTTGTTAGCTCCTGTGCATATGTATTGTAGTTTTTGAATTCAATAATTGAATTGGAAATGTTCGATAGCTGCAAGGAGTGGGAAGATAGTGTTTCAGAGATGATCTGGTCTACATTCCTCACGACAATAACTCTAGCCTCAGCAGAGGGGATGGTAACACCGTTGATTTCCTCATACACTTTAAAGTCTTTGCCGTTATCAAATACAGGTGACTTCTCAAAGGCCAGTGTCGTTGTTAGAATTTGCGTCTGTTTACCTTTACCCGTCTCTTCGTTGCTTATAGGTCTAATGGAAAAATCACTAAACTTAAGTTCTCTTCTTCTTTTCCAGTCTCCACTCAGAGAGCCTTCAATGGCAGCTATTTGGTCTGTGTACTTCCTGACCAAATACGGAGGCATGTTTTCTCTGTTAAACAATTCTGTGAGCCATCTCTTAAAATCTTCAACCTCTTTCAAAATGCCATGTGTAATGTTTTCAATATTATTTTCTTGATAAACCAGTACCTCTGCTTTTAATCCATATAATCTGCTCTCTATGGCAGCCGTATCAATCATCTTTTCAGGTTCTTTGCAATTTGTACACTTTTTTTCCACACTCCGAATTTTTCCTCCGGATTTAGCTTCATCTTTTCTAAATCAATGTCTGCAGATCATACAAGTCTCAATTCACAAGTGTCTCAGTATTTGAACATAGATTTACATCTTTCAGATTTGGAACAGGATGATATACCGTTGCTTGATGTTAAACCCATAATTGACAAGCGGTCCTTTTCTCATCCTGTGAGAGACTCCACAAAGCAAATTTCCGTTCCTACTAGATTTAAAGAGTTAGAGCAATCAACAACATCTACAAATCAATGCCCATTTTGTTCTAAAACTTTCCAACATTCAGGATCTTTAGGACGCCATCTTGACAAACAGAAAGGCTCCCCTCTTCATCCGATAGATGAGATTAATAAACTCAGGGCAAATGTAGCTCGTCGTGGAGATCCTGAATCAGTCAAAGCAAGACTATTAGAACGAAGGAAAGAGTATAATCGTAGAGATTATGTTAAGCAAAAGAATAGAGTAAGAAGACAAATTCAACATAGATACGAAAAAGTTAAAAATAATCATCTCATGAAATTCTACAGGAAAATTTCTATACCCAAGGTCCCCGTTGTTCCTTCTTTTGCCTTTTTGGTGTTATCTTTTCTTCCAAATTCTTTATGGCCTAGTGATCCACCAACTGCTGAAACTTATAGAATACTAACGACCCACCTTGAAAATGATGACATTAAAAAAAAGCTGGCTGTTTTCAATCCAAACACAAATATACCTTGGAATGAAAAAGTGACTATATCATTTGAAAACTGGCAAACTCTACCACTAGCAGCTAAAAGAGAAATATGGAATAGAGAGCAACGAAGAATTGCACAGGAACTGCTGGGCAATCTTACATATTTTGACTTTGCCGTGCGTAAAGACTGGGCCACACATTTAATGAATGAAAAGAAAGAACAGATAGATGTTGATGATATCAGTAGTGATGAAGATAAATTCAAACTAGTAGAAGATGCTGGTGATAAATTAGAAGATAAGTATAAATTAGACGATGCTGAACTTGCAGCAGTTGCAGCTGCCGCCGCTGCCGCAGTTAAGGGATACACCGAAGATCAAGGACTATCCTGAGTAGCTTTAATAAGTATTTTGTACCACTATACCCCTTTGTATTTACATTTACATTTACATTTACATTTGCATTTACATTTACATTCTCACAGTGTAGCGCGACAAATTTTTGTGTTGTATACAACAACAACAACAGCAGGAACTTGTTCATAGATAATGGCAAGGGTAACAAAGAGACCAACGGCAAAGAGTCGAGTGCGTAAAATTGATCATGAAATACTGAACTCACAAATATTTTCACAGGAAACACAGTCTGGCCGAAGGAAATCCCTTCCCCGAGAGAAGCCTAGCTCACAGAAGAGTCTTGTCGGTGGAGGTGCCACCCTATTCACTCCGAATAGAAAAAACAGGAGGCAAAAATTGAAAATTGATGAAAATGCCAATCTTGAAAAGACAAATTCGAAAAAGAGGTCTTCAAAAATGACCAAAAACAAAACTGAAGATAAAGATAAAGATAAAGGTGAAAATGAAAAGGAATTGCCTCGTGTACCAAAAGAAACAAACACCAGCTCTGTATCACGAAAAATAACAAAAGAGCAAAGGAAAATTGAATTACCAACACCACAAAAATCCTGGAAACTTTTAACACCTTCAATTAACCAAGAGCTGACTACCCTTTTAGATTTTCTTTTGCCAGAATCGTATCACTCTCTGCCACCTGATGAACAAACAGATTTTTATGTCTCTACAATGATACCCCTATTTTCACAGTTAGCCTCTTTACCTTTTCCCTCTATGAAGTCAACAGAATTTGATCTTTCATATTTGGAAGCTCAAAATGAACAATTAGAAGGTTGTTATGATGTATCCACCACACAATTAGCATCAATAAATAAGCAGGTATCCATTGAAAAGAAAGGCTTGAATGCACAAAAGGAATATTTGGTGAAATTTAAAAGGGGTGTAGAAAATTGGAAGAAAGATGTTAAATTAGAACAAAAGGGCCTCCATAATGACAAATTCATTTGGAAGTCCAACTCTGAAAAGGGGATCAATGATATAGAATATTACAAAATTAGGATACCCACAGAGTTTGTAAAAGATGAGGTTATTGAAACCAAAGAAACTGACCAAATTTTAGAAAAATTAAAAGATAAAATTAAGCAAATAAATGCCAGACACTCAAAGATGACTAGGTTAGCGGAAAGGATAAATAATGTATCCCGATTATTAAATGAGTATCTACAAAATAAATGACATGTGTATGAATAAAAAAAATTTTATATGTATAACAATAGTAATAATAACAATAATATTCTGTATTCGTTATGGAAAATTAAAAAATATCATGATAGCTCTTTAATTTACCTTCATTTCTGCTATTCCAATAATCACCACCATAGCTCCAAAATTCATCACCAGTAACAGGATGTCTCGACCTTTTGAAAAAGTAAGGGCTATAAGTTTCGCCTTTCAATTCCCGTTCCTTTCTAGCAGCTCGTTGCTTTTGCTCAACCCTATCCTTTTCCTTTGCTGCATTATCATAGTCACCATTTTCCATGGCTCTTTGATCAGGTCTTAATCTGGTATCAGTACATGCAACAACTGGAAGTAAATGTGGAAGAGGTGCATTCAAAGTAGCAGCAAAATTTGTAAGATGAAACATCATTTCCTTTCGTGGAGCAGCCTCCCAAATAAGGAACTTCTCAGCATTTTGATCATTAGCTGGCTTACAGAAAATTTTATCATTCCAATGACCACCAACATAATATCTCAATTTACCATCAGCAGAAAAGACTTCACCTTTAACTTCATATGCAGAAGATGCACGCCAACCACGTGGCTTAAATTTATACCTCATATAGTCACCAGTCATATAATTACGAATTTCCATTTCACCATAATTATCAATTTGAGGATTACCAACAACAATACCAATAACAGAGTTATTAACTTTTCTCCAAGAATAAAGTTCCATATCAGTATGTTCACCTGATTTAGTTTTGACACCATGATCAGGGAATAATTCACAAAACCATGTACCTAAATGTTTAATATCAAAAGATCTTCCATAAAATTGAGTTTTAACATTTGATTCACCATAATATGACCAGCTAGGAGATTCAGCTATAAGAGCAGAAATTGGTGGATGATGACTAACTTGTTCAACAAAACATCTATACCCCTTATCTGGTCTTGCATATTCAAAAGTTTCACCTAAAAGTGGATTAAATGGTTTGGCAATTCTACCAACTGTAGAAGCATATTCTGATGCAGCAAATGATGCAACATAAACCATTCTCAATGTAGAGGAGTCAATAGTAGATGCCTTATCTAATAAGTCCGAGTATTCAATAACTTCTACATTCCTTTGTAAAAGTGATGTAGGTTCATTAAAGGAGACAGGTAATGTCATTCTTGTCATATCTTTACCAACAAGTGATTTTAACACACCCCATAGAGAAATTTTAGGTCTATTATCTTCTGGTGCAAGTGACGTTCTTAGTGGATCTTGATATCCATTAAAGGTACGCTCTTTCATAAACTTTTCATATCTGGAAATTTGTTGCTTGTTAACTAATTGGTGAGAGTTGACAACGTAGTGGTCATCTTTAATAGCCGGCTGAAACCATTCATCACCGAGATTTGCACTCTTAGTGTTTGTTTCATCACTTTTATTCAAATTATTTGCTGGTTCAGCATTATCTTCAGCTTTTTCCACAATGTCATTGTGCTTCTCTTCAGTCTTGCCTTTGCTTTCGTCTTCTTTAATATTTACCTTTGATCCAGCAACAGTTTTAACTGGTGCGGCAATTGAACTATCATCATTTACTTTTTCAGTTTCAATCTGTTCCAAAATGTACATATCTTTAATTTCGCTTTCATCTTCGGCATCAAAAAATTCATCATCGGAATCATCATCTTCTTCGAGGAATTCAGTCAAAGTTGGATCAAGAGTTGGCAATGGTGGAGGTGAAATTGATGGTAAAGGAGGTGTATCAATATGTTGTTGGTCATCATCAAGCGCAATTGATTTTTGAGCCATAGATGTATTGGTAGTAGCACTAGTTGGAAGAGGAGTATGATTTTTAGAAACTTGTTGAGTATCATTTTTTAAAACTGGGACAGAATTAGTGCTATCAGTTACAACAATGGATGGTTTTATATTTGCTGATAATTTTGCTCTAGCAAGAGAAGCAACACTATTAGAATTTGAAATAAATTGGGTGTTATCAGTATTGACATTATTGTTAATAGTTTGGGATGACAATTGATCCTTTGAATTAGAATGTAATAACATGCTATTTCTCAAAGATTTTTTGACTGCCTTTAATTTATCTTCAAGCTCGACAATTTTTGTCTCTCTATCCTTAATTTCAAACTCAAGTTTTTTAATAGAATTTTCCCAAATTGAAGAAATTTTATGTTGCTTGTCTAATTTACGAACGAGTTCATTGTATTTTTCATTAACGGATTCACCTTCTTTATTAATCAATGATTCTAAAGTATTTAAAATTCCAGTACAATTATCAGCTAATTCATGCTTAGTAACTCTTTCGTCTTTACTTGCCTGCTTTAAAAATTCTCTAAAAGTTTCCAATTGAATTTTCATTTGATTTCGAATGACAAGTAATTCTGAGCTACCTCCTAAAATGCTATGATCAATATCATCATCCAACTCTTCTTCATCATCATACTCACCCATACTTGAATTTGACTCTTGCATTGAATGATCACCGTCATAAAAATCTCTCTTTTCAATTTTTTTCTTTCTGCCAAATCTACTCAATCTATGTAATTTTTTTGTAATTTTCTTTGTTTTTGAATTTTTACTTGATCCTGAATGTTCAGAATTAATAGAGGAAATAGAATTATTCTTTGTATGAGAAGAAAATGAATGTTGAGAGTGAGCAGAACGTTGAGAGTCCAAACTAGTTCTAATCTTTGGTGGTGGACCACCATAAATAGTAGTTCTATCAGGACCAGGACCTGGTCTTAATCTGTCAGAATCGTTAGTATTTTCAATTTGATTATTTTCAATAGTGGCGTCATTATTCCGTGATTCATTTTTAGTGGTCGCTGTAGATAAGTTCAAAGGTAATTCGTTTTCTGAGTCAGTTTCATTAATCAGTTGTCTAAATTCGTGTGCGGCATTTTGAGCTTCATCAACAACATCCAATACTTTCCTTTGTTGAATGATACGATCCTCTGCTATTTCTGCAGAATTTAGTAAACGAGTTTCAGGAATAGTAATTGGTGCATCTAAATGATGTTTAAATGATAATCCGGATTGAACAGATAATGGTGATGAAAGTGGTTCTTCATTTAGAATGTTTGTCTTAGGTAAAGATTTTCTATGTTTTTTTTCTAAATCTTTAGCATAGGTAATTGCATTTTGAAGAACCCAAACCCATTTTTGAGTTTCTGTTGCATGTTCACTTTTCAAATGCCATCTAACAGGAGATCCATCTGAAGGATTTTGAATTATAATTTCAAATTTTGTATTTTCAGATGAATCAACTCTAACTTGAGCATGTGCTAAATGAATCATACCTCTACAGGTATTATTCATATCATTTGGAGATTTGTAATAAGATAATCTTGCCTCCTTATCAAGAACAAACCATCTTAATCTATAACCACCTGCAAAATTTGTCCATTTCTTTAAAAATCCTTTAAATGTTGGACTTCCCTCTTGTGGTTTTGACGTTGAATCCATTATATTTTGCTTACTAAAAAAATCTTCAATTAATGCCTTCATTTCAGGGTTAGTTGCAGATTCTTCTGGAGATTTACCAGATATGCTCCTTTTAAATGGATCTGCACCATGATCAAGAATAAATTTAACCATTTCTAAATCATTCTTTTTAATAAATTCTAACAGTATCGTATCACCAGTGAATGGATCAGTACCATTAATATCTAATAATTCTTTATTTCTTGAATTACTCAAAATTGAATTTAAAATGTTGAAATCTCTAGTATCGAATCCTGCTCTCAATTTACCAGTTATTTTTTCAACGTACCGCATTCTCATTTGATCCATTAATTGTGCAATTTCAATGTTATTTGTACATTGGAAAGGTTGTTTCAATTGTTTATTTAATATACAATCATTAATATCAGGTATTTGCATTAAATAATCAATGACATCATCTCTATTAGAAATTGCTGCTAAATGAAGTGCTGTATTACCAGACGAATCTTGAAAGTTAATATCATCTACTAAATTATGCTCAACAATGTACTTTATCATTTGTATTGATCCCACTTGCACGGCAAAAATCAACAATTCCTCTTTCAATCTTCCCAATTCAAAATCTGTTGGATTGGCATCAATAATGGCTAAAATAGGCGTCAGTTTTGAAACAGCATTATTTCTCAAAGAGTCTAGTATTTTCAATTTGAGAAGGGAAGGGTTGGAGCTGTATAGATTGTTAGTCAGTGGCCTTTTAATTGGTGGAACTGGGGGCGCAGGGCATGGGATCTTACAAAAAAAATAACTTAGTAGTACCTATATACCTGAAAGTGAATCACTAAAACAACGCCGGGGACAGTGTGAATACGTACTTTGGTGGTGCCATTGTTATTTGACACTTTGCTCCAACTCTAAATTCAAAATTTCCAGCCAAAAGCTTCGCGCCACAAATATTGTGGCTGGTGCAAAGCAATGTGGCTGGTGAATGATGAAAGGAGGGGCTGTTTGCTCTGAAAGAATGGATTTAAGGATCAAGTATTGCTTTTAATCCATAGCTTTATTATTGATATTAGACCTTTTGCTAAAAGATTTGTCTATTGCACGCAACTTTAAAGTGCACCAATGCATTCTTTGCTTTGTGTTGCCATCTGCTCAGCTTTCCACATTGACCCTAGCTTCCATTACTACCTGCTAAACTAGTGTTAATCTGTTAACTCTAGATACGAAAACCTTTAAATATAAATACCCAGAACCAACTGCTTCACCCTAAACACAAAAAGAAAAATGGCAGAAGCTGAGCAGAGCTTTTCCGCGGTAAGCCATTCTTCTGTTGCAACCAAATGCTCACCAAGTCACAGCTGTTATCGGCATTCAACAAGAAGTATTCACCGTCACTGGAGGATATTCTTGTTTATTATGGTGGAATTTCTACTTCAACCACAACGGTGCCGACTGCGACAGCATTCCCTACTGGCCAAACGCTTTCCACTGCTGGTGAGGTGTCCATTTACAATGTCAAGCTAGCAAGCATTTCCTTTAAAGAGCTAACTTTATCTTTTCGTCATCCATTTGTTGAAGCAGAAATTACAAAGCCAATGGAACTTGTTTTACCACCAACATTAGAAACATGTGAGTCATGGGATGACGTAAAATTGGCACTAATTTATATGGCCAAGGAAGCTGCAATTTCAAGAGGCTACTCACATATTGTTTTATCAGGTATTAACTATCCAAAATCACCAGCAGATTTTGCATTAATTGTTCTTGTCTTTATGTTATTATATGGACATTATAATTTAGAAATATTATACCAATTTTTTACAAGGATTGGATTGACACCATTATTGCATTTCAAGCCATATCATTCGTATATAATGTATGGTACATTTGTTATTCATTTACTAGAAATTTATTTTTTTCTTGTGCCATTATTTAAAAAATACCGTGTGCCTACTGACTACGCTATTGAATGGTACCTTTTCGCATTACTTGATGGATACCCAACTATAAAACGTTTTAAAAATCGAGTCAAAATGTTTGAAGATGATGAAAAGTACTGGTTTTAAATTTTAAAATTTTAAATTTTAAATTGATAGATTTTGCATTATTTTTATTTAGCATTACATTTAGCTTTAACAACTTTAATCTTAACTTAACAGCTTTAACAACTTTAACAGCTTTAACAAATTTTTTATGTCTAACTCTAAATCTAATTTTAAGTTTACCCGCCATAAATTCTAATTTTAGCTATACACACCAATTGCACTGGATAAGAAAATAGCACCAAATCCACCAGCAAGAGCACAAACAGCTCCCACTATCAAGAAGTTTAATAATTTAACAAAATTATTACTACCTTTGACCTTTTTATCAGCAAAAATATTTATCAAAATCGATGAAAATGCCAATAGCAATAGCAACACCGCTAAAATTGGATGAAGATAAGTTGGGATTCCTGGTTGAAATTCTTCTGATTTATAATACAGATCCTGTAAAAAGTGTTAGTCAGTATAATTAAAACCAAAAAAAATATGTATATTTATATATTATTCAAACATTCAAAAATATTAAAATAAAATAACTTGGGCAATTGACACCCTACATACCGTTATTTGGTTGAATTTAGACATGTCAATGGATATACTTACACAGATTCAAACGAGGCGGTGAAATGCGCGCAGGTGAGTTAACGAAAATTGTGCTCAGCATAGAAAGAAAGCGATATCAACAGAATGTGCCGCAATCGGAATATTTAAAATTCGGGAAATTAATGACTCCAATATTGGCTTAGCCCAACTGTTAAACGTCTGGCTTCTTGGCAAGAACAAATTTTCTGCGCCATAAGCTAAAGTTCTCCCATTTGCTTTACACTGGGAGGAAACAAGGCAATTTACTTAATATTGTTTCTGGCCACAATGGATCAGCTTTGTGATTATCTTGAAAACATGACATTTTTTAATGTCCTCGTTTTAACTTGTAACATTATTAAAATCTAACTAGGAATTTTTACCACCATATATATAGCTGTATAAGCTTTACAGGTTTAATTTACAAATAAAATATTTAACGGAACAATCCAAAAAACCCTTTCTTTTGATCCTCTGCTCCTTTACCAGCAGAAACTTGTTCAACTTCTAACTCATTGCCGTATCCAATGTAATTAAAGGCAATATCAAATAAAACAGGCTTAACAGGAACAGCCTTAATAACTGGCTTTAATGGTGCGATGTTATTCAATAAACTTTCACCATCACCCCTTGGGAACTTTTTAAGATCATCGATGGCATATGAGCTGACAGATTCGACATTTGAAAAATATGATGACAAAACATACAATTTTTTAAGTTGTTGTGAAATGGTATTTTTCAGTGAACTCAATGTTTCATTCGTTGGTAAATTACCCCCAAACTCAATTTGGAATTGTTTAATTTCAGAATTTTCAATTTTTGATTGGGCCTCATCCATCAATGCTAAAGCTTCAACATATTTATTGGAAATAAGATATCCTTGTGCTAAATTGACAAGTTTTTGTGTTTCAAAATAAACTTGAAGAGTGGTTAACGATTCAAAAATTTCTTCTGAGTTGGCAACACCAGGAAGTTCCATCATTTCAGAAATATAAACGGTAATGTTATCAATAAGTTGAAGGGTATCCCTTAGACTTTCCAAAGATTTTTGTCTTGAACCTTTTGTAGTTGTGTGTGTTGAAATTGATGTAAGTAAGGCAATATCTCTTCTGATTTTAAGGAAAATGGCATTATACTTCAGGTATGTAAGCACAATAAATTGCTCTTGATCTTCTTGATCTTCATCATTTCTCTTCATATCTTCTTCATGAATGGCAATAGCATCTTGATAATCTAATAGCGCACTATCAAATGAAGCAGGATCACTTTCAATAATAGATTTAGCTGAACCTTGAGCTTTCATAATTGCCAATGCAATATCTTCATTACGAAGTTGTGCAGTATATTCACTCCATTTAATTGAATCAATAACCATAGTTTCGTTTTCTTCTGAAGCAGTAACATATATTGGATTAAAATTTTTAATAATTTCCACAGTTTTAACTAAATATGGTTCATCGGCCTTAGATGCAAATATTTTAGACATTGAAGCAGCCTCTGTTGATCCTTTTTTAAATCCTTGTAATAAGGCAACTTTTAAAGCAGGCTCAACAACTTCATCCATCAAATCATAATAAACTTGTTTACCATTCATTGCGTGTAAACATTGAAGGCCACATCTGGCAACACTCAATGGACCAGCAGCTTTTGACCATTTCTTATTTGAAACCCATAATAATCCTTCAATAATAGCAACAAAAGCTAAAATTTCTAAATTTTCCTTCTGTGTAATATCTAAAAGTTTCTTACCATTTTTAAAGGCCTTCTTTAATTTACTCACCATAAATTTTTCCATTGGTCTGCTGGTATGTAAATCAAGAACTAATCTAGTCTCTTGAGCATGTAAAAGATCTCTTTCACAAATTAATAATAAAACTTCACCATATCTTTTATCTTCCAAATATTTTTCACTGGTGATTGAAGAAACTTTTTCTTTTTCTTTATAATGCTGGGTATCCTTGGTATGAATCTTTAAATTCTTTTTCAATTTGGCTAATCTTTTATTAACTTTTTTCCTTTGCTTTGCAAAATCATCGGATGTTTGCAAAAATGATGCAAAACGTTCTCCATAAGTTGAATCAATTGGTGTATCCATGGTCCTTAAAGTGTAACTTTGACAAATCAATCCAAAAACCACTTTTTTCTTCAAATTTCGACGAAAGCGCCAACAAAATGTGGCGCATTAGCTGCAGCTAATGCGCCACATTTAAAAAAATTCTAAGATCTAGCCGGTGTCCCAATTTGGATAAAAGTAAACAAAAATCAAATGAAACGGCTATTCTGATACCTGGGTTTTCTCGTGTTGATCTTCAGTAGCCTTGTACAAATATGAGACTTTTAAATAATCAGTACACTGATTTAGGAGTCATTGGCCGTGGATCTTTTGGCTTGGTTCGAAAGTTAAAGTCAAAAAGCACGGGTAAGCTATATGTTCGTAAAGAAATCAGTTATAAATCAATGAGTCGAAAAGAACTTCACCAGCTAGCATCAGAATTTTTAATTCTTCAAAGTTTAGATCATCCTAATATAGTTCAAGTTTTTGATCATGAAGATATTGAAAGAGATCAAATGTTGCACATTTATATGGAGTTTTGTGATGGTGGTGATCTGGCTGGATTGATAAAAAGTTATAGACAGAAAAAGCAACACATACCTGAGGTGGTAGTTTGGCAGGTTTTAACCCAAATGTTATTAGCTTTATATAGATGCCATTATGGCTCAAATATTGAGGACGTGGTGGATTTACATAAAAGCACACAAGATATACTGCCTGAAAAAAAGGAAGGTGTTGTCATTCATAGAGATATCAAACCTGATAACATTTTTTTTATGTCTGATGGATATACTGCAAAGTTAGGTGATTTTGGTTTAGCCAAGGCATTATCTCCAAATACACAATTCACTCAGACTTATGTGGGTACACCTTATTATATGCCCCCTGAAGTAATTAAAGCTCAAGCTTATAGTACAGTCTGTGATGTCTGGTCATTAGGATGTGTTATTTATGAATTATGTGCCCTAATACCACCATTCACTGCAAAAAGTCAAGTTGAACTACAAGAAAAAATAATGGCTGGAAAATTTAATAGAATTCCATCCCTTTATTCAAATAAACTTGAATTGGTGATTGAGGCATGCTTAATTCCTGATCCAACTGCAAGAGTTAATGTAAACGAATTATTACAGGAAGCTGCTCTAAAAGTTTATAGAAAAGAGTGGGAGTTAGTTCAAAAAGAAACTAAATTACAATTTAAAGAAATGGAATTAAAAAGGCTAGGTTTATCCATTGCCAGAAAAGAAACTGATTTTGGACTCATTGAAAAAAAATTAGATAAAAAGAGACAAGAGCTGGATTTGAGGAAGGTTGAATTAGAACAAAATGCTAAAGAATTAGATAGACAAAACAAAGTTACAAGGGAACTCATTAGGGCTGAATTTGATTTAGTTCTTAAAAAATGTTTAGAAGCTGCTTTTGATAGTGTTCAACCTGAATATCGAAGTAAGTTAGTTAGAATTGCCATGGATAACAGACCTGATTTAGGGAAACTGATAAGGGATGATAGAAGAAATCGTTAAATGATATTTATGACAAAACAGAGAAAAGAGATTTTTATTTTTGACTATTAAAGTCACTTTATAGAACAGCACATTATTAAAATAAATAAAATCAGAAATTAAACAGTCCACTTCTTACCGGTAAGTGCTTCAAATGCTTCAACATATTTATCAGATGTTTGTTGAACAATATCATTTGGCATAGCAACACCATCCTTACCATTAAGACCATTTGTTGTTAACCAATCTCTTAAAAATTGCTTATCGTAACTGTCTTGACCTTGTCCAACTTGGTAGCTCTTGGCACTCCAAAATCTTGAAGAATCTGGGGTTAAAACTTCATCAACCAACACTAATTCACCATCATCTGTAATACCAAATTCAAATTTAGTGTCAGCAAGAACAATTCCTCTAGTCTTGGCATAATCACGGGCTTTAGAATAAAGTTCAACAGCCTTAACTGCAACCTTATCAGCAACTTCCTTACCAACAATTTCGGCTGCTTGTTCTGGAGAAATATTTTCATCATGTTCACCTTGTTCTGCCTTTGTTGATGGAGTAAAAATTGGTGTTGGGAATGGCTCGGACTCTTGCATTCCTTCAGGCATAGAAAGGCCGTGAACGGTACCTGTCTTCTTATATTCTTTCCAGGCAGAACCAGTGATATATCCTCTAACAATAGCTTCCAATGGAATTAAAGTATGTTTTCTAACTAACAAACATCTTCCTGATAATTGTTCCTTGTACTTTGGCTCACTAAGTTCCTTTGGTAATTGCGCAAAGATTTCATCATCTGTTGAGGCGATAATATGATTTTTAATGTTATCAGAAAGAAATTCAAACCAAAAAACAGAAAGCTGAGTCAAAATACGACCCTTATCCTTAATACCATTTTCCATAATAACATCGTAAGCAGAAATACGATCAGTAGCCACGAATAAAAGGGATTCTTCAGAAACGGAGTAAATATCACGAACCTTACCACGAGCAAGAAGTGGAAGAATATTATCTAAGTTGGTGGTAGTAAGAGACATCACAATTGAATTGTTCTAGTTAATATAAAAAACAAAAACAAAGAAAATTATATCTAGATGAATATAAATCAAGATTTTTTTTATTTTATTTAATCTGACTTGGACCGCGAGACTCCGGCTGTTAATATTTGCTCAGCATTTTCCTTTCTTTACCATAAAAAAAACATAAATAAAAAGGTCATTAATCTATCTACAAATAACAAACATGTTTTCCCAAGATTCGTCAACATCAATAAACAAATCTTCATGTTTAGACTTGATACTATTGGTACCTGACAGCACCCTTTCGAGTGGTGAATAGCTTTTACTTTCCACGGATTTTTCAGTGAAGCAATGATTCATGACCCATTGCACTTGCTTCACATTCAATACTTGACAGGTATCAGCTATGAGCGTCGCGTCTGCCATTCCTTGCTTTTTTAAGACAAGAACCTGACAGAGTGTAAGCATATGCAAAAGCATGTCCGGTGAGTTGTCAATACTATTTTCATGACACCAATCAATTAGCAATGAAAGATTATATTTTAAAAGAATTCCTCTATCATAACTGAGATAATTTGACCTCTGAATAACATTATTAAAGCAACGCGCATCAACATAGCGCAACATGTCATGCATTATCTCATTGATAATAAAAACATCTGTACTGTAAGAAGTTAGGGTTAGATGAACATTGCTAAAAATACGAACCACATCAAACATCTTATATTTTCTGCCTTTTTGAAATAATTTTCGAAAATAAACCGATTGAGACTTTCTAGCTGAATATAAAGTACCGTCTAAAACAATTGCATCAATAATTCTTCTATCCAGTTCCTTCATAATACCTTTCATCCAAGTATTATAAAAAATTGCAAAAGCAGCGTTAAAGTATCTTTTCATTATTGTCATCAGTCTCATGTTTTCGCTTCTTTTCTTAAGATCACTAACATCATCAAGGTCGAATAGTATAGACTCCCTACTTTGATTCACAAATTTTGAAACTTCATTGAAATTGCTCAAATAATACACGCCTTGAGTAACTAGTTCTTCAAGATCTTGAATAGATTCCGTTGATTTTTTGTAGGATTCCACCATATGGTACAAAAAGATAGCAGACTCCTTGTTGAATCCTTGTTTCCACATTTCCTTTAAAATTTGATTTGTGAGGTATGAAGTTATTAAAGTTTTATTGGGCGGTAAGAATTCCTCTTCATAATCTTCAGAAGGGGGTTTTAGTTCATGTGATATATAATGAACCACAGTAGTACATGAAATAGCTGGTATGTCTAAATACTTATTCAAGTCCTGCAAGGAAACTGCATAATTTCTTTTGGCTTCATCTGCATTGAATTTTATGTTACTGGAATTTGCAGAATGTGCCTTTTTGGAATATATGGATTGATTAGTTGCGTTTT
This sequence comes from Martiniozyma asiatica (nom. inval.), assembly GCA_037044635.1. Classification (NCBI taxonomy): domain Eukaryota; kingdom Fungi; phylum Ascomycota; class Pichiomycetes; order Pichiales; family Pichiaceae; genus Martiniozyma; species Martiniozyma asiatica (nom. inval.). The sequence continues at coordinate 2,807,065 of BTFY01000009.1, read as the reverse complement.
TTCGTGTTTCTAAATCCTCTAAATCAATTTTCAGAAATGCTATTTTCATTTTGTGAACACCCCTTCTTAATTCCTTTCTAGTATTTTGATCCAAAGTAAAATCAATTTGTTTATCTTGAAGAGACAAATTCTCAGTAATCTTGTGCATTTTAAGCACTAAAGTGCTAGTCAATGAATCAAGTAGTTGACGCACAGGCTGATCATTTTCACTTGAATCTAAATTTTTTTCATCAAACGTTGAATTTTCATCACTATTGATCTCATCAACTTCACTTTCTTTTCTGGATCTCAATTCATCAGTAGATTCATTATATAACTCAGACTGTTCACCAATAAAACCATTTGACAATGGAATTTCTTTTTCTGAATCAATATTATTCTTTTGAATAGGCTCTTCCTCCATAGCAATATATTGCTCCAATTTCTCCTTCATGGCCATTTCTTGCTCTAATTTTTCCCTCTCTGCTGTTTCTTCTTCCATCAATATCATTTCTTTCTCCTCTAAAATTTCTCTTTGAATTATTTCATTAAGTTTTTCACATTTGACTCGGCTGGTTTTTGCTCTCACTATTGCCTCAAGTGAAGTAATTAGTTTCAAACATTTTTGGAGATCATTACGATAAATAGTACCTTTCAATAAAGATTGAATCATAACAACAGATTGAATACGTTTCTTAATGTCTAGTTTAACCAAATACGAACGAACAAGACTTTGCAACAAAACGGCACTGTCTTTTATATCCTTGTATTTATGTTGTGCAGAATACCTGCGCATATGCTTCTGAAGCACAACAGCAGCAGATCTCACCTTATTGGTTTTAATTATTTCTAACTCACTTAAAACACCTGCCTTAAAAAAAATTTTAGTTTTACCCAACTGGTATAGTTTATCTTTACCAATGATTTTCAAAATGTCGTGAGCAAAATTTTTCTTTTGCTCAATTGAAACTGATTCAACATTCGACAAGAGTTGCTGAACAGAATATCCCAAAAGAATAACAAAACGATATAAGAATTCATCATATGTATACTTTGACTGATATCCAACCATTGAAATTTTAATTGTTTCCAGAACACCACAAGCACGTAATTGTGATAAAATCAATGAATTACTAAATTCCCATGCAGTCTTGGTTTCATTTGGTTTAATACATCTGATATAATGAACATCAGTTGTATTGATGGTCTGCATTAAATCAAGCAATGAAGCTTTAAAAATTGACCCAAGAGTTGGCTTTTTTCTTCTTCTAATAGCTGGAGATGGATTGTGTAACGGATAAGTATTTGACTTATGTGCTACCCCCCTAGTTGAAATTTTTGAGCCACCTAAAGAATTCGTATCCTTTATTTTCCCATTACAATCCAAAATTTCAGTCAAAAACGTGTTGCTTGAGTTTGCTAATGTTTCTTTAAGAACATCAGACACGGTATCTCGATTTTTTTCTAAGAAGCCATCAATTGTATAAGTAACATCCAAAGCATAATGTGACACAATAAATTTTTCATTCCCAAACCGAGCCTTTTTAAAAACTTTATTATATGGAGGTTTAACCAACCCATGAAACATTTTATCTGCCCATGCTTGTTCAGATCCGGATGGTAGTCTTGATTGTTCGTCTAATAATGAAAGAATACCGTCATTATTCTCAATAACTTCAATACATTGTTGATTATCTGCAAATTCAATAAACGACCACTCAATCCCTTCATCTATATACTCTTCTTGTTGCAACTTGAAAACATGTTGGGTAAACTCTTGCTGTAATTTTTCATTAGCATAGTTGATGCAAAATTGTTCAAAAGAATTATTTTCAAAATGTTCAAATCCATAAATATCTAAAACACCAATAAAATATTTGACTGTTTCATCAGGATTCGGTGTAGCAAGATCAGTGTTGATATAATCAATAAGCCAGTTAAAAAGTGAAGAATAAATATGTTTTGAAATAGAATCTCTCACTGCCAAAGCCTCATGAAACTTTAAATTTGAAGTAATACTGTCTGCTTTTGTCGAAATTTTCTTTCTCAACAGCCATTTGGTAAATTCTGCTGAATTTATCCCTAAAAGAGAACATGCCATTTCAACACTTGGATCATTTTCTGTAATATAAGCTGTGTCTCGAGATTTGTTAATCTCAATATTACCGATATGCAATAAAGCGGCTAAAACTTTAAATATTTCTTTTTGTCTATTAAAATCTATCCCAATTAATGTTAATGCATCACATGTTTCTTTAAAATCATTTGAATCCACAACACCTTCAATATCAGTAACACGACCTTGATATAGATAATTATAATCTTCAATATTTTTAAGTCCAAATTTTTCTTTTAGTTCTTTTGGAAGTCCTCTAACAAGTTGATAAAAGATATGGTAATTTCGTTCGTTTTCGGGTTGGGTCACAAGTCTTGATCTTTCAAGCAAGTATGTCTTTATAACTGCACCACAAATAGATGCATTCTTATCAAATTGAATTTCTAAGTATTTACCAAACCTAGATGAATTGTCGTTCCTTGTTGTTTTGGCATTACCAAAGGCTTCTAAAATAGGATTCGTTGCTAGAATTTGCTTTTCAATTTGTAGTGTCTGCTGGCTAGTTTCAGAAGAATGGACATAAGCAAAAAATCTCATTATATACTTTGCAGAGACAGTTTTACCAGCACCAGACTCACCTGAAACGATAATTGACTGGCTAACACCATTTAATTTCATCATACGATAGGCCTCGTCTGCAATGGCAAATAAATGTGGAAGATTATCATTTTTATTTTTTCCATGATATTTAATAATTTGATTGTTATCATATAAACTTTCAATTGATTTGAATGGATTCATGGCAACTAGAACAATACCCGAATATGTATATATTTGTTGTTTCCCATATCTAACTTTTATAGCATTCAAAAGAGATGGTTCGTTTAAATGTGAAAGAGTTGTTAAATCGTTGACATTGTCATCCAAATTTCTTAATAGTGGCAATTCTTTGTTGTTTTCATTGAAATTATTTGTTTCAATTGAGAAACAATCATTGTGGTTGGCATCACTTACCATTTCAATGGTATATTTCTTAGTAATTTCATCAAATTTCACCTTTTGAACATTCACACCTATCCAGCCTTGTTTAGGGTCTTCGATCCAACATCGTCTGTGATATCTTTTAGTTAGTAAACACGCCTAAGTCACAAGTTTGAAAAGTTCAGAAAAATACATACGTATCAGGTTCTAAATGAAGTTTATAAGACATAGCGAGTTTTTTAATTGCTCAAGGTTAAATAAACAAAAAAATACTACAGCAATGTTTATTAAATGTGAAATTCTGCCGTCTAACCTGTGTTCTTTAAGATCAACCTGCAACCTCTGCGCAGAACAATTGAAAATAAGAGTTAACAATCGCGGTAGAATGCATAAGGCCACAATTTTGAAAGGCACAATTAATGAAAAAGTATTTTTTTAAAAAAGCTAACAATATAAATCAATATATATATATATATGTGTGTGTATATGTATGTAGTAAATAATTATATATCATTTTTAAATAATTTCAATGCATTGGTCCATCTCTTCTTCGCTTAAACAACTGACATATAAGCATTTTGAAAGAATATCCTTGTCAACCTTATAATTATAAAATTTTGACCATTCTATCATTCTGATGGTATTCTTCATTATGTTACCGCCCTTACGGAACTTTTCAAAGTTCACTAATTCATAAAAGTTATCGTTATTTTCTATATTCAAAGATGTGGATTCTAAATCACTATCAACCGCAGACGAGTTGATAATATTTGGTAACTCGGAGTTTGTAGTTAAATCACTGAGTGCTAATGGCAAAAATGGAATCATACCTTTTGATACCACAATATTGCCCAATTCTTCTCTATAATTTTTAAAATTGCCAATTGGTGAAGTTAGGTCATTGAGATTTTTCAATTTCAAAATTGATCCAGGATCAACTCGTATCCAGGTAGACTTTAATTTTTTAATCATATCTGAATTTAAAGCCAACATAATCTCAAAAACTGTACTATAATTTTGAGCTTCTCTACATAAAACAGCCAAATAAATGAATCTGGAAATTGTCAAAACTCTAAGTGTCACATCAGAACAAAGCAAAATTTGACTAATCACCCAATTGGTCATTAGGTTAAATCTTAAAGTGACCATTTGGAGACCAGATTTCAAAGAACTATCAAGCAAAAGTCTTAGCCAAGAATTATATGGAACTATTGGCTGATCCCACTTCAAATTAACAAGTTCAGACCACTCAATTTCCATTAAAATATCTTTTTCGATTAATGTTAATTGTTCCATTAAGATTTGAGTATCAATTTCAAAAATAAAAGGTATATGTTTATTTTCTTTTAGCACTTGCTCCACGCTCATTTTTTGTTCATTTACATTCAAACCCTTTGGAGTGGCCCATAAAGAGTTTAGCTCAAAATTAGATTGTTGATCTGGAGTATCTCGGAGTAATTTTCCCGTGCTTGTTCTCGTCAAAACGCTTCCTGAGCGACTCAAAAGATTCATCTGTAATAATTTGCTTGAGGAAGTCAATCTTGTTGAAACGGAAAGTCTATTATTGGAATTTTTTTCGTTTTCATCATTTGGATTATTGGAAATGTATAAATCTCTAACTTGCTTTTCTAGTGATACTTCATTATTTTCGTCTAAATCAATAAAAACATTATCTTGTTTGGTAGGACTTTTGCAAACAATCGCAATGGCATGCTTCTTATGCATTTCTTTGCTTGGACTCATAAATGGTGAGTGCGATGATGTTTTTAGCTCTCTTACCACAGTGTCCTTTGTGATACTTTTTTCATCATTTAACCCATAAACGACTTTAGGAGTATTTGGTTCACTAGTCTGGTTTGTTCTAATAGAGTCTGGTAAATCAAAAGTAGCCGAAGGTGCAGTCATTGGAGTAACAGCTGCTTGCCCTCTTAATTTATTCAATGTCCAGTCCAGAGGGTTGCCGTCTAATGTTTGATCAGGAATAGCCGCTAATTCATTAATTGCCGTTTGTGAAATTCCATTATAATTTGGTCCATGTGATCCGGCTGGCGACGAGATTATCGAAAGGGTAGAAACAGAATCAAAGTTCAAAATTGTGTTGTATGGTAATTCAGAAAGCAATGCCAAATTATTTTCCAAGCAAGAGCTATTTTCATTAACGTTATTGATATTTGTGTCGTTGTGGTAACTTTCAAAACTAGCATTACCAAATCCTGTTCTAAAATCCTCATCATTTGATAATGAGGCATTGTTATCTAGCCTGAGATTCGCAAAACCATTTTGCCTTCTAAGATTATTCAAAGCATCTGGGGATTTTTTATGAGTGCTCGCAAATGAGTTTGAAAAGGCTGAATCATATGAAAGATAAGATTTTGCAGACAATCGAGATTCTTTCTTAGATAAAACTGATAGTCTCATATTTGGTTGTGCAATCACTGCTGAGGCAGCTCTGGATGAAATTGTGAAGGTGTCAGTGGTCACATGGTTGTCAACGGACCAGCCATTAACATTTACCTGTTTTGGATTTAAATTTTGTGGTGTTTCAAACGGGCTTTCACTAAAAAGGGATCCAGGTGTGTGTACTAACGAATCATCATTATCATCTTTTATTAATGTACGTGGTGGTGAATCTTTTTTATCAGGTAGAAAATTTGGAGAGTTTTCGTCTTGACACAGAGAATTTCTTAAAATGACACTATTATTCACCGCAGAATCGTTGACGTTCATATCAACAAATTCGTTGCTTGTATCCAGAATGTCAGATTCTGACCAATTTCCAATTGGCGATGGAGCTTGGAATGATATATTTGCTTCTGAATTTCTGTTGTTATCAGTAACCTTAGTAGGCGTTATATGATTTATATCTTCTTCTTCTTTAACATCCTGGAAATTCAACGCAGTTGAAAGTACACTCTTTCTGTTGGCGTTATATAGCTGTTTAGATAATCTTCTTCTAAATCGAGGATTTTCAATAACTTTGTTATAGTCATCAAGCAATCTATTGCTTAAATAATCAACTTTATTAGTGGTATCAACTAATTTTTCTAAATCCTCTATTATAGACTGAGGCGTTGGTATTGTATTATATTTTGATTTCTCACCTTGATTTAACTTTAAATTTGTGTTTATATTAGAATTTCCCAATTTCATCCTTGTATTACTATTTTTAACTGTTTTATGAGAAACCATAATTTCATTTTCCTTATCTGATCCAAAAAATGATTTGAAAAAGTTCTTTTTCTTTTGGTTTTTGGATGTATCTAGAGCAGATTTCTTTACAATTATAGATGAAAATTTATCAGGTTGTTCTTTTATTTGCTCTTTCAAAATATTATTTTGATTTTCACTCTTGGTCTCTTTATATTTCAAGCTGTAAATTTTATCAACATTAGAATCATTAAAAATTTCAACTTTTCCATTAATAGTAAAACCTTTGTTTGAATCAGATTTATTTTGGGATAAATCAACTACGCCTTTTAATGATTCACTGTTCATATCTTCCAACAAAGATGAATAGATCAAATCTAAACTGTTTCTGGCACTATTTTCCACTGGTTTCTGACGGAGGTTGCTCATTGATGCTTTAAAATTTCTAAAATCAGTTTCACATTTAACTGTTTTTGGATGATGTTTTTTAATGCCTCGTTCATTTATTATTCCCTCTAATTGTGTTAAATTGCTTTTATTGTTATAATTATTTGAAAGTAGTTGGTTTGATGTAAGTGATTGGTTGTCCATCATTGATAAAAGACCCGACCTACGAAAGGATGGATCATTTAATTGTTTGGAACCATGTAGTGATAGCCTTGATATTGGCATATTTTCATATGCATTTAATTGATAAAATAACATATCGTCAGTTGAATTAATATCTTTATCAATTTTAATATTCCAATACAAATGACATAATGAAGAATAAACTTTTTTCAAGTCTCTAACAATTTTGGCTTGCAAGGTGTTTGATGACAATCCAATATATTCGTCATATTTTGCCATTTCGTTTAATGTACCCGTAAACAATTGTCTCAGTAGCACATTTTTGACAAAGTCATCTTGAAAATGATTCAACAACCAGTGTCTTAAAGTGACAAATGTTCTAACTAAAACTGATTGACCTATAATTGATGTATTGTCATCATTCGATAAAGATCTTTTGAGACACCAAGAAAGCCGACAGAGTAACAATTCAAGCAGTGGTAAGGAGTCAATGTAAGATCTGAAGGTTAAAAAGAAGTCTACCAAAGACTGGTAATCAATTATATTAGGAGATGTAATATATGCAACAATTGCTTCAACGGTACCTTGAATAAGATGTTCATCTTTATAGTGAACTATTTCAGACTCCTTGGGAGATGGATAAAGTAATTCGTTGTCAAATATTGGTTCATTATGCTCAAAGTTTTGTAGAAGTTGAGTCATATCTAAGGTATCTGGTTGATCAGATAAATTCCCTAGATCATTAAAATTGTCTTCTACAAAAGACATAATTGATTTCCCCTTTTGTAACGTGTACGAATCCTGTGTGTTTTGATTCTCAGGCCGAAAAAGCACAGTGGAGCGTTTTTTTTCTTTTTTTCTGTTTGTTTTTGTTTTGATTTTTTGTCTTGCTTTTACTCTTTGTTTACATTTTAATTTACAGCCGCGCGACGTATTTACCCCCATCATATTATTAAATCAACTATAAATATTTAGCTATATCCAAAGAATTCTTCTCTCATGTATGCTAATTGAGCGGCCTTTCTAGAGGCATCCTGTTTATTTGTTGAAATTCCATATGCTACAATTTGATCACTTCCAAACCACAGTTCTGCAAGGTAAAATCCCTTGGCAGTTTTGTAGTATCTGTAATCTGTAACGCCACCCCTTTTATTGAATATTCCATTAACTTTATTTTTGGCATCTACGTCTGAGACTTCCGAATTAACTAAAATCTCATGACAGGTGATAATATTACCATCTTCAAGTTGATATTTCTTATTACGCAATATTCCCCCTTCAATTTCCTTTTCACTTCTTTTTTTAACTCTTTTAAACTCAGGTTGATCAAAAACACCTCCTCTGCCACGGGTAACTCGGGAATGATAATAATAAGAATCTTCTTCCTTTATATCATGCTGTATTGATTTTGAATCAGCTACACTAAAGTTATGCTTTGAATCGATATCACGCTGTATCTGAGATCTTTTATTATCGTCAATAAACAAAGCTTCAGAATTATTTTTAGATGGTAGAAACTTGATATTGCCATGTTTAAATTTTGTAGCAATTTCAACTGCTAATTTTTCTAGTTGATCCGTTGTGACTGGTGAGCTCTCTCCATTTAAGTTAAGCCCACCTTTATCGTTCAATCCAAATTTCTTTTCAAATTCCTCCCAATCTTTTGATGGACAGATTTTTTTAATCAGTGGATTTTTCATGGCATCAGTTGCTGCTCTAGCATCACATTCTTTATTACTCGTACCAATACCATAACCATAAATTTTATTATTAATTTTAACTGCTGAAAGAAAATTTTGATTGCCTAAATTTATTCGAACATATTCAGGAACGTTAACATTTCCAATGAGTAAACGAATATCCTGCTTTGCCGTTTTTGAATATTGTAATTTATAATAAAATTCTGCATCATAGGAAGAAATACTTTGCTCTGCAAGCTTTTCTATCCATATCTTACTTTGTAAATACCCCTTTGTGAATTCACCAATGTTAAGAATACCATCTTCACTTTCCATCATATACTGCTCGCAAATGGCACCCAAATAGGCTTCAAATACATCCGCAAATAATTTTTGATCACCAATTAAAATATTATCACTCATATTTTTGGCTAAACATTTATCAAATTTGTACATTTTTGCCCAGGAAAGTAAGTTTTTATTTGAAACAATATTAGATCTTAGAATAGAAAGTTGACCTTCATTAAAATTTGGAAATCTTTCATAAATAATCATTGTAACAACAAACTGTAAAAGTGAATCACCTAAAAATTCAAGTCTTTCATTACTCCAACGAACTTTGTCTATTTGATTTTCTAATAAATTATTAACAATAGAATGATGTGTGAATATTCTTTGTAAAAGCTTTTCATTATGAATAATAGGTGGCCTTGATATGTTATCATCTGTTAAAATTCCATATTCACGTTTACGTTTATGTAAATTATCTGGGAAATCGCCACCATTGTATCCACCATCTGAATTTTCATTGTTATTTTGATAATCAGAAAGATCAAAATGGTGAACTGATTCAATAACCTCTGAGGGATCTAAATTAGAAATTTCATTTATATCTTTAAAATTAAGTTCGCTTTGACTATCTTGCTTTAAATTTGTGTTTTGTATTGATATAGATTCAGATTCAACAGAGTTTGTACTCTTATTTAAATCTGTGTAATTTATTATATCCTTGGCATTTTCACCATTTAATAATTTAACTATACTATCAGCATGACCCTTGCTATATAACTCTTTAAATTGAACGGCAAATTTTATAGATGGATCGTTTAAATCTATCCCTGCACTATCCATTACTGATTTTAACAATGGATTTGACATTGTCTGTATAAGATTATCATAAACTTCCAAATCTGGTGCGTTTTTAATGATAATTTCCAATGATGATTTAAGGGAATCTGCTGCTCCTATAAGCTCCTGCAGTAATTCCATGTGTGATGACATGTTACCGGAAGGCAGTTTTCTTTCACTTTCTTTTTTCAGATTAAAAAAAAATGAGTGAAGGAACTCACAAGAAAAGTGTTTTTGCCTTGTGCGCAAACTACAACGGAAAACTCATATTTTATGCCAATCGTTAAACATTATAAATAAAATACATTTTAGAAAAGAAATTTATGAAATAAAAATAATTTTGTGTGTGTGTAAGTCTTAAATTTATTGAGGACCATCGTTAACTGCAATTCTGACAGCCTTGTATTGAGTGTAGTTGTCAAAGGCTTCAGCACCCATTTCTCTACCAATACCAGATTGCTTGTAACCACCAAATGGAACAGCTTGGTGGAAATCATTGTAAGTGTTAATCCAGACGGTACCAGCTTCCAACTTGTTGGCAACATAGGTAGCAGTGTTCATAGATTCAGTGTGGATACCAGCAGCTAAACCATAGATAGAATCGTTAGCTAAAGCAATAGCTTCATCTGCAGTCTTGAACTTAGAAACAACGGCAAATGGACCAAAAATTTCTTCAGTGTAAATCTTCATTTCTGGCTTAACATCAGCGAAAATAGTTGGCTTGACAAAGTAACCCTTAGAGCCAAGTCTTTCACCACCGGTAACTAACTTAGCACCAGCAGCCTTACCAGATTCAACATAACCCAAAATCTTTTCCAATTGTTGTTGAGAAGTTTGAGCACCTTGGAAAACACCCTCTTCAAATGGATTACCAACCTTCAATTGTTCAGCAGCAATCTTAAATTCTTCAAGAACTTCATCGTAAACTTCTTCTTGAATGAAAACTCTAGAACCGGCACAACAAACTTCACCAGAGTTGTAGAAAATACCAAGAACCAAATTTTGAACAGTCTTCTTAATATCAGCATCCTTGAAAACAATATTTGGAGATTTACCACCCAATTCTAAAGTAACCTTCTTCAAGTTAGAGTTAGCAGCAGCATTCATAATGTGCTTACCAGTAGCAGTAGAACCAGTAAATGCAATCTTTTTAATCTTTTGATGAGTAGAAATGGCTTCACCACAAATCTTACCAAAACCAGAGACAATGTTAACAACACCCTTTGGAATACCGGCTTCCTTAACAAGTTTAGCAGCATATAAAGCAGATAATGGAGTAGATTCAGCAGTCTTTAAAACAACAGTGTTACCAGCAGCTAAAGCTGGACCAATCTTCCATGACCACATCAACAATGGGAAATTCCATGGAATAATTTGACCACAGACACCAATTGGTTCTCTCTTAACATAATTGAAATGGCTAGAACCAGTATCAACAATTCTACCATCTAATTTATCAGCCCAACCAGCACAATATCTAATGTAGTTAATAACCAAAGCAACATCACCTTGAGCCAAAGCTAAAGCCTTACCATTATCCATAGATTCAATACCAGCTAAAATATCCTTGTTAGCTTCCAACAAATCGGCCAAATTGTAAAGAGCCTTGGCACGAACAGCAGGATCACAACGTGACCATTCAGACTTGAAAGCCTTGTCAGCAGCGTCAACGGCAAGTTCAACATCATCAGCTCTTGCTTCGTGAACTTGACAAATTTCATCTTCTGTAGATGGGTTAAGAACTTCAAATGTCTTGTGTTGTCTAGACGCAACAAATTCGTTGTTGATAAACAAACCAGTTGGTTGTTCATAAGTCAAACCATTTGGCAAAGTAATTGTTTGAGAGAGTGGGTATTGAGAGTACATTCTCAATGCAGCAAAGGAAGATTTGCTGTTTAAAGCAGAACGAGTAGCGTATCTAAGCATTTTGATTTAATTCAATTGAGTTATAAAAAGGGAAAAAAAAAAATTTTAAAGGGACATGAGGGAATAGCTTCTATTTAAACAATTACAAAAAAGCTAGCTGTTACGAAAAAAAAAAATCAAAAGAGGGGTCAATTAAACCCCGCCCTTGTTTTTTTTCTTTACTAGAAATAAAAATTATATGCGGCTATTCATGCAAAAAGAGCACCCAGCGGGGTTATCTTCACCCCCCCCCACCACCCCCTATCCTTAACTAAGTTTCCTTTTCTCCATAACAATAAACTCTGTATTACAAAAATTTTAAAATAATAATTCAATTGTTTTTTTGTTTTTTTTTAACTCTTTCCGGGGTTTCCGAGCACCGCTTACGCCCCCCTCCCTTTTACTAGAAATAATTTTTACAAAGCTGACCTAGGCTTGTTACACAAAACGTGTGTACACGGCTGTTTTTTTTTTTTTCCAATGGAATTAAATTGACACAAGTTTTGAATTAGTAATATACAATTAATCTTGAAAAAGATTCCCTTTTCATTTACAAATGTATTAAATTTTAATTTTTAACCTTAATTTAGAGTTCACTATCTCTTTCTATTATTTCCACCTGTTATAATTCCATTAATTCAATTAAAAGCGTTAAAATGCTATGACGACATGGCATTTCACACACCCGCGTGGCCGGTATAAAAACCCCACCTATATTTTTTACACCCCCTCTTTTCGCGGGTTTACCAGTGAAAAAACCCCGCCTTTGCTCATTTATGCAAAGCTAACGCTAATGGGGGGTGTGTTAAATAAGTTTGCTGCCATTTAAATATATCATCAAGGCTTCTTTTTTAAAAAATTAAAATGTAATTTGTTAAAGTAAAATTTAAAAAAACTAAAAAAATTTTAGCCAAGTATAAACAAGTACGGTAGTCGGAGTTGTGAGTACCGATATCTGCGCAGAGAGTAAATATCCACAAATAAGTTTAATTTTGGCGTTCAAAGCAAAATTGGGGACACCCAACAACAGGCCTCTATATGTCAAGCCTGAAAATTATTTGTGAGCAAGAGGAGCGGTTAGCTTCTCTGATGATTTGAAAGTAGGGGTAACCTAATACATCTGGCATACCTTGTAAACTCATAAGACAAATATGGTAAATTGAAATTCTAAAATGGTCAATAACTTTTACTAATTCAAACCGTCAATAAACAAGCAAAAAAAATCAATAAATAGATAAGCCTTTCAATTAACTTTAAAAATCTATAAACAGTTTATAAAATTGAAGAAAAAAAAAGAAAGTCAAACCTTAAAGCAAACCCTCAGCCTTAAAACTTTCTTCAATTTTGTCAGTACTTTCTAATCTGTATAAATCAGATTCATTACCCCAAAATTTACCATTAAAGAATAAAGATGGAACCCATTTCCTACCAGAAATTTGAGTGAATTCCTTTTCAAGTTTCAAAGCTGGAGCTGGATCCATTTTGTCTAGCTCAACCAAATGAATCTTTGGTAAAACTTTGTACTTGTTGAAAACGTTGATGGCGTAGTGACAATCAGGACACCAAGATTTGGAAAGCATAACATACTTGTGAGTACTAATAATTTCTTTGGCTGATGGCATTTCTGTGTGTCTTTCTTTTTGGTTTATTTGATCAGAAGTGTGCGTGAAAAAACAGTTCTATATAATTAAGCCACAATGCATGTGCGCTCATGACGTCAAACGAAAAATAAACATTACAAATCACAGTTGACGGCAAGTTTATGATTTAGTACCACTTTCACTTTTGTAATATGTTTAATAAAAAAAATAGAAAAAACGATAAAAAAATGATTTGCAAACTCTAGATGGGTTTCTCCTCTTATAAGGAAATGCTGAAATGTGAATGGATCTAATGCCACAATTATATGATTTGTTCTCCCCCGAGATATACCTTATTATAAACTCAACATGTTTATTTTCTTATTATAAATATTTCGGTAAAAGATAATTGAGTATTCAAATTTGAACTCAAAGCCAAAGGTAAGTCAAAAGTTTAGAAAACACACACCACTAGTGAATATGTGAAAAACTTTGAAAGTTCAGCCAAATACACACTTTTGCAATGTAGCATATTTACCCCGGTCTCAAAATCCATATTTCTGCTCTAATTCACAATTTGAAATTACAGCTCCTATAATAGCTCTCGCGTTAATGAATATGACCAACCCGTAATCTGCGTCAATATGTACAAATAAACTTAGTATAAAGCATACTGGATGAGCTATTCAACACACATTATATCTTTTCTATATTTCAATGAATAGTTTCTTCTAGAAAGGATAAAAAACTACAATTGGAAAAAATATATCTCATGTTGCTGAATCTCGAATGCAAATCGCTGTATAAATAACTTCTGGTGCATAGCTTGGTGGATTCCACTATGTGCATTGTGAGCATAATTTTGTGCTGAAGTGTAAAGTTGATTAGGTATTTGTGCCAAGTGTCATTCTTTTGTGTGAGCGGCTAAAGAAATGCGTTTTGTTATTGTCATATGTACCTTGTAATGTAAAACAGGTAAAAAAACTGCAAATGATTAATGATTACACGTGTCAACAAAATGTGTCATTAAAATGCAAGGCTTTAATGTAAAATTCGCAATTCTGTTCAAGTTGCTCTATTCAACTTAAGCAGACTTGCATGCATAACAAAAGTCTACTATTATTTATCTCCATTTTAAAATTATCTACAATGTGTTCAAAATAAGGTTTTATCAGAATTAGTTGAAATTGCGTGGGCTATAGAACATATCGTAGACAGATATAAAGAACACTTTCCCGAGGTTAAAAAGAGGATCCAACATACTCTCTGCCTAAAAAAAAATCTCATGTGTAGCCGTGTGGGGGCTAGAACTTATTACTGTTTAAATATATACGTTATGCAATTACTATTAAAACAAATGTTAATATGAGCCATATTGTTATTTAAAGCTTGAGGGTTATTAAACATAATGGACTTTATGTAAAATCAAAAACACCTAATACAATATGAAAATCAATGGGCCAAAATATTAATTCGGTATTATTTTTTTTTTAAAAAAAAGGGGGCTTGTAATGGAGAAATTAAGTGAACAGATTACATAATATGTTAAATCATGCTTTTTTTTTTTTTGATCAAACTTTAATGTGGAAAAAAAAAATTTCGGAATTATTTCGGCATTTTTCAAATCGTGTAGGGCATCATCAAAAAGATCCCGCAGAGGCTTCCAGCTAATAAACCACCAATTGCCTTAGTAAAATTAAATATTTAGCAAAATTTTGAATGAAAATGTTGATATATATTACAGTATGATTTTAATATAAAAGAAAAGAAGGAAAAAGGATTATTTTGAACTATTTTAGCTATATTTTTAATTATCAACAATATGCCCGAATTGACAGTTTGGCCGCGCACACTGTATTTTTTTCAGTTTTCTATTTATTTTGCTGTCTTCGGTTCTCCCGCAACTTCTTTTTCTTCTTGACTTGATATTTTTTTCTTTCTTTTTTCCATTCCCCTTAAATTGTATATATAATTTATAATGGAAAATACAGATAATTTATCCTCAAGGACATCTCTCCCATCGGGAAGTTCAAGATCTAATCTCTCAGCATATCAATCAGCTGCTGAATCATTTGATGATGCCCAGCCGTATACCGCAGAAGATGCCATTCAAGATTCACAACAAAAGTCATCTACTGATGAAACATCCAATGATGATAATAATACAATTTCAATGAGAAACCAAGAATTAGATTATTCAGATGTTGAATCTTTCAAAAAATCTTCGCAACAATTACCAGTTGAAGATCAATATGACGATGAGTTAGAAAAAGAATTAACTCGTGTGTCCACTAACATTAATAAAATCATTAGAACAATTAGTGGACATGAAAAGGCTGAACCAAAATTAATTGAAGATGATGATCCAGAAATTATTGGTTATGATCCACGTAAGGTTGATTGGGATGGACCTGATGATCCTGATTGTCCATATAATTGGCCAACTTGGAAGCGTTGGTATTGTACAATGACAACTGCAATTTTATGTCTTGTTATTACTCTTGGATCTTCAATTTATGTTGATGCTATCCCTGAAATGATGGTCAAATGGGGAATCTCTCAAACTCTTGGTCTTGCAGGTTTAACATTTTATCTTATTGGTTTAGCCTTTGGCCCTGCTGTTGCTGCGCCATTATCTGAATTATTTGGTAGAAAAATTGTTTATTGCATCAATTTACCCGTTTGTATGTTATTTGTTATGGGTGTTGGTTTATCCAAGCATATTAGAGAGGTTTTAGTTTTACGTTTTTTTGCAGGTTTAACATCTTCTGGTGCATTGGCCATTGCCGGTGGTACAATTACTGATGTTTGGAGGCCACAAGAAATTGGTCTTGCAATGACATTATTTTGTCTTGCTCCACTTGCTGGTCCTGTTATTGGTCCAATTATTGGTGGATTTGTTGCTGAAAATAAAGTTTCTCCAGATTTAAATGTTGTTGGTGGTTTACGTTGGTGTATGTGGGTTAATTTATTCTTTGCCGCTGTTGTTTTCATTCCACTTTTTGCCATGCCAGAAACTTATAAACCTATTATTATGAAAACAAGATTAAAGAAAAGAGGTAAAAAAATTGCAAAGGGAAAAGTTACTGGTGTTGAATTTTTAATTGCAATGCTTTTTGTTACATTATTAAAGCCAATGGAAATGCTCGTTGTTGAACCAATTGTTTTAGTCTTTTCAGTTTATACTGCATTTGTCTTTGCTGTGTTATTTGGATTCTTTGAAGCTTTCCCTGTTATTTTCCGTGGTATTTATGGTATGTCATTAGGTATTTCTGGATTACCATTCCTTGGTGTTGGCCTTGGTTTGTTATCCGGTGCTGCATTATACGTTTGGATTGATAAAAAAATTTTCTTTAAAAAATGGCCTGATGGATATGTTGGTTTAAGAGATAAGGAAGGTAATAATTTACCACCAACACCAGAATCACGTCTTTTGCCATGTATGATTGGTTCACTTACTATGGCTCCATCACTTTTCTGGCTTGCTTGGACTGCTAGATCTAGCGTCCACTGGATGGCACCAGTTGCCTCAGGTGTTTTCTTTGGATTTTCATTGGTTTTGATTTTCTTTTCCATTCTTACATATTTTTCCATGGCATATCCACCAATTTCTGTTGCATCTGCCATTGCTGCAAATAATTTTGCCAGATATATTGTTTCATCTGTTTTCCCATTATTTACGGTTCAAATGCTTGAAAATCGTCATTTGCATGTTTACTGGGGTTTGACAGTTTTTGCCTTTATTGCACTTCTTTTAATTCCAGTTCCATGGATTTTTTCCAAATATGGTGCAAAGCTTAGAGAGAATTCCAAATATGGTTGGACTGCCATGTTAAGACAGGAAAGGGAAGAAAAGGAAAAGGCTGAAAAACAAGAAGTTTAGAGATTAATAATAACAATAATAACAATAATAACAATAACAATAACAATAATAATAATAATAATAGTTTAGTAATATCAGATTAATTTATAATATAATATTTATAGTTAATATTTTGGATTTCATGATAATTGGCGCTTCTCACATCTCTCGATCTCGATGGAAAAAAAAAATCGGAAATTGTTATTTCTAAGCCAGTTGCCACAATGACCCCCGTTGAGGACAAAAGAGATTTGTTAAAGACTCCATTGCACGGAATTTATATTCCATCATTGCTAATTTTAGGTGGTTCACTCTTTTTAAGTCCACAACTTTTATTCCCTGTTTGTGTTGCCTGTTTAGTTGGTGTTTATTCTTACCATTATTTCAGAATCAAATTGCAAAATCCAACTTTATCATCAAAGAAATTTCAATCATATGAATTAATTGATAAAACTATCATTTCGAAAAACTCTGCTATTTATAGATTTAAATTGGAAAATGATGCCTCTTTAAATATTCCAGTTGGACATCATTTGGCCTGCCAAGTTAAAATTGAAGGTGTTGAACATGTCAGATATTACACGCCAATTAATAATAAATTTGATTCAGGATTTTTTGACATTATAGTTAAATCTTACAAAGATGGTACCGTTTCAAAATATTTTGCCTCTTTGAATCCTGGTCAATTTGTTGATTTTAAAGGACCTGTTGGTAGAATGTCTTACAAGAAAAACATGGCAAAGGAAATTTATATGATTGCTGGTGGCTCTGGGATTACTCCTATGCTTTCAGTTTTAGGTGATATCATTACAACTCCTGAAGATACCACCCTTGTTAAACTTATCTTTGCCAATGAAACTGAAAATGATATTCTTTTAAAGGAAGAACTTGAAGATTATGCAGAAAAATATCCAAATTTGCAAGTCGTTCAAGTGCTTAATAAGCCATCTAACAATTGGACAGGATATACAGGTTATGTTACAGAGGAATTATTGAATAAAGAAATTCCTGCCCCAAGTGCTGATAGAAAGGTTTTCATCTGTGGTCCAATGGAAATGAAAAAGTCTTTATTAGATATTTTATTTAAAATGGGTTGGGATAAAGGTGTTTTACAATCAAAGCAAAACGATCAAGTTTTTTGTTTCTAAATAACTTCTTCTTTTGTATCTCTCTTTTTTTTTATTATTAATGTCTATAGTAATTTATATATTAATATATGTTAATCATACAGGCCCCTTTTTGGGCTAATGTTAAGCTTTAACTTTTTATTTTTAGTTTACTGTATTTGATTGATTAAGGTGAAAAGACGAGACGCGTTTTAAAGTTTGACGCGTTAAAACCACACTCATGACAACGGAGATACCTACTATACAAGATGCCTCTGCAACTCTTCAAGCATTACTTGGTAATTCTTCTAAAATTATAGGTGGTATTGAAAAGAAATCCTCTTTGGGGAATACATTTAAAACAAACCGTACAATTTATATGGATAAAAGTGCAAAGCTTAGCAATGGCAGAGAAATTTTAATTAAATCCAAAGGTATAAATAAATTTCAAAATAGGGAACGTGTTATGAAATCTATCCCAGGATGGAAAGTCAGTAATAAAAATCAAATTGAAATTGAAATTGAGATTGAAAATGAAAATGTGATCATTGATAAAGATGATCAAAATTCATTTGCACCAGGTGTCAACATGAGTTTACTCTGGGAAAAGATTAGAATTGCAGATAAAGTTGAAATTGAAACAGCTAAAACACTCAAGGAAACAGAATATTTGTTATCTGATATTTCTAAACAACAACAGCAATTATTGCCAAAAAAAAGGGTAAATACATTATGGACTGAAAAGTATAGACCTAAAAAATTTCTTGATTTGATTGGTAATGAAAAGACTAACTCATTTGTTCTTAAGTGGTTAAATGATTGGAAATATGCCGTTAATGGCGGTTCACTGGAAAATATAGAGGAAAGTGATGTTAATTATGATCCGTTGCGTAGACCAAGAAGGAAAATTTTAATTGTTCATGGTAGTCCAGGTATTGGTAAGACAACTGTTGCCCATTGTGTTGCTAAACAACTAGGATATGAACTTCATGAAATCAATTCAAGTGATGAAAGATCAGGTGCTGTTGTTAGGGATAAGGTTACCAATGCATTAAAAATGAGATCATTAAGTGGTAAAAATGTTTGCTTAGTACTTGATGAAATTGACGGAGCCAGTGGTACTGATGGTGGATTTATTAAAATGCTCATTGAAATAATTTCAAAGGATAAAAAAGCTACAGATGAATGGAATTCAACTGGTCATTTAAAAAATTATAAAAAATCACATTTTATTAAGCGTCCAATTATTGCTGTTTGTAATGATATATATGCACCATCACTGGATCAATTAAAACCATTTTGTGAAATTGTTCATTTTAAAAAGACATCAAATATATTTATAAAGAAAAGACTTGGTAAAATATGTCAAAAAGAAAATATTGCTGTTGATGAAAAATTACTTGATGATTTGGTAGTTTCAATGGATGGTGATATTAGAAATTGTATTAATTTCCTTCAGTTTAATTCATCTGATTTACAAGGTAGAATGAAAGATTGTCAAATTGCATGGTTTCAAATATTAAGGGATATTTTTACAAGAAGTTCAAAAATAACTAAAAATGCACAATTTTTAAAATTATTTAATGAAATGATTGGATCACCTGGACAATTAGATAAAATAAACAATGGTTGCTTTAATGGTATGTTATTATCAGAAAATTGTAATTTAAATAAAATAGATAAAACATATGATTGGCTTTATTTTTATGATGAAATTTATCAACATAGTACCATGTTAGAAAGGGATGATTTAAATGGATATAATACAGCTACACCATTAAAATTTTATCAATTATTTAATGAAACAAATAGTGGAGAGACTAATAAACATTTATCATTTAGATCACAAGAATTGTTTGATGTCAAAAAGCAAATTAGAGAAATGTACTCAAAATTGGAATATAAAAATTTACATACAAATCTCAAGAATTTTATTTTATTTGAAGGAAATCTTCTTCATCGTATTTTAGTTCCTAGTGAGATTCCTATTAAAAAATTTGAAATAAATAAAAATAAATTGGACAGAATATGTGAATTATTAAGAAACATTGAATTAAGATTTGAAAATGTTTATACAAGGCAAAAGGATAGATTTTTGAATGTCAACGTTGAAAAGTTTAGACCAGATTTAAATTTGGCATTATTAAAGTCAACTATTTTAAATAATAAAAATGAACACGTTAATGTTAAAGTTCAAGTTCAAGTTCAAACTCAAGTTCAAGATCAAGATCAAGATTTGGAAATTTTATTTAGTCCATATATTAAAATTAACAAGCAAACAATGGCTAAATATTATCAGGGGGAACGTGAGAAAAAAGCAAACTTGGATAATTTAAAAAAGCGAAGCACTAGTGATCTCCCACTTTCTGGACCGGAAACTAAAAAGCGATTGGCATTAACCTCTGTTGACTATTTCAAGCAGCAATATAATAATTTTTCTACACAATTACAATCACAATCACAAAAGGGTAAAACTAATAATGAAGATTCAAAAATATATAATTCAAAGGGGGTTATGAGTGAAAATCAAAATCGTATTTGGGTAAAATTTCATGAGGGCTTTAGCAATGCTGTTCGGAAAGAAACCACATGGTCAAATTTATTTGAGTAAAAACATAACAACTGCGGACATATTACAAAAGGAGCGGATCTCGTTTTGCTGCTGTGCGCGCGCGCTAAAAGCAATTTGATTGTTTGTGGGAGCCATGCTTGTCTAATTTCCAAATAGGCCTATTTCACTTGAACACCCGGCAAATTTTTAAATTTTACACGTCTATATATTTTTTGAAACTCATATTATAATTAATTGAATGACATTAAAAATATTTTAATAATTTTTAAATTTTTAATTATTGTATGTTAAAATTTGCAACTATGCCAACAAATGGTAAGCCACTCATAAAATTAGTCAATTCAAATGGAAAATCAAAATGCGGGTCGGCTATAAAAAAAGGCTACGTGTTTCAAATGCCTCAATTGGTTCAAGATTGAGTCTTTTTAACAATTAACGATTTGAAAAAATTAAGCACATTACCAATCGGAATTTAAACCTGTAATGAATGGACTTGGGGTGTGCGCTTTCTGGGCTTGGATGATGGCACAGTACCAAGAAATTTCATCATGAGTTCATCCGACATAGAGTGATTTTTTCTTTAGATCTGGAATTTATTATTGCCGCAGATGTAATGTTATTATTAGTTTAATTTAAAAGCTCTTATTACTACAATAAAGAGGTGTTATTAATTCAGCTTAAAGTGCATTAGTGTACTTGAAACCTTAAAAAAATAAATACAAAAACTGTTGGAAACGTAAATTATGCGCAAAAAAAAAACTTAGACTGCGTTTAGGCCAATTTCAAGTAACGCATGTTTGAAATCTCTTTGTTTAGACTTACGGGCCATGCAGCTAGCTAAACAAAAACATAACAACAAAATGGGAAAAATCGTTAGTATTATCTGTTTGTACCAATACCTATTTAATTATTAATTTGTAAAGCAAATGCATAAAAATAAAGTATTAAATTTAAACTATATATTAATATTGGTTTAAAAAAATCAAACTAAGAGGGCTTGGGAAAAAAAAGTGATGGCTGTGTTTAGGCTGAATGAGCGTCAGTACAGTGCATGAATCCGGCTATAGGGTGTGATTGTGCAATAGTGACATAACGCCAAATAGATTAATAAAATGCAATAATACTAAAGTCTTTATGGCTTTTACTTTGCCGTATTTTTCGTTGGATATTAATTTGAAAATTATAAAAATAAATAGGGAAAATAATTTTGACAAAGGTAAGGCTTGTGGTGTGGTGTTGTGCGATGGGGAAAGGTTTTTAATGCTATATTACGAATAAGCATATATATGAAAAATATTATTGGTTTTGCCAACATTGTAGCATGAATCGAGTTTAAAATTTTTTACCCTTTCATTTTTCGTGATTGGAAAAAACGACTTCCTTTCCCAAAAAATTGTTGTAAAACGTCGCGCTCCCTTTTTGGTCCACCCCCCTCCCTTACCTAAAATTAATTGAGTAACCCATTACAAGACTGAATGATTAGCTGTAAAATAATCTGTCTTGATTTTTTGTAAGTTCAAAGTTATTGATGTTTATATCAATCTAATTTTTTTTACTTTAAAATACTAACTAGATGGAAGAGGCCTTGGCATGGCTTATGATACAAAAAAAATTGGCACGTAGATCAAAATAGAATGTGCAGTTAAATTTCATCCTAAAAAAAAGTGAAATATCCTTCATATTAAAAGATGTGCTTGTGTGCTAATACCAAGCAATCATGTAACTCTTTGGATTGCCATTAAAAAAGATCTGCCTTAGTTAATTAACTTCCCGGCGGAGTCCAGAGCCTTTTGATCATTAAAATTTTAAAAATAAACGCACTAATTAAAAAAAAAAAAGAAAAGAAGCAGGAAATTCCGCTTGAGATCAAGATTTTTTCCTTGACTTGAGCTTCGGCTTTATTTAATTTGACACCATTATAAATAAAATTTTGAGGTTGAATATGTTTTTTTCTTTATTTATATTAAATTTTTATAGTTGTATAAATTTCTGGCCCTTTTAAAAAATTTATTGATCAGATGGTACGAAAAAGAGATTCCAAAACAAAACAAAAAATTATTGTAGCTATGCGTATCATCAGCATATGCAGGCGCTATTTACAAAAAAAAGGTAGGTGGCAAAGATCTCAAAAAAATTACATCACTTTCATGGTTTATTTTTAACAAGAAAGGATGATCGGATCTCAACAATATTATAAATACAAAATTTTAACTAATGTGGCAATAAAGAAAGAATCAGTTAAAAATAACCATATGGTAAAGGAAGGGAAGATTTGTTTTTGAGCGAAGATCAAACAAAGGAGAAGCGAGTTGTAAAACACAAACAAACATATTCAATTTTTTATTTATTTCCTTCATTTGCTTTAGTGTTGGAATTTACGATTTATAATAAATTAATAAATAGTTCAAAGCAAACACCAAGAACCAACTTACACTTTGCATGATTCCTAACGGTTCCAATCCTGTTGTCACTTTGGCTGCCTAAAAAAGGAACGACAATTTTTGCGTGCGGCGCCAAAAAAATTTCAAGGTGCAGCAAAACACATTTCTTTTGTCATAAGCGAGTCAATCACATTCCAGAGGTTTAAAACTCCCTACGTGCCCGCCCTCCCGAGCTTGAATCAACAGAAACATCCTTATTTTTTTTTTTTTTTCTTAAAGATTATTAAAACTTTAATTGAACTTTAGTTTTAAATTCATTCATTTTAATTTATAAACGTTTACTTTAGCACACTTTGAAACAATACACAAAAAAAAAAGAAATTTATAGAGCATCAAAGATAAATAGAGATAAAGTCAAATTTCATTATGAGTAGTTTTAATAAAAACAAAGAACAGAGTTTTGAAACTGCACCACATTTTAAAAATGTATTTTCTTCAACAGATGTCAATCAGAAAGTTGATATCAATATTGAAACCTCAGAAAGCAGGCGGCCATCAGTAGTTGTCATGCCATCTAATATGCAAGTGAACTCAACGGTGTCACAGGATTTAAGAAATTTAAAATTGAATACACCAACAACACTAATAACATCTGAAATTAATGCTGTTAATGTTGGTGATATTAAAGAGGAAAGTGAAAGTGAAGAAGAAGTTATGAATACTCCAACTATTGCTCAAACATCTTTTGAATCTAGCAGATCGCAGCAAAAGAGTCCTAGAAATGCATTTTGTAAAGTTTCTAAAACGATACCTACGCAAAGACAAAAGAAACTTCGTTCTAGATCACTACCAAATATTTGGTTAAACTCTTCTAATTTGTTTATATTGCAAAAGCAGCAGCAACAACTTCAATTTCAACTTCAACAGCAAGGTCCAATGCAACAGCAGCAGCACCAACAACAGTCACTGCAACAACCACATCAAATTTATAATAATAGCCAATTGAAAGACCATTTACATAATAAATATCATAACACTAGAGAGTATCACTCTCAAAGTTTACAGCATAATCATCAAAATAGACAACATCAAAAACAGAGACAAAGAGAAAAGCAAAAGCAAAAGCAAAAGCAAAAGCAAAAGCAAAAACAAAAACAATATATTGAACATCTTCATAAACAACAAATTTTACTACCACCAGTTAATTTACATTCAATGCAAGAAATTGATTTACAAGAAGTTTTAAAAAATCCACAATTAAGACATGATATTTTATTTGATCCACAAATTCAATTTAGACCAAATTTAGATGGTGAAAGAGGTCAACGGAAGAAAGCACAGGCAAATTCATATTGGATTATGATTTCCAAAGAAATTGAAAATGTAGTTATATTTAAAAATAAAAGGATTAGTGAATCAAGTCCAATTTACTTAATGTTTGAAACACTTAAATCTATTTTATTAAGTTTAATACCATCAAAGGATAAAAATCAAATTGAAGATATTTTAGATCTACCATTAATAACACAGCAATTAAATAGTGGATATTTTCAATTTTCAAAATTTTCTAATTGGATTTGTGGTATTTTTAAATTACACTGTGCTCCAATGAGGGATTCATGGGTTGATGAATTAAATTCAACATTTCAAAGGGCAACAGCTAATGAAAATGAAATTAATATTTCAATTTTAGTTGAAGGTTTAAGAATGTTATTTTCAATTTTAGAGGCAATGAAATTAGATGTTGCAAATCATCAAATTAGAATTTTGAGACCACTGCTATGTTCAAGTGCAGTTACATTTGAAAAGGAATACTTTAAAAATATTTCAAATAAAGGTAAAATTAATTTTACCCAATCATTACTTTGGTTTAAAAAAAATTCAATTGAAAAAAATTCTAATGATATTTCAGAAATTTTAAATTTTGGAGTTGTTAATCTTTTATCATGTTCATCCATGTATAAAGAATTTCCAAATACATTTACATTTGATCAAACTAGATTAATTTTATTAAGAGCCGATCTTAGACATATCATTTGTACAAAAATTTGTGTTATTCTTTATCAAACAATGATTAGTCAAAATAAACTAAGTAAAGATTTAAATTCAATTGGTAAATTACAGCAATTTAAAAAGGAAATTATGAATATTATAGTTGATTCAAATGGTAATTCAAAATGGACAAAAAATTTAAAAAATTTGTCAATTCATATTACAACTAAATTATTTAATAATTTAGATAATAATAAAGTTGATTTTTGTTTTAATTGGTTATTAAAGCAAACACAACCACAATCATCAATTTATAAACTTTTAGAGAAAAAATTATTTGAAAAGATAATTGAAAATTTAAAAAATCCATCAATTGAAATCAAAGATGAAGGTCTAATTTTAGATGAATTGAAAAATTTAATTGAAAGATTAACACAACTCATTGAATTTAATCAAAATGTTTTTGGTGAAATGTATTCTAGTTATTTAAGTTGAAAAGGGAATGAAGAAGAGAATGAACCTTTTGGTTTTAGGTTTAGGTTTTAGTTTTGGTTTAGTTTTAGTTTTGGTTTTTGTTTTTGTTTTTGTTTTTTTTTTTGAAGGGGTAGGGCATTTATAAAATACACTGAATAGATCGATTTAATAAATAAATAAAATAATGTTACCACAAAATTACGAGTAGAAGGCAAATCGCCCAAAGAGGCAGCAGACGTATCTCCTGTGACGAGATGTTAGGATCGTGCGATATGTAGCTGTGTGTGTCAGTCTCTCAATTGCCGGGAATTGCAGCAGGGAAATCTGCCGAGGAAAGGGGGGGAGTTACATAGAGACGAAAAAAAATTAATTTCAGGTTTTTGACATATAAAATTCTGATTAAACAATTGAATTTTTCTCTTTTCAGGATTTTTATATACGGCTCCCCACCCCCCTCCTATTCTGCAATCAGCAGGATTTGTATGTAAAAAATAAACAAAAGCTTAGATGGCCAAAAAAATTAGTTCAATTTTTTGACTCATGCTAAAAAATGTTTTTAACCTGTACGTAATATTAGGGAGGGAGTTAATAATAGATCCTTCGTCTGTTATTAAGCAAAAAAAATTGATCTGTGCCAAAACAAAAGGGGGGCGCCGGGAGATTTCTGTGATTGTCCAATATTTCAAAGGGGAAATCTAAGATCTGCAGCGTTTTAAGCTTTCTGTTTGTTTTTTTTGGCTTAAAGTTGCCGTCGTTTCTTTTTTTCGCCAATTATACGCAGATGGCTTTTTTTTTTTTCCTTTCTTTTTTTTTTTTTCCGAAATCGAAATCGAGATCGTCGCCCGCATCCGCACACACCGGTCCCACCCCAAAATAATTTTATCTGGCTCAGAGAGTATTTAGTGGTATTATCCGCTGGCAATCCGATGGAATTGATACTTTAGTGTAATTGCAGGGACGAATAACCTGTAAGCTTTGTTCAGTACAGTTTTCTATTAAGAAAATTAAAGGGGGATGTGTAAACTTTCGAGATATTCTTTAAATTTAAATTTTAAATTTCCAATCCTTAAAGATCATATGGTTTTAATGTTTGTTAAATTTATTTACCGTATGTGTAAAAAATAAAAATAAAAATAAAAAAATTTTCATGCTATTTTTTCCCTTAGATCCAATTTAGAGTACTAATTTTTAAAAACAATTAGGGGGGAGGGCAAATTGATGATCGGCAAATTTAAAATCTAGCTCTTTCAGCATATTTCTCGCACTTTTTAGATCGTCTACAAAGACAATTGGTATGTTTTCATATGCATTGAAACAAAGACGCCCAAAATTTGAGATTAATAATTTGTCTAACTGTAATTTACCGCATGTTAGAAAATCAAAAGTGCCAACAGCAAAGCCCAAGTCAAAGTCAAAGTCCAAGGAAAATGCCTTTGGGAACTCTAAAGAGCCGACATGCTCAGCTGGCAAATTGGGCAATACCCAATGCACAAATTTACTCAGCCATAAGCGAATCAAGTATAAAAATAAGAAACATTTTAAATTTTGCCAAGTATCCAACGGTATTGACTATAAAGTAAACGATCAGAGCATTCGTCAAAATAATGAAGATTCAATAGTTGAAAAAGTTCAGCCAATTAGTAATTGCATGAAAATTGTTAAAATTAAAAATGGAGATATTATTGGATTGATTAAAATTGGTGCCGTTGGTGCCAATGCCAATTCAACCGTTAAAGTTGCACAAGGCGATAAAATTAAATTGAATAGAATTTGGTTAAGATTTTCAAATATTGATTGGTATTTATCCTGAATCTATCAGATATGAAATTGCTACGAGAGCCTCCAGTTTATCTTCATCGCTATTGAAAATTTTAAAATTATCTTGCAAAGCATATCTCCTTCTCGTATATTTTCAAAGCGTTGTTTGACATCTTGTATGTGTACATTAAAGACGATAATGGTGATTACATGTGAGTTAAGATGCTAATTCGGTATAAACAATGTTCAATGCTGTAGCCAATCCAAACTCTGGTATGACCATATATATTCTATATCTTATGTACATATTAATTATTTTCTAATCTTTTAAATCTGCGATACCATACCAATCTGACCACTCCTCGGTATTTTTTAATCCTAATTCACCGGCTAATTTAACTAATTTTATTTCATTTCTATCAATGGACCTTTCTAAAACATCTACAACTGATTTCCAACTACCAGATGATGAATAAATTTTAATTAATAATTCTTCAACTGGTAATCTATCACCTGGTTTAATCATTGGTAACAATTGATTTAGCTGATTAACTTTATTTGAATGGCAGGCCAAGTTAGATTTTACTATTTGATCATTATCTAACTCACTTCCGGAAATAATCATCAATGGCAATAAAATTTTAAAATTTTCATATGTTAAAATGGGGTTATATCTTGTTAAAATTGAATTGATTAGACTAAACCTTTTCTCAAATATTTTTATAGAATTTGAATTTGAATTTGAATTTGAATTTGAATTTGAATTTGAATTATTAAATTCTGATGATTTTAGCATTGTCTCAATAAAAATTTTAATTAAATCAAAGTCAACTTGCAATCCGTTTGATTGCATTAAATCTAAATGATTTTGTAAATCTTTAAATTTTATTTTGTTATTATCAACAAGATGAGTTAAACATAAAGTTTTAAAGTGATTTGAATAGTTATCCATTGAAATTAAATTTTTATTAAAATTTTTTAAAATTCTACAACTGTGGAAATGTCTAATGCCTGAAAAAATATCATCATTTAAAAAGTTTGCATTTGAATTTTCCCATTTTTTTTCATCACCCCAAAGTTCTTCTAAATTAACTTCTTTACGTCTATCCTCTGTTAACATATGAACAACGATACCATTTTGACAATCACACATGATCCAACTATTTGACATGGCACCATAGTCATTCTTTGAGTAATTTGCCGCTTTACCTTTCCTTTGTAATCTACGATGATATCTAGCTAATGCATTACTATTAACTAATCCTTCTATATGACTTAATAAATGATATTCATGTTTTAATAAAAATTTTAATTCATCAGATGCTTTTTGTAAATGACGTTGAGATTTACCAGTTCCAATAATCATAAAATTACCCAAAGATATTGATCCTTCATTTGCATTATTTTCATTCATATTATAAATATTTAAATCTTTTAATCCTAATTCTTTAACTAAATGATTAACAATATTTTTTAATTCAATGGGGCTATTATTTGGTAATTCAGGTATAATTTCTTTATTTAATGGTGAATTTATAGTTGGATTTGATTCAGGGCGTAAATACCATGGTATCTGTTGCCTTTTAAAATTTGTCGTGGTAAATGTTCTTCTGAGGTTTGTAATCATTGTCAATTCTAGAAGTTTAAAAATGACAAATTACCAAAGGGAAAAAAAAAAAAAAAAAGTTTTGTCATAATAAAGAAGGAGCTCACGTGACATGATGTAATTAAATGCCGAGAACGGGTGAGATTTGTAATGGGGGGAATTAGCTATATAAGGCCGAATAAATCACGATTGCCTTTTCTTTTTCTTTTTACTTTTTGAAATGTATATTAAACGACCCTTTTTTAAATTAGGTAAATTAAATTTTAATAGAATGGTTCATAATAAAGTTACAATTATTGGTTCAGGTCCAGCTGCTCACACTGCTGCCATTTATTTAGCTCGTGCTGAATTAAATCCAGTTATGTATGAGGGTATGATGGCTAATGGTATTGCACCTGGTGGTCAATTGACAACAACAACAGAAATTGAAAATTTCCCAGGTTTCCCAGGTGGATTAACAGGTAGTGAATTAATGGATAAAATGAGGGAGCAATCAACTAAATTTGGTACAGAAATTATTACAGAGACAATTTCAAAAGTTGATTTTTCAAGTAAGCCATTTAAACTTTGGAGTGAATGGAATGAAGATGGTGAACCAATTACTACTGATGCCGTTGTTATTGCAACTGGTGCAAGTGCTAAAAGATTAAATTTACCAGGAGAGGAAACTTACTGGCAACAGGGTATCTCTGCCTGTGCCGTTTGTGATGGTGCCGTCCCAATTTTTAGAAATAATCCATTGGCAGTTATTGGTGGTGGTGATTCAGCTTGTGAAGAAGCTTTATTTTTAACTAAATTTGGTTCAAAAGTTTACTTAATTGTTAGAAAGGATCATTTAAGAGCAAGTTCAATTATGCAAAAGAGAGCAATGAACCATCCAAAATTAGAAATTTTATGGAATACAGTTTCATTAGAGGCAAAAGGTGATGGTAAACTTTTATCTCATTTGGCAATTAAAAATGTTAAAAGTGGTGAAGAAAAAGATTTACCTGTTAATGGTTTATTCTATGCAATTGGTCACACACCAGCAACTCAAATTTTTAAAGAGCAATTGCAAACTGATGAAACTGGTTATATTAAAACAAAGCCAGGAACTGCTAGTACATCCGTTGAAGGTGTTTACGCTGCTGGTGATGTTCAAGATAGTATTTACAGACAAGCCATTACTAGTGCCGGTACCGGTTGTATGGCTGCATTAGAAGCAGAAAAGTATTTGGCCTCTTTGGAAGATTAAATATAGATAAAGGAAGGTAAGTGAACTTGTTATAGTTACTAATACTTTAATTTGTGTTTTTTATAAATATATAAACTAATTCTAGCTTGTTAAATTTAAAGTTTTAATTTTGAAATTTATTTTTTTTTTTTTGTGTTCCCCCTTCCTCAATTTTTCTGTTTCTGTTTACATTTCAAAAATGACATTAACGGAAAACTTAAATATAACAATTAAATCACCTTTGGTTAAAAGTACACGTAAATATAATGGCAATATTAAATGGGATGATTTTAAATTAAAAGTTGAACAAACAAGTGGTATTGAAGTTGCCAATCAAGTCTATCCAGATTTACAAAAAATTCCAAATGGTGATGTTTTACTAAGTGACTTATTAGGTGGAAATGAAGGCGGAAGTTTTAGTAATGACATTCAAATTTCAGTTTATGATTCAAATCCCCAATCCATTGTAAACAATTTGAAAAATGAAGATTTAGATGTAAACGATCGCTATAAAATGAGTAAGGATAAATATGAAGCATTGGATAACAGCGTGCTAAAATGGAAGAAAAAGGAATTATTGGCAGAGTATTCAATAAATCCACCTAATAATGTTCAAGTCGGTGATAAAGTTCATCATAATTTAAAAGGCAGTGGATTGGTTAAATTTATTGGTAAAGTTAAAGAGATTGATTCCGGTGAGCGATGGTGGGTAGGCGTGGAGTGGGATAATGGTGGGAAGCATGATGGCTCTATCAAAGGGCATCGTTATTTCACTTGTAAAGAAGGCAGTGGTTCTTTTGTGTTGGCCAATGGATTGACAAAGGAGAATGGAGGCACAGGAAATAACGACAAAAATGAAACCAACGAAAAAGAAAAAGAAAAAGAAAAAGAAGAAGAAGAAGATTTTATAATTTGATATCTAGCCATCCAATATATAGCCATCCAACTATTCCAAATACCACAAACATTTAAAAAAGCTTACGTAATCTCGGAATCTCTCTCCCACCCGCGGCGGCGGCAAAAGTTGACAAATTGAAAGTTGCCCGGTGAAAAGAACGTTTGCAAGAAGACAGCAATTGGAAAGAGTTTAAATATGTATTGGATTATAGAAAGATTGCAAAAGCATGCACTTAGTGTTCTCAATATGGATATTTACCAAGCCTTGCGTCTTGTTATAATTATTGGTGGTTACATTTTTATTCGTACAAGAGCCCAAGAATGGTTAAAGGTGCGTCAATTACGTCAACAATCACATATGGAAGGTAGTAGTAGTAATAATAATAATAAATCTGATGATGATCTCTTGCCAGAGGAAGATCAAGATCAACAGAAGAAAGATTCTGCCAATTGGGGTTGGGGTAAACAGACAAGGCGTAAAGTTGCCATTCAAGGTAATAACTATACATCAGCCGTTGAAAGAATTGCACAAATGGCTACTGATGAATCTAAATTTGAAGAAATTGAACATGAGCAAGTTGGTTTCCAGCCAGAGAGCGACGCTGACATTGCCGATCTACTCGAAGACTGAAATTTTTTTTTTTTTCCTCTTTTTTGACAATCTATTATTTTACCTTTTGGTTGTCTTAAACCGTATACATTAACATAAACTTTTATAAAATAACAACTTAACAATGTCTAGAAGACAATTATTACCTTTTGGTTTAGAATGGGGGGACATGTCATCAAATGTCACACCAGATTTTGAATATCCACTACCTTTATCAGGACCACTAACAAACAGAGAAAAATTAAGGGTAGACCATTTCAGAGGGCTAGTTGAAAGTTTTAAAAGTAGTTCATTTTATACGGGTATGTTAAAGCCTATTTCTGAATCTGGTGGGAAAATACTTAAACGTAAATCAGAATATTTAGAAGGTGGTGTAAATGATGGTCTACAAAGATTTTCTGACAAATATAGGAAACGTATCAAACTTGGTAAATCAATTTCAGATCATCCTTTCAACACAAATTTTTTCCCTTTGGAATTACAGACGGTTATTACAGGTAAGGCCACTTATAAACTAACACAAAAAAATAGTGATTTGGAAAGGCTGGATGATTTGGCATCAAAGGTTCTTGAAAGGATAGATGCTGAGGCTAATGCTGAGGCTGCCCTTGGTGTTGATCCAACTGTTGATGCTGAGGCAGAAATTGAAGAAGAGGAAGAAGATGATGAATTCGATGATGAAGATGATGATGATGATTACAACGCTGAAAAGTACTTTGACGATGGTGATGAATTCGAGGAGGACAACGATGATGAAGCCGCATTTTAATTTAAATTTAAATTTAACTCTCTATAATAATACACTTACAAATATACCAAGCTTTGTCAAAATTATGCACTGTAAAATTACTCTAAGCATTTCGACGATTTTGCATTCGCCTTTCATACCAGCTCATATTTGACATTTTCCGTGTTGGTGGACTTGGTGGTGATATTGATCTTGCGCTGCTCATAAAGGAAGAGGTTGGAATTTTGTGTTTTGGTGGTGGGGGTGGGGGTAAATCTTCTTCTTCTTCCTCGTCATCTTCTTCGTCAACCTCATTGTCATCATCATGGTTGTAATGACCATGGCCTTCGTTGAAGTGTGTCTTTTGTTCTGGTCGACTCTGAACACTCACTCTAAAATCTACCTCTTGCCCAAACCTATACTCATCATCACTCTCATCGCTGCTTCCACCAAACAGCTCACCTTTCTTCTCCTTTACAAGTTGTGGACTACTTATTTTCCTTCTAACTTCCATAGGTTCTTCAGTATTTTTAAAAAGACCTAACTTTTTATCTAAAAATGAGAATAGTCCAGCACCTACACCACCCTTTTTGGCTTCGTCTATTTCCACAATGTCTCTCTTGCTATCCCTCTCGTTGTCTTCATGTTTAAATTTCAATTCTAAATCTGGCACTTCCATTTTCTCCCTTTTTCTAATCTGATCGGCAAGTCTTGCACTATCTCTAAAGACTGAATCACGCATATTCTCTCTTCCTGGTATATCAGCATCAACTGGTACATCACCCGTACCAGGATAATATGTCATTTCTAGGTAAACTTTACCAGCAACTTTACCATCCCATTCAACATCAAACCAACCATCCCATCCAACTTTACTATTTCTGCTCAATGCCGGACCAAAGTCAACGTTTGTAAAGGCAACCAATTTTGCCTCACCTTTCTTTTGGTGGTATATTGAAAGATTTAAAACACGATTCTTTTCAATGGATAGATCAAGACCTTGTAAACTAAACCAAAAATCTTCATCCCAACGTGGATTTTGTCCTGCTCTGGGTATAGTTTTCGTTGTGTGTTGTTGATCTAGCAATCTTAGTGTTAAAAATGGCGATTGTTTATCTAGTTTTAAAACATTACGCAAAGATAAGGCCCTGGCTACAACAACAACCAATCTTGGACCTGCTGGTGATTGATCTGGCGATGATGGTCCTCTGGACATTGTTCAATTTGTAAAAAATATTCTATTCACAATTAGCAAACTAGATATATAAGAAAAAAAAAAAAAAAGTGTTTAGTGTTTACGTTTCGCTGGCCCGCTCATGCACAACAATTATAACAAATATTTATCAAATTAATCATCTATACATTTACAATTCATCCTTGGTTAAATAATC
The DNA here is from genome assembly GCA_037044635.1 of Martiniozyma asiatica (nom. inval.). Taxonomy (NCBI): domain Eukaryota; kingdom Fungi; phylum Ascomycota; class Pichiomycetes; order Pichiales; family Pichiaceae; genus Martiniozyma; species Martiniozyma asiatica (nom. inval.). The sequence continues at coordinate 2,773,451 of BTFY01000009.1, read as the reverse complement.
AACAAGTTCAATTTCATCTTTATTTTTATTTCTCAATTCTTCTTCAACAGGATTTAAGCATTCTTTAATGTTCAGTGAGACTAACAATTGTTTACTATCTTTTGAAAATCTAAACATTTCACCCCATCTTTCATTTTTAAAGTGTCCCAAATCAACAATTATTGAATCTTTAAAAAAACAAATTGGGCTTGTCATTATTAATTGGTTTACGATGGCTAATTCCTCCGTTATCTCTTCTGAGATGGCAATACGGCCAACATCTTCAGGTATGGCAAGGTCAATAATGGCAAGATATGATTCCTTACTGTTAAAAATTGGACTGATCCATTTAGGCCATTTATAATTCCTTTCTAATTTACTTGGATTCCAAATTTCAAATCCTGGTTTATAATGATCTTCATCGTTAATGGTAAACACATTCACAAGTGGTTCTTTACGAGCATGTTTATTGGAAAATTTAAACCAACTAAACACTTTATCAAAAATAAAGTTACTAGTTCTCTTACCGAGTGGTTCGGTAAATTTCTCTATTTGTTTTAAATGAGGTGAAATTATTTTCTTGTTGAATGATAACACACTATCTTTATAATTGGACAATTCAAATGAATTCGATCCAATAGTATTTGGTTTGATTCCTATTTCAAATAAACCAGGTTGTGATTTCAATTGGAAATATCCATTTTCAACTACAAATGTAGAATCTTCCGCGAGGCAAAGCGGTAATCCTTTCTGTTTAACATAACCTTCAACAAGAAAAGCAGTAAGGGTATATTCGCCCTCAGATTCACATGTTGTTAACCAATGATGTGGTGCATCTAATTTGATTCTGTCATATGGCTGATTAATAGCGTTTGAGCTCGATAATGCCAACTTGTAGTTTCTATTGATGAATTTTAAGCAATGATCATGGGAATTCTTAAAATGAATTGATAAATTAACAAATGGTAATGTTTCTAACCACAAAATGTGGCTTACTAATTTTTGACCAAAATTTGTAATGGGATCAATAACAAGATCAATATCTATGCTTCCATTTTTATTTAAATGAATATGGCTATCGCTGTTTATCGTAATTCTTGGTGCTGTAGTTGAAAAAATGTCATTGTCATTATAGAAAAAAAATGTACTCAACTTCCAACTCAAGTATTCGAATCTATCAAATTTATTAAAGTCATTGCAGATCTCTTTCATAGTGGCATCAATAACCTCTTTCATAGAATTTAATCGGAAATTTAATTCAAAATTAATGAACTCATTCAGCAATGCTGTGCTAATGAACCCACTTTCAATAAGATTGACTTTGCGTCCTGAAATGAAAAGATAATTTTCTGTTGGTCTAAAACCAAATGATGCTGTTAAAAAATCAACAATATCAAAATCAATTGATTCACTTTCTAATGGTTGAATGTTATCAATGAAACTAATAAGCTCATTTTGATCTTTAATGGTTAGTAGTTGTTCAAATTCAGATGTTTTTGAGGTATCATAAATAACCAACTTCAAAGGGTTTGATTTGTAACTGGAGGCAAATTTAACAACTTCTTTAACTTGTTCAATATATGCAGCTTCTGCAAATGATCCAAAAAGTTCAATAATAACGGGTGTACCATTAAATTCAACATTCATCTCAATAATTAGCCTATTTTTCAAACTATCCAAAGACTGATAAGCTTCCAAATCTGGCACGCTTGTAGTAGCATTTCTAAATGCTGCTAAAGATTCAGGAATCAAAACTGGATTCCTTAGCTTTAGAGCTTCCTTTCTCAAACAATCTTTTAATTTGAAACCGTGAGGTATCATGCCATTTTTATTATCTTCAAAGAGCATATCCATGTCCAAAAATATTTGATTGAATGCTTCATCAATTTGATAAAATGGAAACATTAATCCATCAACTAACACCAAAGGCTCTTCATTCACATTTAACTCAGAATAGAGAGTATCTAAAGCATTGTAAACTGACAAATGCGCAAACTCTAAATCTTCAAGATAAGGAAAATGCAAGGCTCTCATTGCCATTAAATTCAATCCTTCCCTACCATTGACAAAAATATTAAGCATATGTAAATAACTAAATGCCTCAATTGAACCGTTTTCAAATAAAGATCCATATAATTTACTCGTGGCCTTTTCTGAATAACGAGAAACTGAATATAAAGGAACCACGCCAATTCTAATTGGCATATTTTTATAAAGGATACGCTCTGCATATTCAGTAAGCTTTCTAAGTTGAAATTTATCTGTGATGTCAATGATAAAAATAATTTCATAAATATTCTCATTAGCTGGTGGTATTTTTCCATTGTTAGGTTTAGCATACAATTCTGATGATGGCTTAAAATTTTTATATGTTGGATCAATTTCAAGATCGTTTAAATATACAATGACATTTTTGTACTTTGAAATATCATACCTTATACTTTGTTGGCTTATTTGTCTCTTCATTGACTGAGAAAGCTTTCTGTCCATTAATTTGAAATTGTGCACGCTCAAACCAAGACTTTCCCAAGTATCAACATTTGAAATTTCATTTCTAATTGTTTCAACAATGTTAAATATGTCTACCTTGTCATTGTCAAGATAGGCGCCGTTAATATACATTCCCTCGACACTTTCTGTGCCAATGAATAAATCACTGCTGTTATATTTCAAAACTTCTTCAATGTAATTTGGTAAATTTGGGATGATGGAAGTTAATGATTTAAGTTTGTCTTCTGAGTTTAAAATATAGTTGATAATTTTGCATGCAAAAGTATTTTCAATTTGAACAGGCTCAACATAGGTTTCAATACCATAACCAGTTAGCAGTTCTTTTTGACTAGTTAAATCACAAGAAGAAGCATATCTCCACACAAGAGCAATATCATTCTCTATTAGTCTGTACATGTTGGCAAACATATATCTAAATTCAAAATCATTGTAATCACCGTAAATAAAAAAGATTCTTTTGTAACCATTGGCACTTTCTAATAAATGATCAAATGGTAAAAATTCGATACTCTCTAATGGATATTCACTAACAGACTTCAGCACAAAAGCGGCGTCAGAATCGCAGTATATCTCGTTGACACTGGGCTCAAACATGGCAAAGTTAGAATTGCATGGGTTCTCAATTGATTGGAAATAGTTATAGTGAGCCTGAATTCTAACGGAGCTAAATTTATTAAGAATTTCAAACTCGATCAAGGACTTGATTTTGTCATCGGTAATCAACCCCATTGCAAATTGATAAAATTCTTCATCTGTTATAATGTAATCCTCACCAATTTCAGGTATTATCAGCTCACCTTCTTCTTCGTCAAAACGCAAATTAAACAAGTTTTCAACTAGTTGCGAGTATAGAGATGCGTTATATTTGGTGACCGTTTCTAAAACGTTCAATTTGAAGGGTGTTTCAGACCAGTTTGCCTGTAAAGTGACTTCAATGGACAACACACCATATGTGAAAAGCAGCAACCAAGACCAAAAAGTCATTTAAAAAGACAACCAAAGAGGAAAAACCTGAAACAAATGGAAAGAAATTCACATGAGGGATTTTTCAAATTCTGCCGGGCCGAACTAACTCCGAAAATTCTTACAACTGAAAAAAATGTCATATTATGACACAAATATTTGTGCTATTCGCATTTGGTTATTTTTGGCACTTGGCCGCCACTTGAGCCTTTTTTTTCTTAGTTTATCAATTTAGTCACACCAAATGTTTGCATTTCACAGATCTGTTACCCGTGATGGTAACTTTATATTGTCTAGCTTTACTCGTTTTCAATCAACATCGACAACGGCATCCAAAAGTATAATATTAGCGCAAGAGCAGATTAAACAAAAGAAGGGATCAAAAAAGCCACAACAGGTTGATTGTAAGCCCGTTCAAAAGAGACCCATTAGGAAGGTAGGCTTTGAAAGTGTTAAACAAGTTCCAAGTACTATGAATCTTGATCCTAAACATATTTTAATTGATAAATTATTACAGGGGCATCAACCATTATTATTACCGCATAATCCAAACATGATGAAGAAAAAGGAAAATAGGGGAGTTATTTATATTGACAGTTCAGATTTTTTAGAAGAAGAGGATCTTAATATTGCCAGTGATACAAGCAGCAAAACTTATCAAACACCCCTGGTTATTTCAAAATATATTTTTAATAAAAATCCTGAAACCGAAAGGAAATTATCACAGTTAGAAGATGCAATTAATGGTAAAAATTCACCTAAGTCAAAAAATTCATTTGAACAGAGAAAGTCAAAATGGGGTCGTGGAAGGATCAGAGTTGATTTTAAAAAGAAAAATAATGAAAATGATCAAAATTAGAAAACTAAGCCGCCCTTGTATATAATATAAAAAAAAATTAGAGACTTCTCTTTTAAAATTTTAAACTGGTGATATGTAACAACCAATAATGATAGCTTTTTAAAAGTAAATGAATTATATATATAATAATAATATAAAACTCAAAATTTCGACCTTTCCCACAGCGGGATTTTCTTGGTGCTTTCCTTCCCCGAAAACTGAAATTCTTTTCTTTTTTAATTGTTGTTGTCCATATGATTCAATTATCTTCTTTGGCCTTATTAATTGGTTATGCAATTGCATGGTCACCTAGTAATAACTATGCTCCAGCAATCGTTGATTGTCCAAGTGACATAGATTCAAAAAAGTATGGATTTTTAAGAGAGGCTAATGACATATCGCAACAAGAATCGGATTGGATGGACAAACGTGATAATGTAACCTTTGATAGCCTCAGAACATTTTTAAAAGATACAGAATTTACTAATTTTGATTCTGAGTCATTTATGGATTCTATTGCCAATAATGCCTCAGCTCAAATACCAAGGATTGGATTGGCATTTTCAGGTGGTGGTTATCGTGCTCTATTATGTGCAGCTGGTGAAATTGCTGGTTTAGATAATAGAACAATTGGTACTGCGGAACATGGTTTACCTTTATTAGATGCAACTAGTTATATAGCTGGTTTAAGTGGTGGTTCATGGTTTTTATCAAGTTTAGTTTATAATAATTGGACATCAGTTCAAGATATTATTGATCAAAATGGTCAAGACGATGCCATTTGGGATTTTAATCATAATATTATTACGCCACATGGTTATAACATTATTTCAAATGGTGGTTATTGGAAAGATTTAGATGATTGGGTTGATGAAAAGAGAGATGCTGGTTTTGAAGTTGCGTTAACGGATCCATGGGGTAGAGGTTTATCAAGACAATTCTTCCCAACTTCTCCTGAATATGGAGCACCAATGGGATTCACTGATGTTCAAAATTATCCTGTTTTTGAAAATCATTTAATGCCATTCCCAATTGTCGTTGCTGATGGTCGTCAACCTGGAACTAAAATCATTAGTGGTAACTCGACTATTTTTGAATTCAATCCATATGAAATGGGATCTTGGGATCCATATCTTAATTCATTTGTTGATTTAGAATATGTTGGTACGCCAATGGATGCCGGTAATGTTACTGGTAATGGATCATGTTGGACAGGTTTGGCACAAACAGGATTTGTCTTTGGAACTTCATCTACTCTATTCAATCAATTTTTACTTCAACTAAATTCTACTTCTTTATCACCAACTGTTTATTCAATTGCAAATGATTTACTCACTGATTTATCAAATGACGAAAATGATATTTCACCTTGGTATCCAAATCCATTTTATAAGACACCTTTTGGATCTTCAAAATCAATTTCTGATAATGATACTCTATTTTTAGTTGATGGTGGTGAAGATTATCAAAATGTTCCGCTTTGGCCTCTAATTCAACCAAGTAGAGAACTTGATGTTATTTTTGCCTTTGATAATTCAGCGGATACAGATTATAGTTGGCCAAATTTAACCTCTCTTTCTTGGACATATGAACGTCAATTTTTAGAGTCATCAAATGATGTTGCCGTGCCATATATACCTGGTGTTGATACAATGCTTCACTATAATTTAACATCAAGACCAACATTTTTTGGTTGCTATGCTTCTAATTTAACATCATTAATGGAAAAACAAAATGTTTCAACTGTTCCGCCATTAATTATTGCCATTGCTAATAGAGAATGGTCATATCATTCAAATACAAGCACTTTTAAACTTTCATATTCTGATGATGAAAAGCTTAGTATGATTCAAAATGGCTTTGAAGTTTCCACATTCAACAATTTAACAGTTGATGCAGATTTCAGAAAATGTGTTGGCTGTGCAATTCTTCAAAGATCAAAAGAAAGAATGGGAGTTGAAATTGGTGATGAATGTAAACAATGTTTTGATACATATTGCTGGGATGGATCTACTTATATTAATGATAATGGTATTTATCCTAATGGCGCATTCACTGATTGGGGTCAGTACAATAGTACTGAATCTGGTCTCAGTGCAGAAGATATTGATGCATCAACTGTTTCTGCCACCGGATCTGTTAGCACCATTAAGTCTGCTTCTTCATCCAATGATGGATCGAGCATTCTATCTACCCATGGTAGTATTTTGGGTTTTATTGTCATGTTGCTTGGATTTTTTATTTAAATGAATAACAAGCTACAAAAATTATTTACAAAACGTCAGATTATTTTTGTCTTATTTTATTTTATTTTATTTTATTTTATTTTATTTTATTTTATTTTGTTTTGTTTTAGTTTATTTTACTTTTTGTCATTAGGTATTGAGCAACCATTATAAAATTTGTGTTGATACGCACACGTTCCAAAATTTCTTAAGGGGATCGTTCAAACTGAACTTTTGCCTCCCAATCACCATTCTACTCACATGTCACAAACATTAGAAAATTTTCCCATTGAACTACTCATTCAAATTTTATCATATGTTGATTCATTAACGCTGAGGATAGCACCATTAGTATGTAAGACATGGTATAAGATTTTAAATGATGACGCAGTTTGGCGAGCCATTTTCCAATTAAGATATCCAGAATCACGAAATAATTTCCCATCAATTTCAAGATCTGATAAATATAGGAATGAATTATTTATTCGTGAAAAATTAATTCAAAAATATCATAAATCACCCATGACTAGTCAAGGATTTTATTTACATCCAAATTTAGGTGATGCACAATTATTAATTGATGGTGCACCAGTTCCAGCTCCATTAAGGAATAATACATTACCAGTTAGAAGTGATAATAATATATTAGTTGATTGGACTAGAAATAAAATTACAGTTTTAGATATTCCAATGGATACAATTTTAAATTGTAATTTAAGAAATGGTAAAAAGAATTCAGCTGTTATGGATTTTGTACCTGAGGGTGTTACCTGTTATGACTGGGGTAAAAATATTAAATTAATCATATTTGGTAGATGGGATGGTAGTGTATATGGTGGATTGGTCGATCATAAAGGATTAGTTTTAGCAAAAGTTAGAAATTGGGGTAAAATGAATGTTGATAATTTTGGTAGTGGTAGAGTTTCAAGTGTATCTGTTGTTGAAATGGAAATACCTAATGTAGAATTTAATTCATTGCAAAATAGACGTGGGTCTATATTTAATAATAAATCATATTTGACGCCTAAAGGTAGTATCACCAATAATGCAACAAATTTTTCATTGAATAAAGGTCAAATAGGTGCATTTAGTGGTGATGAAAGGGGTAATGTTGCTGGTTGGGATATTAAAGAAGGTGAAATATTATGGAAAACTCACATTCAAAGAGGTAGAGTTGTAAAATTATTATCTGATGGTAAAAGTGCACTTATTGCCATTATGGAAGATGGTAGCATGTGGATTTTTGAAAATTTATTTGATAAAAAGAAAAGAGATGATGATGACGTTGTTAAACGCATTTTTGGTATGATTAACATGGATTCTAATCCAATATTCGATAAAAGAATTGTTGTGGATTATGGAAGTGGCAGCGTTGTGATATGGAATGATCATGAATTATTAATTTATAATTATAAAGAAAAATTATTGGATGAATCATTATACATACAGGAAAAAATTGCAGATATCAATATTACTCATGATGATCCTCATAGTTTCCATGAACATCAACATTTGGATGCCCGTCGATATACCCCACCAGCTGAAACTATTATAAGTAATATCACATTAGAAGATAATGGTAAAAGATTTACTCAATTTAGTCCTCATATTATTGGAGGTGATCCTTTGATGTGTGCCATAACTTTGACCAATGGAATAATTGAAATTATCAACGTGCGAGAAAGTGAATGGACAATACCTGTTGTCAGATCCATCATTCCTCATTTTTTAGGTGAACATGATGGAAGTAGAGTTCAAGTTGTGATTGTTGATGATCGGGTTTCAAAAGTTGCATCCGTTGTACTAAATTCTGCTGTCATATTAGTATCTAACCATTTAGGTAAAATTGAAGTTTGGGATGTAATGACAGGCGCTTATCTAAGAACAGCCTTGGATAAATTGAGTAATTCCAAATTAACTCAACTGGAACATTTTATCAGAGAGCAAGGCTCTAATGTGATAAAAATCAATGAAAGGGAAAAGAGGGGTGTCTTAGTTATTGGTCCATATGTGGAATATTTTTGTTTTGGAGAAGATGAATTCATTACGGAAGATGATAAAAAATTTAGAGGCAGAGGGAAAGTTAAAGGAGGCAAGGCTAGCTCTGATCTTGTTAAAAGGAAATTAGATGATTTCAATTTTGAAAAGCAATTGGATGAGCAATTCGAACAGGAAAGAGTTAGAAGAATTGGTGAATTTAATGGCGAACCAATAATTAATGATGATGATGAGGAAATGGCTATGGCTTTGGCAATGAGTATGTCCATTAAAGAGTCAACTTCCCAAGTTGATTTAACTGGTGATCAAAATGAATTAGATGAAAATGAGCAAATAAGAATTGCACTAGAAATGTCTGCAAATGAAATTGATCATTTAAAACATTCTGTTGGTGATAGTATGGATGATGATTTAAGACTTGCATTGGAACTTTCCAAAAGAGAAAATTATGCTACATGGAATTATGAGGAAGAATCTCAATGGCAACCCCTACGATAAAAATAGTAACTATAATAATAACAATGCAATTGATTTATAAATAATGACTCATGTTACCTAATAATACTTTCACTTAAAAATTTAATACTGGTAAATCCAACTTCTTCCTCTCCGCCTTCCTGGATATGATTACCCATACTCATAACTTTCACAGCACGAACATGTGAATCCTTACCGTTTTGATGATTAGCTAAAAATACTAATTTAACAACGTGGCATTTTAAAACACCTTCTTTACTGCATCCGGTGAATTTGATATGTCTCCACCCCATGGGACTATCAAATTCTACTTGTAAAACTTTAATCAAATCATGATCACCAGAGCCAGCAAATACGGCTATTTTTGAAGGAGTATATGATTCGTCAGTATAGTAGTTTAAAAACAAACTTATCCTTTCAATGGCAACGAGTTTGGTAAACCTAATAATCAGCTCGTGTGGTTGTTGACCATCACTTTGCCAGTAAGTGTCTGGTGAATCCTTTCTGAGTGCTATCACACCATAACCTGGTTTATTAGATGAAACTGACCAAGATGCCATTGAACCGACATCTACAAGGCCACGGCCTTCTAGAGCGTGCAATCCACTTGCATAAAGGTATGCAGCGTCTGGTTCCATGGTGAGAAAAGACGTGTATGAGTTTTGAATCCCTCTTCAATTCTGCCCACAATGTTTTGCAAATAGCTCGAAGTATTTGTTCAGATACAGATAATGAAATAGAAAACTGCCTGCAATTGCTTGAAAAGAGGGAGTCTGATAAAGTTCTTTCTGATTATGGCGTCGTGGCCATTCATCAATTACTTGACCTATTTGATTTAGTTAGACAACGCATATCCAAAGAAATTAGTGATAAATTAAAACAAAGAGATTTATTTTTAAAAAAGATAAATAAAGAACTTAACAAACTACAAGAAATTAAAATAAAAATGTTGCAAATTACTGTTGATTTTGAAATTGCAATTGAAAATAAAAATTTTAAACCAAATACTGATGTTTATAATAAATCTTTTGAATCAGAGAATATGGAAAATAGTCAAGATAAAAATAAAAAGGTTCATAATAAAAAGAAAACTTTATATGACTTTATTGATGACGAAAGTATGTCTATTTTGCTTAAAGATATTGGTGCTTTAAATGATAAGCTTTGTAAGACACCTGATAAGAAGTTTATTGACTCGATATTGCTAAGATTTGATAATCAGGCAACTTATCTAACAAAACAATGGGAAAACATTCAATCGGGGTATAAAAGTCATTTTAATGATGGCTCAGACTCATTGTTAACTTTATTAATGAAAAATAACGATGCAATAGAATATGATATGGTAGAATTGCTAAAAGGGTTAAATTCCCATTTGGACAAATGTTTAATTTATCAAAAGGAACCTACGAAAGAGTTGTTTAATGTTATTAAAGATGATGATTCCAAGCTGGCAAGTGTTTTGGAAACTCTTAAAAAAAATGCCAATATTGTGCATCAAAATTGTAAAGATATACAAAGGATAATAGCCGTTATGGAAAATCACAAAATAAAATCTATATCATTTTTAAATGAATTAAATGAATTTAATGAAAATGTTGTTGAAAAGCAAATTCAAGGTGAACTTTCTAATGAATGGGAAAAAATGAATGAAATGGTAGTTGTGTTATATTCAATGGAAGAGGAAGTAATTGGCTTTCAAATAGATTGTCAATCATTTATGGAATCTTATAATAAACTTTTATTAGAATTAGAAAGGCGGAGAAAGACAAACCTAAAGATACAAAAAATGATTACAGATTTTCAAACGGAATTAGAAACTTTTAAACAGGAAGACATAAAGAAAAGAGGTGAATTTTGGCATGAAAATGCAGAATTTATACCACAAGATCTTATAGATGGGGATTTTATAACGTCTTCCTTTCCAAAGGTAGTTATTAATTATCAGTTGGAAAACATACCAAAAGTTTCGCAAGCTTCTTTATCTGAAGCTATGAATCAGTTGAACTTATAAGCATTGAATAAAATAATTTTAAAATTTAATGATAATTATAATAATATAGTCCTTTTTCTTTTTGTTTAAAAGTATTTAATTGAGCTACCTATTTACAGAGTACTTTTTCACAAAAAAAAAATTATTGATAACTGTCTTCCAAATCTTTGAATAAAGTAGAAATTTCTTCAACTGATTTATTCTCGATTTTTCTAGATGATCTGCTTCTAATTGCCAGTATATTACTTTCAACTTCTTTGTCGCCAACTAAAATAATAAAATTAAAACCTTTTGAAATTGCATCTTTTGTTCTAAAACCAACAGTTTCGGCTCTATCATCTAAATCAACAAAAAATTTATTTTGGCTTAATTTGGTAGGTTTCTCAAAATCTTCAAACTCATTACTTAATTGCTTGACAACATTTTGTGCATATTCTTTATGGGTGTCATTAATTGGAATAACAACAGCCTGTCTTGGTGATAACCAAAATGGCCATTTACCTCCCCAATTATCAATTAATAATGCCATAAATCTTTCAACTGAGCCAAAGATTGCTCTGTGAATCATAATTGGTGTATCATATCCTTCACCATCTTGATATTTTAAATCAAATCTTTGAGGTAATTGAAAGTCTAATTGAATAGTGGCTGCTTGATGTTCCTTACCAAATTGATCTGTTAATAAAATATCAATTTTTGGGCCGTAAAAGGCACCATCCTTCTCTCTTAAACCCCAATTACCATCACCTAATTCTTTATTTAAAACATCAGTTAATGAAGCCTCTGCTTTTTCCCAATCTGCCAATTCACCGATATAATCATCAGGTCTTGTTGATAACATCATTTTATAGTCGCCCTTATTAAATCCAAAAACGGCATAACAAATTTTAATTAATTTAATAGTTTTTTCAATTTCATCACCAATCTGATCACTTGTACAAAAAATGTGACCATCATCTTGATGAAATCTACGAACTCTTGTAAGGCCGGTAAGAGCACCACTGGCTTCATTACGATGTAAACTTGACCAATCACTAAATCTCACTGGTAATTCATTATGACTTCTAGCAAATCTTTTAAAAACAACACAATGACCTGGACAGTTCATTGGTTTCAATCCATAAACATCCTCACGTTCTTCCTCACTGAGTTTGCTGAGATCGTTACCTTCAACACGAAACATATCCTCAGAGTATTTTGACCAATGACCTGATGTTTCCCATAATTGCTTTTTATACATTAGTGGAGTCATAACTTCTGTAAATCCTTGCTTTTCCTGTTGAAGTTTCATAAATTTAAGTAATTTGTTAAAAATTCTCGTACCATGTGGAAGGAAGAAAACTGAACCTGGTGATGTACTATCAAGCATATAAAGTTGTTGCTTTGTTGCTATTTCTAAAGTTTCTGTAGATGTCGATTTAACTTTTGAAGATGCCAAACGACGCCCCCAAAGGGATAGACGTGATAAATTCATGCTGAAAAGCTGGTTCTTATGCAGGAGGTAAAAACGAGTGTACAGTTTTTTTTCCAGAGATACAAATTAAATAAAACTCAAATTTAGTCTGCCTACGATTTAAATGGAAAGTTTACTAGAGAAACTAGATAAAAATGAAAGATTTATTTTGAAATCTGATTTTTATAAAGAACTTGGTGATATTTTACCTGATATGCATATAAAAGGATTGATATGCTTAGGCTTGGGATCACCCAGTGAGTCTTCACAGGCCCTCTGGCAGCTGGCACTTTTGAGAATACTTGGTAAAAGACTGAACGTAAATGCCATTTCAGTATGGGATCCTGAATTTAATAATAAAGATGAAACATTATTTAGTGAAATTCAAATATCCATTGAGGAAGTTGACATTGAAGTTGATCAAATTGGAGATGGTAGTGAGGACGGAGATGCCAATGGATCAAATGTAGATAACTTTTACTATCTACCACATTTCCCTATATCAGCTCTTGAGCAATTTATTTCAAATGTTAAACCTAAATATATGCTAAGTAATGACATGTCAGTATATTCACTAAAATTTACAGATAGGGAATATTTTGCCAAATATCCAAATTGTTGTAGAATTGCCAAGCTTATGGATAGGGCCAACTGTGCCAGCCAAGACAGATCCTTTGAAATTGTTAGTAGGAGAAAAAATCGAAGGAGCAAAGGCAAAGTGATTTCCAAGCCCATTGATTTCGAATTTGATAAGGCTTGGTTTGATCAAAATAAAATAAACATTAAACTTTTACCACTGGGGAATGACATTGGTGAAAAATGGACTGTGGCATTTACGGATCTTTCACTGATCACTCTCAGCGTCACTCAAATCACCACTGGAACAACCTAAACATGCACATTTATCACATGGATCTGCTTGACCTTCTTCATTGAGATCTTTCCTAACACTTAATGGCACCCTACAAATACAAATTTTACCTCCTTCACTGCCAATACACGCCAAACAACATAAATTTTCATATCCTTGCTTTCTCCATTTGGCTACAAGGGCAACATCAACAATTTTCCATTTAACCATCCAATCCCAGGTTTGTTGAGTAATTGTAGCATCTTTATAAAATAATTTATATAAAAATCTATTCTTATCATGATGTAATTTTTTCAAATTAAACTGTGATTCTTTACGTAATTGTGGTGTTTGAGCCAATGGTGCATTAATAAGAAGAGAAATTTCTTTTGAAAATTTTGATAAATTAGGCAAAACTATTGATTTGTATTCTGTTGGTGGTTTATTCTTTGGTGGAATTTTATTGGGATTGCTATATTTACCCATTGCGTGTGTATATTTATAAAATTAGGCGAGCCGTTTATTTTTTTCTTCTCTCTTCTCTTCAAACTGAGCTCAGTTATTTATTCACAAACGAGAAGAAATGTAGCTAACTCTAAGTGTAGTTTGATTAATAATTTCTTGTTGAAATTTAAGTTTATTTTTCTATGGTGTTTTTCTAGCCTTGGGGACTGTTTTCCTTAGAAAAGATCCGTTTGACAATGTTAGACTCATATTAAAAATGTGTAAAAACTATATAAAAATAAGAATAAAATATTAAAACATAATTTTGCCAATTTAAAAGCATTTTATTAGCAATACTGTCAATTTCAAAAGTGGAAATTTTACAAAAAACAGAACTTTGACTTTGTTTTTTTTAAATTTTCAAACGTTAAAGCAATCATTTTTTTCCAAATTTTATTTTTTTATTTTAAAATCAACTAAATTGTAACGGAATTAATAGATAAATAAAAAATAAATGTTTTCATCAATTTACTGATTTTTTAGTAAAAATATCCAAGTTTTCACAAGCGGGAAAAAAATATTACAACATGAACCTTGTTGTAAAAAAGGATCCTTTGGGAAATTTGCGCTTTTCAAAATTGCTCATGATGCAGATGTTGACAGCAAGAATGCCAGCAATACCGTTTACTTAATTTTGTTATTAAAATTTTATATTTTTGAATGTTATGGGATGAATAGACACTAAAAATAATAAACATGAGAATGAGACTAATGTAATTCACCAACCCTGGGTTGTACCAAGTGGACACAGGTGGTGGGATTGAATGGGAGGCGAAAAAAAACCTATTAAAAAAATTTAAAAATTGTATATTCAACTCAAAAAAGATTATTTTTTGATAGAAATTTACTTCTTTACAATCTGCTCATTTTCAATTCGAGTTTCGTGTGTTGTATTTGAATTTGTTCTGCCACGATTGGCGGCAAAATTTTTAACGCGGGTTTTGTTTCCCCTTTTGGGCGAAGAGGAAAAAAATGTGAAAAATCTCTCGACGTTTTCTTTTCTATTTCATTTAAAATTAAAAATTTAAAGACTTGGGCTGCTTTTCTTTTTACTTTACTTTACTTTACTTAAATTTTATTTTATTATTGTATTTAAAAGAAAAGTTAAAATATATAATGGCCAAAGTTCAACTGCCTATAACATTAAACCTTTCATCAGTAGATGAGGCTCCTGCAATTGATTTTGCAGAGAATAAAGTTAAAATAGGTTCCAGAAAGTCACTGCTTGCAGTGAAACAATCTGAAATTCTTAGTAGAATTATAAAAGAATATTATCCAAATGTGGAGACGTCAATTACTAAGGTCTCAACACTGGGGGATCAAGTTCAAAATAGGCCATTATATTCATTCGGTGGTAAAGCTGTTTGGACAAAAGAATTAGAAATTCTTTTATTAGGACCACTTGGAGATTTTGAACAAATTGATCTTATTGCACATAGTCTAAAAGACATGCCAACTTTGTTACCAGAGGAATTTGAATTGGGATGTATTCTTGAAAGAGAAGGTATGTTTTTTTCATTATTATTTTATTCCATCTTGCAAATTCCAAAAAAAATATAAAATAATTCTTTGGGACTTCTAAATGATGATTTAAACTTTTTAAATTATAGATGTTAGACTGCTGATTTATTAAGATGAAAAAAAGTTATTCTGATAACGAAGAACCCGATTGAATATTTATTATTTTGATTGTGCAGATAATTGCATTTTTAACGTTCATTTACTAACAAACAAAAAAACCATTAAAAACAGATCCAAGAGATGCATTAGTTATGCCTCAAACTTCACCATACACAGAACTTTCACAATTACCTGCAGGATCCATTGTGGGTACATCATCTTTACGTCGGTCTGCTCAGCTTCAGCGTTTATACCCAGAATTACAATTTAGATCAGCTAGAGGGAATATTCATACACGTTTAAATAAGCTAGATGCACCAGAGTCACCATTTTCATGTTTAATTCTTGCAGCTGCAGGTTTATTAAGAGTTGGCCTTGGTCATAGAATCACAAAATATCTTAACGATGATGAAATGCTTTATGCTGTTGGGCAAGGTGCCGTTGGAATTGAAATTAGAAAAGGCGATGCAAAAATGAAAAAATTATGTAATGTTATTGGTCATAGAGAAACAACGTGGAGATGTTGTGCAGAGAGAAGTTTGCTGAGGAGGCTAGAAGGTGGTTGTTCAGTCCCTGTTGGTGTTTCTACTACACTAAATGGTAATTTGTTATCATTTAAGGCAGTTGTTCTTTCTGTTGATGGTTCACAATTTGTTGAAGCATCCATAGAAGGGAAAATTGAAAAAGATGAAGATTGTTTAGCAATAGGTATAGAATTAGCTGAATTATTGATTCAAAAGGGGGCAAAGAAAATTTTAGATGAAATAAACTTTGATAAAGTTGCTGCTGTCAAAAATGCAGGTATCACAGGGACAGCATCACCAACACCAACACCAACACCACAATAAAATTAAATTTTGATTTCTCTTTTATGTACATAGATTAATAATTTTATAAAATGTATTTTGGACGCCATAGCCAAAACAAAATACCTGAAAAAAGGGCCAACATGAGACATGAACACCAAACATTAATTAAAAATGGATCTTTCCACCAAATAGTACCAATTTCACCTAAAATACTTCCAAAGGCAACCATTGTTAAAAATAATGAAATTATAAAACTGCTGCAACCATTAGGCGCATATTGATATGATAATTCATAAGTTGTTGTTACGGCCAAACATTCTCCAAGTGCTTGAAATGTAAACATTAATAAATATTCAATCCATGTAAATATTGACACATTTGCAGGTGAATGACAATTTGTAGCATTATAACCACATTCTGAATTTTTATAAATTTTATATTGCACGTGTAATCCAAATAAGGAGCCAATTGGTACGAGCATAAATCCAATAAAAATTTTTGAACGAATTGATGGATAAAATTCACCATTAAAATTTAATTGTAAAATTGGATAAATAATATTTGAAATTAAAGGTAATGCTATTATAATAGTCAAAGGATTTAATAATTGATAAAAATCATTTGGTAGTGGTAATTTTGGTTTCATTGTTGCCGCCATTGATATTTGTAATGGAGTTAATGCCAAATCATTTAAATAAAAAGGAATGAAAAATAAAAATAAAATGATTAAAGTTATAAACGGTGAAATTTGTTCATTAGGAATTTGGCCATTGTTGATAAAAAGTGTATTTTTATTAAAAATATAGCCTTTTACCTTTTGATATAATTCAGTGTATAACTCACTTTTAATTGGACTAGATTTATCTTCAATATAATTCAATCTTGGTTTAAGATAATACATGATAAAGGGCAAAATTGAATAAATAAAGGCTGCAATCATGTAGACAAACCAAAATCCAAATTTCCTTTCCAAGAATGATCCCACAATGGCAATACAACAACCCCAGTTAATAAAGGCATAAAATGTCATACTCATTTTTTCTAAAGTTTCTTGATGATTAATTTGCCAAACAGTTCCATCAATGTCCATCATTTGATCAGATTTATCAGGTGAATAATTATATTGATCTAATAATAAAGGTAAAATATTAGGCTTTATAAAACCTGCAGATATGGCAATGGTGAATATACTGATGATAATTATTAGATAACTTATCCAAGGCCGTTGTAATATTATTGGAAGGGCAGATATTACCAGTAAAAAATGTCCAACTATCCCAAACCAAATACCCAGCCAAATACTTTTCCATTTACCTAATTTTGTATCACTTAAATAACCACTTATTAGTGGAGATAAATAAGAAATGCAAGTTAAAAGTTGCATTGTAAATGATGCAATTGGCAATCCTAATCCTAATGCACCTGGTGTTTCATCACTATTGTAATTTAAAACGGAACCGGTTGTTGAATTTAGTGGTAAAAATCTTTGAATCATATTTGTCAAACATCCAGATATAAGATAATATGATAACCTTTCGGCAAATTCAACAGTGCATAATAGATAACAAATTTTTGGTATTTTACCTGTTGTTTGTTTTATCAAGATTTGTTCATGTGTATTATTATTATTATTATTATTATTATTATTAGCATAATTAGCAGAATTATCAAGCGAACCATTCAGCGATAAAGAAGAAAGAGAACCCAAAGGTAATATTGAAAGTTCAATGTTATTTTTATCCATCTTTAAGCAAAAGATGAAGTAAATTAAATAATGACACAAAAAGTTGTTATCTGTTAAATATCGTCAGCGAAGATAGCCGAATCTGAAACAAATCTGTCCTTCTTTTTTGAATTAACTAATTGAATAAAAACAATAAATGTTTTTTTCCCTTTTAAATTCATTCTACTTTAATCTGATTAAATATAATTAATTAACAAATAGAAATAAATTTAAAATGGTTCATAATTGAATTTGTAAACCTTTTCGGTAATTTTTTTTTACTACTAATCTGATCTCCTTTGATCGAGCTGAAAAAAAAAAAAATTACACTATTCAACAAAGAGTAAACTTTTTTTATTATTATTAAATATGGACGACAGCGAATTACAAGCTATTAGGGCAGCCAGAATGAAAGAAATGCAACAGGCAAATAAAACAGATACAAATACCAATAGCGTATTAAATCAGGTTCTAGAAACAGCGGCAAAGGAAAGGCTGGATCGTGTGAGAATGGTCAAACCTGATAGAGCTGCCGGTGTTGAAAATTATCTTTTACGTCTAGCACAAAGTGGTAATTTAAGGGGTAAAGTTACAGATAAGGATGTTGTTGCTATTCTTGGTCAACTAAGTCAGCAACAAGCCGGTAAGATTGTCTTTGAACGTAGAGAATTCAAAGTTGAATCAGAAGACGATGAGAGCGACGACTTTTTCGACTAAAATAGAAGGTTGTGGCGAAAGGTGGGCCAATTAACCCAACTTTTCAAATAACATATCCAATAATTCACTCTATATATCTATTTGTGTAGATATTTAATAAGTTCAAAGATAAAAATTTTAATAACTGCTGAACATTTTATTTTTATCATTAAATTTTATTGTCACCTTGTGCAAAAAAGCTAAGCGGCATCTCTTTCCGAGTACACCTTCCTAATTCGGAAGGTGCAGCCTTAAAAGTTAGACTTTCCGCTTTGGGTATACTCTGCGATGGGCCAAATTTGAAATATAAAAAGCTCTATGAATTCTCTTTCATTGGGGGGCTAATTTAACAAACTCAAACAAAGATGGTTGCTCATCCATTTGATCAAATTTCTGATGCAGAACATGCTATCTGTACTAAACTTATTAAGGACAAATATCCATCAGACAAGCCACATTTCTCCCAAGTTGATCGTCTTGATCCTCCAAAGAAGGAAATGATCAAGTATTTGGCTGCTGAAAGACAAGGTGTTGCTCCACAACTCATCCCAAGAAGAGCATATGCTTACTTTTACATTGGTGAAGATTTCCACAAGGCTTTAATTAACTTGACCTTCAAGCACGTCATCTGTGATGAAACCTTACCAGAGGGTGTCCATGGTCCTATCATTGGTGATGATATTCATGCTGTTGAAATTTTGGCTCTTGAACATCCAGTTTGTAAAGCTGAAATTGAAAAGTTGTGCTTACCAGAAGATATTCACGTTGTTTGTGATCCATGGATGTATGGTACCGATGCTCCAAATCAAAAGAGATCTTTGATTCAATGTTACATGTATTTGGCCAACAAGAACCATACTGAATCGAACCACTACTCATTACCATTGAAGTTCTCTCCAGTTTTTGATGGTTTGACTAAGGAGTTTGTCAGAATGGATTATCTTCCATCAGGTGCTGATGAAACCGTTATCAACGAAACTTATGCTTGGGATGAATTTCCATTAGTTGAGTACCATCCAGATTTGAATGGCGCTACCAAGATCAGAGAAGTTAAGCCATTGATTGTTTCTCAGCCAGAAGGTGTTTCATTTGACATTGATGGTCACAAGATCTCATGGCAAGATTGGGAATTTTTTGTTGTTCCAAATGCCAGAGAAGGTGCTGTTTTATACGATATCCATTTCAAGGGTAGATCCGTTGCATACAGATTGTCACTTTCTGAAATGACCGTCCCATATGGTGATCCAAGAGCTCCATTCCACAGAAAGCAAGCATTCGATTTAGGTGATTGTGGTTTTGGTGTTAACGCTAATGTGTTAGATTTAGGATGTGAATGTTTGGGTGTTATTAAATACATGGACAACAGAGCTGTCAACAGTAAGGGTGAATCTATTTTGATTCCATCTGCTGTTTGTTTGCATGAGCAAGATGCAGGTATTTTGTACAAGCACGTTAACTACAGAACTGGTGCCAAGGTTGTTGCTAGAAGAAGAGAATTTGTTGTTCAATTCATTGCTACCGTTGCCAACTACGAATATGCAGTTCAATTTATTTTTGACCAAGTTGGAGAAATTAAGATTTCTGTCAGAGCAACTGGTATTTTATCCACCATGCCAATTGACAGAGATGTTGATGTTAACTATGGTACTTTGGTTGGTCCAAGAGTTATGGCTGCTTACCATCAACACATGTTGTCATTCAGATTGGATCCAGCTGTCGATGGTCACAATAACACCGTTGTTTACGATGATGTTTTGAGAATGGAAGAAAACACTGAATTGAACCCATACAATGTTGGATTTTACTCTGAAAGACATTACGTTGAAAAAGCCGGTCACATTGATCAATCTCCATTCACCAATAGAGCTTACAAGGTTATTAACGAAAATGTTATCAATCCAACATCCAAGAAGCCAGTTGGTTACAAGATTGTTATGCCAGCTAGACAAATGATTATGGGATCTGTCAACTCTTACAATACTAAGAGAGCTAAGTTTGCCACAGAACAAGTTTGGGTTACCAAGTACGAAGAAGACAGATTATACGCTGCAGGTGAATTCACCAACCAATCTCAAATGGATACCGGTATTGCTGAATGGGCCAATGGTGTTGATAATGTTAGAGATACAGATAACATTGTCTGGATGACACTTGGTTTCACACACGTTCCAAAGCCAGAAGATTTCCCAGTTATGCCTGTTGAAATGCATGAAATTGGTTTGACACCATTTGGATTCTTTGAAAAGAACCCAGCATTGGATTTACCACAAGCTTCAAATGCTCACAACAAGTCTGTTTACTACGAAGATAATGAGAAGTCAACCAAAGCTTCAGTCTCTTCAACATGTTGCAAGAAGTCAGCTTTGTAAGTAAAATATCAAATTGATTTTGATATTTAATTATTCTTGTTCATATATATATAATATTACATAAAGTGCTTTTTTTTAAAATTTAATTTGTTATACTGATAGCGGAATAGTAACGCAGTTTTTATAGCTGATATCTCACACTGAGTCCTGGTTTTTTTGCTTATAGACTATTTTCTACAGCATAATTTATAAAGAATACTGAAGAAAGAAATTGAATTACAGGAAATATCCAGGTAGATTGCAACTGTTTGGTTTTTACTGCGCTTCTTTCTGAAATAAACGACCCGATAACGTTCTTATGGTGCAAAGCAAAGCAGCGCCTCCTGTTTTTTTATTAACTCCGGCCCTGGCTTCTGAAAATCGATGGGAATAAGTCGAAAGTTGTTGAAAACACAAGTTTTAGCAATAAAAATTGGTATTATTAATTTCAATTGCTTTGTGTCAATATGTTAAACAAAAAAAAAAGTAAATTCAATGCATATCAATTGAGTAAATGGAAATATATTATTAAACGAATAAAGCGCATATTCTGAAAAACTGGTAAAATTGAAATACAAAAAAAAAATCCCAACGAGATGTACAACTTTGACTTTTTTTTTTAAATGACAATGGAACAGAAAAACAGAAAAACATAAAATTTCATTATTAATTGGTTAGATGCTTGAAGCATTTTTCAAAAATAAGCGCAGGAGCTTCCTAATTTGGAAGGTGTAGCGTCTCCGAAGCGAGCGCCGTAATTACCACATCGGGACATTTCTACACGGCAGATGATAAGGTTATATTTGAAGTATAAAAGAAAGAATAATTCTCGCATAATGGATATGTCTGAACCTTTCAAAACATTGTCTTTATAGCCAACATGGTTGCTCATCCATTTGACCAAATCTCCGATGCTGAACTTGCAGTTTGTACTAAACTTCTCAAAGAAAAGTACACTTCAGAAAAACCACATTTCATCCAAGTCGATCGTCTTGATCCTCCAAAGAAGGAAATGATCACTTACTTGGCAGCAGAAAAGCAAGGTGTTGCTCCACAACTCATCCCAAGAAGAGCATATGCTTACTTTTACATTGGTACTGAATTCCACAAGGCTTTGATTAATTTGACCTTCAAGCACATCATTTGTGATGAAAAATTACCAGAAGGTGTTGTTGGTCCTTTGGTTGCTGATGACGTTTTGGCTATTGAAGAGTTAGCTGTTGAACATCCAGTTTGTAAAGCTGAAATTGAAAAGTTGTGCTTACCAGAAGATATTCACGTTGTTTGTGATCCATGGATTTATGGTACTGATGATCCAAATGAAAAGAGATTATTAGTTCAATGTTACATGTATTTGGCCAACAAGAACCATACTGAATCCAACCACTACTCATTGCCATTGAAGTACTCTCCAGTTTTTGATGGTTTGACTAAGGAGTTTGTCAGAATGGATTATCTTCCATCAGGTGCTGATGAAACCGTTATCAACGAAACTTATGCTTGGGATGAATTTCCATTAGTTGAGTACCATCCAGATTTGAATGGCGCCACTAAGATCAGAGAAGTTAAGCCATTGATTGTTTCTCAGCCAGAAGGTGTTTCATTTGACATTGATGGTCACAAGATCTCATGGCAAGATTGGGAATTTTTTGTTGTTCCAAATGCCAGAGAAGGTGCTGTTTTATACGATATCCATTTCAAGGGTAGATCCGTTGCATACAGATTGTCACTTTCTGAAATGACCGTCCCATATGGTGATCCAAGAGCTCCATTCCACAGAAAGCAAGCATTCGATTTAGGTGATTGTGGTTTTGGTGTTAATGGTAACGTTTTAGGCTTAGGATGTGAATGTTTGGGTGTTATTAAATACATGGACAACAGAGCTGTCAACACTGCTGGTGAATCTATTTTGCTCCCATCCACAGTTTGTTTACACGAACAAGATGCAGGTATTTTGTACAAGCACGTTAACTACAGAACTGGTGCCAAGGTTGTTGCTAGAAGAAGAGAATTTGTTGTTCAATTCATTGCTACCGTTGCCAATTACGAATATGCAGTTCAATTTATTTTTGACCAAGTTGGAGAAATTAAGATTTCTGTCAGAGCAACTGGTATTTTATCCACCATGCCAATTGAAAAAGATGTTGATGTTAACTATGGTACTTTGGTTGGTCCAAGAGTTATGGCTGCTTACCATCAACATTTGTTGTCATTCAGATTGGATCCAGCTGTCGATGGTCACAATAACACCGTTGTTTACGATGATGTTTTGAGAATGGAAGAAAACACTGAATTGAACCCATACAATGTTGGATTTTACTCTGAAAGACATTACGTTGAAAAAGCCGGTCACATTGATCAATCTCCATTCACCAATAGAGCTTACAAGATTATTAACGAAAATGTTATCAATCCAACATCCAAGAAGCCAGTTGGTTACAAGATTGTTATGCCAGCTAGACAAATGATCATGGCATCACCAGAATCTTACAATACTAAGAGAGCTAAGTTTGCCACAGAACAAGTTTGGGTTACCAAGTACGAAGAAGACAGATTATACGCTGCAGGTGAATTCACCAACCAATCTCAAATGGATACCGGTATTGCTGAATGGGCCAATGGTGTTGATAATGTTAGAGATACAGATAACATTGTCTGGATGACACTTGGTTTCACACACGTTCCAAAGCCAGAAGATTTCCCAGTTATGCCTGTTGAAATGCATGAAATTGGTTTGACACCATTTGGATTCTTTGAAAAGAACCCAGCATTGGATTTACCACAAGCTTCAAATGCTCACAACAAGTCTGTTTACTACGAAGATAATGAGAAGTCAGTCAAGTCTTCTGCCTCTTCCACATGTTGCAAGAAGTCAGCTTTGTAAGTAAAATATCAAATTGAGTTTGTAATTTTGTAATTTTTTGTTTATTAGTTTATAAGTGCTATTTAATTCGTTTTGGATAATTTAATCGATAATTAAAAGTGGATCAAGCCGGATTTGAACAAACACCGCGCTTGTTTACATTTCAAGACCAATTACTTAAAAAGTTGAAATTCCAACAGGGATTAAGGGTTAAACTATCATGATTGTTTTGATTAACAATATTGTATATTCCTATAAAGATCCAGCTGTATTGTTTTATCATTATATGCTATACCTTTCGCATGGAATAGAAAATTTTGAGGTGCTGTCATTGACGGCGTTTACGATTCCCGAATATCTCACAACAACAAGTTCATCCGGTGACTACATTACAGGTAAGTTAGGACCCAGTACATTACAGAATCATTTATGGTCAGGGAATAGATATGGACCAGCATGGAGTTCATTTACAAAATGGAAAGTGCCTTCAAATGATTTGTCAAATAAATCAACGTTGATCCCACTTAAATCAATGGCAAATGAAGAGTATACTGTTTTACAAAAAAAATGGACTACTTTATTAAAAGCTGAAAAGCACTTTAAATTACCTAGTGATATTTCAAGTGCAACAAAAAATATAATAAAAACACTTCGAAGTGCCATTGACCATTCACCTAAAGTGAGTGTTGGTATGAAAGGTTATAAATATTGGGTATTAGAACATGTCATTTATAACGAAGAGCAAAAGAAAGTTATTTGTCAGTTAATAGATGATTTAGATCAACGTGGGTTGATGTTCCCCTTTGTTTCAGTTTGCAATATTCTAAGAGAATTCGAAGACCAAATTATGTGTTTGAAAACTTCAAGATTTTTGAAAGATTCCATTCCAGTTTCTGAATTTGCCAGGTATTGCTTGTTGGTTAAAGGACAAATTTTCAAAACTACTTTGGGAAGTAAAAGAGATTTGAATAAATTTTGGAAGGTTGCTTGGAACGACTGGGAGTGCATGGATGAAAACGAAAGAAAAAAGAAAGTAGTTGGTGTCAGTGTCAAATCATGGGCGGATGACGATGAAATGCGATTATTTATTGAAAGTGAAGAGGAAGATATAGGTTGGGATGGTAGTGGTAACTGGAATATTTGGGGAAGACAACTGGAGCAGATAGAAGAAGATATCGAGGAAGAAGACATCGAAGAAGAGATTGAAGAGGAAGAAAAGAAGGAGGAAATTTTGGGAAACGAAGAAGAAAAGGCAGAAACTATACCAGAGGAAAAGGGAGAATATATACCAGAAGTTAAAGAAAAGGAGCAAAAAGAGCCAGATCTAGATGAAATTGCAGGAAACGACGCATGTGATTCAGAAAAAGAAATTAACACACCTATCAATGAAGAATCGACTTCAGAAATATCAATGGAAAAATCTATGTTACTTCCGCAGGATGAAGATGATATGACTGTTGTCGAAGAAGACATAAATGGAACAATAAGCTTTGATTTTAAAAAAGGAAGCTACGATGTTTTTGAAGGCACCACAGAAGAAGAAGTTAATACGGAGGAAGGATTGCAAGCAGGAAGTAATGAAAACATTGCAGTTGAATTTATGGATATCCCCAAAGTTGAAGAACCAGAACTCATATCTGGAAAAATAGTGGCCACAACCTCTGAACCTTTAAGCAAACACACCACTCCAGATGAAAATAAAAAATTTCAGCATATTCTAGATTCCAATATTGATGGAGTTAGTAATATAAATGAAAATTCAACTAAGAATTTAAATGGAGATTTTGCACTGGATGATGCAATTTCACTACCTTTCCAAATTATGACAGCTATAACACCACCATTGTTATCAGAAGATATGGATTTAATGCGGCCTGGGACACTTACAGCATTATTGGATTCACCATCTTCATGTGGATCAAGCCGAATAGATGATGAAGACTACATATCAAGCTCAAGTTCTATTCCTTACCAAAGTCAGCCACACCATTACCAACAGCAACAACCACTTTCATTACCCGAAAAGATTGACAAATTTGAGAAACTTAGTGGTAATATCACACGTCGAAACTTTACAATTAAGCGGGTGCCTAATCAATCAGTCCAAGCAAGCCCCACGTATTCATCCGATTACGAATTAGAGCAAGAGTTTGAATTGACTAGCCCCGAACCTCATAATAACACAGTTAACAAAGTCAAGAAAGTACTACGGCCATTTGTGAAAAGGGCTGGTCCAGGTGTTGTTGATGAGCTGAAAAAGCTGGTTGAATTGAGACCTCAAATTGCCATTCCTATGACACCATCAAATTCCTTAAATAGTTTACAAAAAATGAAGAATTCATTATCAAGTCAATCATCAGAAATTACACCAAAATCTTATATACCATCACCTAAATTAAAGGCAAGAACAGAGAGTGTCAGATCACATCGTTCAATTTCATCTATTTTTGCCGCATTGCTTGATGACAATATGAGAGATCTTGCAAATTCTGCTGAATATCGCAATAAAGTTGTTCACCCAGAAGATTTGTACAATAGAATTAAGATAAGTACAGATAAACCCTGGAATATGCTATCAGGTAAGACAAAGGAGAAATACTATGGAGCATTTTTACGTAGATATGAGACTCAAATAGATAATCCACATAATTGTGCACCTGAAGTTGAAGATGTTGTTGAATTAGTTAAGGTTTGTACCGATTTTGAAGATTGGAAAAGAGGCATCGTTAAATATGCTATCCAATTAGTAGAAAGTGCTGAATCTGTTTAATGTTGACACATTTATAAATATATAATAACGAACCTAATTAATGATGACATATGCAAAATCTATCTATCCAACTAAGAATCCTAAAAAGCAAGCATCTAACATTCTGTCTGCATTAACCCATCTGTGATATTTCATAAATGCATCCGTTGCATCCTTACCACAATAAGCAAGAAGAATCTTTGCACCACCTGGGTGGTAATCGATGTAATCAGTTATGTTGTAAATTTTACGCCCTAATGCAATCCAATAATCTCCAGGATTTTTATGCTTTGCCAATTCGTCTAAAGTTATATGTATGGGTATAGGAACTGGCCTTTGATTTGTAGATCTTTTATGCGATTCCCAGTTCAAAGGTGACTTATTTGGACGACACGCAACCTTTCGACGAGCTTGAGTAGCAGCAGAGCCCTTATTCAAATCGATAACGGGTGGTATTGTTTCACCAGTTGGCGTTGTTGTGGTTATATCTGGCACTTTGAATAACATCTTTTTACAAGAGACAGGCTGAAAAGATCAAATTGTGGGATCTTACGTCAGCGCCGCCTTCTTCTGTGTGTCTCTAACTAGGAAAAATGTCATTAACAACCCCCAGAAGAAAACACAGGTTTAAGAAGACATCTAAATTTACATCTACCTCAAACGAAGATGGTCACTATAGGAATTCTTCCAATTCCTCTGGCTCAAGTCTGGCACTGGAGTTGTCACCGAGCAATTTACATCAGCCTTCCAGTGGTATTAACCCCCGACATCTAGCTGCTAAAGGTGAAGATCATGCATTTCTTTTATCTCATGGGAATATTAACAATCCTACAACTCGCCCCAAACTACGAACAGGGTCATCTACGTCATATACAGGCAAAATTTCATTATTACCATCAATTTCCCCAATTCACTCTAACAGAAAGAACAGAAAACAAACTGGTAGTTTGAATACAAACAAAAATAGTAAAAACTTTGGTACAAAGGTACAAAAGCAGCATCAGCATCATCATTATCATACAATATCTCCTCACATAATATCAGCCTTTGCGTCATTACATCCGCCCCAAAGTTCAATTCCACCAATCCTCAAGAGTATAGCGGAATTAGAAAACAGGCTCAATTCATTATGCAATGAATTAGATACACAAATAAATGAGTTAGATAATTATTCGACTAAATTAATGGAAAAAGAATCATCTTTGTGTATTGGAAGTCAAGAAGATATGGCAAAAAATTTGGCAGGTTTGGTTAATCGTATTGAAAACGTTAGAGATCTGATGACGGACAATAAAACTCAACTAGATGCAATGGAAACACAATTGGATTTAGTAGATCTTTGGAGAGAAAGGAAAGTTGTAAGTATAACCAGAAACCGATGGATTTGGGGCGCTGTGGCAATTGGTTTATTATCCATTTGGCTTTACCGTTGAATATATATATCTGTAATTTTATTCAACTTTCTACGGTATTTCCAAATTTAATTATCTTTTTAACATTAAAATCATTAATTTACCCTTCAAATATAAGGCTCTCACCCCCTATGTCTAAAAGGAAATATACAAACCATACAAATAAAATATTATAATTATGCAATAACGGCAACGATGTCACCTGCATCAACCATATCACCATTGCTATGAACAATTTTCAAAACCTTACCTGATCTGGTGGCGCTAACCATCATCTCAGTTTTCATAGCTTCAATAACAACTAAACCTTGACCTTCTTTAACTTCATCACCAACGGTAACAAGTGATTTCCAGAAACGACCTGAATATTCAGAGTAAATAAGTTCTGCACCTTCAGGTAATTCTTCAGTTGATTCTTGAACTTTAGTACCAGACTTTTCTAATTCTTCATTTGCAACTTGAATTAATCTCTTAAATTCTTCAAGCTTTTCACCATCTTGTGCCTTTTGGAACTCTTCAATAGATTCAGAATTAGCTTGAATCCAATTCAAATATTTAGTATGATCAAAGACAGAGTCAATAATTTCAACTTCAAAGTGACCATGTGTTGAATCTTCAACCATATTTTCTAGCTCTTCTTCAGAGACAGGATAAAATGAAACTTGATCAAATGGTGTCAATAACCATGGCTTACCATTGTTAAATTTCTTTGTGTAGTTACCCAACGATAATTTATCCCAAATTGGAATAGTTCTACCGACCAATTGATAACCACCCGGTGATTCCATTGTGTAAATACACATGTACATACCACCAATACCAACTGTACCATTTGGAGTAAAAGTTCTAGATGGATTGTATTTTGAACCAAGGAATCTGTGTCTTGGATCAAGTGGAACGGCACATGGAGCACCAAGGAAAACATCACCTAAACCAAGAACTAAGAAACGTGCAGCATATAACATATCTTTAACTTCAGATCTTTCAATACCATTAATATTGGCAATAAAGTCAACATTATTTGGTAACCACGGAGCATCAGATCTAATAGTTTCTTGGTATCTTTTAACAGCATCTAAAGTTTTCTTGTCTTCAAATGCCATTGGTAATTTGACAACTCTGGATGGGACAACCCACTTATTGGTAAATGCAACTTCAGATTCATAAGCAATTAAAGTTTCAACTAATGTATTTTGATGAATAACCAAACCGTTAAATTCAATTAAAACAGATCTAACACCTTGTGACATTTCAACAATACCAACAGTCTTATGAGTGTCAACCATTTCAATTAATTTGTGAACTCTGTAAGAATAGTTCAAATCCATAATGTTTTCACCATATTCAACTAAAATATATCTGTCACCAGCTTGTCTATAGGTGACCAATGGAGCAGATTCATTAGATTGGAAAGTAGCCAAAACAGGATTTTGTGGTTCAATGGTAGCTTTGGTAATAGATGGAGCATCACCTTGCAATGAATCAATAACAGCATTTTGTTGCTTTTTTAAGGCAATAGCATCATCAAATGCAATCGGGACAAAGGTAATCTTATCACCCGGCTTAACTTGACCAATTTTCCACATTTCAGCATCTGCAACAACAGCCTGACAAACAAAACCACCTAAAGATGGACCATCACAGGTTAAAATGACTGGTTCATCACCAGTAAAGTTAATAGCACCAAGAGAATAAACATAATCATGTGCATTGGATGGGTGCAAACCACCTTCACCACCATCATTTCTTGCCCACTTAGGCTTTGGACCAATTAATCTAACACCAAATCTATTAGAATTATAGTGAACTTTCCATTGGTTGGCAAAGAAGTCCTTAATAGATTCTTCTTTAAAGAAATCAGGAGAACCATGTGGACCACAGGTAACACCAATAACCCACTCACTAGTTGTAGAAATTGGTGGCAATAATGACTTTGGAACAGCCAATGGTTCAGATACTGGACTTGGTAAAGTACAAGCAGGTAAATCTGGTTGACCAAGGAATAAAACGTCACCCATTTTCAAAACTCTACCATTATAACCACCTAAATTACCCAACGCAAAAGTTGATCTGGAACCTAAATATTCAGTGACATCAATACCACCCCTAATGGCCAAATAAGATCTACAACCAGTAAGCAACTTACCAATGGTTAATTTATCACCTCTCTTAATGTTAATTGGTTCATACATGTTAACAACTTTATCATTTAATTTTAATGGTGCTTCACCACCAGTAACTGCAAT
This sequence comes from Martiniozyma asiatica (nom. inval.), assembly GCA_037044635.1. Classification (NCBI taxonomy): domain Eukaryota; kingdom Fungi; phylum Ascomycota; class Pichiomycetes; order Pichiales; family Pichiaceae; genus Martiniozyma; species Martiniozyma asiatica (nom. inval.). The sequence goes on along the minus strand of BTFY01000009.1, from coordinate 2,743,194 downwards.
AACAGTTTCATGGTGGAACAAAATAGATGGACCATTCAAAGTAATTTCAATTGCTGGTGCCTTAAAATGATTACCAACAATTCTGTTAGCCAATCTAAAAGAATAAGAATCCATTGGACCGGATGGAGGAACACCAATTCTCCAATGATTAACTCTACCAGGATAATCTTGAACAGTTGTGTATGCACCAGGATTAGTAATTTCAAAAGCATTTGGCTTATAATCATATGAATCTAAAATTTTAGTGTGCATTTTAGCATTTTCAAACATGGAAGAATTTGCAACAGATCTTAAGTAGTCAATATTAGAAACACAACCATGAATAACAGTTTCATTTAAAGCCTTTCTTAACTTAGCCAAAGCATCAGCTCTATCTTTACCCTTAACAATAATTTTAGCTAAAGTTGGATCATATTCAGAAGAAATGAAAGTACCAGTTTTAACCCAAGTATCAACTCTAGCCCATTCAGGGAACTTAACTTCAATTAATTGACCTGGAGATGGTTTAAAATCTTTAACAGGATTTTCTGCATACAATCTAGCTTCCATGGATGCACCTTCAACAACAACATCTCTTGAAAAATCAGGTGCCATATCAGCAGCAATGAAAAGCATCCACTCAACTAAATCTAAATTGGTAACCATTTCAGTAACTGGATGTTCAACTTGTAATCTAGCATTGACTTCTAAGAAGTAAAATTCATCTCTCTTTTCATCATAAATAAATTCAACTGTACCAGCACATTTGTAATTCATAGAAGAGGCCAATTGTTCAGCAGCCTTTCTCATTTTTTGTCTAGTTGATTCAGGTAAATTTGGAGCAGGAGTTTCTTCAATAACCTTTTGATTTCTTCTTTGTAAAGAACAATCTCTTTCACCAATTGCAATGGCCTTACCATAACCATCACCAAACATTTGAATTTCAACATGTCTAGAATTTTCAACGAATCTTTCTAAAAAGACACCTGAATCACCAAAATAAGATTTACCTTGATGTTGAACAGTTTCAAAGACTCTTTCAATATCCTTTTCGGAATCAACTTTTTGAAGACCAATACCACCACCACCAGCAGTAGATTTAACCATAACTGGATATTCAAGTTTTGCAGCAATTTCTCTAGCCTCAGCAGCATTAGCAACTAAACCAGAACCTGGAACTAAAGGAACACCAGCCTTTTCAGCAATTTCTCTAGCAGAATGTTTTAAACCTAATTTTCTAATGGCATCACCAGCAGGGCCAACCCAAGTAATACCTTCAGCAATTAATCTATCAGCAAAATCGGCATTTTCAGATAAGAAACCATAACCAGGGATAACTGCTTCAGCACCAGAATCTTTAACGGCTTTAATCATTTTTTCAATATCAATGTAAGTTTCAGCTGCGGATGTACCATGTAATGGGATTGATTCATCAGCGGTAAGAACATGTTCAGAGTACTTATCAGGATCAGAATAAACTGCAACTGAAGTAATACCTAATTTTTTCAAAGTTTTAATAATTCTAACGGCAATTTCACCTCTATTTGCAACTAAAACTTTGTTAAATGGTTTCTTTTTATTAGAAGATTCAGAAATTTGTTTAGAAGTGAATGCTCTCCAACCTTTTAATTCAGTGATATCAATTGCACCTTTTTGTTTATAACCAATTTCTTCACAAATAAAAGATTTAACCCATTCACCATCTTCAGTTTCAACGGATCCAATACCCAATGGCTCAGGAACCATAGAAATAAATTCACCAAAATTTTCAGTTGGGACGGCATAAATTTCAATTTCAATTTGAGCACCAAGTTCAGGCTGAGCAACTCTTCTTAAACCAGGCTTTTGAACAGGACCAGTCTTTGGTAATGCATATAATTTATAATTTGGTGATGTCTTTGTAGCCTTAATTAACGTTGCATTCACTTTTTGTAATTGCCAATGTAATGGTAAACCTTCTAAATGAGCACCAACAACAGCCAATTTAATAGATTTTTCTAAATTTGGTTGTGGGATTGTAGATAATAAATTATCTTGAATACCAGCAATTTTACCTTGAATATTACCAACAGTTCTATCATTATTTGGATATAAAGATTTAAAAAATCTTTTGGCTAAATCTAATAGGGCATAATCTTCAAAGGCTCTACCTAAAATAGTGACACCATTTGGTAAACCATCCGATCTGAAACCAACAGGGATGGCCAAACCTGAAAAATCTGCCAAATTAACAAAATTAGTCCAAGTACCTTGAATAGAATTAATTTTAACAGGTTCAGATTGAACTTGTTCAATAGTTGGATTTAAAGGACAAGTTGGAACAAGCATAACATCAATATCTTTTAAAGTTTTTTGAATGGTATTTAAAATACCCTGTCTTTTATATTCATATTGATAAGCAGTTGCTGCATCAAATTTAGCACCACCTTTAATAATTGCAGTAACAGTTGGATCTAAATCTTTTTCAGGAGGATTAGTAGAATAAAAATCTTTAACGGCAGCAAATCTTTCAGCAACCCAGGCACCCTCATATAAACATTTTGCCAAATCTAACAGAGGTTTAAAATCAACAGGGACAATTTCAGCCCCAGAGGCTTTAAAAACTTCGATTGCCTTTGCATAAATTTTTGGATTTTCTTCATCACCAAACCATAAACCTGTAAAATCAATTGGAACAGCAATTTTAGTTTTAACAGGATAACTCTTTTTTGGATTTGCAGGTAATTCTCTTGAATATTCACAATTTTCTAAATCAGGTTGAGCACAAATAGAGAATGCCAATTGAGCATCATTTAAGTTTAAGGCAAAAATAGAAGGACAATCAAGTGATTTACAAGCAGGAACAATACCAGCTGTTGAAAATGCACCAACTGTTGGTTTTAAACCAATTAAATTGTTTAAAGCAGCAGGAACTCTACCAGAACCAGCAGTATCAGTACCAAGAGCAATTGGGACGATACCTCTACCAACAACAGAGGAAGAACCAGCAGAAGAACCACCAGAAACGTGTTTATCAGAGAAAACACAAGGGGTGACACCATATGGAGATCTCGTACCAACTAAACCAGTTGCAAATTGATCCAAGTTAGTCTTACCAATAATGATAGCACCTTGATCTCTTAAACAAGAAACAACTGATGCATCACAATGAGGCATATAAGAAAAAGATGGACAAGCTGCAGTTGTTGCAAATCCAAAGGCATCAATGTTATCCTTAATGGCAATTGGAACACCATATAATTTAAGTGATTTTTTATCAGATTTTGATTGTAAAATTTTCCATTGATGCTTCAAGTTGTCTTCAGTGGCAATAGAAATCCAAGCAGGATCTTCAGGTGCAGTTTTAAGAGATTTGACAAGATTCAAAAGATTGTTAAAAGCTTCATATGGGGTTGTTTCTTTGTTAAAGGAGACCCAGTCATTAACGGTCCAACCAAGGGTATTCATCGTTGATACTCTTCTGTGAATTAAGAAAATGTTAGTAATTTAATAGGAGATAATTAAATAAATGAAATTAATTTAACATACTAATAATAACAATCAGAGATCAAAAGTAAAATAATAGAGATTAGTGGGTAAATCAAAAAAGTATGGTATATAAGTTAATCTTATTTAAAAATAAAGTGACACAATCAAGTAAAAGTGTGAGAGTAGAGATTTTAACCAGAAAGTCACCTTTTTAAAATAATTTGTTCAAAGTAAAAGTTCAAGGGGGAAGGTTAACTTTTATATATGCAAATAAACGGAATCATTTCAATCCGCGTCAAGATAAAAAAAAAAAAGCAGATGTATCGGAGAAAGCCATTTGTTGCATGCATAACTCGTTTTTTTTCATTTTTTTTTTTAAATTTAAATAGTTGAACTTGATTAAATGTTTAATTTTAATTTTTAGTCTAATTCAACTATTTAATATCTATAATTTATATTAAATACGTCTTTTCTTCTCAATAATTGTGAGCTTTATTCTTTTTAAACTTCGCCGTGGAAATCGCCGAGATCCACTTATCAATTCGGCGCGCCGAAAGGCCATTTGGGTCACGTGACACGAGAAACTCCGGTGATGAAGTATTTGGAGATGAAGCTGTTGAATGTTGTGCCTATATACGAGAATGACTTGTATTTGAATGATTTACGTTTGAATAGTTAAGAAATTATACTACATTTGTATTAAATTAGACGTTGCCTAGTGTGTCAGCCAGAAAAGAAAATAGAAAACAGATAAAACAATCGGATCGCAGGAATTGATGAGGTTCCTGTCAATGAAGGTGGCAGTTTACCCCGCTCCACGATTGATCATTACCAGTTGGAAGAAATTTTTAAATGAGTTTAAAAGCAATATCAAAGTAATGTTGAATTGTTAATTTTACAATAATTCATAAATTAACTAGCTCTCGTCATTCTCTGATTTTTACAGCTAGGTGACATCACCCGAGTGGCATTTACGGAGTGTAAAATTTAATTTGAATTTGAATTTGAATTTCAATTGCATGGAACAAATATGACTAACAGCTAATGTGAAAACAAATGTTTAGCATTAAGTTATAAATAAATAAAAGAAAAGAATTTGGAATTATTGAAAGGCATCTAAAAAAACCTGGTGTACGGGTTTTTACATGTGAAATACGATAAATGCAGGAATTGTCCGGTGGCAAAAGGAAAAAAAAAAAAAGCACAAAAACTTGAAATATTTTTTCCTTAATAATAATAAAGAAACAAAAAGCTAAAATTAAGTACTCTTAGTCAATTTATTAACAAACATGCACACATTAATTTCTCATTTACACTTTAACAAATAAAATAAATAAATAAAGCGCGAAAACATAAAAAAAAAAACAACTCACGAATTTGTTTGTGTTTCCAACTGCTGGATTATCTTCTTCTTTCAACAACGCTGGGCCACACGCCGCTTTCTTTTCTTTTCTAAATCAATTCAAAAAAAAAAACAACTATAAAATAACAACAGAATAAACTCTGTATAGACAAAAAAGAAATTGTTTTGTTTTGTTTTTAATCTTTAAATTACTTCTCTTTGCTTAATACCATCTTGCCACTGACACGCATCCAATTGTTATCTTTTCTAATTAATAATGATTAAAGGCAGTTTTGTTGATACATTGCCACATCAGCTTAGAGACTTTATCATGAATGTCGAAGCTCCACAAGCATCAACATCAACATCAACATCAACATCAACAGCCGTTGCCAATTCAAATGTCACCCCATATCCACAGGTAGACACCTATGCACAAAATTTTATTTTAGATAAATTAAAAGAACAGAAAGGAATTATTTTCTCTGAAATAAATGAAATTCAATTGAGATTATTTGATGTTGATTCAACGTTAAATCCTAATGAATTTGATCAATTAACGAAAAAATTAGACCCAATGTCAAAAATTATTTTATGTGAAAAGATTAAATTAATATATGGATTTCATTCTCTAACCTCATTTATTATTAGACTTGTTAATATTTTAAATTTTTCAACATTTTTTTCAATTTTTGATATAACTTCCAATATTAAATTATATGGATTTTATAGTTTAAATTATAAAAATCCTGTTGAAATTTTAGTTAAACAAATAAGGCATGATTTATTTATTGTTAAATCATTCAAAGAATTTACAATTCAAGAAATGAAAAAGGAACATGACTTTCATTTACCATATAAAGAATTTAAACGTTTAAATTTAAACGAGGGTAATTTAGTCGTTGTTAAAATTTTATTTAAAAATGAACAAAAGCCAATTGATTTATCATTAATCAAGCCATTATTACCAAAAATTAAAATGTTGCATTTATCATTAGAAAATGAAAATAAATTAAAACCATTTAATGAATTAATTGATGAATATGGTAAAGAATTAAAATATTTAAAATTTGGTGTTAATAGAGGTATCTTTAAAAAGATACCATTAAAAAATAACATTGAAACTTTAAAATTAGTTAATATTGATAATTTAAATTTTATTAATGATTTAAAAAGTTGTTCTTCATTAGATGTTTTCTTTGATAATTGGGAATTGAGAAAAAATTGTGATATTAAATTTCAAGATAATTTTATTATTAAATTTGATATTTCTCAACAAATTCACAATTTAAAAGTTTTAAATATTTTTCACACTTATTTAAATTCAAAAGATTTGAATAAGTTAAAATTATTCCCAAATTTAACACATTCAAAGATTAGTTATGTTATTTTAGACAAAGAAGGATTTGATATGAGTGAATGTAAAAAATTACAAGAATTAAAAATTCATTTTACATATGCTAAAACTTATGAAGAAACAATGACAATGACAACATCAGCAACAACAAAATCTTTAAATCCTGATGCAACAAATATTCAATGGCCACCAAATTTAAAGAAACTTTCAATTACAATTCATAACATTAAAAATTTAGTTCAAAATTTTTCAATAAGATTAAATATTTTAAAAAAAATTGCAAAGCCATTACCACCGTCAATTATTGATTTATGTATTGATATTAGTTATGATACTGGTGGATCAGGACCTGAAATGTATTCAATTTCAAGGGATGATATTTTAAAAATTTCAAATTTAATTAATATAATACTCACTGAAAATTTAGAAAATTTAAAATTAAAAGGTATTTCAAGGTACAATTATAAAATTGGTAAGCCATTAATTTTTTCTGCAATTAATTTTCCTAAATCTTTAAAATTATTATCTTTAAATGATTTCATTTTAGATTATAATTTTACAACTTTGCCAAATTTAAAAAAGCTTTATTTTGAGCATTCACTATTTGATACAGACTTTAAATTGCCAGATTCAGAAGAAATTTTAATTGAGAAATGTACATTTAAAGATTTATCATTTGTTCCAATTAGTAGTAATAAAGTTGAATTTAAAATGTGTACATTTAGGAAAATTCCATCATATAATGGACCAATTGATAATATGGTTATTAATAATTGTAGAGTTATGGAGCAACCAACTAATAATATATTTCAATTTCAACAACAAATTCAAAACAATAAGATAAATTCTCAAATGCCAACAAGGGCTCAGTCATTACCATTCATTAATGATTATCAAATTCAAGCATATCCAAATTCAGCAATTTCCCAATCACAGTCACAGTCACAGTCACAGTCACAGGCGCAATCGCAATCACAATCTCAATCGCAATCACAGTCACAATCTCAATCACAATCTCAAAAGCATCAGATGCAGCAATCAATGCAACAGCGTCATCATAGATCATCAGCATCATCTCAACCACTACAGACACCATTGCAGCTACAATCACAACCGCAATCACAAATACCACCACAACAAATGATGTTCCAGTCAACGAGTTTGTCGAATTATAATTCTGCAGATGCGACACCATTGGCTGATACCATTGATTTATTTGGAGATTTAGATTTACAATTTGGGAATTTAGGATTACAGGGATCAGGTAGTGGATTTTTAACACAAGCTAGTAGTCCATTACCATTAGATTTTGGATCAATACTTGGTCGTTTTGGAGGTGAAGAAAATATTGATTGGGAGCATAAAAGAAGAAATTGAATCTTTGTAAATCTTTTTTTTTTTTGTATTATTATTATTATTATTATTATTATTATTATTAGTAATGCTTTTACAGTTGTGTGGAAAGTATTGTCGAATTAACACTTTGAGCAGTGTGTGTACATTTTTTTTCTCGCAGTAACCCACACAACACACTTCACTCTGATAAAGGGTACCGTGCCATAAGCCACATGTCCGTTATTTTAGCCTCTGCTGGATATGATCATACCATTAGATTTTGGGAGGCATTAACAGGAGTTTGTTCACGTACAATTCAACATACTGATTCACAAGTTAATAGATTGGCATTAACATTTGATAAACGTTATTTAGCAGCAGCTGGATCTAAAAAGGTTAGATTATATGATATAAATTCAACTAATCCATCACATGTAACTCAATTTGATGGACATACAAATAACGTTACCTCATTAGCATTCCAAGCTGATAATAGATGGATGGTTACATCATCTGAGGATGGTACAGTTAAAGTTTGGGATGTTAGAGCTCCAAGTGTTCAAAGGGAATATCGTCATTCAAGTGCTGTTAATGAAGTTGTAATTCATCCAAATCAGGGTGAAGTTATAAGTTGTGATTCAACAGGTTTAGTTAGAGTTTGGGATTTAGGTGAAAATAAATGTACACATGAATTATTAACAAGTGAAGATATTAGCGTTGAAAGTATATCAGTTGGTAGTGATGGTTGTAAACTTGTTGCTGGTAATAATAGAGGTGATATATATGTTTGGGATATGGAAAGTGGTGTTGATTCAACAGTTATTAATACTGGTGTTACATTTAAAGGTCATAGTAAATATATTACTAGAGTTTTAATTAGTGGAGATTGTAGACATTTGGCAACTTGTTCAGCTGATCATACTTGTCGTGTTTGGAATTTAGATGGTGGACTAGAAACAACTTTAAGGGGTCATCAAAGATGGGTTTGGGATTGCGCATTTAGTGCCGATAGTGCCTATTTAGTTACAGGTTGTAGTGATCATTATGTTAGGTTATGGGATTTAGGTACAAATGAAACGGTAAGACAATACAATGGTCATAATAAGGGTGTTACATGTGTAACTTTGAATGATGTTTGATTTATTGAATTCATAACAGTGTAAAATATTAATTTTGAAAAAGTAAATAGTAATTTTAAGGATTTTTATAAAAATAAAATTATCTTCCAATCTAGTGCAATTAAGTATGGTCAAAGAATTGTAGGTGTTTATGAACACTGTTATCTCAGATATAAGTAATTGACAATCTAGCAAGTTAAACAAACACTTTAAAACAAATTTAGTATATGATAAAATTATTGGTAAAATTTATAGAGGCTCGAGTTGAAAAGGTTACTCTGGTGATTTTTCGTTTTGCATTTTTGATCCAAATTGTATATTTTTTTTTTTGCATTGTGCATTTTTTTTTCTAGTAATTTTTGTTAAATTGATAAATGCAGCAAAATGAAGGTAAAGCCCCAGTTTATTTCAACTCATAGGGAATCTATTTTTAAACTATACAGAGAATTAGTAAGACTTACATTGAGATTACCCAATGATAAAGACTGTTATTTGTCATTGTTAAAATTAAGAAAAAAATTTAGATTGCATAGTGATGAATCAAACTTTAAATCAATTCAGTCCTTGATTAATGATGCCATTGAACATCACAAAGTGTTATTAAATAAATCCATAAAAAATGATGTTAACTCAGTAAATGAGAAAAACAATCCCCCGTTATCATTATCATTGCCTAAATCAAATGGAAAAATTGATAAAAGACTAAAGGGGACAATACCTTTGCAAACGTTTAAAAAGGTAAATCTTTCACATACAGATAAACCACTTCGATATCACAGAATTTCAGGATTGTCATTAATAAGATTATCCATGCCGTGGAACAGAGATTTAAGAGTCTTGTCGCATCGTGAAATCGGCCTTTTGCGAGAGGAATATGATTTGTTGAATATTCAGGTTAATTTTAAATGGGGTTGGATTTCAGAGGAAGAGTCTAAATGGGAAAAATTAATGAATGAACCAAATGATGGCTGGGATTTTGTTGAGGTTGAATATAATACAGTTACTAAAAATAAATTAATGAGGCTGGATAAAAGAGCACAAGAATGGAATTCAGTTATGAAATCTGTTGATCCGTATGTTAATCAATGGATTGAAGAATCAAATAAAATTAGAAGTGAAAATGTTAAACTATTACATGAAAACGTTAATGTTGAAGATGAATGGCTTCATAGATCAGATGCTCATGAGTGGCTCTATGCAGCTGGATTAGGCAAGCTTAAAAGGGGAATAATCAACAACAAGCATAATAATTAATCACAAGTGGAATAATAATTAATAGATTTACCTTATTAATAACATATGATAGAATAAATAAATATAAATATATAGACAAAATTTACAAATCATTTCTGGTGATTTTTCTGACATCCAAAGGTTCCTCGGTTAGAGTTTTTGGACCTGTAAATGGTTCACAATCTTGTCTTCTGTTAGTACCAACCTTTGGGACCTTACCCTGTTTAAAACTAGCCAAAACAGCTTCAACTTCTTCCTTAGTTTGTAAATCTTCAAAGAAATCATCATTAACTTGAATCATTGGAGCATTTGAACATGCACCTAAACATTCAACTTCTTCTAAACTGAAAAGGCCATCCTTTGAAATTTCACCAGGTTTAAGGTTAAGATCTTTCATAATAGTTTCCATAACCATATCACTATTACAAAGTTGACATGGGGTAGTTGTACAAACTTGAACGTGGTATTTACCAACAGGCTTTCTTTGATACATGGTGTAAAATGTTGCAACTTCATAAACACGCATTGGTGGCATATCAAGCATTTTAGCAACATAATTCATGGCACTGATAGAGGTAAAACCTTCTTGTCTTTGAGCTAAATCAAGAAGAGGCATACAAGCACCCTTCTTATATTGTGGTGGATATTTGGCAATGATTGCATCAGCTCTACTCAAGTTTTCCTTTGAAAATGTAAAAATATCACTTTGAGAATTCTGTAGTGTATCTCTATGAACTGAAACAATATGAGAGTTACGAGAAAAGAGCAAACGACGAACTGGCAAGCCACGGGAGAGCATCTTCTTTCAAAGGTTTTCTTGTTGGTTGTTCCAACTTGAGCGGGGTCAATTTTTTTTTCTTTCCCACACTAAGAAAAACATCCGTGCACCATCGCATGCGCCACACAAAATCGGTACCTGTGGCGCAGTCAGATCTGAGATTCTGTAAATACAAACAAAGCAAAGCAAAGCAAAACAAAGCAAAGCAAAACAAAACAGATGCAACCAATTCCTTCAATTCCAGGAGTAACTTTTGGCCAGACATTAGGAACGGGCTCTTTTGGATGTGTGAAATTGGCAAAAAAATCTTCAAAACTTTTGGCTGTTAAATGTATTAATTTACAACAGGCCCAAGCAAAAGGGATAACTAGAAAGGATATTATTAAAGAGGCTAAAATTCATCATATGGTTAGTAAAAATAAAAATATAATTACACTTTATGATTTTACAATGAGTGAAAAATCAGAGTGGGCATTATTCGCCATGGAATTAGCATCACAGGGTGAATTATTTGATAAAATTGAACCCGATATTGGATTAAATTCAGTTATTGCAAATTTTTATACAATTCAATTATTAAATGCAATCAATTGGTTACATATTAATGGTGTCGTTCATCGTGATGTTAAACCTGAAAATTTAGTACTTGATGATGGATGGAATTTAAAGTTAACAGATTTTGGATTGGCAACAGTTATTAGAGTTAAAGATAAAGATAAAGATAAAGATAAAGATAAAGACAAGAATAAAGACAAGGATAAAACACCAAAGAGATTATTATCAAAAATTTGTGGTTCTCCACCATATGTTGCACCAGAAGTTGTCAAGGGTAAATATGATGGTGAAAAATCTGATGCTTGGGCAATTGGTATTGTTTTATTTGTTTTATTAACGGGTACAATACCATGGGAAATGCCAACAATTGATAATGATGACTATTTGGAATATATTAAATTGAATGGTAAAGTAGTAACTGGTGCTTGGGGTAGAGTTGATATTAAAGATTTGGGCATACTGAGGAAACTCATTTGTATTGACCCCCAACAAAGATCCTCAGTTGAAGATGCACTTAATATGAGTTGGTGTAAAAATAATGAATTAATGAATTATAATGATGGATTATGTAAAGATGGTAAAAAATTGGCAGTTAAATTAATGGTGGGGCTATACGTTGGACTGGGTGATTTAGATTATGAAAAGGCAACACAGGCAACCCAAGCAACTCAGGGATTATATAGTATACCCAAAAGAGAAATTGGCACTCAACAACAAATAAGGAAAAATAATGGTAAAGATGGATTTATGAGTCAAGTTATTGATAACAGTGGTAAAAATAGGAAAAGAAGGAAAATAATTGGCGATGAAATGAAATTAATAAGCATGGATCCTGCATTTTGGCAATTTGGATTGGATGATCTATCAAAGGATAAAAGAGAAGAAATTATTAGAGAAAAATTAGATAAATTTGGTAGATTTGACATTATGACAAGATTCTTTTCATTTCATGAGATGGAAGATGTGATAGCGATCATTTTAGAAGTTTTAGCTCAATTAGGTGTACATGGTGGTAATGACTGGTCAGGTAATAATGTTTCATTTAAACTTAATTTATTAGATGATAATGGTATGAAATTATCAGGTGAAATAAAAATTAAAAAGACAAAATTTTGTAAAGTTGAATTTAAAAGGCATAAAGGTGATCCATTAGAATGGCGTAAATTATTTAAAAAAGTGACAGTTTTGTGTAGAGACATTGTTTATTGCCCCCAATAAGGTTTATTCCTTATATTTATATTTATATTTATATTCTTAATTATTTAGCATGCATTTTCGCACAATTTCACCTTTCTGCTTCCTTGTTACAACGAAATGGTTCAGCTTGATCATATTGATCCCTCAGAGGATACTTTTCGTATTTTACTTACAACTGATAATCATGTGGGATATTTAGAGTCAGATCCAATTAGAGGTCGTGATTCTCATAATACCTTTACAGAAATTTTAAATGTTGCCAATGAAAAAGAGGTGGACTTTATCTTACAAGCGGGTGATTTATTCCACACTAATAATCCATCCTTGACATCTTATCATCATGTGGCTAAAGTTATTAGAGAAAATTGTTTAGGATCCAAACCAATTGAATATCAATTACTATCTGATCCTGGTGAATCATTAAGTACAAATTGGCCAATAGAATTTGATCCAAATATTAATGTTGGATTACCCATTTATGCAATTTCTGGTAATCATGATGATGCAACAGGTGAAGATATGTTATCTCCATTGGATTTACTTGCAGAGGCAGGTTTATTAAATCATTTTGGTAAAGTTGAAAATGAACATATTACAATTCATCCATTGTTATTTAATAAAGGTAATACCAACTTAGCATTATATGGTATGGGCAATGTTAAAGAGGAAAGATTAATGAAAACAATGTCTAATGGTGATTTAACATTTTTAGAACCAGCTGAGGGTGATTGGTTCTCAATTTTTGCATTGCATCAAAATCATGTTCATAGACCAGGTGTAAAAGTTGTTGAAGAGGGTAGTTTACCACCATTTTTAGATTTTATTTTATGGGGTCATGAACATGATATTAGGAAAGGGGTTAATGATATATCTGATAGCTTTGTTTTGCAAGGTGGTAGTAGCGTTGCAACAAGTTTAAGTGAAGGCGAATCAGGAGATAAAATGATTTGGTTATTATCAGTTAGAGGTAAAGATTTTGCATTGGAATCAATTAAACTTAAAACTGTGAGACCATTTGTATTTAGTGATGTTAGTCTAAAGGCAAATGGTGTTGATTATGATCAGAAAAGTATGCTCAAATGGTTGATCAAACAAGTTGAATTTTTAATTGCAAAGGCCAATAAAAAGGGTAATGGTGATATGTTGCCTTTAGTTAGAATGCGTGTGGACTATAGTGGTGGATATGATATGGAAAATACAAGATACTTTTCTAATAGATTTGTTGGTTTAGTGGCAAATATAAACGACGTTGTTACTTATCATCAAAAGAAGCGTAAACAATTGACATTTTCAAATAGTAATAATGAATCAATAGATAAAGAAATAGATGATATTGAACAAAATGAAGAAAATAAACCAGAAGAAATTGTTGAAATGATTAAAGACGAAATAGGCGAGTTGATTATGTTAAATAAGGATACCTTTGCCACAACTTTGGAACGTTATCTTCACGATGGTAAAGGTCTGGGAGATTATGTAAAGAAAGAAGAAAAAATATATTCTGACATTTTAGACAAATTAGAAATAACAGAAGTTGAAGATACAGTTGGATTACGAAAAAGACTAACGACAATGACCAAACAACTAGGTAAACAAATTCAATTTGCTGAGCAAAATACGTGAAAATTTATACTTTTAAATAAAATTGAAAAAAAAAAAAAAAACTCCGCGTCGCGTTTTTTTGTCAAAAAAAATGAAAACTCATCTCCAAAAGAAAAACAACTTGAGATGGGCCTCTTTAAAAATCTTAAGGAGTTATTCCATAATATAACTACCAAGGATCATTATGCTCCATATAATCCTACTGGTACTACATCCAAAAATACCACTCCATTAGCCACTCCAAGAGGTTCTTCTACTAATCTGCCTGCCACAGCGCCACAACCTTACAGACCTGGTCAGCGTACCCAATTGCAAAATGATTCTTCAATTGAATTAGGCGGATATGGTGATACTGAACCAATTCCTGAATTGTGGGATAGATTGGATAACTGGTTAGAAGAAAACTTACCAGAATATGGTGATGAGTTAGAAGATGGTGCCACCGAAAATGATTTAAATGCGTTTGAATCTGATTTGGGTATTCAATTGCCATATGAATTTAGATCAAGTTTTTCTATTCATGATGGTCAAGTTGGTTTAGGTAAAGTTAGAGGTCTTGTTTATGGTCTTGTTTTAATGGATTTAGAAAGTATTGCCGCCGAAGTTGGATTTTGGCGTAAGGCATTGAACAAATTAAAGAATTTAGAAGCTGAAGGCAAACTTGGTAGTGCTGGTATTGGCTTACAAGATAGTGTTCCTAAAGATTGGATTAAAGCAGTTTATTACAATGATGCTTGGATTCCTTTTGTTAAGGATAATGTTGGTAACAATTTAGGCTTAGATTTATCACCTGCTGAAAAGGGTAAAAGAGGTCAAGTTATTTTATTTGGTAGAGAATTTGATCAAAAAATTGTTGTTGCTGAAAGTTTTGGCCAATGGTTAAAAATGTTAGTTGAAGATTTAGAAAATGGTAACTGGTATTTGGATGACGTTGAAGAAAAATTAGTTTTCAAAGACTCCCAAGGTGAGAAGAGTTATTTTAATATTTTAAAGGAAAGAGGTTTGCAAAAGGGTAGAGAAATTGACGGTAGCGTTAGAGAAGAACCAGTTGTTAAAGATACTGATCTTGTTAGAGGCAGTGAAAGATTAATCAATCCAAAGGGTAGAACTCAGAAAAAGACAGGCACAGAATCATCTACACCTATTGCAGGTAAAAGAAATGTGAGTAAGGAGATGATTTTGAATAACGACTCTTTTGTTGTCGAAGAAGATGAAGAAGATGAAGAAAAGGTTAAAGAACCTGTTGTTGATGAATCAGTCGAAGAAAAGGCTGAAGAGCCAGTTGTTGAAGAAAAGGCTGAAGAGCCAGTTGTTGAAGAAAAGGCTGAAGAACCAGTTGAAGAAAAGGCTGAAGAACCAGTCGTTGAAGAAAAGGCTGAAGAACCAGTTGTTGAAGAACCAGTTGAAGAAAAGGCTGAAGAACCAGTTGTTGAAGAACCAGTTGAAGAAAAGGCTGAAGAACTTGTTGAAGAACCAGTTGTTGAAGAAAAGGCTGAAGAACTTGTTGAAGAACCAGTCGTTGAAGAACTTGTTGAAGAACCAGTTGTTGAAGAACCAGTTGAAGAAAAGGCTGAAGAACTTGTTGAAGAACCAGTTGTTGAAGAAAAGGCTGAAGAACTTGTTGAAGAACCAGTCGTTGAAGAAAAGGCTGAAGAACCAGTCGTTGAAGAAAAGGCTGAAGAACCAGTTGTTGAAGAAAAGGCTGAAGAACCAGTCTCTACAGATGCAGATGTTAGTGCTGATGCAGAAGAAGACGCTGATGAGACTACTGAAGCTGCTGAGACTACTGAGACCGTCACAAATACCAACAACAATTCATCGTCTTCTAAAAATAAAAAGAAGAAGAACAAGAAGAAGAAGGGTAAGAAATAATGTCCATAAATGAATTCTAAATAGATCTATATAAATACATATATTTAACACAACACAATATATATTAAAACTAATTTGCGATGTGTGTTTGTTTGTTTGTGTGTGTTTTGGTGAAACACATTAAAACGCGACGTGCGATAACCAATTTTTCTCCCGCTTTATGGACAAACCAGCTAAAAATCGTAACATCATTGCCAGTCATTACCAAATAGCCCAGAAGATTGGTGAGGGGTCATTTGGTATTATATTTAAAGGTTATGATTTACTTAGAAGCAATCAACCAGTTGCCATCAAATTTGAATCTCGTAAATCTGATGCCCCGCAACTTAAAGACGAATTTAGGGCCTATAAAATATTGAATTCAGCTTTAAATAAACATTTAAAAAATCCTAGGGATAATAACCATTACATATCAACAGAAGGAATCCCCAAGGTTTATTATTTTGGTCAGGAAGGTTATTATAATATTTTAATTATTCAGCTGCTTGGCCCATCCCTGGAAGATTTATTTGAATGGTGTGGACGAAAGTTTTCACTAGGAACTGTTGCTGCGATTGCCATTCAAATGATTGAAAGACTACAATTTTTACATGAAAATAATTTAATTTATCGTGATATCAAACCTGATAATTTTTTAATTGGTCCAAATGGAGATGACAACACCGTTTACATGGTTGACTATGGTATGGTTAAACAATATAGAGATCCGGTGACACATCAGCATATCCCTTATAGGGAACGTAAAAGTCTAAGTGGGACAGCAAGATATATGTCTATTAATACTCATTTAGGAAGGGAGCAATCACGTCGGGATGATCTAGAAAGTTTAGGCCATGTTTTTGTTTATTTTTTGAAAGGCGAATTACCATGGCAAGGAATGAAGGCTCCGACTAATAAACTTAAGTATGAAAAAATTGGCGAACGTAAAATTCATATAGGAGTTGATGAATTATGTAAAGGTTTACCAAATCAGGTTGCAGAATACATGAGCTTAGTTAGAGGGTTAAAATTTGATGAAGAACCTGATTATGAAAGATATATTGAGTTGTGGAAAAGTGTGGGCGTTGGGGAATATGATTGGACAAAATTAAATAATGGTGAAGGATGGAGTTGGGGTAAGAATAAAAAGATTAATTTAAATGGCTATGGTAGTGGTATGAAAAGAGCTCAACGTAAAGTCAGCACAGTTGAAAGGCGAAAGGAAGTTGATGAAAGAACACGATTAGTAGAACCCCAAGAAGAGGTTGCCGAGGCTACCTGTTGTGGAGGTTGGTGCTGTTGGTAATGTAGACTATAATAAATCTTATCTGAGATAAGTAAAAGGCGCTCGTTTTGGGATATTTTTCTATCTTTCTTTATAATGGCATTATATAAACTATAAAAGAAATTGTAAAAAAAAACCAAAAATTAATTACAATTTACCACCCTTGGCCTTTCTAATAGCTTGTTCTAAATCAGCAAGCAAATCTTCACCTTCTTCAATACCCACACAGATTCTAACTAAATCTTCAGGGAATTCTCTTTCTTCTCTAGTTTTCTTGTCAATACTAGCGTGTGACATCTTACATGGTAAACTGATAAGAGAATTGACAGCACCAAAACTGACAGTGGTACTAAGTAATTTAGTGTTGTTAACAATAGCTTCACTAAATGGTAAATCACCAGTTTCAAAACTCAGAACGGCACCAGCACCTCTACATTGCTTGAAATGTAATTCGGCATTTTTGTAACCTTTTAAACCTGGATATCTAACCTTCAAACCTTTAGCTTCCAAAAATTCAGCAATCATTTGAGCATTCTTTTGCTGTCTTTCAACACGAATTGATAAGGTTTTCAAACCTCTAATTAAAAGCCAACTGTCAAATGGTGCCAAACCAGAACCAATAGAATTAATGACAAAGTATAAATCTTTGAAAATCTTTTCAGAATTTGTTGCTAAAATACCAGCCATAATATCATGATGACCATTTAAAAATTTTGTGGCACTTTCATATTGAATATCAACACCTAATTCAAGTGGAGACATTAATAATGGTGTCATCATAGTGTTATCAAAAACAACCAAACAATCTGGGTTGACCTTGTGTGCATGATCAGCAATAGTTTTCACATCAACAATATTAATTAATGGGTTAGTTGGTGATTCTAATAAAACCATTTTAGTTTTTGCAGTAATCTTAGACAACATTAAAGCAGTGTTGGTTGTATCATAATGCTTAACATCAACGTTTCTTTTGTTTTTAATGAATTGTAGTAATCTATGAGAGCCACCATATAAATCTTCACCAGCAATTAATTCACTACCTGGTGCAATTTGTTGAACAACAATATCCAAACAAGACATACCAGAGTTAACAGCCAAAACATGCTTACATCCAATAATACGTTCTAAGTGATTCTGTAAGGAGGTACGAGTTGGATTACCAGAACGAGTATAATCATACTCTCCTGGATCATCAAGAGATTGTGCTTTAAAAGTGGAAGAAAGATACAAAGGTGGGATAGATGCCTTCAATGCATCTTTATGGTTGGTATTGACACAACGAGTGTTGATATGATAGCTCATTTTCGTTAAGTTCTGATAAAGAGCAAATTGATGACTCTTTTCTTTTTCTATCAGCGCGCAGTTTATATAAACCAAATCTGACGTTTCTTTTTTATGATAAGTGTGGCTTTTTAATCTTTTACACAGTTTAGACGGGGATAATTGTATAGTTTAAAGTAAAACATCTTCTAAATTAACGACCCAGTCTGAATCAACAGGTCTGTAAATCCAAATTTCACCCTTTTGTAATTCTTTCAAATTAATAATTCCCTTTGCAACAACTTTAACTCCGTTAACATTTTGATGCAACACATTAATTTCATCGTTTCTAACAGAAACAACAATAGCAGTATGATCAGGATCCCCATATGTACACCAACCGTTACTATTTTCAAAGAGACACTTTTTAAATTGTAAAATGTCACCTCTTTTGACATTTTCAATCTTTCTAATTATTTGATCGTCTCTTCTGTATTCAATTTCGGCACCATGAACAGTTGCGGTACTGACAAATGCATGTCCTCCACATCCTCTGCTCAATGCATCTCTGGCTAATGTCCAACACTCACCATCACCAACAGTTTTTCCAAGTTTAACTTCACACCAATTGGCCACATGTTCACCATATTTTTCATGTCCTGATTGCAGTTGTTGTTTGCTCACTTTTGGTGGTGGGATAAAGCTTAAAGATTGGGATATGGCATTAATAGATTCCTTTGACAATAAAGTATCCTTTTTCCATGAGAGTTTCAATTTTGCTGTAGCTAAATCTGACAATCTAACAGCATATGTCCTGAGCTCATGAGTGCTAGTGTAGCCAAAGGAACATTGAATTGGCTTATTAACAAAACACGCAGGCATTTTATTTAAACTAGAATCAACAAACCATAATGTTTCTAATTCAAGATCTAATTTTGGTTCCTTCCATGCATTAATACGTGGTGTTGGTGGAGGCGGTGGAGCACTAGAGCCACTACTAGCGCTTATTCGTGATGGTGGTGGCAATGGAGGACTAGACTGTCTGGAAGACGGAGGAGAAGCTGCTGCAATATCAGAAGAAGAAAATACAGCTAATTTTGGTTTTGGAGCAATCATTGGTTTAGGTTTTGATGGAATTGCAGGCTTTGATTTGGCTAAAGCCTCAGATTTTGGCTTCAAGGCAGATGGCAATGGTCCATTTTTTATTGGAGAAACAGACGGTCTAATCGGCTTCATGTCTTCCATGTTTTGTTTTTTTGAAGGTTGATTTCTTCTAATAGGCAATGGAGGTCTATCCTCGTCAATACTGATGTCAGCATCCTGAAACAGCACACGTGTTTCAGAGAGTTCTTCTTCATTTAAGTTCATTTGTCTCATAATTTTATCCCATCCATCATTTTTACTGTTATTGGTCAAGAGCATAGGTGATACAGCCGATTGTTGATTAGGTTTAGATATGTTATTAGTGGATGACAAATTATCTCTTGAACGACTATTAAATTTGGATTCCCTAGCCTTCCAGTAATCGTCATTACTATCACCATCTAATTCTAAACGAGACGTACTATTCTTAATCTTTTCCTTCATTTTACCGAATTTAACAATGCCTTTATCTAATCTGTCTTTGCCCATCAACTTCGCTTTATCAAATAATAAAGAGGAAGATCCTAGTGATTCATTATCATTTAATGGCATAATTGGAGGTCTTTGAGGGGTATGTACACGGCGCATTGGTAAGTCAGGTGGATTTTCATCAGATTCATTATCACTGTAATATCTACCACTTGATGATTTCTTTGGAGAAATAAAACTAGGACGTTCATCATTATCTTTTGAAAGAATAGGTTTACGACTAGGTCTTGTTGGTAATGGAGGATTGGACTCAAAATTTTCTTCAAAAGAATGACTATCAGAAGCATCATCATCATCATCATCACTATCAGAATTAATATTCTTCGTATCTTTACCATTGGTGTTTTCAGTTTTAAGTTGTTCTCTACGCAGGCGTGGATGCACTGCTGGTGGTATTTTTTTTTGGTTTAAAGAATCTATCTTTTCCTTTTCTTGAAATGTAGAATTATCACTACTATTTGGCTTCAATTCTCCTCTACGAGGATGCAATGGAGGTGGAGGTAGATTTCTTGTTGGTTCAGTGTGAACTGGTTCGTTATCATCAGCATTAGATTGAAAATTTTCAGTTTTTGATTTTGTAAATGCTGATAAACTGGCACTTTTAGCAGGCTTAACAGGTGGCTTAGGTTTAGCCTTGTTTAAATCCATTACCTTGAAATGGTTGAATCGAGCGGTGTGTGTCGTTAAGATCACAACGCGCTCACATGATCTCATCTTACCAAACTAACTTCCAAGTAATTTACTGACATTTATATTTTAGTTTCTCTTTTTTTAATGTATGTATATATATATATAAAATTCAATTACTATTTAGGTTCCACATTATATCTCAACTTAATACCCATTGCTGCTAATTCACTATCCAAATACTTCAAAACGAATGGGACTGCAACCATACCAACATTACTACCACCTTGGAACCATTTACCGCTACCATCAACCCAAGCATCTAATCCTGCTTCTTCCTTCTTAATTTGAACGGCACATCTTCTACATCTCAATTCACTTGAAACACCCACACTTGGCATACTAGCTTGAACGGATAATAATCCACCACATTCTTTACAAACAGGTGAGTGACAGTAATCTGAGCAATTGAGTAATCTATCTTGTAATAAATATGAGGTACCATGACCAATTAATGCATCTCTTTCCATTTCACCAACACGAATACCACCATGTCTTTTACGACCCTTAACAGGTTGCATTGTTAGTGTATTAACAGGACCTGTTGAACGAACTTGGAATTTATCATTAACCATATGTCTTAAACGTTGATAATAGACAACACCAATGTAAATATCAACACGTAATTCTTCACCAGTAGCACCAGAATATAATGGTTCATTACCATGATAATTATAACCAGCAGCTTTTAATTGCTCACCGAAATAATCAGCTGGTGTATCAGATTCTGAGAACTTCCATGGTGTAGCATCTTGGGCAATACCATGTAATGCACCGGCTTTACCGGCTAAAGATTCAACAAACATACCAATAGTCATACGAGATGGGAAGGCATGTGGATTAATGATAACATCAGGTTGAATACCTGATTCAGAAAATGGCATATCAACTTGTGGCCATTTTCTAGAACAGACACCCTTTTGACCATGACGAGAAGAAAATTTATCACCAATTAAAGGTTGACGTGTAATTCTGTATTTGATAGAAACTGATTTTTTATCTTCATTACCACTTTCATCAGCAATTAATTTAATTTCTTCAATAAATGCAGGTTCAGAACTATGATAAGTAATAACTCTAGTTTTACCTAAAACTTCATCATAATATGCAACAATTGGATCATCTTTTTGAACAAATGATCCAATATAAGCCAAACCATCTTCATCTAAATGTTCACGCCATGATTGTGGCCATTCATCATCACCAAAACCAACGTGTTTTGTAATTGGTTCATATTTAGATTTTTTATCAGTAATTTCAACTTTTTCAACTTTATAAACAACACCATAACCAAAACCACGTTCATCAGCAGATTTATTAATAATCATAGCATCATCCATATCATAACCTGTATAAGAAATAACGGCAACAACGGCATTGGTACCATTAGGGAAATTATCCATACCATATTCATCATAAAGGTTTGCCTTAACAATTGGTGTTTGACCAGCTTGAAGTTTATAAAGTTTATTATCAGATCTATGCGCAAGTGCAACACCAGGAGTACCCATAGTTTGCTTACCCATTTGACACTGATACATATTTCTTGGAGATTGATTAAAATCTGAGAATGGTGTTAAATTAGCCAAAATTGATAAAATATTTGTTGGAGCAAATTCAACATGTGTATGAACATTATTTTCAATTTCTGATGGGATAACAGCAATATTCATAAATACTTGTTCAAATGCACCAAGAATATCCTTTTTACCAAGTGGTAAATATTTAACAGGTCTAATCATACGAGCACGACCACCAAATAAATAAAGACCTGGATATTGACCATGTCCAGATGGTGGGACATAACCAATTTCTAAATCAAGTGGGATATTATGAGTACCTTCAACTTTCCAATATCTTAAAGTATCAGCAATAATTTTACCTTGACTATGAGATGTAAAACCAATAATTTTACCATTAAGTTGAACACAACAAACATTTGGACCAGCAATGGCGGTACTAGCATGAGTTGGCTTAACACCAAGTTGATAAAGAGCAATTGGAACATCTGAAACATCTGATTCCTCAGTTTTAATTTCACATTTATGTGATAAATGATTTAATAAACCACATGGTGAACCATCAGGTGTATGAACAGGACATAAGAAACCCCATGATTCAGGTAAAAGTTTACGAACAGCAGTTGTTTTCAATTGAGCAAAGAAAGAACCTCTATGAACCATTCTAAAATGAGCAATAAAACGATGAAAGTTAATCTTTTCAGCAACGACTGTGTAACCAGAAACTTGTTGAAGATCTAATCCTGATTGAGAAACCAAATTACCAGTTGAAATAAAATATTGCATTTTTTGACCAATATTTTCATTTGTTCTTGAGAATACCCTTGTCATATACTTTCTATCATTAAAATCAACTGCCATACCACGAGATAAATCAGTTCTAATTTGTAAACGAATATTTTGAATATATTCTTGAATTTTTTCTTTAAGGATCATACCATAAAGGAAACCACCAAGTAAAATTTCTTGATGTTGGGTAGCATCAGGATTATCAGGTGAGCAATCACCAGCAACTAAAGAATAAAGCTTTCTAGCCATAAAGAGAAGCATTCTAAATTTATCAGCATTATCATTAAGATGAACAAGAACAACCTTACGAAGAATATCTTTACCAACTTCAATATCAGTTTGATCAGCACTGGCACCAAAGACAATTCTAAATTTATTACCTAAATAAGCTAAGGCTTCCTTATTTGAATTAACTTTAAAATTTTTAAATGTTCTTAAAAGCAATTCTAATCTATCAGTTAAGAAAGAATTTTCAACATCAGAACCAACGATACCATCAAAAATTTCTCTATCAGATGTTTCCACTAATGCCTTTAAAATTAAAATAACTGGAACTAAATACTCATTTTTTCTCCATGAAAATTTGAAGGTAATATTACCATCATTTAAATAATGTAAAACATTTGTCTGTGATGATTCATCAGCTCTAACAGATCTAATTTGAACACCAAAATGAGAGTAAGCTGCACCTCTATTAGCAAATGAAGGTCTAATAATTGCCATTGGATGATTTCTTCTTTGAACAATTAACATTCTAATTAATTTTTCAATACCATTAACAATGAAATAACCACCTAATTCATCAGATTCTTCTCTTGCATTAACTAATTGATCAGGTGACATACCTTTTAAATGACATCTATTAGATTGAACCATAACTGGCAAAAGACCACAATCTCTAACTTCTGATTGTTCATCACCATCGTTAATGGACCATGCAAGTTTTAAAGAAAGTTTACCTTTATAAGAAATCATTCTTTCTCTACATTCTGAAGGATAAGTATCTCTATTGGTAGTTAATTTATCTTGGAATGGAACTTCAGGTCTAGAAATTTGAACTGAATCGACTCTAATATTTAATTTATTAGGTCCAATTCTATTTGGATCAGCAACATCAAAAATAGTAGTTGTTCCTAAATCTTTAACGGCAATATTTAAAAGGCCACCACTTGGTCCTTCTGTTAAAGCATCAAATGAACCAACATGAGGTTGAACAGCTTGATATAACAAAGGGAAAGCACTCTTATCCTTTGGTGGGTTTTTAAACCTTTGTTCTCTTTCGAGAGTTCTGAATTGGGCTCTTGTCATTTCTCCTATTGGAGTTTTTCAATGTTTGAACAAAAAAAAAAAAAAAAAAAAAAAAAATTTGTAAGAATAAAATTTTTTTTGTCTTGATGTTATTAATGCGCCACAAAAATATGTGGCTGGTGCGTGTTTATCTGCTCAGCACGGAGATGTGATAAGAAAGGCTAGTTTGATCAATTTGACTTGATAAAAAGTCCACTGCCCCTTTTCTAAAATAATGGTTAGCATTTGAAAAAGGAGGACTATAAATTGAGAATTTGGAATATCTATTTAAAGAAAAATTGAAAATTGGTAATGGAATTGCACCCATTGATTATTACCTTAGAGCTCTAGATGTCCTTTGATAGATTCCATATATTAATAGATCTGTAAGATTTTGAGTATATGTATCAGGAATTATTTTTCATAATGGAACAGGGGTACACGGCACAATTTATTTTGTCACGTGTAATTTGACACACACAGTGTATGCAACGCATAAAAAGCGCCACAATTTTTTTTCCGCCTCTCTATATATTTCATGGGGGGCGATTAAGAAATCAATATTCTTTTTGAAGAGCACCACCCCCATCTTTTTTTTTTAATTTAATTATTCTGATCTCTTTTCAGGTTAGATATTATTTTGTCTAAATTAAAATTAAATTTTATTAGTAGAATTTACTGCATTTGCATTTGCATTTGTATCGTAGCTAGATGATATTAAGAATTAGTGCAATTGAACGAAACAAAAAAGCTTGCAACTTGAAAAAATAATTTTTTTTTTTTTAGAAACAAGGAAAATTCAATCAGAATGAAAAATATTTAAATAGAGATACTCATATACTTTTGACACACCAATTGCATCGAACGGAATGGGGTTATCTACAAATGTGGCGTTTAGACGTGGCGCATGAAAAAAATGAGATCGGCCCGGAATTTTTTTTTTTTTCACATGCACTGAAAAAGTTGAAATTTTGACTCACACTTTGACAACTAATTACAACCATGAAGATTTTAGACAAGTTAGAAAGGGCACATCAGGATCCAGCATCTCCTGCTACATTCTCATTTGAATATTTTACACCTAAGACTACACAAGGTGTTCAAAATTTATATGATAGAATGGATAGAATGTACCATCTTAATCCACTTTTCATTGATATCACATGGAATGCAGGTGGTAGATTATCTACTTTAACCTCAGATATGGTTAATACAACATCTACCGTTCTTGGTTTAGAAACTTGCATGCATTTAACTTGTACAAATATGCCTTTATCTTTAATTGACGATGCATTACAAAAGGCATACAATGCTGGATGTCAAAATATTCTTGCATTAAGAGGTGATCCACCACTTGATGGTTCAGAATCAACAGGTGATTTTAAATATGCCAAAGATCTTATTGCTCATATTAAAAAAAATTATGGTGATCATTTCTGTATTGGTGTTGCCGCCTACCCTGAGGGTCATCCTGAAGAAGAAGACGATGAAAAAACTATTCAATATTTAAAAGAAAAGCAAGATGCTGGTGGTAATTTTATTGTTACTCAAATGTTCTATGATGCTGATAATTTTATCAATTGGGCACGTAAAATTAAGGCAAATGGAATTAGCATGCCAATTATTCCTGGTATTATGCCAATTTCTAACTATTCAGCATTTTTAAGACGTGCCAAATGGAATGAAATTGCAATCCCACAAGAATTTATTGATAGATTGGTTTTAGTTAAGGAAGATGATGCAGCCGTTCGTGATGAAGGATGTAAACTTATCACTGAAATGTGTATTAAAATTTTAGCCTCAGGTGTTTGTAACCATTTGCACATGTACACTATGAATTTAGAAAAGTCCACTTTGATGATTTTAGAAGCATTAAATTTAATTGCTAAGCAAGAAAAGCATGCTCATCATACCGATGGTACACTTAAGCCATGGAGAAAATCACTTAACCCATCAAGAGAAAATGAAAATGTTAGACCAATTTTTTGGGCAAATCGTAAATTTTCTTACATTACACGTACCTCAACTTGGGATGAATTCCCTAATGGTCGTTGGGGCGATTCTAGATCTCCTGCATTTGGTGATATGTATGATCATGAAATCATTCGTCATTCACCATCAAAAATTTTAGCTTTATGGGGTAAGCCAGAGAGTGAATTAGACTTGGGGCACTTAATTGCCAATTATCTTGCAGATGAACTTCAATGTTTACCATGGTCTGATGGTAAGGTCACACATGAAATTGATCCAATTAAATCTGAATTAATCGAATTAAATAAAAAGGGTATTATTACGATTAATTCTCAACCAAAAGTTAACGGTAAACCATCTACTGATCCAGTTGTTGGTTGGGGTCCATCTTTTGGATATGTTTATCAAAAGCAATATCTCGAATTTCTTGTTCATCAATCTAAAGTTGATGATTTAATTTCAAAGATTGATGCTATTAATGCATCTGAAGGTTATAACGTTTTAACTTTTTATGCAACTTCTGATCAAGATACCGTTGTTACAACCAATACACAAAAGGACGTCATTAATGCTGTTACTTGGGGTTGTTTCCCTGGTATGGAAGTTCAACAGCCAACAATTGTTGAAAAAATTTCTTTTGTTGCTTGGAAGAGTGAGCTTTATGCAATTTTAAGAAAATGGGCAACTGTGTTATCCACTAACGAAGAAGAAAAAGAAAATGTTCCTACTGAGGAAAAAGATTCATCAAAATCAGTTAAATTCATGGAAAGTTTAATTAATGAATATGCATTGATTAACATTGTTGATAACGATTACATGCATGGTGAAAGAATTTTCAACTTGTTCAAGTCTTTGTGAAAATTGCAAAGGTCTATCAATGCGTGTGCTAATTCTAAAAGTACCA
The DNA here is from genome assembly GCA_037044635.1 of Martiniozyma asiatica (nom. inval.). Classification (NCBI taxonomy): domain Eukaryota; kingdom Fungi; phylum Ascomycota; class Pichiomycetes; order Pichiales; family Pichiaceae; genus Martiniozyma; species Martiniozyma asiatica (nom. inval.). The sequence goes on along the minus strand of BTFY01000009.1, from coordinate 2,716,044 downwards.
AACAATATTACCGAAAAAATATAAAAAAAAAAAAAAATTAAAAGGGATTGCATCAACTGACAGTCCCATGTTGTGTTTAAATCTTTTCTAGCCTTCAACGGATTCTGGGTTTCTAATATAAATTTATATAGAAAATTAACGCTTTGTGCGCATTTTTTTTTTTTCCGCTATAAAAGTAAACATTTCTTGTTTGCAAACAAATACACTATCATGTTTATTTGTTCCATAACAAAACAACCAACCTCTAAACCTGTATTATCAAATATATCAAATGCTATTTTTGATGAATCTGCATTGCTTACTTATATTGACGTTCATGGGAAAGATCCATTAACAAATCAACCAATGAGTGAAAATGACATCATAACAATTAAGCAAAGTCTACCACTCAATGATATAGCAAATAGTACAACAACAAGTATACCATCTTTGCTTACAACATTTCAAAATGCCTGGGATGCCACAGCTATAGAGCTGTTCCAATTACGTAAAGATTTAGATCAATGTCGTAAAGAATTATCATTGGCTTTGTTTAGATGTGACGCAGCAGAGAGAGTTGCTGGAAGAGAGAGAGCCCAGAGGGAGGAGCTTGAAAGGGTAGTTGCAGAATTAGGTGGTGCATTAGGTAAGGGTGTTATCATAGAAGATACCAATGAAAATGACACAGCAAATAATGACCAAGATGCAATTGAAAATAAAATTGAAAACGAAAATAAAGAAGTTGAAAATTTTGCAAACCTTTTGACAAATGAAAATGTCAAATTATTCAAAGAACATAAAGAAAGAAATAAGCAATTGAAAAATGAATCAGTTTTGTATGATTTTAAATTAGGTGATAAAATATCAGACATAAATACTGACATTATTAAGTGTGATTCTTTTAATGATAAATTTATTTTGACAACTGAATCATCTGTTGTTGTTATTGCTAATAACAAGGTTGATATTACATATGACACCATACCTTCAGTTGGATTTTGGATGGCTGGAAATTCATGGTCAGTAACAAAAACAGTCAAAAAACGCAAAGGCCGCCAAATCAAAAAACAAAAGACAAATCCTGAATATGACTTTGGATTAATAAATTTAAACAGCAAGGAAGAATATGATATACCTTTAGAAGGTGACATTGTTGACGTATTTGGCCATCCTACTCTACCTCTTTTTGTTATGCTTCAAAAGAGTAACATGTACCTTTTGAAAGTTGACCAAGAAGTCGAAATACTGTATAATAATCAAATTGATGGCAATATAACATGCGGGGGATTGCATCCCGATGGTTTATTGGCAGCCAGAGCAATTGAGGAGTCAGTTGAAATTGTCGATTTAGCTACACAAGAGGTTAAACTTACAATTACTGGTGTTGGTAGTTGCCACTCTTTAAAATTTGCAAATAATGGTTACTCAATCATTTTAAGTTATGACAATGAAGTTGCTGTGTATGACTTACGAAAGGATGAGTTTAACATTCATTTATCTTTAAAAGAGAAACCTGCATATTTTAATTTGGACATTGATAGTCATAGTAAGTTTATTACAATTAACGACCAATTTAGTAAATTAGAAAATAAAATCTGGTCTCCATTGGAAACATTAAAATTAGATCAATGTGATAGTATCAAGACAGTGAAATTTGGAGAGAAGAACAGGTGTCTCATAATTTCGGAGCTCGGAGTTTTCTCGAGCGTTATCTAATTTTTAATTTAATTTAATTAAATAGAATAAAAGTTTTTGTAATTTTTTTTAGCCCCCCACTTTTTCAATTAAACTTAGTTATGGAAACTTTCTGTGAAATCATAAGTGTATTACCAATGGAAATTGAAGAGCTAATTGCCAGGCAAGTACTGGCAACTTTAAATCACGAGGAGCTAATTGACCGTTTACTCAAGTACCCCTCCATAGACGCACCAGCGTCACCTTATAGCCAAATTAAGACTGATGATTTATTTGGAATTAATGAATTCAAGGATACAAACAGTGAAAATAAGTTAACACCACCAGTATCATTACCATTGTCGTCATCGACGTCATCAAATGAAGATTTAAAATATTTGCAAATGAATGATAAAGTGGAGACTGGTAATATCAGGAAAGCACAACTAGATTCAACTTTTTTACAATTAATTATTAATCAATTTGAATTTCAAATTGATCATAATACCATTTGTTTTATCTTCAGAGGAATTAGATTAAGATCCATTATTTTCCAATCAAAAGAAGGCAAAGAATTTTTTAATCTCTTATCATCCGGGTTATATATTTCAAAAGTACGAATTAAAAATCCACCTGGTATTCAAGACTCTAAGAAATTATACAAAAAAATAAAAGGACTTGTCTTAGAAACTAATCAGGCATTAGAATTTTACTCACGCAATCAAGAATTATACGAGGATGTTTTAGTTGAAATTGGATTAACTCTTAGACCTGGCTATTCAAATATAATTAAAAAAATCTCCAATTTAAAATCTATTGATATTATTGTTTATGAAAAGGAAATAACTAATTCATTTTTTGAGGAATTGGAAAGTATTTTGATAAGTGATAATGTGGATATTTTAATTTTGTGTCATGTGACATATCCAAATGTTGGTGAAATTCACATACCAAAATTAGAATCTTTTATTAAAAAGTGGAAAAAAAGACTAAGTGTTAAATATGAAGTTTTCTTATTCTTTCTTGATACTCAATTAAAATTAGAAAATATTGAAAAAATGTTTATTTGTCATCCAGGCCCAAATATTGATTTTAAAAGAATTAATTGGAGTTCTTTTACTCAATTAAAATCATTAAATTTAAAAGTGATCCATTTATATTTAGGATATATTGTTGACTGTTTACCACCTTTTGTTGAGCATTTACGAATAAATTTTAGTAATTTCACAAATGATTGCCCCATTTCAAGTTCATCATGCTCTTGGACAATACCTGAATCATTAATTGAATTAGAATTGGATACATTCCCAACAGGTGAAGTACCATTAGAATCTTTATTACAAAATATAACTTGGATCAAAAGTAATTTAAAAAAATTATCACTTTGTTGGAATAAAGTTTTTGATCCAAGAGGTCAAACATTTATAAATGCTCGATCATTACCTGCAAGTTTAGAATTATTAGAAGTTGCTGGATGTGGATATGAAGTATATATTATCTGTGATAAAATCCCCACTAATTTTTGTGATGGTAAATTAGTATATTATGCTGGTGAATATGGCGGCGTTTATATTTCTACTAACGATTGCGAGCAAAGATTAACATGGATGAGTAAACCTTGATTATATAAATACATAAAAAAATTAGTGTAATATTGTCATTTACAAATGAATACTTAATAAATCATAACGTGAAAATTGGCTATTACAATTTGGACATTTTCTCATACGAGCATTTAATCTATCATCAACACAACTTTGACAAAAAGTATGTCCACATGTTTTAAGAACGACATCTTTAAAATTTTTAGTACATAGTGAACATTTTGTCATACTTAATAATGCTTGATTAATTTCTTCATCTTCCTCAGTTCTACTATTTGTACGATATTTTTGAACTAATGACTCCATTTTATTAGCCCGAGCTTGTGATCCTGAAAGTGATTCTTCAAGTGTTGATATACGCTTTTGTAATGTACCAATTTCTGCTGTATGTGAAGTCATACTTGATCTTAAATCGCTTAATTTTTGTTGCTCTAATTTTAAAGAAGATTCAGAATCTGCAGCACTTTTACGAAGAGTAATTAATTCTTTATTGTAAGTATCCTCAATTGACTGAAGCTTTTCATATAATGATTGTTCAATGGATAATTTTGATTTAAGTTCTGATTCATGTGCCTTATATAAATCAATTAATTCTTGTTGCTTAGTTAAATTAGCTTGTAAAGTTTTATTTTGTGATGATAAGGCATCTTTTGAACGCATTGCTTGGAAATATTTTTCATCAGCTTTTGTTTTCTCTGCTCTGAGTTTTGTCATTTGAACATCCGTTTCAGCCAAAGAAGAAAGTTTTGCCGAGGCAACTTCACGTGTTTGTTTAAATGCCTGCTCAATTTGTTTTAATTCCTCTGCTAACATTTTGCTATATTCATCAGATGATTGCTCAACTGATGGCTTTGATTCTAATTCAATAATACGATGTTCTAGTGTTTTAGTTAATTTTTGATAATGATCAATGAGCTCAGATTTATCCTTTTCTGCCTTCAAAACGGCAATTTTTGCTTGAAGAGTGTCACGATCAGAACGAATTCGTGTTACATCAGCTTCAAGTTTTGCTATTATATTATTAGAGCTTGTTAATTCAGCCTTGTATTTATCTTGAAGTTTAGAAGAATTTGAAGTAAACTGTGATTCTAATTCAAATAATTGTGAAGATATTTTTTTCTTGGTTAACTCTAAATCAGCCACAGATTTTTCAAGTTCCAAATTTTTTTCAATTAAATATTGTGGAGTTGGAGTTTGAGTTGAAGCTGAAGTTGAGCTTTCATTATTTCGAGAATCCAATGAATTAAAAGATTTATTATTAAGTTCGTGAATGTGAATTTCAAGGGTTGTTATTTTTGAAAGAGCAGAATCTAATTGAGTTGATAATGAATCATTTTTAGCATTTAATTCACTTATTTTTATTTTAAAATCTTCCAATTGGTGAGTTTGTGCCTCGTTGTTATTTTCAGCCATTGATACCGAATTTGAATCAGTTGCAGTTTCAAGGGTTGGAGTACCAGACTCTTCCTGTTTAACCTGCTCCTTTTTAACTGAATAGATTCTATTAACTGTTTTACTTTGATATCTATCATTTTTTTTAATGAGTTCATCAATTTGATCATTTAATTCGCCCATAATTTTTTTTAAAGAATCATTCTCTAATAACAAACTATCCTTCAAAGCATTTAAACTTGCAATTGTATTATTTAATTCAGAAATATCATCAGTAATTTGAATTTTACCTTGTAATTTGAGTCTTAATTTATCCATTTTTAATTTGATGCCTTCATCAATTATTAAATTATCTTTATCCTTACAATTTAAAGATGTTAAAATGTTATCAACAGAAACCAATGCATTGCTATTATTACCATCATTTTCAACTTCAGGTAAACCAGAAATCAATTGGCTCCACCATTGATTTAAAGTTTCATAATAGGAAAAAACCAAATTATACCTTTGTTGCAAATTTTCTATTGAATTTGAAAGTCTTTTGTTTTTCGATGCCTGCAGATGCCATTGTCTCCAAATGGCCTCTTTTTGATAGTAGACGACATCACCCTGATCAAAAGGTTCATCTTTAGAAGATAAAACATTTAGAGGAGTCTCACTCTTTTGTAATTTTGGACGCTTTGCTAGTGGCTCCATGACGCGGTCAGAATTGAGCGTTGTAGCAATGGGAACGTTGTTATACGCAATTGGTTAAACAAAAAAAAAAAAAAAAAAAAAAAAAAATTGTGAAGCGAAAAATAGCTGGCAATAAAATTTGTTGTAAAATTCGCGTATTTATGTCATGATACGACACAAAAAATATTGTAATAAACAAAATTTGTTTTTGTCATAATACGACAATTAAATTTGTTGTAAAAAACTGCCATTTTAATTAGCGTGTCATTATTTTTCTCAATCCCCTCACTTCACTCAGAAATTGAATTTTTGCCATTTGGAACTTAAACTTGGAAACCCGTTCTTCAATTGAAAATGTTCAGACAAATTGCCAAGAGAGCTCTCTTTGTGCCTAGAGTTGGCTTTAGATTTCAATCTACCTTAAATCAACAAGATGTTCTTGCTAGATCTATCACTGTTCTCAAGACCTTTGACATTAAGGACACCCCAATTACCATGGAAACTCAATTTGGTAAGGACTTAGGTTTAGATTCTCTTGATTATAATGACGCTCTTATTGCTCTTGAAGAAGAATTTGATGTTGTTTTTGACGATAAGGTTGCCAATGAAATCAAGTCTGTTGGTGAAGCCGTTTCTTACATCAAGGAAAACTACCTCCCAGAAGAAGAACTTTTGGACAAGGAAATCCGTTAAAAAATTTTATTTTGTTTATAGTATAGTGAATTGATTTTCAAAGAAAAAAAAAAAGAGAAGGAAAAAAAAAGAACAGATTAAAATAATATTATGTTATTTATTTATTTACTTATTTAAACTGGAAATAATGTAAAATTGTAGATTGGTTTAATAATTACTAAATCTGTATTATTATCATCAATTATTATTATTTATTTATTTATTTTTTAATTTTTTTTTTCTTTTTTTACGTAATTGCTTTTTTTTTTTTCCTTTTCTGTATAAAGCTCAACTTGCCATCGGCAAACTAATTTCAACAATGGAGGAGGCAAGAGATAAATTACAAAAACTTGAATTGTCTGATGATGTTTCAGATGTGGCCAGTGTTGTTTCTGATAGTGAAAAATTACAGCAGGAGGCAAATGAACAAAGAGAGTCCCAATTAAAGCATATCGAAGAGACTTATGGATTAACGACTATACCCGACTCAACACCACAGCAATTACCATCAGATATTGAATTAACAGAAGATATACCATTAGACACCGAATACATTGATTTAATTCATTTAAAAATTAAATCATTAGAAGACTTACATTTAGAAAGATTCCCAAATTTAAAGGCAATTAATTTACGTGATAATATAATCACCTCTCTTAATGCATTGAAATTGTTATCTGACAATGTTAAAGAATCAATTACTGAACTTGACTTTTATGATAATAGAATCAAACATATTTCTAAACATTTAGAAGAATTCCCAAATTTAGAAACTTTAGATTTAAGTTTTAATAATATTAGACATATCAAACATGTTCATCTTATGAAGGATCTTATTCAATTATACTTTGTTCAAAATAAAATTGAAACAATTGAAAACATTCAAAATTTTACTAAATTAGAAGGATTAGAATTAGGTGGTAATAGAATTAAATATATTAGTGGATTAGATACTTTGGTTAATTTAAGACAGTTATGGTTAGGTCAAAATAAAATTACTAAATTAGAAGGACTGAATAAACTCAAAAATTTACGTGTTTTAAGTATTCAAAGTAATAGAATTGAAAAAATTGAAGGTTTGGATGAATTAGAAAGTCTTGAAGAATTGTACCTTTCACATAATAAAATTACAAAGTTAGAAGGTCTTTCAAGTTTGAAAAATTTAATTGTGCTTGACGTCACGGGTAATTCCATTGAAAAAGTGGAAGGAATGGAAAAATTAACACAATTAACAGATTTTTGGTGTTCATACAATAAAATATCTGATTACGAAAATATTAGGCAAGCTTTATCTAACGTTAAAGAATTAGACACTGTTTACTTTGAAGGAAATCCAATTCAACTTAAAGATCCAGTGATGTATCGTACCAAGATCAAATTAGCCTTAGGTCCAAGTTTAAAAAAAATTGACGCTTTGTACATTGAAACTAATAGAATGATCTAACTATAAATATTTTACATATATTACATACATATATAATACTTAAACTATTGTTAAAGTTTTGTTTCTTGTTGCGTGACTAAATTTCCTCGGTTTCCGTGAGACCGAGTGAGCTCCCGGTGAACGATAAAGTGATTTCTTTCTTTGCTCCACTCATTCACATTCTTTTGACCCTATATTCTCGTATCAATTTCATATGCAATTACAACTAAATAGAAATATATGGATCTCTGCAAAGAGACACGTTTCAATATTTGCCAAAACGCCAATGGCGCCTCCAGATCCTATCTTATCTTTAACAACAGAATTTCAGGTGGACAAGCACCCACACAAGATAAATCTTGGTGTGGGTGCATATAGAGATGGCCATGGTAAACCTTGGATTTTACCATCTGTCAGATCTGCAATTGAATTACTTCATGAAGAGGTTCTGGCAACGGCTGATGGATCAAAGGAAGGTATTAATTTTGAATATGTCCCAATTTTAGGTACCAATAGTTATAGATCAACAGTTAAAAAATTTTTATTTTGTCAAAAGGGTATGGATAGCTCTTCTAAATTAGTTAATGATGGCAGAGTACTTACAATGCAGGGTTTATCAGGTACGGGCAGTTTGCGTGTTATTGGTGAATTCTTATCAAATTTCCATCCTAATGCGTCTCAATTAACAATTGCCACACCACGGCCAACTTGGGGTAATCATGTTAAAATTTTAGAAAAATCAGGCAAGGGTATAAATGTTTCTGGTTATACCTATTATGATCCTAAAACAAAAGGATTAAATTTAAAAGGCATGTTGGAAGATTTAAATAAATTAAACGAAGGTGATGCCGTACTTTTACATGTCTGTTGCCATAATCCAACAGGTGTGGATCCAACTATTGACGAGTGGAATAAAATCGTTCAAGTTATAACGCAAAAAAAATTAATCCCAATTTTAGATATGGCATATCAAGGATTTGGAAATGGTATTGTTGAAGATTTAAAAGTAATTGAATTATTTTCTAAACAAGTTACAAATGGAGAAATTTCAAATTTTTTTTTATCTCAAAGCTGGGCTAAAAACATGGGCCTATATGGTGAAAGAGTTGGTTCTTTTTCTGTTATTTGCGGAGATAAAATTGAGGCTGAAAAAATTGAATCTCAATTCAAACTTATTGCTAGACCAATGTATTCAAGTCCACCAGGTAATGGTGCCAGAGTTGTTGAATTAATTCTTAATACCCCAGAATTGTATGAACAATGGGGAAAGGATGTTGACGTTATGGCTTTAAGGCTTAAGGATATGAGAGCTCTTTTATTTGATAAATTAAATTCAGAAAATATTAGAGGTCCTGGCAATGGTGCCACTGGTTGGGAGCATTTAATTGAACAAAATGGTATGTTTTGCTTCACCGGCTTAAATGAAACCCAGGTTGATAAGTTATTAGAAAAAAGTATTTATTTAACAAAAAATGGACGTATCTCTATGGCCGGTGTGAACAAGTACAACGTGGAGTATCTTGTGCAATGCATCAAAGAGGTTATCCAAGAGTAAAAGCCAAGAGTGCTGAGCATCCCGGAGATATTGCGGGGAGAAATAATACAGAGAAACCCCGGGTCGAAGTTTTTTGGAGTGGCCCCTCACAAGGTGTTGCATAATTTTAGTTTCTGCAATTATATTTGGTGTTAGTTTTATACTAAGTAAAAAGATAAAGTAATTAAATGGTTTTTCATATCACCAATGTACCAACGATACCAATTGCAGGCCAGAAACCTGGTACCTCTGGTTTGAGAAAGAAAACTGCAGTTTTCCAATCTGAAAATTACACGGAAAATTTCCTGCAGGCCTTGTTTGATTCCATTCCGGAAGGTGCAGATGGTGCCACTTTGGTAGTTGGTGGTGATGGTCGTTATTATAACGATCATTTTGTCAATTTAATTGCAAAGATAGGTGCTGCAAATGGTGTTAAAAAGTTAATTGTTGGTCAACATGGTATTTTGTCAACTCCTGCCGCTTCAAATGTAATTAGAACTTATGGCGGTGATGGATCACAAGTCACTGGTGGTATTATTTTAACTGCATCTCATAATCCAGGTGGACCCGAAAATGATTGTGGTATCAAATACAATTTATCAAACGGTGGTCCAGCCCCTGAATCAGTTACCGATAAAATGCACGAGGCTTCTTTACAATTGAGTGAATACAAAATTATTAAAGATTTACCATTAATCGATTTAACTACCATAGCCGAAAAGAAGTATGGTCCATTAAGTGTTGATGTCATTGACTCAGTTTCTGACTATGTTACCATGCTAAAAAATATTTTTGATTTTGATTTAATTAAAAGTTTCATTTCAACTCATGAAAATTTCTCATTTTTATTTGATGCATTGAATGGTGTTACTGGTCCATATGGTAAAGCCATTTTTGTTAATGAATTAGGATTACCAGAAAGCAGCATCCAGAATTGTATTCCTTTGGAAGATTTTGGTGGCTTACATCCAGATCCAAATTTAACATATGCTAAAACCCTTGTTGAAAAAGTTGATGCTGAAAATATTGTTTTTGGTGCTGCCTCTGATGGTGATGGTGATAGAAATATGATCTATGGTGCTAGAACCTTTGTTTCACCGGGTGATTCTGTGGCTATAATTGCTGAGCATTCCAATTATATCCCATATTTTTCTAAAATGGGTGTTTATGGATTAGCTAGATCAATGCCAACTTCTGGGGCAATTGACCTTGTCGCAAAAGACAGAAACTTACAATGTTATGAGGTTCCTACTGGTTGGAAATTCTTTTGTGCACTCTTTGATGCAGATAAATTATCAATTTGTGGTGAGGAATCATTTGGTACTGGTTCTAATCATATTAGAGAAAAGGATGGTTTATGGGCTATTGTTGCATGGTTAAATGTTTTAGCAGGATTTTCAAAGGAAAATCCAACTATTGAGCCAACTATTTCCGCTGTTCAAACTGCATTTTGGAAAAAGTATGGTCGTACATTTTTTACCCGTTATGACTACGAAGGATGTACATCAGATGATGCTGTTAAAGTTATTGAACTTTTACAATCTAAAGTTGATGAATCAACTTTTATTGGATCCAAATTTTATGATTCAAAGGTCGCTGCTGCTGACAATTTCTCTTATACTGATTTGGATGGCAGCGTTTCCAAAAATCAAGGTTTGTATGTCAAATTGGAAAACGGTCTTCGTTTCATTGTTAGATTATCAGGAACTGGATCATCAGGTGCAACAATTCGTCTCTACCTTGAAAAACATTCTGATGATACCTCAGATGCCACATTAGCAATGGGGGTTTCAGATTATTTGAAAAGTGATATTTCTAACGTTTTAGATTTCCTTAAATTTAATGAATTTATTGGAAGAGAAGAGCCTGATGTTAGAACATGATTTTATTCAAACTATTGGCTTGTGAGCTATGCGTTATAATGTTATTCTTTTGAATTTTTTATATTATATATAGGTCAAGCAATTTTTAATATTATTTGTGTGGTTGAACATATTTTCTTTTCCGGTTTTTATTTTTTATTTTTTCTCTTATATTTATTTATACTATTACATTACAAAGATTTCCTTTATTTAACTAAGTAGTCCATAATCTAGCAACTCCATCAGCACCAGCAGAAAATAACCAGGCTTCTCTTGGATGCCATTCAACATCTAAAACACCTAAATGATTTGTAATTTTATGACCTTGTAATTTCTTTAATGGGACTAATAATGGATTAGTCACAAGATCATCATAAACTGTGGCATGGAAAACATGGATAGAACCATCATCAGCAGCTGAACAAAATAATGGTAAAGTACCCTTATGGAAAGCAACTGATCTAACTGCTTTCTCATGATATCTTAAAGTTTTGTATGGGGTAGAAGCCAAATCTAAATCATGCCATAAAACTCTCTTATCAAAGGAACCAGCAATCAAATGGTCACCACCTCTTGGATGAATATCCAAACAACTTAACCATCTTGCACCAGGTAATAATTTTTTAACCAATTCTTGAGTTTGTAAATTGTAGATACGAATGTATCTTTGTGACATAACCACCAAAATTGGTTTAGATGGATGGAATTTGGCATCCATAATAATACCTCTAGATTTACGGAATGGTGATTGAGATGCATGCTTTGAAAGTTGGTGAATTAAAACAGACGTTTTGTTACCACCTTGTGGTGAAACCGTCAAAAAGTAGTCACCACGTCTGTGCCAGTTAATTTGTTTAATAGTGGCAGTTGCATTATTACCCCTAGAAGTTGTAATTGTTAGTGAAATACCACGTGACTGCTCGTCTGTTGTTGGTTTGAGCCATTTTGCAGATTGGCTCTTTTCAGTGTTAGCAGCTGATGATCCATTTTTATCTCCATCATCATCATCAGAATTGACATCCATATTAGTAGTATCAGAATTAGTCTTTGCATAACCAAAACCATCTTCAATTTTCTTATGTGCAGCATTTTCAATTTTGTAACCAAAGATAGGTGGGACAACTAAGTAAACAGTATCAGAACATGCAATAGCCAATAATCCAACTTCTGGATCTGGATTCCAGGCAATAGATTCAATATGATCTTCAGGATTTTCTTCAACATCAGCCACAATAATAACACGATGAACTTCTCTACCTGTAAGTGTTTCCCAAATACGAACTGTACCATCATCTGAACCTGTTGCAAGCCAATTTCCAGAAGGATGAACAGATAATGTCCTAATTCTACTTTCATGACCTTCAAATGTAGTTGAAGTTCTAATTGGGAATGGTCGAAGATCCTTTGGTGATGGTAATTCAGGGATTAAAGATTCTGGATCAATGTTAAGTTTATTCTTACGAACACGTGGAGCAAGATAAAGATCCAAGCATCTTTCAAAACGTTCTCTAATGTTATCAGAATAACCTGGAACTTTACGTAATGCACCATATTTTTGTGGTAAAAAGCTACGTTCTCTATCTGTTGGATCCATTTCTTCCCATTGTTTTTGTTCTTCTGCTGTTAAAATATATTCTTCTGGTGGATTATATGATTCTTCATTTGTTGGTGGTGGTAACTTTGGTGCACGTAAAGTCATAATATGATCTTGGGTACTATCATCAGCACCTTCCCATAAATCATAATTTCTTTGTTCTTCTTCTTCAATTTTTTTCTTTTGATCAGGTGGAATAATTCGACCTTCACGAATAGCCCTAACAATTTTCATAACACGACGTGCCTCATGCTGAGATGGGACAAAACGTCTCTTTGGTTCAGGAGCTGCACTTAATGGCATAACTTCTTCATGTCTGGTAAACCAATCAATCAACGGTTCATATGGATTAGTGTCTTCATCAGTATTTTGATTACGTTCAATTTTTTTAATAAGTTCAAGCTCTTCTTCTGTAAGATTTAAAGATGCACCAGAATTCTTATCAAGTAAACCTGTCCAACCTTCTGGTAAATCAATAGATTCTAACAATTGATCAAGTGCAGAACCCTTAGCTGGACGCATAACACGTTTACCATTAATATCATAACCAATATGTGGATATTCATCATATGCTGAAATTGGGATGTTACCAATTGTATTAACTTCTTCACGATCACTATCATCAGATTCATAAATTGGATTAATTTCAGGTTTGATAATTCTTGGACGACCATCGGCAAATGTAGTATGAATTTCTGATTTTTCAAATTCACCCTCTGACAATGTACGAATTTTGATTCCAGATAAACGGTCGGTGATAGATTTAGAATCATCAGCAGGTTTTTCAGGTTCCGAAAAGTCAGATGAATCAACATCTACATCTTCTTCATCTTCTTCGCCTAATAATTCATTTAATTCAGCTTCTGAATCTTCACTGTCAGCTTCAGCAGCTTCTTCTTCTGAGTCTTCCTCATCACTGGCTTCAGCGTCAATCATACCTTCCACTTCAAATTCTGGTTCACTTTCACTTTCTTCTTCCAATTCTCTTTTCTTAGTGACCTTTTCAGGTTCAGCAGGTCCTTTTTTTATAGATTTAGCCATGCTACTTTAATTAAAAAAATTATAAAAATATTTTAAAAATCTGCAAATTTTTTTTTTTCAGATTTTTCTATATTTTTTTTTTTTTTGGATTTTTTTTATCAAATTTTGGTACATTTCACACGCGTCGGATATTCGGCTAATTTTCCAAAAACGGAAATAAAAAAAAGTAACTAAATAGCAATTAGAAGTCTCTTTTATGCTGTGCTGTTTGGTGTTATCTTATGTTTTAATACTAGTGCTTTGAACTGTTGTGTATTAAAAATTAGATAAAGATTTCTTCGTATGATGGCAATACCATTCGTAATAGAATAAAATAATTGTAGCAATTATCTCAGAAATATATGTATGAAAATTATAAATAACCTATTGAATGGTAGTTCCCTTTTGTATAAAAAGCATGATCTGAATGATATACTTAGATAAGTTTATCGTGAAAAAACGAAGAAAGCGCACACGTCATATCAAATCAGATGAGCATGGTTCAATTCAATTTCATAGCTTTTTTAGTTACAAAGAACCCATGGCATTAATCCCAAAATTAAATTATTTACAAATAAAATATGTAGTATTTTACGCTATCGTTTTATAGTACAATCACAAGCACGCCAAAAGAATTTACGTTTTACAGAGAGCTGAATATTTGCAAATAAATTCAAAGGTCTTATACGTCTAATTTTGACTAGTTAAAACTTTTTTTTATCAATTGACTACATAATACCCAGAGCAGTTGACTAAAATTTTGCTCGAACGCCCATTTTGCTAAAACTTCTTTTTACTATACTGAGCATCAAACTAAAGCCTATATGAAAGTCTATGATCCCAGCTTGGCGCCCAATAATAAAAAATATGATATAAAGGTACTCAAGCTAAAATTGGGGTATTTGAAAAAAAGTTAGGTTGTTTGGAAGTATTATATTTGGCTACTACTTTATAGACTTCGTAATTAAATCACTGTGCTTTACGCTGTACTACATTAGCATACCAAAGAGTGAAGCCTAATAATTTGTAAAAGTCTAAACAAAATCAAGTTACCGTTTAAACACGTTTATCTGCTTCAAATCAATCAGTGTTTGCACAATAAACATGCAAGCTAAACATTATGGAGAAACGCGTAGAAAAATGTGCTAATTTAGATTGAGTAAAGAATTTCACTATTTTTTTATTGTCCTCCTTTTACAAAATTTGTAACTGGCTCTACCAAAATGGATGATATAAAAAATGATAAGTCGGAAAATGGTGGTAATACTGAGTCTCAATCAGGGAAAAGTCTTCAAACAAATGTAAATGAGACAGCAGAAACTAGCAGCAGTCAAGATTTGACTATTGAGCAGCAAAATATATTGCAACAATTTTCAAAACACACACAAGAATATGGGAAAAGGGAATTAGAAAAGGAGAAACAATTCTATAAAACTAAGAGTGAAGACTTTGATGTCCACACTAAGCGTACTCTTGAAAGTGAAGAGCATGACAAAAATGAAGATCATAAGAAAAAGTTTGTGCAAAATAAAATATTGAAGCCTGATAGTCCCATTGGTAAAAAAGATAATATCACTCCTAAAAAAACGTCCATAAATCCAGAATCAAATTCTAAAAATGCTTATGGCAATTTAGAAAAGCCAAAGAATCCAGAAATTGACGATGCTACAGATAATAATGAAATTTCTGCCAAATTTGAGCATCAAATTTGTGAGTCAAACCAAGAAAATACAACTAACCAACTTGATACCAAGAGTAATATGCATACTCAACTTGGTGGATCTATATCACAAGAGTCGCAAGTTCAGACTGAAGCTAATATAAGGCCTGACCATTCAGAAAATAAAACTGACGGCTATTTTACAAAAATAATAACGCCCGAGAAATCACAACTTGTAAAAAGATTTGAGGAGATTTTGGAGATGGGTCTGGATAGTAACATTATTTTAACTGAGTCAACACCGCTTCATTTGTGGGCTAACGGACTGCATTTTATTTTTTGTTTATTAGGCATGTCAGAAATTATGAAGGAAGTTTTTGATAGTGTTGATAGACATCAATACTTTGGTCCAATTGAGGATGTAGATGCTGAGTATATTGTGAAATTTTTAATTAAAAACACCGTGGAATTACCTGCAGTGAGGAGACAAAGCTTTTTTTTACCAGCTAGAGAGCAGCTTGCCAATGTTATTAGTTATTCTATAAATAATAGCAACATTCAAGTTGATTTTAATATGCTATATATACCTACATTGAGTAGTGGTAGTCATTCAAGTTCCATTCAACCTCCAATTTTAAAACCATTTATTCGAGTTTACATGGAGTGCATCAAATATAGAAGGTTTCTAGTACTTGATGATACTCATGAGTTTTACGATTGGTTTATGATGCTCAAGTATAATCTTGAAAAAATGGGGCTAGGACTATTTTTGGAAGACACCGTGAAAGCATTTTCTAGTTCAAAGAGCAATGCATTTAAAAAAATGCAATCACAGGAAGCTGAGCTAGTTATTAAGCAGTGGATATCACTGACAGTTCAAAATATTTCTTTGAAAATGCACTTACCTGCTCAGCAGTTGATAGGGGAAATTGCAACTAAATATGGCTATGGATTATCAACACAGCAAGTTCGTTCACGTTGCTTTTGTCTTCAGATTAAGGGGGATGATTTTTTAACATTCAGGGAGCATTATTATTATATGATGATGAGGGCCGATGTTGTTGGTTTAGCACTAGATAAAAAGCACCTTTTGGAAAGTATTCTTAAAAGATCTCCTGAAAAATTTTATACAACTGGTATGACATTTTTGAAGGATTCTAATGGTTATTTTAACATTGATGAATTTATTCAGCATTTGGAAAATGTTAATGAATTGGCTATTAGTGTAGGGGCCCAGTTCCCAAGTAGGAATGAATCAGTGCGCAAAAGAAAGCCGTCGTCAAAATCTCAAGCTATTAATCGTGTTGGTGGTATGCCTGCAATTAAAAAAAGTAATATAAAATCTAAAAAATCTGGTAAAATGAAAAGGGTTCAAATGCAAAAAGCGACTATACAATCAAAAGGCCATCTAGCTGCTGTACAAAATGAAAACAAGGTAATTCAGATGCCGCCGACTATCTCACCTTTTATTAAAAGCAATAAAAGTCTTCCTAAAGAGCCGAAAAGAATTCATGAACAAAATATATCATTTTTGCCATACCATAAACCACAAGCACAATCATATAATGCAAGCAATTCACAGTTAGGCAACGAGCAGAGTAATAATGTTAACGGGGCAGCCTAAATGAGCATTATAACTTAATAAATAATTTTCTAAATAAATAAGATGAATAATGAAGTTTTTTTTTAATATTATTTTGAATTATAAGTAAAAAATCATTGAAAATACAACTTTTTTTTTTTTTTTTACTATTGTCCGCGTGTGAGCCATTTCTCTTGGCATATTATTTGATACTGCAGGATATGAGGAATCGACTGAGTAGGCTCAATTTAAAGATTACAAGCCTAACGGATTCAATTAAGTCCAAATCGCTTGTTTCTAATGAATCTCAAGATATAAAACGTATAAGAATAATAACTTCTGTTTCTCACAAGGGGCCCACATCGGTTGAAATGCAAACGGTGTCACGATCCACACATATTGAAAATCCAAGGGCAATAACGGATGCTTTTTTATCTAGATTAAATTCACAAAGTGCATTGGTTTTATTAAAAGTAATTACATTACTAATATTTGTATTGAAAACTGGTTCAGAAGAATTTTACGAATATTTTTCAAAGGAGGGTGTATGGCGTTTAAAAGCACTTTCTACATCTGTTTTAAATGACACTTTAAAAGGAAAAATTTCAGAGGCTATTAGATTATGTCAGGATAAGGAATATTGGTATGAAAAGCGAGATGAGTTTAAAATGATGCGTAATTCTATGGGTAGACCAACACCAAGATCAAGTATGGATACAAATGGATTGATTTCTGTTAATAGTAGAGAACAAATTTTAAAAGATTTAAAATTAGAAGATGAAGTTTTGAAATCACCAAGATCTGAATCTTCAGCTACCATGGGTGGTCGGCTGAGAAGATTGACAAATATCAACGAAGAGGATGAATAATATATGATTATGAATAAATAAATAAATAAATACATAAAATTTTATTCATTATATTGTCAATAATGTGATATTTTTTTTTAATAGATACTTTAATAATTAAACTAGATTCTGCAAATTTCATGCAATTTTAATTACGTAATATAACAAGAAAAAAATGAAGCTCGCCTTGCGTTCGTTCTTCCACTAGAAAGTTGCTAGTGAACTCTTTAGGATTTTGAGTTTCAATTAATTAGAATATGTATTCTTTATCGGCACGATTTAACTCATTAACGTCAGCATTTATGACTGCATTGGCCATTACAGCCGTAGTTATTTCATATCTTTCATATTCTTCAATGCTATCAATTCCAGCTGATTTTTTTGATGAGTCTGTCAATTTTAAAATTACCGACTATAAAATATCAACAAAGAAGTTAAGATCATATGGAGGATCATCTTCAATGCCAAAGGAAAATGTTAAATTTAAATTTGACTTGGTTTCTGATTTGACCCCATTGATTGATTTTAATACGAAGCAAATTTTTGTTTATATTTATCTTGATTTGGACGAACCAAGTGATAAATCAACACAAGAGTTATTTGATATGGATGCTAAAAATGTTAAGGGTAGAGATCATCCACATCATCAAGATTCATTATATGAAGATCATGAAGTTCATACCCCAGGTACAAGAACTTTAGGTGGTGCTGTTAATGGTATTGAAAAGGATAATAAATTAGTCTTTTGGGATAAAATTATTACTGGTAATAGTGGATATCTCAATTTTAAAAATTTAAAATCAAAATATTCAGTTTGGGATCATTATCCAGAATTGAAAGGTAGAAGCGGTACCTTTAAATTAGCATACAATCTTCAACCATGGGTTGGTCCTCTTCTCTATGGGGAAATTGATTTGAAGGAATCAATTATTTTATAGTTATTTTTAATGAAAAATGGGTTGGCTCTCTGGTGTTGACAATTTGTCAGTGAAGATGTCGACTAATTAAATTATAGATAAAATTTGAGCAGAGCATAATTATTTTTAGACTTAATTTACTTGTAGCTTTACTGTAATGAAACGCTTGATGCACACTATTCAGAAGGCAAATATGAGCCTTTTCTTTTGAGTGTCACAAAGTCTCTGTTCAGCCAGATTGAGGCAGAACCCATCGCCCCCCCCCCGCGTTGTTATTATTTTCAAGGGTTCCTTGTCAATTACGTGTGCTAGTAAAAACTAAACAAAAGGATTATAATCTACGATCCATAAATAAACAGGTTCATATTACGAGCCTGTCAAAATTGCTCGTAACGCTCATGATACCTTTTTTTTTCTTTTGTCTCGCCGGTATTACATAATGTAATGGCTGTTTCAAAAGTTAAGGCTTACTTTATTATTAATCATAGTTTTTCTGTAATCTAGCTGCCCTTCCTCGCACCGTTTAAAGCTGACCGAAATGGACCGCTCCCACTAGTTGAATAGAATCGTTTGGTTCAATCACTACAATTATATCTACCATGACAATTAAAAACAGGGTGTAAGCATTTTATATTTTTATATTATTAATACAGTTTAGGCTGTTTGTAATATTTTTTTTTATTTTTTAACAGCCACAGTTTTGCGGTGCATGTTTAAGGATGAACCTTTACAAAAACAGTAACCAAAACCCCACAATTGAAATCAAAGTAAAGAGAAAAATTATGCACAAGGGGCAATACTATCTAGATGACAAATAAAAAAAAAAAAGAAAAAAAAGGAAAGGAAAGGAAAGGAAAGGAAAGGAAAGGAAAGGAGGTGAACTAAGCATGACGGAAGGCCGAAATGACACCGAAGGAAGTTGCGGCTCCTGTAGCATTTATAAAGGCTGATATTTCCGTTTATATTTCAGATTTGACAATTTACTAATCAATTACATATTATCAATTATGCCATTATCAAAGAATTCCACATTTGCTCTTCCTTCAACCCACAAGGCGGTTGCATTTAGCGCCAATGCACCAAATCCATTAACTGAAATAATAACTGTGCCAACATCACCACCAAATGATACGCAAGTTTTAATCAAAGTCAATTCAATTGCATTAAATCCAACAGATTGGAAACATTTTGCAGCTGGTTGGGGTTCTAAAGGTAGTATTTTAGGAACTGATTCATCAGGAATAGTTGTTTCTGTTGGTAGTAAAGTTACAAAATTTAAAATTGGTGATTTCGTTGGTGCATTTACACATGGTGGATACAAACAAGATCCAAATGGTGGTTCATTCCAAGAGTATGTTGCCGTTGATGAAAATTTATGTTTGAAATATGAAAATTTAGTTGAATCTTCAGAGGTTACTAATTATTCTTTGCCTGTTGGTCAAGTTTCAACATTTGAAGGTGCAGCTGCAGTTAATCTTGGTTTGGCAACTATTGGAATGTCATTTTTCCAATTAAAATTGGAACCATTTGCAGATTCACAAAAAAATGAATGGATTTTAATTTGGGGTGGTGCTACGGCTACTGGTTTACTTGCCATTCAAGTTGCCAAAAAAATTTATGGTCTTAATGTCATTACCACAGCATCAGGGAAGCATCATGCTTTATTGAAAAAATTAGGTGCTGATGAGGTTGTTGACTATCGTGATTCTGATGCCATTGATAAAGTTAAGCAACTCACTGATAATAATATCAAGTATGCACTAGATTCAGTTTCAAGTGTTGAAACTTACAATCAAACCAATGAATGTTTAAGATCTACTGGTGAAGCTTATTTGGATAACTTATTAGCGGTTCCTAGTGATGCACTTAAAAACAAAAAGTCCAATGTAACTTTAGCAAGTACACTTGTATATGCCGTTGAAGGAGTGCCAGTTGATTTGAATGGTGCTAAAATTCCTGTAATGTCAGCTGTAGTCGATGCACACAGAAAGTTTTACCCCTTGATTAACAAGTATGTTTCAAATGGTGAAATTTTACATCAACCATTGAAGTTTCTTCCTGGTGGTTTAAGCGGGGTTAATGACGGTTTGGAGCTACTTAAGAAGGGTGTTAGTGGTGAAAAATTAATTTTAAGAATACAGGATACCAAGTAAGGAATTTTTTATTTTTCATTTGTTTAAATTAAGTTCTAAGGGGCTTATTAATTATCTTTATATATTTAATGAAAGTCTGCTTTTTTAATATGTCATCACAAGGCGTAGCAGAGTGTGGCGCGGTTAGTGGAGAGAATTTATTAAAGCCAAAATCCTTGCCGATTTTATTATTTTCCTTCAAAGAGCCATTACAAACAAACATGTCTTGGCAAGGATTCAAGAAGGCGATCAATAGAGCTGGTGGTTCGGTATGTAGTTTAATTGAAGCACATGGGTGTTTTTTTTTCTCCTTTTTTTTGCAATGAATAAGAATATTTTAACAACAATAATCGGTAGTTTGTTAACTAAACGGCAGCACGAGTACAGGTCTCACCATAAATAACAACATTTGTCTTTAAAATAAAGTGGTAAATTGACATTTAAAGGCTCTATAAGAAAGATGAGATTCACACCTCCTTGGAATACTGGATTACTAACACAGGTTTATTTTTATAGGTTATGGTCAAGTCTTCTGACAAGGTCACCGATAAGGAATATGACATTGAAGAACGTCGATACCGTGTACTTGAAAGAGCTGGTACTGAACTTCAAAAGGAGACTAAAGGTTATCTTGATGCTCTTCGTGCCGTCACTGCATCTCAAGTTTCCATGGGTGAAACAATCAACAATTTATATGAAGATGCACGTACTTTAGGTGGTGTTAATGTTGGTGGATATTATCTTCAAGCAGTTCAAGACTATGACACTGAAACTGTTAAGCAATTAGATGGACCATTCCGTGAAACTGTGTTAGACCCCATCACCAAATTCTGTACTTACTTTACAGAAATCAGTGAGGCCATTAAGAAAAGATCACATAAAAGGCAAGATTATGAACAAGCTAAATCAAAAGTTCGTAGATTAGTTGATAAACCTGCTAAAGATGCGGCAAAATTACCAAGAGCTGAAAGAGAATTGTCATTAGCCAAAGATATTTTTGATGATTTAAATGTTCAACTGAAAACTGAAATACCTCAATTGATTGACTTACGTGTCCCATATTTTGATCCATCATTTGAAGCTCTTGTTAAAATTCAACTACGTTTTTGTACAGAAGGATATGCTAGAATGGCACAAGTTCAACAATATTTAGATCCAGCAACAAGAGACGAATATGCCAATGGATTATTAGATCAAAAAATTGATGAAATGTTGGCTCAAATGAGACAGTTGAATATTTGCTCTTTAGGTGTCAAATAGATAATCATACTAATTGTATATTCGTATAAGTTTAATCTTATTTTATAAATCCTCATGAGCAAAAAAAAAGTCTCACTCTCTCGCTGGAAGCTTCTAGAAGCTTCTTTGAGAGGTGGCTATATAAAGGAGCAACTTGGGCCGCACCCGCCATTTTCCAATTGGAATAGTCCTTTATCTGAATATAACAGGTTAAAAATGGTTAGAGAGAGTAAATTATACGACTTACTTGGTGTGTCACCATCTGCATCAGATGCAGAAATTAAAAAGGCTTACAGAAAGATGGCATTAAAGTATCATCCTGATAAGCAAACTGGTGACACGGAAAAATTCAAAGAAGTTTCTGAGGCATTCCAAATATTGAGTGATGCTGAAAAGCGTGAAGTTTATGATCAATATGGTTTAGAAGCTGCAAGAGGTAATGCTCCTGCTGGTTCTCAATTCCCTGGTGCAGGTGGTATGCCAGGTGGTGGTAATGGTGGATTTAGTTTTAACATGGGAGGTGGTGGACATCCATTCTCTCAAGCTGATGCATTCAACATTTTTTCACAATTTGGTGGTGGTATGGATGATATGTTTGGAGGTGGTGGTGGTGGTGGTATGCCAGGTGGATTTGGTAGAGGTGGTGGTGGTGGTAGAGGTGGATCGCCATTTGGTATGGGTGGTCAACCTCGTAGAGAAGCAGAAACAATTGATTTAAATGTTAACTGTTCATTAGAAGATTTATACAAGGGTGAAACTAAAAAATTAAAAATAAATAGAAAAGGTCCATCTGGTGGTAGTGAAAGCAAAATTCTTGAGGTTAATTTAAAACCTGGATGGAAAGCTGGAACCAAGATTACCTTCCCAAGTGAGGGTGACTATAAGGACGGTTTACGACAAAATATTAGATTAGTTATACAACAAAAGCCACATCCAACATTTACTAGAGAGGATAATAATTTAAGAGCAACTGTTAAATTATCATTTAAAGAATCATTAATTGGTTTTAGAAAGGAAATTACAACATTAAGTGGTAGAAAAATTACATGCAGTAGAAGCTCACCAACGCAACCAGGTTTATCAGAAACCTTCCCTGGTCAAGGTATGCCAATTTCTAAGCAACCTGGTCAATTTGGTGATTTAATAATTGAATATAAGGTTGATTATCCATTATATTTGAGCCCTGAGCAAAAGAATTTTATTAATAACAATTTTCAATAATAGTTAAGTTGTAAGATTTTATTTTCAATTGAATTGTACCTCATCCATTGATTCAATCATTTATTAATTCATTAATTGCATCACATCACACCACATTATAATACATTAAAGTACAGTTTTATTTGGAATTACTTGCTGGAATCTTGAAATAATCTAGGAAAACTGATTTTTTATATATTTATATTTTTTTTTTTATATCTAATGTTACGATAATATGCATGATTTTGCACTAATAACTCGCGGATCTTGATTATGACACTTTTTTTTCATCTCCAGATCGAACCTTGTTTAAATATAAAATGTCAGATAAGTATACGATAGTTGTTAAATTGGGATCATCTTCTATTGTTGATCCAAATACTCAACATCCACGTATATCTAATATGTCACGTTTAGTGACAACACTTTCTACATTGCGTAGTCAGGGTCATAAAGTTGTTCTTGTTTCATCTGGTGCTATTGCAATGGGTATGAATGCAACAAAAATAACTAAAAAGCCAAAGCAATTAGCAACAAAGCAAGCATTAGCTGCATTAGGTCAAAATAAATTAATTTCTTTATGGGATGGTTTATTTCACTATTTAGATCAATCAACAGCTCAAATTTTATTAACTAGGAATGATATCGTTGATTATAATCAATTTAAAAATGCTGAGAATACATTAGAAGAATTATTAAAAATGGAAATTATCCCAATTGTTAATGAAAATGATACTATAAGTACACAAGAAATTAAATTTGGTGATAATGATACATTATCAGCAATTACTGCTGGTATGGTTAGTGCTGATTATCTTTTCTTATTAACTGATGTTGATTGTTTATATACCGATAATCCACGTACAAATCCAGATGCAAAAAAAGTTTTAATTGTTAAAAATATGAATAATTTAAATGTTAATACCAAATCGGGTGCTGGATCCTCGGTTGGTACTGGTGGTATGGAAACCAAATTGATTGCCGCAGATCTTGCAACTAATGCCGGTGTTACAACAGTTATTTGTAATTCTAATCATCCTGAATATATTCTTGATATTGTCAATTATTCACATTTAAAAGATGCAAATATTCGTTATTCTGATGATGGTAATATTATTGAAACTGAAGAAGATTTTGATAAAGTTAATATTGAAGAGGAATTAAATCTTAAAAATCAGGGTATCCCATTACATACGAGATTTATTGGTCAACCAAAATTACATGTTAAAAATAGACAATTTTGGTTATTGCATGGTTTAAAACCACGTGGATCAATTATTGTTGATTATGGATGCTTTCAAGCAATTACACGTAGGAATAGAGCAGGTTTGTTACCTGTTGGTGTTATTGGTGTTGAAGGTGATTTTGGTCAATTAGAATGTGTTGAAATTAAATTAGGTATTAAAGATTCAAACAAATCAGTTATTGTTGGTAGGGGTAGATGCAATTGTTCAAGTACCGAAGTTGAAAAAGTTAAAGGTTTACAAAGTGAACAAGTTTTTGGTTTAGTCGATTCAGAATACGTTGTTCATAGGGATAATTTAGCATTCCCTGTTAAATGGGGGACAGAGGTTGTTGAATTTATTGAAGAAAATTTTGCAAAGAGTCAAAGAGAGGTTTCATAGATGTATGTATTGGCTATAGATTGATCAGTGTATATATTATTGGCTATAGATTGATCAGTGTATATATTATGTGTAGTTAATTCAAGGCTGTGCATTTGACAAATTTTTTTTTTTTTCTCTCTTTAAAGCTCTAGCTTTTTTTTTAACTTTCTTGTAAGTTAAATTTTATTTTTCTTATATTTATTTCAAAGTAATCTGCTACAAGATGGTTGCTACAAGAAAAACATTGTCTAGTAAAATTTTAAAAAAACTGAATACACCTAGAGTGAAAGATGTTGACATTGAAAATGACGAACTTACCCAGCAAGGATCAGACAGTGAAAAGGATAGTGATGAAGAACAAGAGCAAGAACATGCTAAAAGACAGCATTATGTGAGTGTTCCCAAGAGTAAGATTAAAGGCACCACAATTAACCTTGGTGAAAAATATGTTGGTGAAAGGGTCAGTAGAGATGAGATGTTTGATATGGAATCTACGCAATCTGAAGATGATGACGACGATGAAGACGACGACGACGAAGAAGAAGAAGAAGAAGAAGATAGTGGAGATGAAATTGTTGGTGTTCCTGATTTTGAAACTGAAGGAATTGAAGAGGCATCCGATGAAGATATTTCAAGTGACAATTCAAACTCTGATCAAGAACAAAACTCAGCATCAGATGCAGAATCAGATGAAGAGGAAGATGAAGATGAACTATTCAAAAGAAACCAACTATCTAAAATT
This sequence comes from Martiniozyma asiatica (nom. inval.), assembly GCA_037044635.1. Lineage (NCBI taxonomy): Eukaryota > Fungi > Ascomycota > Pichiomycetes > Pichiales > Pichiaceae > Martiniozyma > Martiniozyma asiatica (nom. inval.). Next base: position 2,690,688 of record BTFY01000009.1, on the reverse strand, counting down.
TTAAAGCAAGAAAAGGAACAGATTTTAACTCGTTTATCAAGTACGGCTAAATCTGATGCTCTCAGAGGTTACACAATTCTTCGACAAGGAACTCTATTTGACAAAATTCTTGATTCTAGAATAAAATTCCAAAAGGCTGTTGTCAGTAGTAATGGTCTTCCTATCAATTTAGAATCACTTGAAAGTAATTCTACTGATAAAACACAAGAATTATTAACAAGCGTTGAAGAAAAGCTTTACAATCTTATTGATAAATTAACACAGCTGAGAAAGGTTCAATTAGAAAAAGAAAATTTAATTAAAGAAAAAATTAATATTCAACCAAAAAAGAGAACATTAGATGAATATTTACGTTCAAATAATGAAATTGATGAAATTGAAAATCCAATTCGTAAGGCTATTGTCTCAAAATGGTCCAATCGTGTTCAATCAGCTTCTGGCCTGGGAACTTTAAACCAAGGAAAATTCAAAGTTATTAATCAGTCTATTTGGTCTCAAGTTTCTAACCAATTTGATGATCTTGATAGAATGGTTAAGAAAACAAAAGTTAATAGAAGAGGTATCACCCCAATTGGTTACAATGATGCTAAATTAGAATCTGATGGTGAAGAAGAAAGTGAGGGACAATTATCAAATATTGATAAGTCACTTCAAACAAATGAATATATATTTGATGATGATGACTTTTACAGATTATTATTAAATGATATGATTAACAAAAAGCTTGATCAAAAACAAGCAAATTCACCAGCAATTTTAATGCTTTCAAAAAATAAATTACAAAAGAACTATGATAGAATGGCAACAAAAGGTAGAAAATTAAAATACACTATTCAAGATCCACTTGTTCAATTTGAAATGCCAAAGGGTGATAGATATCTTTGGGGTGATGAACAAATTGATGAATTGTTTGCTGGATTAATGGGTATGAAAATTAAAATGGATGATAATGATTCTGATGATGATGAAGAAAATGCAAGTGATGCTGATATTGAAACATTTAAAGAATCAGGAGTGAAGCTATTTGGTTAGTCTTCCAATGTATTCATTTGTAATAATAAAATAAAAATCAATAATCATAATAAAAATTTGTAAAATAATAAGTAAAGTAAAATGCTGAGCAAAAAAAATTATGTCGCGACAAGAAGAAAAAAAAAAATTTTTTCAATTTTCTTCACTAAGAAAAAAAAAAAAAAACTTTTTTTTCCTTTCAATTCATAAAGCTTTTTGGTAAGATGAGTGACGAACACATGATCAAGCCAGATACTCCATCTCCATCAACAGATACCTCTGAGTGGCCTTTGCTTTTAAAGAATTACGATCAACTTCTTGTTCGTTCTTCTCATTACACACCAATCCCAGCAGGTTGTGCTCCACACAAAAGACCAATTGAATCTTACGTTCGTTCAGGTGTTATTAATCTTGACAAGCCATCAAATCCATCATCCCATGAAGTTGTTGCTTGGGTTAAGCGTATTTTAAGAGTTGAGAAAACTGGTCATTCTGGTACTTTAGATCCAAAAGTTACAGGTTGTTTAATTGTCTGTGTTGATAGAGCTACTAGATTAGTCAAATCTCAACAAGGTGCTGGTAAGGAATATGTTTGTATTGTCAGATTACATGGTGCTCTTGATGATGAAAAGGACATGGGTAGAGGTTTAGAAAATTTAACTGGTGCTTTATTCCAAAGACCACCATTAATTTCTGCTGTCAAAAGACAATTGAGAGTTAGAACTATTTATGATTCTAAATTATTTGAATTTGATAATGAAAGAGGATTAGGTGTTTTCTGGGCTTCTTGTGAAGCTGGTACCTATATGAGAACTTTGTGTGTTCATTTGGGTATGTTATTAGGTGTTGGTGGTCACATGCAAGAATTGAGAAGAGTTAGATCTGGTGCTTTGTGTGAAAATGATAATTTGGTTACCTTACACGATGTTATGGATGCCCAATGGGTTTACGATAACTCCAGAGATGAATCTTACTTGAGAAAAATCATTATGCCTTTAGAAACTCTTATGGTTGGATACAAGAGAATCGTTGTTAAGGATTCTGCTGTTAATGCCGTTTGTTATGGTGCTAAATTAATGATTCCTGGTTTGTTGAGATACGAAAAGGGTATTGAATTATACGATGAAGTTGTTTTGATGACTACCAAGGGTGAAGCTATTGCTATTGGTATTGCACAAATGTCCACCGTTGATTTAACCTCTTGTGACCATGGTGTTGTTGCAACTATTAAAAGATGTATTATGGAAAGAGACACATATCCAAGAAGATGGGGTCTTGGTCCTGTTGCTATGAGAAAGAAGCAAATGAAGGCTGATGGTAAGTTGGACAAATACGGTAGAGTTAATGACAGCACTCCAGAAAGTTGGAAGACCGAATACAAGGACATCAGAGATGAGCAACCACCAAAGGTTCCAGAAGATAAGTTGAAGACTCCTGAAGTTCAAAAGTCTAAGAGCTCACTCTTTGATAAGTCTGAAAAGGCTGAAAAGGTTGAAGTTGAAAAGGAAGAAAACGAAGAAAAGAAGGAAAAGAAGGAAAAGAAAGAAAAGAAGGAAAAGAAAGAAAAGAAGGAAAAGAAGGAAAAGAAGAGAAAGGCTGAAGATGATGGTGAAGATAAGAAGGAGAAGAAGAAGAAGAAGAAGGAAAAGAAGGATTAAATTTCTCAAGAAAAAAAAAAAATATAGAGATTTTCATTCAGCAATTGATTGAAGGGTTGTCCATATACTACGTTTGTATTTTCTAATTTTGTTAGCACTGTAAAGACTTTTGATAAACTATATTGACGTACGAAAGTAAAGTATAAATTAATTTGGATAGGTAAAAGCAAAGAAAAAAAAAGCAAAGAAAATTAAATTGAATCAAATCAAATCAAATCAAATCATCCAGGACACTATTCACCTTCCACAAACTGTTCATAATTCATCTCAAATTCTTCACCCGTATCCAGAACTATATCTTTGTTAACTTCCTTTTCTAGATCCACCGTAAAATTTTGTCTGCACATAGGACATAGACCTTTGGAGCTACTCTGTTTCAACCATTTTTCAATGCAATGTAAATGAAAGGCATGTTGACATACCCCAATCACTAGTGGACAACCATCACCTGGATATAAACAATTTGGACAGGTATCTTCAAATGACACCCTACAAATACCACAAAGTTCATCTCCTACTGTCCAATGCCATGAAAATACAGGAAAATGCTTTAATGCTACCAGTTTCATCTCTATAATACTCTCTTTACGTGTATAATTGAAATGAAAGGAAAAAAACAAGGCGGTGCAGCTCCGTAACTTTTTTTTTTCTTTCTTTTTCAGTTTGAAACTTTTTTTTTTAAATTTTTTAATAATAACACTATGGCTCCAAAACAAAAGTTTCAGAGGTTTCAACTTGTTCATCGTTCACATCAAGATCCTCTATTTCATGATACCGAGGCATCAAAGGCAGTTCTTGTCCCACTTGAAGATGCCACAAAGAAGAGAAGAGTTAAACGTTCTAAATTAAGTACCGCTGCTGCATTAGCTGCATCTGCAGAAGTTCCACATACAGGTAATCTTCGTACTGCTAATAAAGATGATATTGCCTTGGTTCAAAAAGATATGAAGCCAACTGAAGGTATGGCAGCTGCATATGGTATCACCTATGATGATTCTCAATATGATTATCTTCAACATCTTCGTCCAATGGGGGAAGGTGATGCAGTTTTTATTCCTGCTAATGATGAAGATGAAGAGGAAAAATTTAAAGGTAAAAATAAAGAGAAAGGTTTAGCTGCACTGCTTGGTGAAACAATGCTTCCAAGTAAGGAGCTCAGGAAATATGATTATCAACAACAGCAAGATACACCAGATGAAATTGCCGGTTTCAAACCAAATCTAAATTCAGATTTACGTGAGGCTTTAGTGGCCTTAGAAGATGAAAATTATTTAGATGAAGAGCAGGATGTTGATGAAGTTGATGTTTTTGGTGAATTGCTTGGTGGTGGAAATGAAATCTCACTAGATGAGTATGATGAAATTGCTGGTAACGATTATGAATATTATGATGATGATGATGATGATGATTGGGATTATGATGATTATGAAGGACAATTTGATGAATATGACCAACCTAATGCACAAGATTTAGAAAATGTTGAAGTGCAAATACCTGAAGGGGGTGCTGATGGATTTGATTGGGAAAAAGATTTTAATAAATTTAAAAAGATACAACATAAAAAAGCCAATGATTGGGATTCAGATGATGAATTTTCAGATGAAGAAAATGGTGCATCAGAAGATGAAGAAGATGATTTCGTGGGTGAATTACCTGATCTTAACGCTAAACATCTTAACTCTTCAAAATCCACAAAAAAGAAGGCCAAAAGGAAGAAGGGTGCTAAAACTGACACTTCTTCATATTCTATGTCATCATCTGCAATGGCTCGTACAGAGCAAATGACAATTATTGACGATAAGTATGATGTGTTAAAGGAAAAATATGAGCAAGTTGAAGATACTGAAGAATATCAGCCATTTGATTTATCACAAGAAAGAGATGATTTGATGGATCTTGTGGATGACTTTTTAGACAATTATGAATTAGAAAGTAGAGGTAGAAGAATCGTTAAGAAGAATGCTGAAAATGAAAAGTACAGAAAGGCTGCTTTAGATGTCACCAAAACAAAAATGAAACATGCAAAAAAGGGAGGATTAAGAGGTATTATTCATGGTATAGACGAATTGGGTATTTAGAGTTAATGTTTTAAATTACATTTTATTTCATCTTTTCTATACATATATGTATATATATAATCATAAAATCATTTTTAATATTTAACAAGCTAAGTTTTCCGAGATTTTTCAAACTTTTCATTCAATCTTCGAAGTCGAAATTCTCTAGCTTTTGAATCTTCTTCACTTAAGTTTTGATTCATTTTACTCATATCTGGATAAAGGCCATTATCCCCTTGAAATGCAGATGCAAAAACGCCTAATTTGTCTTTGGCTGGTCCATACGCATTTTGGTCTCCATTTTCATTTTTAGTAGTTTTAGTTTTAGTTTTAGTTTTGGATTTCGATTTCGATTTCGATTTGGATTTCGATTTAGATTGTGAGTCAGATTTAGATGTGGACTTCAATGTACTATCTTTTTCTTGTTCTTTTTCATTTTGTTTCCCCTTATTCCTCTCGATTGCACTCTGCCTTTCTAACTTTTTGATAAGCTTATCAGTTTCATCGAATACTTGCTTTTGCAATTCTTCATCATGCAGCTCTATACGGCCACTTTCTTTCACAATCGTGCATTCTTTAATATAGTTACCACCATTAATAGTGAAAATATTTGGTGAATTAATGGCATATATGTATGACTGTGCTCCTTGCTCACATGACTTTAAAAACAAACTGATAATTGGCCATAACAAAATATATATTAATAATCCTAAAATTTTACCCATTGATAAGAATCTTCTTGTACTTGGAGATCTGGCAATACCTGGATTGACAATGTTTACACGAATACCACAGGGTTGTTTATCAGGTCTTTCAAAATTCTGAACACGCCTTTGAAACTCCTTAGCAAACATGTTCAACATTAACTTCGAAGTACCATAAACCTTCCAAGGTTTATTAGTTGGATATTTACGTTCTTCCCATAATAGATCATTTAAATTCAACTCACCTAATGCTTGACTCAAACATGAAGAGACAATAACTCTAACATCTCTATCTGGCGGTTGAACTCTTAGAGCAGGTTCAAGTAGTGTCAACAAATGATAATGACCTAAATAATTAATTGCCATTTGTGATTCGACACCATCAATTGTATTTGTTCTTAATTTACCAACTGGTAAACATTCACCAGCACAACAAATGACACCATCTAATCTTCTTGCTGGTTTAGCATCCAACCATTTTGTACAAAATTTTCTAATTGAATAAAGTGATGACAAATCACAATATTCGGTATAGATAAACTCATTACCAGTTGATTCCCTCAAATCTTCAACATACTCGGTAAGCCACGATGTGGCACTTCCATCTGCAGTTTCTCCTAATTTAGAGGTAAGAAGAACTAGTTGAGCACCTTTAGAAGCCAGTTCTTTGGCAACAGAGGCACCAATTCCGCTGGTGCCACCCGTCATAATGTAAACCTTACCATGAAGTTTCCTTTCCCAAGTGTTGCTAGATCCATTTGTATAAAGTTTAAGTAAAATTGCTGCTAAAACAGGAAGAGAAAATATTTTTATTTGATCCCAGTACGGTATAACACCGGTACCTTGATAAAACACCGCTCCAAGAAAATCGATGGGCATGTTCAATTCAGAGACACGTCTTCAACGCGTCACTCTATTTGAAATACGTATTTTGCCCATTTGAAGGCGGTGCAAAAAAAAAAAATATTTTTTTTTTCTTTTTTCAAACTGAAACTTTTTTTTTTTCATTAGATTCTTTTTTTCGAAGTTTTATCTTTTAAGTAGCTTAAAAATGGACGAAATCATCTATTATAACTCTGTTGGGAATCCAGCTGATAAGAAACATGATACAGCATTTTCTTATCTTTCTTCTTTACATACAACAAAGACATATCATCAATATCGTCAATCACCTTCTGCTATCAATGGTGCCGTCAATTTATCCATTGGTAACGGATCGCATCTAATTGTAGCATTACCTGAAAAGCCAATTATTCATGTTTATTTATATGGTAAGGAACAACCTGAGCAAAGAATACCAATACCCGAAACATTATCAAGTTTAGCCATTTGTAATGATCCATTAACAGGAATGCCAACATTGCTTATTGGTGGTTCAATTAGTGGTAGATTGTATATTTGGTCATTAAATTCAGGATTATTATTATCTGTTAAGCAACCACATTATCAATCATTAACAAAAATTGTTTGTCATTCAGGTTTTATTGCAACATCAGCAAATGATTCTCGTGTGGTTATTCAATCATTAGTTTCACTTTTGATGTCATCAGATTCATCAATTGAAAAGCCTTTTGCTATTATTTCTGATCATACATTACCTGTTACATCTTTATTATTTAATAAAGGACTTAATAATGATCTTAAACTATATACTGCATCAAATGATTCAACAGTTCGTTGTTATTCACTTTCTTCAACGAGTGCACAATTAACAACAACCTTTGTTGCACCAAGTCCAGTTACTTCATTAGCTGCTGATCCTGCATTTCGTGCATTATATTTTGGTATGGCAAATGGTAATATTAGATCTGTTCCATTATATACCACGAATTCAAAAACTCATATATTTGAAGCCGTTGGTGGATTAGGTAAAATTGTTACACTTAAAAATGATCCTGATATGTTGGAAACATTTAATTGTCATGCTGAGCATCATAAAAGTGAAGTTTCTATTAATCAATTAAAAGTTTCATTAGATGGTACTTTACTTGTTTCAGGAGATTCAAAGGGTTCATTATTTATCATTGATATAAGTACCAAACAAATTAGTCGTAAACTTAAAGATTTAACTGGTGGTATTGCAAACTTAGATTTATTTCCTGCAAAACTTGATGATGATAGATTTGAACGTAAGAGTGGTGTTGATAAGTCTTTAGTTCGTTCTATACCAATATTAAAAAGAGTTTTATCTGAACAAAAAGATTTATTCAAGGAAAATCTTATTTTAAAGTTGAACTCAGATGTTGTGGGTGATAGCCATAAAAATAGTTTTGATTTATCACAGTGGCTAGAAATGGTTAAAGAGGAAGAAATGGTTTTCACAAATTTTACCAGTGTTGATTCGTCAGTTTTAAATCACGAAGTTGCAGCCTCTGGTACAGCCGTTTTAGGTGTTGACAGCAACAGGCTGCAAGATTTACAATCAGAGCTAGAACAAAAAGAAAAGGCATTCAATGAATTACGTTCCAAATATGATGAACTTTTAAAGGAATATAGTGATGTTGTGACAAAGTAGAGTTATAATTGTGTAATTTAATACGTAATAAAAAAGCAATCGCAGCTCAAAAAAAATGCCAAGAGATTTTCATTCGGCTAAAATCGGTTATTCTCGGTGTTTTTTTTTTTCTTTCTTTCTTAGTATGACTATTTTTTTCCTTTTTCATTCCCCGCTATCTTTATATTCTGTGTTAATATATATACTTGGAAGAAGTTGTTTTTTAAACACATAAATTTGAGGCAATGGTTTCTGATGTTGCTTCAAGTATTCAAACTTTTTCCGATGAAAATTCACCGGTAAATGAAGAAGGAGGATCTATATATGTCGTTCCAACTTATTTGGAAAGCTTTATAAATGTTGATGATCCAGATGTTGAAAAGCAACAAACATTTACCTCAAACATGTATAGTGATCCAGAGCAAAGACCTCCTGTTTTTAAATCTGCCATACAAGAATATCTATCGGTTTTCTTTTGTATTTTTGGACCAGCTGCTGCATCAATGGCATCTTCTTCTTATCAGTTACTTTTAGGAGCAACAGCAGAACACTTTAATGTTGAAGGTGGTAAATTAACTTGGAGTGTTAGTAGTGTTATGCTTGCTAATGGTTCTTGTTTGTTACTTATGGGTGGTGTTGCTGATGCATTTGGCCGTAAAAATGCCATGATGATTGGTTTTTTTTCATATGCAATTTTCGCATTAATTGGAGGCTTTATGGATAATTATATTTTATTATGTTTATTTAGAGGTTTTCAAGGTGCCTGTGTTGCCTGTGCTACACCTGCTTCTGCCGGATTTTTAGGATCAACTTATAAAGATTCTAAAAGGAAAAATATGGTGATGAGCTGCTTTGGAATTGGTGCTCCTGTTGGTGGTGCTTGTGGATTTTTCATTGCTGGTGTGTGTGTTGTGGCTATAAATTGGAGATCATGTCAATTTTTCCTTGCCATTGTTTATGGTTTAATAACTGTTGGTGTTTATTTTACCATTCCATCTGATAAAAAACTTGATAAACAACATATTAAATCAGTTTTTAAAAAGTTAGACTATGGTGGAGCTTTTATATCTTTGGCTTCATTCACTCTTATTTGCTTTTCATTAACTCAAGTTGATGCTACAACAGAAAAATGGAAAACACCATATATTATTGCCTTGTTAATCGTTGGTGTCTTTTTAATTGGATGTTTTATCATTTATGAACATTTTATTCCAGTGCAGCCACTGATGCCATTAAAGCTATTTGAAAATAGGAATGTTATTCTTTCTATGATTATTGCTTCATTTTCATGGATGACATTCTTTGGTGTGTTAAACTATAACGCTGTTATGTATTTTGAAAAAATTCGTGGTTATTCGGCAATTATAACTGCATGTTGTTTTCTTACCCAGCCAATTGCTGGTATTTTAGTTAATATTTTTGCTGGATTTACAATGCATAAAATTCCGGGTCGTATTTTAATGTCTGTTGGTGCTCTTGGATTTACTATTGCATCAATTATTTGGGCTACTATGTCTACCAGTAGAAACTACTTTACTGGTCCTTTTTGGGCATTTATTTTTACAGTTATTGGTGCAGATCTAATTTATAATATTGCCAATAGAGCTACATTATCATCACTTCCAAGAGAATTACAAAGTAGAGGTGCTGGTACTTTTAATACAATTCTTCAGTTGAGTTCATCCGTTGCATTAGGATTCACCTCTACCATTATATCATCAAAATATTCAAAATATGGAAAACCAGATCAGGATGATTACCCTAATGAATTTTTTGCTGCAATGAAATATACTTATTACTTTGGTATTGCACTAGCTGGTTCTGCATTTATTCTGTCCTTGTTTTTGAAAATTGGAGTTATTGGAGTTAAAAATGATGAAAAATTAGAAGATGTTAAATTATCAACCACTGAGAATAAATCGTTAAAACAATAAACATATTATTCAAATAATTCTTTTACAGAAAACGCCAACTTTTTAACTTAGTTTTATTACATTCGTATTTTATTTATAAATTTTTAAACCGTCATAAAATATATCTTTTAGTCAGATGCTGTCTCTTTGGCCTTCTTCTTTCGATCTCCTCTAGTTGGTGAGAGGGGTCTATTAAATCCACCTGAACGATTCATATATTGTCTATATTCTGAATGACGCATAACGTTTGCAGAAAATGCACGATTATTTGGAACCTGAGTATTTTTAGTTGACTTAAATGTTTTAAAGCCCATTGCGTGTTCAATATCATCTGATGATTCAATTGTTAAATGTATCAAAACTGGTTCCTTCAATTTTTCAGTTTTTTGTCTTTTTAGTTCTGGTTCATCAGTTTGTATGAGCCCTTTTAAATCTTTTGAAGTTGGAGGTTCCTCATGGCCTCTTTTATTTGAGTTGGCCTTGTTTTTCTCTGGCGATACCCCTGTTTGACTTTGACTTTGACTTTGACTTTGACTTTGACTATTTTTAGTTTTAGTTTTATCATGCTGTGATGTTACACTTGAATTTAAATTATTCCGTCCCTCTCCTCTGCCTCTTAGCCTTCCTCTGTTATTATTAGCAATCCTCTGACCCAAATTAATAGCAACTTTTCTTGCCATGACTATATTCCTGCACTTTGCTTATCAATAAAAAAACACCGTTGAGAGAATTCGAATTAAATATTTTTCTAAAGAGGAAAAAAATTAAAAAAAAAAAAAATTTCAAATTCCTTTCTTAACAAATTTAACCAAAAATGAGTGAAAAATTAAGTAAAAAAGAATTAAAAGCTCTTCAATTTAAGGCCAAATCTGATCCAAAGGCCAAAGAAAAATTAGAATCATATGCAGCTCTTCAGCAGGCAAAATTAGACGCAGCTTTGGCTGCGACAGAAGAGGCAGAATCACAAAAGCGTAAGGCAGAGGAAGAAGAAGCTTCAAAACCAAAAAAGAAAAGGAAAACAAGAAGAGGTAAAAAGGGACGTGGTCAATCACAACAGGGATTTAAAGCAACATTATTTATTGGTAATATTCCAAAGAGTTGTAGTGAAGATGAAGTGAGAGAACATTTTAAATCTGCCGAACCATTTAATCTACGTATGAGATTAGAAAAGGGATTTTGCTTTTTAGAATTGAATGCTCAAGGTGATGGAGAATTAGACAAAAAAGAAATTCACAGAAGAACAGAAATTTGTATGTTATTACATCACACAAAATTAGGAAACAGACAAATTAATGTTGAACTAAGTGCCGGTGGTGGTGGTAACTCTGATACGAGAAGAGAAAAAATTCAAAAGAAAAATGAAGAAATGGAAAAGAAAAGAAAAAAGAGAATTAGAAAGGAAAATGAAAAGAAAGGATTGGTGGATACCAAAGAGAAAAGTGATGATAAAGAATCTGGCAGTTTAGAAAGTGATGCAATGAATGGAATGAATCCTGAAAGAGCTGCCCTTTTGTCGGTTAGCAAATAAATACAATTATCACAATAAATATAAGTATGTATATGTATATATATATATATATAATAGGAAAAAAACACAAAAGCAAAACTAAATTAAATTAAACTAAACTAAACTAAACTAAAAAAAGGTCAAACTTAAAAAATGTTTTAACAAATAATAAATAAAAATCACAAAATGACACACTTTTTTGACTTTTTTGGCTTTTTACCACCCTTTGTTGATTGCTTAACGGCGGATTTGGCGATGGTAGTTTTGATAGCAGGAGCAGAAGATTCAGGTTCAGGTTCTTCCTCCTCTGGCTTGATAACAACTCTAATAGCCGTATCAAAAACTTCTCTAACACCCGTTTGCGAAGCTGCGGAACATTCAAGATATGCCTTGCAACCTAATGAATCAGCCAAATCAATGGCTTCATTTCTAGTAACAGGTTTCAAACCTTGTTCGTCTAATTCATCAAGAACATGTGGCTCGTCTCTTAAATCAGATTTTGTACCAACAAGAAGAATCTTGGTATCCTTGGCCGTATGATGTCTAATCTCTGGCATCCATCTGTTTTGAACATTTTGAAATGAAACTGGTTCCACAACTGAGAAACAAATTAAGAAAATATCAGTTTGTGTATAAGAAAGTGGTCTCAAACGATCATATTCTTCCTGACCAGCAGTATCCCAAAGGTTAATGGTAACTTTTTCGTCATCAACCATAACGTTGGCTGAATAATTATCAAAGACAGTTGGAACATAATCTTCAGGGAATTGATTAGTAGTATAACTAATAAGTAAAGATGTTTTACCAACTGCACCATCACCAACAACGACACATTTAATGGACTTCATTTTCCTTCAAGAACGAATGCTATTGTAAAAACGTGTAAATTTCGAAAACGGACCTTTATCGCCTTTTTTTTTTGGCTTTTGCGCGATGGAACCATTTTTGGGGGGGGCAAAGTTTATATTGAATTCAATCCAGAATATTTAACTTAAACGGGGGATGATTTCCAACTTCATTTCCAATTTTGAAAGAGGATTAAAAACATTAAAGAATTACCACAAAATTTGTTCTTGTTCATTTTGAAATCTAGTAACAACGTGGCACTTTATGCCGAGCACAAATATTTATGCCGCTCAGAGATCTTGGAAAAAAAAAAGATCAAAATCAAAACAATAAAAAAAAAAAAATTTGCACCGCCTTGAATCTACAAAAAAAAAACGTTTTTTCAGTAAAAAAAAACGTTAAAAAACGTGACCGGATCGGGATCTCTGGTGAAAAAAAAAGTTTATTTGGAGATTTGCATCTGAAAAGGTAAACTTAAATCACAGATATTTGCCAATGAGCTTGTAAAGCATCGTGCGTGTTAAAAATTCCGGTAATTAAAGTATAAATATAAAAATAACACACTTTCTGTTGATGGCTCAACAAAAAAAACAGGGTGTGCGATATTGGCCCATTTTCTATATGCTGATATTTGTGGTTTCTTTTTTTTTTTTTTTTTTTGCCTGCCGTGTTTTGGGGTAATACTGTTTTTCTGTTTTCTACCTTCATATTTTCTTTTTAAGGAAAAAAAATATTCATGGCTGTTACTAGTGTTTCCAACTCTACAACAACCACTTCTGGAAAGAAAAAGGTTACACAAAATCTTGTTGCTGTAAATACTAATGGTGATGAATTTGTTGCCCCGGATTACACCATTGGTGAACTTTTGTCAGTGATCCCAAAAGATTGCTTTGAAAGAAGTCTTATTAAGTCCATGTCATACGTTTTCCGTGATATTTTCTTTATGATTTTGTTTGGTTATTTGGCTGAAACTTTTATTCCTCAAGTTCCAAATAAATCAGCAAGATTTTTCCTTTGGGGTGCATACACAATTTTAGAATCATTCCCAATGGTTGGTTTATGGATTTTAGCTCATGAATGTGGACATTCAGCATTTTGTGAATACAATTTTATCAATGACTTTGTCGGTTGGGTTTTACATTCTTATTGTGGTAATCCATACTTTTCATGGAAATTCTCACACAAAAAGCATCATCAATACACTGGTAACTTTGAAAAAGATATGGTTTTTATCCCACCACATAGGGAAACATTTTTAGAAAAGAAGGGTGTTTCAAAATTTGCCGAATTAACTGAAGAATCACCAATTAATTCTGTTCTTACTCTTTTTGTTCAACAAATTGTTGGTTTCCAAACTTATCTTGCAATTGATGCCACTGGTCAACGTCACACTGAATTAGAGGGTGAAGGCTCTTGGTATAAACAATTTTATGCTTCACATTTCAATCCAAATGCTTGTATCTTTGATAAAGGTGATTTCTGGTATATTGTTATTTCTGATATTGGTATTCTTACCGTTGTCTATGCTGTTTATCAATGGATTCAAAATTTTGGTTGGTTTAATTGTATGGTTCACTGGTTTATCCCATATTTATTAGTCAACCACTGGATTGTTTTCTTAACATATTTACAACATACTGATACTACTTTACCACATTATGAAGATAAAGAATGGACATTTGCTAGAGGTGCAAGTTGTACTATTGATAGAGAATTTGGTTTTGTTGGTTGGTTTTTTTTCCATGATATCATTGAAACTCATGTTTGCCATCATTACTTTTCTAGAATTCCATTTTATAATGCTAGAAAGGCAACGAAGGCTATTAAAGAATTCGCTGGAAATCACTACAGATATTCTGATGAAAATATGTTTGTCACTCTTTGGAAAACTTTGAGAATGTGTGAATGGGTTGAAGGTGATAATGGTGTTCTCATGTACAGAAACAGAAATGGACTGGGTGTGGCCCCAGCTCCTGAAAAATAGGCCTTTTATTTTCTCTGGCAATTATTATAATTTATTCAAAAAAAAATCTTTTTTTTTTTATTTCTTTTTGTTTTATTAAAAAAGTTTGGCTCTTATTTTAAAGAATTATACTCTTATATTTTAACCTAAAAAATTAATTACATTTTTAATTACATTTTGTTCTTGTGATTTACCCCAAAGAAGATCAAGATGTTCATAATTTTCAACTCCAAAAATTGTTAATTGTTGATTATTACTCAATCCATTAACCTTATAATTTTCTTTAATTATTTCTTGACCTTCAAGTTGAGAATTTTTTATCAAGATGCCATTAGAAATTTGATTAAATTTAATATATTCAAATGTTGGTAATTGATCAACTATAATATCAATATCAACTAAGGAATCACTCATCCCATAAATTAAACAAATTTTTCCAATTTTAATATTTTTTGTTGGATACTCAAATGGATTAAAAAATCTTTCTTCTTGATACATTTGAAATTTTTTGGATTTGATAATTTGAAACCAATGAACAACACATTTCACTGATGTTGTTGAATATAAATGATAATAAGAAACTAATTTTTGAACAATATCAATATTTATTGAATCCCAATCAAATAATAATTTATTTGGAATATCAATTAATTTTATAAACATTGGTGGATAAGTAATTCCACGCCAAAACATGACAGACTTCATTAAAATTTTCCTTCCAAATAAGGTATAAATTAATGATGGTTCAAAATTAACAATTGAATTAATTAACCAATTACTAAGCTTTTTTGGTGTTGTTGCTGGTGCAATTAAAATTAATTTATCAATTTTATCATTTAAATCTTCATTAATTGAAACTGATGATAAAATTTGTGAACATCCCTGACTGAATCCTATATATGTTATCTTTTCAATATTATTAAATTTAAGAATATAATTAATTGATGATGGAATATCATGAATTGCAAATTCATCAATTGAAAAATTCCAAAATTCTTTTTGCCATGTTGAATATCTTTCATGTTTACCAGAATATTTATTACCTCTATTATTACCTAGGAAAACATCAAATCCTAATTGGCATAATCTAAATGGTAAATTATCGTTAGTTTCTAACATAACACACCAAACATCACTTGTCATTAATAATCCATGTTGAAAGAAAACAGATTTACCATTACTTTGAAATCCATTAGCTTCAGGATTAATTCTATGAACGGATAATTGAAAGCCATCTTCAGTGCGAACTAAATGTGTCTCACTTTGAAATCCATGCAATCCACAAATTTGCTCAAAAGATTTGGCATTTTTAAGCTTTTCAATTTTTGAAAATATTTCACCTTCTTCGTTATCTTTTAAATATTCATTGTAGATTTCATTATTGGATTTAAAAAATGAAAAAATATATTTACAAACAATTGTACAACTGGTAATTATTGATTTGGGCAACACAAGTATAATAGAAGAAATCAAATGTTCAAAAACAATTAAAAAAATAGATAGAACATTTTTAATGCTGCTCAGGTATGTTGGTTTTCCTCTGTTACCTATTTCTTCTTCAACAGGATTATCCGTATCATCTTCGCTGCCTTCTCCCACAATAGCATCCCTTGTAGATATATTTACTGGTGACATCCCCATAGCTTCCAATTGTTGAGATATTGAAGCTCTTCTTCTTTTCTTTGGAGTTGAAAATTTAAAGCTCATAATTTAAGAGTCTAGACGTACAGAATAATCTTTTACCCCGCCTTTTTAAAGAGCAGAAATTGAAATTGACACACAAAATTGCACTAATGAAAAATGGCGTGTGTGTGTGCCAAAGTTAAACTGCCAATGAGTGACGTAAGCAACATCCTTGCACCGATATAAGAAGATGCAAGATACGAAGGTGGTTTTATAGTTGGTATATAATAAGAAATATAAAAATTCAGCTAAAAGAATGGTTAAAGTTACTAGTAATGCACGCAAATGTAAAAAGTATGGTGTAATAATATGGTTTGGGCGTAAAGGTAAATGTTAAAGCTGCAAGAGATTCGCTTCCCTGACTTTAACTCATCGTATCAATAGAATTATATGTATCACTTTTGTTATCATATATTAGTTTCGACCAATAAAATCAAGAGATTATATATATTTATGTAATCAAGAACTGATAATATACAAATTAAAGAAATACAAATGTCATTAAAAAAAAACGATCAGCAACGCGGCTACTTGATCCATCTGCCGCCGTGTGTGAAAAGAAAAGGAAAAAAAATGACTAAAACAAAAAAAAAACGATTAATTTTTTATTTATATGAATGTCTTTAACGTCTTTTTCATAGAATAGCATTTCCCAATAGAAAAACAAAATTATATTCTATTTTACTATAGGCGAAGTATAAAAGTTTTAAAAAATTGCATGTAAAATTAATTTAGCTAGCTGCGTTTAAACGGCGTTACTACCGGCCCGCTAACACTATGCGGAATTCCCAATTTGGGGGACCTAACCTTGATAAAGGTTTTTAGATATTATCTATACAAAAAATATAAAATAACTATGGTTAGACAAATATATCAAGAGTTTAAAGGGTTGCTTGACAAAAATGGCAAGTTCCAGCATTGAAAAGTCACCAGAGGATACTACCATCCGCCCAACATTTTCTAAAGAAAATATAAATTCAAATGAAATTCTTGCAACTGTTAGATCTATTGATGGTAAAGTTGTTGAAGTGACGGGTAATGTGGATGAAGCTATGAAATATGCATTAGATCTTGAAGATGTAGATATTGACGATGAAAAATTTAAAAAATTGTTAAGAAAGATTGATTTTCATTTATTACCATTGATTTGTCTTTTATATGCCTTACAATTTATGGATAAAACTTCTTCATCTTATGCAGCTGTTATGGGTCTTAGAACATATTATAAAATGGAAGGTGTTATGTATTCATGGGTTGGATCGTCTTTTTACTTGGGTTATTTAGCATTTGAATTCCCTGTTTCTGCTTTACTTCAAAGGTTCCCTGTTGCTAAAACTGCATCTGCATTTGTTATTATTTGGGGTGTTCTTCTTTGCTTACATGCTACACCATCAACCTATCCAGGTCTCATCACTTTGAGAACTTTATTAGGTATCTTTGAATCTGGTATTACACCAGCTATGGTTATTATAACGGGTCAATGGTATAAAAAAGAAGAACAATTTTTAAGAACTTCTTTATGGTTTTCATGTAATGGTTTAGGTACAATTATGGGTTCAGCCATTGCCTATGGTTTGGCTACTCATGAATCTTCTTATTCAATGCCTGCTTGGAAAATTTTATTTATTGTTGTTGGTGTTATGACAATTTTTGTTGGTATTTTAATTCTTATTTGGATTCCTGATTTACCAACTAAGGCAATTTGGTTAACAGAAGAAGAAAAACGTTTGACAGTTTTAAGAATTAAAACTAATCAACAAGGTTTTGGTAATAAACATTTCAAATTTAGTCAATTTAAAGAGGCTCTTTTGGATATTAATACATGGTTATTTTTTTTCTTTGCCTTAGCTTCTAATATTCCAAATGGTTCATTAACAAATTTTGGTTCAATTCTTTTAACTGAGACATTTGGCTACACTGCAACTGAATCATTATATATGAATATGCCAACTGGTGCCGTTGAATTAGTTGGATGTATTTTATTAGCATGGCTTCATAGATATTGTTCAAGTAGACTTATCATTTCATTTATTAGTATGGCAATTGCATTAGTCTGTGCATGTATGCTTGCCTTTGCAAAGCACAGTCCACATGCTAGATTAGCAGGTTATTATTTAATGTTTGTTTATCCACTTACAACTATTTGCAGTTTGTCATGTTTTTCTTCTAATGTTGCTGGTCATACAAAGAAAATTACTGTCAATGCTATATATTTAATTGGTTATTGTGCTGGTAATTTAATTGGTCCACAAACATTTATTGCATCTCAAGCTCCTGAATATGTTGGTGGTGAAATCGCCATTGTTGTTTGTTATGTTGTTTCACTTATTTTCATCGCTTGGACATATTTCAATTATTGGAGAGTCAATAGGCAAAGAAATAGATTACAAGCTGAAGGTAAATTAGAAATTCCAGATTTTGAAAACTATGAATTTGCCGATTTAACTGATAAAGAAAATCCAAATTTTAGATATTCTTTGTAATTGCTTTTTAAATATTTTATAAATATAGTCTTTTTTCTCGTAATTGCTCACTCGTCTAAAAATATTACAGCAACTTTTTACTAAATATAAAAGGCATTGTTATAGTTGAAATCATTTTATTAGCCTATGGACATATCTGCAAGGCAAATTGCAAATTGGCACTTGATATTACTTTCTCTGCTGCATTAAATTTTTTTTATTTTTTTTGAACTGGTTGGATTTTGATCATTAATTTTTTTTATTATTTTTCTAAATTGAACTTCATCTTGGAAATGGCAGCTATTTCACAGCATCCCGAGAAGAATTGCTCTTCCTCTGGGATAAAGGATTGCTTAGATTCAAAACAACGTAAAACAAAGAAAGCTTTAGACAGCGATCAGCCTGTTGACTCAATTGAAGAATCACCAATTCAAGAGCCAAAATTACCTGAATTTACCTTTAAAAATTTTGCTACAGATATCATTCAAGCTCCATTTAAATTACTTTTATCGCCTTTGAATTTTGCATTGGTGGCCATACCTTTGTGGCTTTTTGACTCTATCCTATTAAAATTCATTGTGGCTAATGTTTCATATACAGAAATTGATTATTCCACATATATGCAACAAGTTGCACAATTTTGGTCTGGTGAAAGAGATTATGCAAAAATTGAAGGTGATAGTGGTCCTTTAGTTTATCCTGCTGGTCATTTATGGATTTACACTGCTATTAAATGGCTAAGTGGTGAAGATAAAGGTAAAGGTGCGAAGAAATCATACAATATTTGGTCTGGAATAGTTGGTAAAAAATTTAGTGGTAAAAAACATATTCCTGATATTGAAGTAGGTATAGTTGAATCAGTCAAAAAAAATATTTTCAATGGTGTTGATGGCATGCAAAATGTCAGTGCAGCACAACATGTATTTAGATGGGTGTATCTATACACCTTGGCTGTTGTTTTAATTGGTTATTGCCTAATAAATTATCGTGTTCCCTCAAAAGGTTCTGGCTTTAAATTTATTGATGATGAGGTCAGGGGTGAAGAAAATTCGTGGGCAGACTCCCCTTCTAAGGGCAATGAAAAATCGGTGAAACCAAAAAAGAAAGGCTCTGGTAAATTATGGGGTATGGCTCCATATTTATTAATAATTTTAATTTCAAGTAAAAGGCTTCATTCAATTTATGTTTTGAGGTTGTTTAATGATTGTTTTGTGACATTATTCATGGTGCAATGTTGGGTTTGTATTTTAGCCTCTATTGGATTTAAAAGATCTGGGAATGAATATGCTTTGCAAAAGGAATTGAATGAATCATCTACCGAGCCATCTCCAAGTGATAATGCCACTGTGATGAATGTTTTATCAACGGTGTTTTTGTATTTGTCCATGTTATTCTATTCATTGGCCTTGTCTGTAAAAATGAACGCTTTACTTTTTCTTCCTGGATACATGATTGTTGGATATCTACTGAGTAATGAAAATTTTTTCCAATTTTTAATTGTTATTGCATTTGGTTTAGAAGTTCAATTGGCTGTTAATTGGCCATTTATTTCAGCAGGTGGTGACATTACCAAACATTTCTTTCAAAATGCCTTTGATTTCGGTAGAATTTTTATGTATAAATGGACTGTCAATTGGAAATTCATTCCTGAGAGTATTTTCCTTGCCAACTATTTCCACTTGGTCTTATTGGTGATCCACGTTGCTGTTCTTCTATGGTTTGTGCTTACCAAGTACTTAAATATCAAGAATACTGGCAAATCACTGCGTCAATTTATAATAAAAGATGGTTTACTTGCTCCATTTGAGTCTACATTAGATTCTAAAAACATTATATTGAGCAATCAGGCAGAAGTTTATGCAACGTACATTCTCTTCAGCTCTAATTTGATTGGCATTCTGTTCTGCAGAAGTTTACATTACCAATTTTTATGTTGGTACCACTGGACTTTACCATTTTTGTTACATACTCGTGGATTCCCATGGTATGTAAATATTTTACTGGCAACAATACATGAGCTATGCTGGAACCAGTACCCGTCAACGGCTCTTTCCAGTGCCGTTCTAATGGCAACATTAGCCACCACACTTTGCTGAGCAAACGCGAATCCCCGCTACAAAATAAAATTAAATAATAAAAAAAATGCCGCGAGCTTTTTTTTTTTTTCTTAGCATTTTTTAACCTTAACGTGAAATCGTACTCTCCTGTTTATCGGCGGCGGTGTAGAGATGGACGACACCAACAAGCAACCGTTGGTACAAGATAGTGCAGCTTCTAATTCCAAGGAGCTGTTGAATGCATATATATATGATTTCCTTTTGAAGAGTGGTTTGAAGGCATCAGCTACGGCCTTTTTTCAAGAGGCAGAGATCCCTTTGGCTCATAACGATGACAAGCTTCCTCATAAAAGCTTTTCAGAGTTACCTCAGTGTCAGATGACTATGGATGCCCCCCATGGATTTATTTATGAATGGTGGCAAATATTCTGGGATGTTTTCAATGCCAGAACTCAGCGTGGAGGATCTGCAAGTGCATCTCGATATTACCAACTAGTGGCTATGCGTCAACGGCAGGATCCATTGGCCAGTAGTGAAGCTGCTGCTTGGCAGGCAATGCCTACTCATGGACGTCAACAAGTTCAACAACAACAGCAACAAGTTCAGCAACCACAGAGTGCTCAACAACAGGCAGCTCAACAGCAACGGATGAGAGCTGCTGTCAAGGGTATGGTAAAACCTGTAGGACAAGCAGCTGTGACAAATGCTAGAAGGCCACAACCACAACCACAATCGCAGCACCAGCAATCACAGCAGCAACTACAACAACAACATCAACAACAGCACCAACAGCAACAACAATCACAATCACAGCCAACACAGCTTAACATGAGAACACAACCCCTTCCAGGTTCTCAATATCCTAGTCAACAACCAACACCTCAGCCCCAAATGGCGCAGCCTCAACTTATACATCAGGTTGCATCACAACAACAAATTAGACCACAAACACAGCAAACTCAACAAATTCAACAACAACAACAGCAGCAGCAGCAGCAACAAATGAGCTCTCAGCAACAACAGGGGAATCAAATGTTAATGGGTAATAATCAAAGCAGTCAAAGAAGTTATCAAAGGCCCAGCCAACAGGGTCAAATGGTGATGTCCAATGGGCATGCTATGGTAAACTCTAATGTACCACA
Source organism: Martiniozyma asiatica (nom. inval.) (assembly GCA_037044635.1). Taxonomy (NCBI): domain Eukaryota; kingdom Fungi; phylum Ascomycota; class Pichiomycetes; order Pichiales; family Pichiaceae; genus Martiniozyma; species Martiniozyma asiatica (nom. inval.). The sequence goes on along the minus strand of BTFY01000009.1, from coordinate 2,669,191 downwards.
GTTAAATGGTATTAGAAGAGTTCCGGGTACTTCAAATGGGCAGCAAATGATGGTGGCTCCAGGAATGAATGGTGTTCCGGGTCAAGTACAGGTTATGGCAAATGGACAAATTCCTCCTCAGATGATGACTCAGTTGGTTCCTCAAAGGAGGCCTGTTCCAAATGGTGGCATGCTACCAGGTAATAATAATGGCACTGCTGTTAGAACACAAATGACTGTTCAACAACAACAACAACAGCAGATGAGATTAATGCAAATGCAACAACAGCAGCATCATCAACAAATGATAAATCAACAAATACCAAACCAGAGTAATAAAAGACAGCGGCTTAGTGTTAGTGCAGGTACTAGCGCTAATGGTGTCGATCCTTTATCGACGAGTCCACAATCTATGTCTGCCCCGGGTACGGTTACCACCAATGGAGCCACGCCGAATAACAATGGTATAAATGGTGGTATTAAGGAATATGAAGAACATTTGAAAATCATGGAAAATCAAAATACTAGAAGATTGCAGCAACAGCAACAGCAACAACTACAGCAACATCATCAAAGTCAACAACAACAACAACAAATGCGTATGCCACAACAGCAGCAAATGCAACAGCAGCAAATGCAACAGCAGCAAATGCAACAGCAACAAATGCAACAGCAACAACAAAAGCAAATGAGTCAACCTGATGGTACCTCATCTAATCGTCAATTTGCTGAATTCACTAGTATGTTGGGACAGTTACAACAACAATCGCCTGTTGCAGTTGATAAAAATAGTACAAGTAATGGTGGACCTACACCAGTAGTTTCTAAGAAAAAAGGACGTAGAGTTGGTGCAAGGAAAAATTCAACTTCTATTCCTGCAACACCAAATACACCAGGTACACCAAGTGCCATGCAAGGAACGCCATCTCAAAGTAAAAGAGCTCGCAAACGTGGTGGTAACAGTGGTGTTTCCACTCCTGGTAATCCTATTAAAAATGAAGAATTTCAGTTGGGTAGTGTTTTGGAAGGTGATGGTGAATCTGAATCTGAAATTAAAGTAACAGAAAAAGGTAAAAATAAAAAGAATAAGACAAATAAGGAGTCTTCTGATAAAAGTGATAATAAAAATAATAAAGAACAAATGACGGTGCAACAGACGAAGTTGGCTGATGATGTTTTAGAAAATTCAAATCAAATTAATTTTGGTATTGAAAATGGAGATCATGATTTACTTGCCGATGGTATGGGTGATTTTAACACCGCTGATCAATTTTTTGATTTTGGATTATACGATACTGGTCATGAAGCAGGTCTGGCAGATTTCGGTTGGGATTCTGTTGAAGGGGGTAATTTAGGGTGACCTAATATTTTCGGTTTATGAATTTATGCTTTATTTATATTATTTGGTTAAAATAATCAAATAGAGTTTTCTGTATTTTATTTTGCTATTTTGTGTTTTTACAAATCGTGTACAATTTAATTTTTTAAACTATTTTGAACTATTATATTTTATTTTATTTTATTTTATTTTATTTTATTTTATTTATCTAAAACAATTACTAGTATTTTAAACATGAAAGATATAAAAATTTGTAATGGGCTATTTATTGGTACGCCTCTTTGGCTTAACTTCCTCATCTTTACAAACGTGTAATCTGACTGTATTCATATAGTTTATATTGTTATATTCATGACCTTTACTCCAATCATAACTTAAAGCATATGCAAAAAGCATACCAGTTCTGTTAAAATTGGTAACGGGTATAGTAGCTCCAAGTTGTGGGAAAGCCTTTAATCTATGTCTTGAATCTTTATCCCAAAAGGAAAATGAACCATCAGAGCCTGCAGTTGCAAAAGTACCATGAACTGGATGAAAAACAATAGAATTCAATGCATAAATATGAGCTTCTTTTGTATTTGGCTTTGTTTCTCTTTGACATTTAAAAGAAAAGGCATCTTGTTTTGCCTTTATATCATCAACATATTGAATACCACATCTACCTTCAATTGAACCAACAGCATAACCATCACCGCTTGGATAACAACCAATAGATCTAGTTTGATATTTTAAAGGTGATTGAACAGTTTTAAAAATTGTATTTGGATTGTTCAAATTAATAATTGAAATGTTTCGTTCGGCTGTACCAACAACTAATAATTTTTGTGCTGCATCCATTGCATAAACTCTTTCTGGCATATCAATAGAACAAATTGGATTTTGTTGTCTACAATCCCAATATTTAATTGTTTTATCCCATGATCCTGATACAATACAAGGAGTATTTTGAGGTCCACATGATACATGACGAACAACACGAACGGCATCATTATGCATACCCACCGTTTGTGTTTGTTGACTTGCCATATCAAATAATTTAACTTGTTTATCAGCACCACCAGAAATAACTTTAGTTCCATCCATTGTAAATCTTGTTGTTAAAATTGGTCCATCGTGTTCGTACAGTGCACGACCTTCAACTTGACCTGAACTAGTAATTTCATATATTCTGTTTTTCTTATCCCAATTAGAAATTGCCATAAATTCAGCCTGTGAAGAAAAGGCGATATCACTGACACTATCATCACCAACATTTGGGACAACAATATCATTTTGTAATTCAGCCAATGTACCTTGAGATGAAGGTGTTGATCCTGCACCTAATGTGGACGTATTATTATTAAATGCTCCCAATCTAGATCCAAAAGACATTAAAAGATATTTTTAATAAAATAAATAATTTAAAATAAAATCAAAATAATTTGTACCTACTGAAAAAATTCGCATTTTTTGATCGCGAACTGCTTGCGCATTTTCAAATTAAGTTAAAATACTAAATTTGTATATTTATTAAGAATATAAAAAATTCTACGCTTTTCTATTAAAAACTAAAAATCTATCATTTACAACTTCAACAATCTCAACTTGAAAATGGTATCATTAATAGATGCTTCTTCCTCACCAATAATTTCATTGGCAGATTCAGAAATAACTGCCAATGGCTTCTTGGAACACTTGGATAAAATATCACTGTGCTTGGAAATAATATCTTCAAAGTTACAATTGTCTTGCACTAATTCATATTGAACTTCAACTTCGTCAGTTTGTTCTAAACCACACTTCTTTCTCAATCTTTGAATTCTGTTAACTAATTCTCTTGCTAAACCTTCCGTTTGTAATTCAGGATAAAGATTAATATCCAAAATAACTAAAACATCACCTTCAGTTCTAGCTTCTTGACCTTCTGAAGAAATAGATTCTGGTAAACCTCTCAAAACAATCAATTCACCTTCAGTTAATTCAATACCTGCAACAGTAATCTTACCATTCTTCATAAATTCTTTAACATCTTGAGTGGTTAAATTTGGCAAGGCAGTTTTAACCTTTTTAGCATCTTGCTTTAACTTCTTACCCAAAACAGGCCAGTCAGCAACAACCTTATATTCAACACCGTATTTTTCCTCATCTGAAGTGATGATTAAATCTCTAATATTTAATTCTTCAACGATATAGTTTTGCAATGCTGTAACATCTGCCAAATATTCTTTATCAGAGTGTAAAACAACCAATTCCTTCAATGGTGTCTTTAAAGAAATTGTCTTCTTTTCTCTAATATTTCTACCCATATCAATGATCTTTTGCATTCTACCAACGGCAACTTCAATTTTTTCATCAAATAATTCTTCATTAACAGTTGGGTATGATAAGAAATGAACAGATCTGTGATCCTTACCATATTTGTTCAAGGTCTCCTCAGTGAAAAGAGATTTCATTCTTTGGTAAATACCATCTGCCAAAAATGGTGTGAATGGAGCCATTGCTCTAATTAATGTAAACATAGTTTCTGTTAATGTATTCAATGCCTTTTTACTATCTTCAACACCATTTTCACCCTTTAATCTTCTTCTGTTTAATCTAATATACCAATTAGTTAATTGATCAATCAAATTTAATAATTTTGGAACCACAGTGTATAATCTGTATTCACCCATTTCGGTATGAATAGATTTAATTAAAGATTGAAGAGAAGCTAAAACCCATCTATCCATAACATTGTCAGATTTCAAAGTTGGATCATAAACAAAGTCAATGTTTTCGTTCTTCTTTAATAAAGCAACTTGACCTTCCAAAAATTTATATGAGTTCCACCATGGTAATAAAACCTTAGAAACAACTTCTTTAACACCTTCTTCTTTGAATTTTAAGGTTTCAGCTCTTAAAACTGGAGAATTAATCAAATATAATCTTAATGCATCAGCACCATATTTATTAGTAACCAAATTAGGATCAGGATAATTCTTTAATCTCTTTGACATTTTTTTACCATCTGCAGCTAAAACAATACCAGAAACAATGACATTTTTATATGGAACAGTACCAAATAAATGGGTACCTAAAATGGATAAAGTGTAAAACCAACCTCTAGTTTGATCTAAACCTTCAGAAATAAAATTAGCTGGGAAGGCATCTTGGAAAGAATCCTTACCTTCAAATGGATAATGCTTAGATGCATATGGCATAGAACCAGATTCAAACCAACAATCAAAAACATCTTCAATTCTCTTTAATTGACCCTTACCTTGCCTAGATGGGATAGTGAGATGATCAATCTTATGTCTGTGAATATCAGTAATAGTATCATCACCAGTTAATTCTCTTAATTCTTCAATAGAACCAATACAAACAACTTCTTCAAGATCATCAGAAACCCATAATGGGATTGGTGTACCCCAATATCTATTTCTAGAAACATTCCAATCTCTTGCATTGGCAATCCAGTTAGAAAATCTCTTTTCTTTAACATTACTTGGAACCCATCTAGTCTTTTCAACAGATTCTAACATTTGAGGAATAATTTCTTTAACTCTAACAAACCAAGATGGAACAGTTCTGTATAATAATGGAGTATCAGATCTCCAACAAAATGGATAAGAGTGACGAATTTGAGAAGCTAACAATAAGTTACCCTTAGCAGTCAAATATTTGATAATTTCCTTATCAGCATCCTTCACATATAAGCCCTTAAAATCGGTAATTTCACTGGTAAATCTACCATCATCATCAACAGGATTTGGAGGAGAAATTTTTTCATTAATGACACCATTAGCCATACATTCTTCAAAATCCTGCTCACCAAAAGCTGGAGCTTGATGAACAATACCAGTACCAGAATCATCAGTAACATATGAGGCACCAATAACTCTAAAACCAGTTTCAGTAAATTGGTCTTTGAAGTAATCAAATAATGGGGTATATTTAATACCAACTAATTCAGAACCCTTAATTTTACTAACAATTTTATATTTAGCATCCTTTGGTTTCTTGTACAAAGATTTAATCAATTTTTCCATTAAAATATAGTTGACTTGTTTTTCTTCATCAAAAATCTTAACATATTCAAATTCTGGGTTAACACATAAGGCAATATTTGATGGCAAAGTCCATGGGGTAGTAGTCCAAGCAACTAAATAAGTATTTGGATCATCTGCTAATGCAAAACCAACGGTAAGAGCTGGATCATTGACATCTTTATAATTTAATTGAGCTTCAAAATTTGATAAAGCAGTTGTGACACCCGTTGAATAAGGCATAACTCTTAAACCTCTATACACCATATCTTTGTTAAAGAGTTCCTTAAATGCCCACCAAACAGACTCCATAAAAGTTGGATACAAAGTTTTGTAATCATTTTCAAAATCAATCCATCTACCTAATCTTGTAATAGATTGTTTCCATTCAGATGCATATCTCATAACAATAGCTCTACATTCTTCGTTATATTTGTCAATACCCATTTTCATAACGTCATCTTTAGAGGTAATACCTAATTTCTTGTCAATTTCATGTTCAACAGGTAAACCATGAGTATCCCAACCAAATCTTCTTTCAACATAATAACCATTCATTGCAGCATATCTTGGAATAATATCTTTAACGGTAGATGCTAAAAAGTGACCATAGTGGGGGGTACCAGTGGCGAAAGGAGGACCATCGTAAAAGGCAAACTGAGGCTTACCTTCATTCAACTTTAAAGATGTATGAAAAGCATCAATTTCTTCCCAATGAGACAAAATTCTTTCTTCTTCCTTAGGAAAGGAGAATGGGCCAGAAGTTTCTTCGGTCATTGCTATTGCTGGGAAGGTAAAGGAAATCGATGAATCATCGTGAAAATTTGGCGCGTGGCCAACGCAGAGAGCCGGCTGGAATCGAGAGAGAGCTTAAATTTTTATTAAAATTGAAAAAAAAAAAAAAAAATTTATGATTTCAATTAATACTATGCTAGTAATTTATTTGCTAAAGAAAAGTATAAATATTATTTTAATTATACAAAACAATCTTCAAAAAATATTTGCAAGATCTGATCTAATTGAATTTTAAAAAAAATACTTGAACTGCATTTAAAAACTATGCGAGAACCGGGAATCGAACCCGGGGCCTAACAATGGGAATGTCAGATTTTACCACTAAACTATTCACGCGGAGTTTTATCTCGTAAAAAATTACACTTGGCCTGATTTTGCGCATCGTTAAAAATTAATTATACCCTCTTTTTTTTAATTTTTTTTCTCGATTTTTTTTAATTAAAAATTGAAATATCTCTAGATGTAATCATCGTGTATAGTGTCTGTTGGTATTAAAATGTTTTATGGTTTTCCTTTTATATAAGGTTTAATTATAGCTGCCTTTACTAAACGAAAAGATGCTTTATTTTTTTTTTTTTTTTCAGTATAAGCTTTATTTTTAACTACATCTATATATCTTATATAAGACAAAATTCGTCCACTACGTTTTTGCGTGGATCCGTTCTCAGTATAAGAAAACGTAATTAAATGCTATTTTACTTTATGGGAAAGTATTCAAAAACCCAGTGATTTTATTAATTTTTTTTTTTTTTTTTTTTCCTGAAGTCTACCGACTATTGTAGTATAATCAATTTGAGTTGGCAGAACTAGTATCATTGGTTCATTGGAGTCTCACCGCAGATTCATATAGGATTTTGTATTTTCTTATAGTTCTGGCATCTATTATTTCAGACAATTCTAGATGATAGAACTTCCTGTAGATAAAATGTAGAAATCCTAATCCATAATCAATTCGTTCTAATGTTTGATTAGTAAAGGAAATATTGGCAATGATGTTTTTTGATAGCGGGAATGGTATTTTAAGTAACTCCCATATTTGGGCTGCAATTTTGCATTCCGTTATCATGTGGAATAGTCCACCCTTTCCCTCTACCTTACAGAGGGTACATGGCCTTATGCCTATTTGGCCTCTACTAAGACCTATGTTTACCTTATAAAATTCTTCAGTAAACATAGGGAGCTTGAGTCTGATTGGTGCAAGCCATTTGAAGAATTTCCATTGCAACAAACAAAAAAAATGCGGCCCATGAGCTGCATGGTTTCAGCTATAATTTAAAATCTATCCTTTGAATTTAACATTTGATATCTTCAAAATTGTATAGACTTTTTTTGCAGTTGTTAGTTAAATGTTGCAAATTCCAACGTCACTGGGGAAGGAGTTGATAGCTCGCAGGGAGCCGTCGATTAAAGCGCTTAAAAGCACAGACTACGGGCTGGAATTTTTGGCATACATTTACAGGAAGGTGTACCATCACCAGAGAATTGATGAAGAACTAGTGAGGGTGCTACAGGTTAAATACCACTCGGGGCATCTCCTATGAGGGGTCCGGGGGAGAAGGTGGACCAAATGAACAATGGACTAAACGATAAATAGCAATAAACTAGGTACCCTAGTCCAAGAACAAAAAAAATAAAATAAAAAAATAAAAAAAACAATAACAAAATAAAAAGAAAAATATAGGCTAAGACATGTTCATACATACACAGAAAAAAATAAAATAAAATAAAACAAAACAAAGAAAAATAAAAATAATTGAAAAATAGAAAATAGAAAATACAAGAAAAAAAAAAAAAAAAAAGGTTTTTAATAAATATTTTCCAGAGGTAAATGACTAGGTTTCTTATAGTGAGAACGGATCCACCCAAAACGGAGATGGACGAATATTGTCTTGTATAGGAGTTATAATCGTAGTTTAATGCATATAATACTAAAAAAAAAAGTGATTATAATAATTGCAAAAAAATCTAAAATTATTAAGGATTATGGCTTACTAGATTTATAGTACCGTTCTTTGAGGTTACCAAGGTTATTAAAACTAAGTAATTATAAAGTAGATGGAGTCCTATATTTATACACACTCAACATTTTTCATTGACGTATGAGTAAACGCTCAACATTTTATTCCTTCTAGAATATTCTCTTTATAATATTCTTACTCCCATAAAATCCAATCTTACGTGATTACATAATATATCACCTAATACTGATATCCGTAATCCCTAAATCTTTACACACCCCCTTTAGTCATACTTCAATTCAAGCAGTTTGACTAACTCTTTAAATCTGGTTGTGTCCAAGGACTTAGTAAAAATGTCTGCTAAATTAACTTTGGTATTGATATAATTTAGCTTCACTTCTTTGTTTTCAACAACTTGTCTAATCTTATGATATCTTATATCTATATGCTTTGTACGTTGATGTAGCGTATTGTGTGAGGATAGAGTAAGTGCAGATTGATTATCACAACACAAATTTATGTATCCAACATTAAATCCCATTTCTTTTAATAAGTTTTTAATGAAAATTCCTTCTTTGATTCCTTCAGCAATAGCCATATACTCAGCTTCAGTAGTTGACTCTGCAATCGTTTTTATTTTCTTTGAATTCCATGCGACCATATTATTATTTAGTAGAACTAGATACCCTGCTTGTGATGATCTATCTTCTATATGATTTCCCCAACTAGCATCAACTATTACAGTTATTCTAAAATCTGTACGTTCATCATAATCTTTTAAAGTGACTTCATTTGTTTTATCCATATATCTAAAATCTTTAAAATCTACCGTTGACTTGTCTTTGCTATATACAATGCCGTAATTTGATGTTTGACATAAATAGTGTAGTATCCTGTGTGCCGTTTTTAAATGCGCTTTTGTAGGATCAACTAAACTTTTTGATAGTATTGATACTGAAAATGATATATCAGGTCTTGCCATTCTGGCTATATACAATATTGTTCCTATAATAGACCTGTATTGATTGTGTTCCTTTTTATTTAATTTTTCTGACTTTAGGTTATTATTTGATTCAAATCCTTTAGCCATAGGAGTCGTTATTTCCTTCTGTGTAGGAGTGATGTTGTAATTCTTTATAATTCTTTCTATTGTTGACTTCATGTTCATAATAAGCTTTTTATTCTTTTGCTTCATATCAATTCCTAAGAACATTTCAGGTATTCCTAAATCTTTCATGACAAATGCTTTATTTAATGTATTCATGGCTTTATTTAACATTTCTTTTTTCTCAGTGACAATGATAATATCATCAACATAGACTACTATTATACCTTTTTTATCTTTTGTGTAAAACAGACATGGTTCTAGTACTGATGCAGTGTATCCTGCATCTGTTAATACTTTGTTTAATGTATTGTACCATAGTAGTGGAGCTTGCTTGAGTCCATATAAGCCTTTCTTCAATTTCCATACATAATTTTTGTCGGTTCCTGTACCCTCAGGTGGAACTAAGTATGTAGCATAATCTATGTCACCATTTAGGAAGGCATTCTTTGCATCTAATTGTTTGATACACCACCCATTAATTACAGCCATAGCTAAAGTGGTTTTCATTGTAACATCTTTGACTACTGGTGCGTAGTTATCAACATAGTTTTCTCCTTTTTCTTGTGTGAAGCCTTTAGCAACGAGTCTGGCTTTAAACCTCTCTAAATCATTTGATTCTTTCTTTACATTGAACACCCATCTTGCTTTTACTAGTAAAGCTTTACTAGGAAGCTTTTTCTTATGTATACTGTCATATACTTTTTGGTCTTTAATTGATTGAAGTTCTTCTTTTATAGCATCGAACCATTTGTATTTTTCTTTTGACTTCAGGACTTGTTGGAAAGTCTTTGGAATATCATATTTATGAATATTGACTAGCAAATTATTTTCGTGATTGTCGCCATTTGCTATATCACCCCCTCTTTCTATAAGTCGTGGAGTTTTGTGCTTCATAATAGCACGTAGTTCAGCTTTTCTTCTCTTTAATTCAGGACCAGGTTCTTTTTGAAACTTATTATATTTGACTAGTTGCTTGCTACCAACTTTTGGACTGCTGGACGATGATGAATATTTTCTTTTCTTACTTAGTGCCTGAACTTGTCTAGTTAGTGCATTGACTTGTTGAACTAATGCTCTTGTATTTGTATCATTGACATCTAGTACTTGTCTTCTATTTGATTCTCTAGTACCAATGACTTCTGTTTCTGCATCACTAATTTCTGCACCATCCGTTATGCGTAATTGCTCTTGTGGTCCATTGTCAATCGTCTCTTGTGTATCCTCTGGTTCCTCTATATATGGTGTTGTAGGACTCGTTTGCGTTTGTTTTTGTGCTGGATTTTGTGTTGTTGGTGGTTGTTGTTGTTGTCGTCCAGTGATTTCAGAGGATTGACCGATGAGTTTTCTTGTCTTCAAGCCTTTATTTAACAACTTTGTGCGTTTTTCCTCTTCCGCGAGTTTTTGCTTTGCAATTTTCTTAGCCTCTTGATCGATCTTATGCTTCATTGCCTTTGCTCTAGCTTTCTCTTGTTGTCTTCTCTCTCTTGATTCATTACTGAGAACTGCTCTGTTTTCTGTTACTGGTTCATCATATGTCATCTCAATGTCATTCAATTCAATTAATTGTTGAAAACTCTGATCAGGTACTTCTTCTATTGTGTTATGCCTACGTTGTATACTATTTTGAGGTAACACATTGTTAGTTTGATCATAAGTATTATTGAAATTATCTTGCGGTAACATATTACTTTGTGTTTGCACATTAGGTGTTTGTACTTGAGTGTTATTATTGGTCGATTTCTCCATTTGATTGCTTTCAGTGATTGGATCTTCTATTGTGATATCTTCCGAGGTATCCATTTCATCTTCATCTTTTTGATTGTTGGCATTTTTAAAGTAGCCTAAAAATGCATTTGTATCCAGGCGGGATGCCTTTTTTGGTTGGCCACCGCTATCGCCTCCACTACTACCGCCACCACCCCCTAAGGGTGAATCATATCTACCTTCAATGTCTTCCTTTTCTAAATCCATAATTTGAATGTCTTTGAATTCTACCATACTGTTTTTATCTGCTTTATCAAACCAATGATGTCTTAATGGAAAGACTTCTTCCATGCAGTTCCATGCGGATGTTTTTATCACTTTATCTAAATGTGGAACATAAATGTTTGCAATTTTATAAGATTCTTGATGACCTAAGTATATACCACTGATTGAAACATTATATAACTTTTGATCCCTATTATATGAGTAAGCAAATGCTTGACATCCAAAAGGTTTCACATCATGGTCTAGCACCTCTGTGCCTGTCATTCTTGTCATTGGACTTTCCGTTTGACCTTCCCTTACCGTAGTGTTCATTAGAAAAATTGCATGCTCAAAACAATATGTCCATAATTCTTTAGGAATTCCTGATTCCACTATGTATACTCTCATTTTTCTTTTAACATGTCCGATGGTACCTTCTGCGGACCCGTTCTGATAACTTGAGTGTGGAGCTGTTATTTCCTGAATTATTCCATTGTCTTCACAAAATTGATTAAGTCTCTTTGTACGGAATTCATTGTCTGATTTTATAAAACACACTGAGCTTCCTTTAGCTTTAGCTAAATTCCTGAAAATCTTAAGCATCTCAATTATTTTAATTGATGCTTCACTCTTAAACTTCATTATTCTTCCCATAATGTATCCTGTTTTTGTATCCCTCGCAATAATACCATACTTTTTATTAACAGGACCTAATATGTCGATAACAATTCTTTGACCGACGTTTACTTCATGAGTTGATACCTTATTTTTGCCATGTCTTTTCTCCACTCTACCTTCAGCACAAGCTTCACACTGTTTTATTACTCTGGAGATTTCATCAACTCTGAATTTTCTATTATGTGGCATTTTTAGAATAGTTTTGGCACTTGCATGGCCTTTCCTTATGTGGTCTTTCATTATTTGAATTTCTTTTTCCGAAAATGTGTAATAGCTTTCTTCTTTATCACTCTTGATTTGAAATAGACCATTACTAGACATTTTCACTTTAGCTACCACCTGATTATCTTTTATTACCTTACTATTCTCCTTGGTTAAATGTATTTCATATCCTTCTTTAACCAACAACCCTGCTGAAATTATATTTCTCTTCGAGGATGGGACCACAACCGCTTTCTTAAGCTTTAACTTATCATTTATTTGTATATCACCACATGATTTTGATACCACTGGTTTTCCTATAGTGTTAAGTGTAGTTTTTTGCTTTTTTAGATTCTTTAAATTTACCTTATCTGTTACAATATGTAGTGTGGAGCCACAATCTAATAAGAATTCATTGTGTTTTGAATCTCCTCCACCAGCAAAATAATTTTCATTCTTCTTAACTATAGATCTATTAACTTTCTTTTTACCAAATAAATACTCCTCATCCTCCTGGGTTAACCTTGCCTCTTTTCCTTCTTCTTCATCCGAGGATGTGTCAGTGTCCAAACAGAAGTTACTTTCATTATCTTTCTTTCTTGTTTTGCATTGAGATTTAATGTGTCCTAACTTCTTGCAATAATAGCATACCAATTTGCTATATTTTGAATTCTTCTTACCCTTCTTGTTTTTAACATAGTTGGCTTCTTCACCTGATGAACTTTCCGACTTTAATTCTGACCTAGTATCTTTTAGATATTTCCTGATTCTTTTACCTAACTCAACAGGATCCATACTTTCAATGGTTTCCTTAACATTTGTTGTATCATACATTTCGTTAGCAGTCAAAAATGGTACCCATTGTTTTCTTGGAAGCTTATCCATTAACAAGAACTTTAATGTTGTTGATAGGCTTGGATTGTAGTATACAATGGTACTAGTCTCATCAATAATTTGATCAATTGTGAGTTTTGATCCATGATTGTGAATTTTGCCAATTAATTCGAATTCCTCAACACCACTTAAGATTTTAAAGTCTTTATTCATTGAACCAAACAGTTTCATACCCTTGAGACCCTTGTAGTCTCTAATAATATTTAAGTGAAAATATTCTTTTATTGTTAATTCAAACAAACTAGAGATTGTTGGTTTTGCATCGACAAATTTTGTTGCCTTTAAAATACTTTCCATTTCATATCCAACAAAGTCGGATGTGCACTCTTCCATGAGTTCTAAGTATTTTGGCCAGTCCATAGATATTTGAGATTTTTTATCGACGGACGCTTTGAACGATTCAAGAGCAGCCTTATGCTGTTCAGGAGTAATGTCCTTCTTAAATGTGAATGTAGTGTTGCCTGACATTTGGAAACAAAGATTGGAAATCTATTAAGGATTATGGCTTACTAGATTTATAGTACCGTTCTTTGAGGTTACCAAGGTTATTAAAACTAAGTAATTATAAAGTAGATGGAGTCCTATATTTATACACACTCAACATTTTTCATTGACGTATGAGTAAACGCTCAACATTTTATTCCTTCTAGAATATTCTCTTTATAATATTCTTACTCCCATAAAATCCAATCTTACGTGATTACATAATATATCACCTAATACTGATATCCGTAATCCCTAAATCTTTACAAAAATTCATAAATTTTTAAAATTTCATGCATGTTTGAAAAAAACTTATCAAATTTTTAGTTGGAAAACTGCCTTGGCTTAAAAATGCTTTTTTTTTTTTTTTTTCTTTTTGGTTTTAGCTTATATATTAAGCAGAAAACAAATGTTTATGTGTAATAGAATTATTATTATTTTTTGAAATGGTTTTAAAATGATCAAATAATTTTTTTAAACATTTTGCAACTAAAAGCCTGTCGTAGTATCCATGTTGCTGTAAAACTCAGAGGAGAGCTCCATGTATGGCGTTTATTGAATGCGCCACATCTTGTTTTCAGGTCCTATCAGTAAAAATAACTGCAAATTAGTCTCCCTTTAGATTCACAATTGCTGTCATAAATTAGTCAATATATAATTACTTTTATTTAAACATGGGTGTTCGATGTAATGGGGTGGTTCTAGCTCTAGTAATAGTAATTTATTAGCTGTATAATATAGTAGTGTTATAAATTGTTTATACAGGCCATAAAATAGCCTCTTTACATACAGGAAATCTAGGCAACTTTATATACTCGACACATGTAGGTGTGGGTGTGTAATGTATTAGGCATATTTCAAATTTTAAAGTGTGAGGACTATTTCATATTTTAGTTTCATAGTTTGAATTGTATGCTCAGAACATAACATAGTGTTGTCCTTTTATTCAAAATGGCCTCTCTCATTGAGAACGGATCTATCTAATTTAAAGATAAACTGATATTGTATAATTGTAGTTCAAAGCTTATAATACTGAAAAAGAAATTTATATGAATTTTATTTAGATTCCTTTTTTTTTAGGTATATGTAGATTACATCTACACATTATATACTAGACAAATATTGCACATCTATTGGTTTTGCAGATTTGTAGTTACTATAAGAAAAAAACAGTCAGAACTGGTTAATCTTGTTTGTTTGGTTTTTGGTTCTAAAAATAGCAACAATAATATGGTAAACTTCACTGTTTATATGATGCTGCCTTTTAGAAATCCTATCGATTTTTAATTTTCCAACTGGTTAAAGATGCTTTGGGTTTTGTTTTTGCATCCTCATTCTTTGCCACATTTGATTTCTGTTTTATGTTGAGAGAAAAATGATCAAGATAAATTTATTTTATTTATTATCAACAAAATTTTAATTTTGATTAGTGAGTGTGATTATCGGCTCATTCTGTAAATATGTCACTAAGTAAATTAATGCCTGTCGATTTTTTTTTTTTTGACAGATTCTCACTCTCGCTATTCCCGTGTAATTCTCGTATATACCTACAAAACCCCGCCTCAGCTGCTTGCATGTCGTTTTTCGATTTAGCTCCTCGCGCTTAATTGTTGTGTGAATCGCACCTTAAAGTTAGATTGAAACATTATTTTTTTTTTGAATTTTTTTTGGCTATTGGCAATCATGGATATATATAGAGTGGGAATGAATAAGTTGTATGTTTAGACTTGTGTTTTTTATTTTATTTAACAGTTATTAAGCTAATAGGGTAATTTTTCCGCACAATTATATATATTTGAAGAATGATAGCTCGCATAATTTTGGAAGGGTGGGTTATGGTTAAATTATAACACTAATCCTTATTTTATCCGTTAGAGTTTATAGGAGAAATTATATATAATTATATTATTCAAAAGCTTTAGTCAAGGTGCCTTGAAGCTTCCACACACACGGACCTGGTTATTAAACATCATTCAATTCGCGCGGGTTTACACCAGATTTGTACTTAACTCCGAACGTTTTTTTTTAAAGGGTACACAGAGTTAATTTTTATGCGTTCTCTTTTCGTGAGTGATTTCCAATTTCTTTTAAAACGGAGAGGGGCCAAAAAACAGGAACAAATTTTTTGCAGCATCCAAAATGAATTACATTTGAGCAGACGTAGCTTTTAGTAAACAAATACCTCTGTGTACAAGATCGTCTCTTAGGAGATAAGACGCACAAATTTTGCTATGTTCGGCGTTAATTTTTCAAAGGGGAAATGCTTAATAAGCAGAAGTCAACGATGATGATTTTTTTTTTTTTGCCCAGCCGCACCCACATTAGATTAGATTTAGCTCAGCATTTAATCAGTTCATATCTTTTGAGTAAATTAAAGAAACTCAAAACTGTTGATAGAAAGAAAATTTTTTGTTTAAAATTAACAGAGTAATTTTTGAAAGGCATCATTGCAATTAGAAAAATATGAAATACACAAAGGATAAAGTGCTTCTTTTCTTTTTTTAGAAGTTCCGCCACCTGTGAATGCTGCATCTGCCGATCTTTCTGCAATTGAGATGTGGATCAAAATCCGGCATGTACATTGTGTTTTTTTTTTGGGGTATAAGAAAAGTTGCCATATGAAAAAAGGTTATTTTTTTTATATAAAACACGTTGAAGCCTTTCAATTTTTTTGCGAACAGATGACGCATTTATTTGCTTTTAGAAATCACTGTATTCAAAGAACCTACTTCACTTTCATTTACTTTATTTCTATCATTATACCCTTTTAGCACCAGTTAATTTATCCATCCATTTATTTAATCGACTTTAGCAACATTTACTTCCATGCCTAAGTCTTCAATTGAAAATAAAAGAAAAAGAGCCTTCAGCAATAGAAGTCGCTCAGGATGTTTCACTTGCAGGAAAAGACGAATTAAATGTGATGAAAGACATCCGTTTTGTCAAAATTGTGAAAAGTCGAAAAGAGATTGCCAGTTTCCTTTAAATACAGTGCCGCATAAAAGTAAAGAATTGTTAAGAAGAGAAGAACCAGTGAGCACCACCTCTTCAGGGCAACAAAATAGCATATCAAATTTTCATTTGCATTCAAATTCAGATAATTTACAAATTTCAACTTTACCTTCGTTAGTTAAGAATCAATCATCATTACCACCATTGCCAATTATAGATTATCGCTCTTATCAACCACAAAAGCCTGGCAAGTCTGATCAGTCTTTTCATCACTCGTATTTCCCAGAAGAATTTATTGTTAATCAACAACCATCCTATCCAGTTTATTCAATGAATAACGAACCAAGACATAGTATATATTCAACAGATTCTATTCAATCAATAGATTTATCATCGAGAATGTCAATTACATCTAATTCTACAAGTGTTACAAGTAATAATGATTTTGATAATTTTCCATTAGGATCACTAAAAATGCCATATCAATATTCACTACCCAAATTAGAAGAATCAGGAATTACTGATGAAAAATAATTAATTATATTTTACAAAAAGAAGTGTAAAAAGTTGCGGGGGGGGGGGGGTAAGTGTTCATAGCAATTATTCTGGGTGTGCAGATATTTTACAAATATAACAAGGGGTGTTGGAATCACGCGGCGCGCGCCAAAAAAAAAAAAGTTTAAAAAATTTAAAAATACACACAACCACAGCATACAGAGAAAACACGTCACACACGCATTATTATTAAACTCGTCTATTTTCTAGCCAAGCCTGAAGGTCCCCCCAGTAACAACAATTTCTTTACATTCCCAATTATTAGCAAATTCCCATTTGCTAAATTCCATTAAACAATGGTTGTTAACAAAATAAGATTTTATTATTTTAGCAAAACTACTATTAGCATGCTGAGCATTATTGGTAAATTTTAATTGAATGGTGTAATCATATCTGTATTGTATATGAGAATTAACTTTTAATAAATGTGGACCCACAAATATAATTCTAAATTTACACATATGTGTATAGTCATTATTTTGCAATCTGTCGGGTGTAAATCCTAAGAAAACCATAAATTTTTTTAGCAAATTTGTTGTTAATTGCTCAAGGTTTTCCCTTTGCACAACGCCATCAAGTAATTTTTGACGGTTAACAAAAACAAATTTAATAAATGCTTTTGGTAGATAAAATATGTCAAAGTTTAAAAATTTTTGAGCTAAATTTGTGTGTTGGTTTTTTAATATTGGCACGTCATTTATTACTTTGCCATGAGCCATCAGTTGTCGTGCTTGTGGCTGAGGTGGTGTAGTAAATGGCACATGAGTTAAATTTGATGACATTAAATTTTTTAATGGAGTTTGGAGAATATCAATATCAATTTCTTTTTCAGTGTTTCCCACATCATATAAAGTATATTCCTTTGGCACCTTAGAGATTCGACTGACAGAGACTGGCGTTGGTGGCAGCCCGAGCTTGTGCCTGGGGTTGATGTTCATAATATTTTTACTAAATAAATTTAAAAAGAAGAATAGAATAGAATAGAATAGTTTTAGTTTTGTTATTTTTGTATTTATATAGTATAATACGATAGTAAAGAGAGATATCACTTTGCAATGTATAGTATTTGCGTGTACAGTGCGAGCATCACAAAAACCAAACTGTTGAAGATTATACATCATATTTACATTACTTGTCAGTTATAAAATTAAATTCACTAAATTAAATTGTTTGTATTCGCTGAGTCATTGTAGAATTGTCAACGACATGAGTCTGCACCTGAGTTGATTGTAGCTCAGCCGCTGGCTGTATTGTGGACTCTGACGCATCAGTAAAAGATTCAAAATCAGTTTCAGTTTCAGTTTCATTTCCATTTCCATTTTCTGGTTCTAGAGTTCCAGCTGTGGTTGCTGCATGCTGAACAGAGCCGTATATCTTTGGAGAACTCCGACTACGCTCTTCTTTTAATGAATCTACTAGGAAGCTCTTTAGACTCTCTTTTCCAATGTCCAGCACTGGTGATACAATGTGATCATCTTGAAGACTTTTGGTATCTTTTTTAGCAATATGCAATGATTGAATCTTACCACTATCCGTGACCTTATCCTTATCCTTATCCTTATCCTTATCCTTATCCTTATCCTTATCCTTATCCTTATCCTTATCCTTATCCTTATCCTTATCCTTTTCCTTGCTATCATCTCTACGTCTATTCATATCCCCATCACTATCTTCATTAACTTTTATTTTAATTGTCTCGCATTGAAATTGTCCATTACCAGCATAAACTGCATTTAAGAGCCATTTGGGTATAAATAAAGAGAGTAGCATCTCAAAAACCCAGCTTATAGATCCCCACCAATTAAAATCCCATTTACAGATATTTTCTAATATAGAAAAGAGCCAACATACAGTAGTTCCAACTGCAGCAAATGCAATACCTGCCATTATACCTATAAAGGCCATACATACAATGTACTCATAGGCAAGCAATGTAAACTCAACAAGTGAGTGCCAAGACCAGCCAGCAGTATTGACGAGGAATAGAAGCGGTCGAAATGGGAGCTGGAGAGTATACCAAATGAGTGTCACAAAAATCCACACCGGTGAAAAGAGTAGAACAAGAGCCTCCACAATGCCCGAGATCATTTTAAATTAAACACAAAAGACCAAAACAAAGAAAAAAAAACCCTTCTTCAGTGCGGGCTGAGCCGTTTAATTTGGCCGAGTTTTGCTTAAAAGGGCTTCGTTGCCGTGTTTTTAAACAAAACTTCTCTTCTTGAGAAAAAAATGAGCCCCCACTACTGCCTCACGCTCTGGCTCGATGGAGCAGTGGGTTCTGGTTAGGGTGTAGAATAAGCATATTGGTGGTTAATCAATTTGATACTTTGACGAAGCTGCCGGTGTGTTCGTTAGCTTGGGGGTGTATTAGTTGGCGTTATCTGATTGCGTTGACAATTTCACTCTTGGTTATACATTTAGTAGTAGTAGTAGTAGTAGTAGGTTGTAATTTTAATTGTAATTGTAATTGTAATTGTAGTTTGTATTACCTTTATTGGAAAGGTAAAAGTTTGACAACAGATTATATCTGCGTCCTTATTTTTTTTTAATTAAGATTATTTTAATTTCTTATACAATTAGTAAGTTATTTACTTTGCTATTCCTGTTCCTTCCTATTCATATTTCTACTTCTATAAATATTGTTTCCTTTTTTTTTTCCCCTATTCAGCATATTCAGGTCTTAAGTCACTTCTCTTTGGCGCAACAAGAGGATGCAACTGGCAGAGATAGGTGAATGCCCACATGAGGAACATCATGGCCAGTGAAAGCGAAACTGTACTTCTCCAAACTGTTTGATCTTGCTTTGGTGCAAATTTCCAAAATGTAGAACCAATGGCAACAGTGATGGCCATAACAACGAGAACGGTATATCCACTCATAGCCTGTAATTTATTTATTGGTTTCTTCTCTGGCAATGAAAAATCAATAGGCAGCCAAAAAGCGCGGGCGATTGTCAAGTGTGTGGGGTGTGCATTTTAAGAGTAACCCAATGGCTCTCCCCAAAGAGTTATTACAGTGGCTATATACAGTATTACAAAATGAATATCATTTACCTTTAGTTGTTTATCAAGATGTATCATTGATTCTTTCAATTTTCAATGATTTTAAAGTTAAAACTGACATTTATATAAATGAAGCAGGTAGTCAAAAGCTATTACTGCAACTATTTTCACATTTCAATCCCAATGCAGATCAAACATTTATTCCTAATTTTTATGTTCAAAGTATAAACGTTTTAGTTTATTTGCCACACAGCTATCCTGCTGAGCCTCCAATTATTTACATAAAGCCAATTGATAGTTCAATGTTAATTACACCTAACAATTATTTAAATACTGATGGTAGATTTTTTCATCCACTCTTGGCTAATTGGGTTGAATTTTTTGGCTCTGATGTGTCTAATGATGGGAAATCTCCAAAGGATAATCGTTTATTGAAATTACTTTTAACTGTCAGAGAATTAATATCAAAGGGATCATTTGTTATCAATAAATTAACTGATGAGTCTAGTGTGTCAGTATCATTGGGTAGTTTGTCTTTGAGAGAAGAAAAAGAGAGCATAAAATCAAATCCACCACCATTGCCCCCAAAGGTTGACTACAACGGTGTCAAGTCGATAAATAGTATCACACGAGCACGAGCACCGGCATCAGAATCAGTGCCAGCCTCAGTATCAGCATCAGCATCAGCATCAGCATCAGCATCATCGCTAGCCTTATCCTCTAACAGAGTAACCAGCCCTGGTCCACCGTTACCAATGACACCTACACGACAAAAACAACTGCAGCAAATTCAAAACACAACAAATTCAGCTTTATTACAACTACTTGAGCCATTACCTTCAAATAAATTAGGTATGGCTTTACATTTACAATCCATGCTAATTCAGCTAACAGAGAATCATATTAATGAAAAGTCTGATTTAGAATATATTCAAAGTTTAATTTTACACAACACACCAATTATAAAAGATGCTGAATTAAAAATGAATGATTGTATTAAAGATGTATCATTATTTGATAGTGAGTTGAATACGAATAAAGTAATGCTTTTTAAAGCACCAACAGATTTACACGAACAGATTTATCAATTAGAAACTAAAACATCTGCATTACTAGATACATTGAATTATTTAGATGGTTTATTTGTTAAGGGAAAAATTGACTTTAATATGTATTTAAAAAAGACAAGAGAAATTTCTGAAGAAATTGCTCAAATACGAATATTATCAGAGTTAGCCTGGAAAAAAACAGGACTTTAGAAGACTTCTTTATACAAAATATTTAATCACTATATTATATACTGTTATTGCATTAAAGTAATCTTTTCTTATTAATTTCAACTCTAAGCAATACTAACTTTCTAATTGTTTCATTAATTGGTGCACTTAAACCCAAATTATTTGCCAATTTACAAATATACCCGTTAATATAATCAACTTCAACTTCACGAACGGGTATGGCCTTAGTATCTTCTCTCATACTGCTACTATTTTTACCATTCAAGGTAAATCCTAAATAAACAACAGTTTCATATACTTTTTCAATGGATAACCTAGGATCATCCTTAACAGATGGAAATGATTTTTTAATAATGGATAAACCTTCAGTAATAATGTCCTTATATAAGGATTCAGTAATTGATATTCCAGATGGTTCATGATTAACACAATCAATTATTGAAGTTGTTGAATTAATACATGCATTAACCATTAGTTTACTAATTTGTAACACTAGCAAATCATTATAATTTAAATATTTTGCATGTATTTCTTCATCATCTAAAATTTTTAATAAAACATCATCAATTTCATCAGATGAATTTTTATTATCAGGAACTTTACTCATTTCTAATGTACCCGATCCTGCATGATTATAATCAAATGTACCCCATTTACTTTTGTGCTGCCAAACACCATGGCTAATCACACCATGATAAATTGTGGGTCTCTTCCCAGCAATTGGCCAAATGGTACTATATAATTCTTCCAAAACACCCATGCCATTTTGAATGAACAAAATTTTACTACGCTCATCTAAAACTTTCAAAAGTGGTTTTAATGATTTAACGGTGTCAATAGTTTTAACACAAACAATTAAAAATGGGATAAATGCATTTTCTGAACAAACTTGTTCACTTGTTTTAACTGAATCAATTTGAAATTCTTTTTGCTTACCATCAAATAGCCTATTTATTTGGAAACAATTTTTATTTTGAGCCATGTACTCAATCTTTTTTTGATTTCTAACGATAAAGGTAACGGGGAATCTATCACACAAGGCACTTGTCACCAAGGTACCTATTCCACCTGCACCTAGAACAAATAATTTCATTGGGAATATAGTTAATAATAAAGAAATGAATTAGCAACAAATGAAAAGTATTTGTAAATTAGCATAAATGGCGAACAAGGGTTTTTTGAAATCGCAACACCCCCCCCCCAAAAAAAAAGAAAAAACAAAACACGGCATTAAAAGGCATTCGGTTGTTACCTTACCCTACCTTATCTTACCTTGTCTGTGAGTTTGTGTAAACGTATAAATTGTAAAACAAGAAGAATTATCAGGTACACAAAAGATTGCGTCTTTTTCAGTTTTAGATCGATCTGGACAAAAGGTCATTTAAGCTGCATAAATTTCCTGAACGCTGGTCAGATGAATGGGAAAGAATGTGCAGAGATGCTCAACGCACCCACATGAACATGCTTACACTAATACCATTACCAAACTACAAATAAATTTAAATTAATTTTGAAGAACAGAAAAAACAAAAAAAAAAACAAAACTTTGTAGTCAAATCACTAAGAAGCGGCTGAGAAAAGAATCGTGATCAAAAATTTGCATCTGAATGTAATATTTTTTCTTTACTCCGATACGGTGCCATCGGATTTTTTTTTTCCCTGCTAGTTCTTTTCTTCCCCTCTTTCTTTAAAAGAGATCAATCAGTCTATCCTTTTCTATTTGTTATTAATCAACTTTTTTTTAAAAAACACTGTACATATATACCATTGAAGATATATGCGGAGGAATTCAATAAGGCCGATTTTTGATTCTTTTATCTCGTCGTCCAATAGCAAGTTCAAACTTGTCTATTCATGCGAATCATCATCTAAAGGATCATCTTCATCTTCATCTTCATCTTCATCTTCTCTTTCACCTGCCTTTTTGACTTCGTTAACAAAGAGACTCATTATTTTGGACTCATCATTTAATCCACCACATATTGGGCATTTGTCAATGATCAAGCAGGCCATTTTGAACCAGAACCAGAACCAAAACCAAAACCACACTAAAGACTCCTTTAACATTACAACTATCAATACAACTTCTATTTTATTATTATTAAGTGTGAAAAATGCAGATAAGGAATCATCATCAGTTGATTGCTATTTAAATAGAATTGATTTAATTTGTCATATGGCTGATTATATAAGTAATGAATTAGGCATTGGATGTAGCGTTGGTTTAACCCAATGTAGTTTATTTGCTGATAAAGCTAAAGTTATTGATCACTGGCTTAATAATGAATCAAAAAATAGTATTGAAAAATATTATCTTGTTGGATTTGATACAATTACACGTTTATTTGATGCCAAATATTATTCAGATAGCGTTGAAAATTCATTAAATTCTTTTTTTAAAAATAATTCAGTGGTGGTATTATTAAGAGATGATGGTAAAGTTTCAATTGATGATCAAGTAGAATATTTCAATTCTATATCAATTGGTACATGTGCAAATATTCCTTCAAAATGGATGAAAAAAATTTTTATTACTCAGTCTCCTTCTGAATGGGGGATAAGCTCTTCAAATATAAGAAAAATGATTGCAAATGGTGATTGCAATTGGCAAACTATGGTGATACCATCCATTAAATCTGCCATTTTGGATTCGGGTCTTTACGGCTTACGTAATGTGTAGGCATGTGTGTGTAATTTGTAGTGTGCACAGTCGCGCGCGCGACTGTGCAATCACGTGAACGCGGTCCTCAATTTACGCGTGCAAAACATTTTTCTTAAGCGTAAATTTGAGACCAACGAGGCTGAGGGGCCAGAAATTGGAAAGTGGAAGATTTTTGCCACCGCCATTTGTTTCCCGCTCATTAGGTTTCCTCCTAACAACTGCAACTTTGTACGTTTAATACCAATCTTTTTATAAGATATTTATAGCAACAGGTTATCCTTAAGCTATACAAAGGTATTTTACATCTTCCTTTACCAATTTGAAGGCTCCTATCGTTGAAAGACAACTTCGCTGTTTGTTTTTTTAGAAAAGGCTCGATTTTATTGGCCCAAAGAAAATTTTTTTTTTTCTTTTTTTTTCATTTCAGTTATTTTTGTTGTATCGCGACAATTTTTTTTTTTGAAATGTCTGTTTCATTGAAAAGATCTGCGGTTACTGCAGCTGCTGCTGAGGGCGCTGTCAAAAGACAATGCTTAAAGAAACCTGCTATTTTATCCAATAGACTTTGCTCTTATAAATTTGCACCAACTTCAAATTATAAGTCAGATTCATCTTCATCAGAAGATGATAGTGAAGATGAAGATGAAAATAATGATAACTCATGCTACACCCAACCAGTGAAGTATAGAAAGAGAAGATCACACAAAAAAGTGATAAAAATGCCAGTGACTGTTAAAAATGATATTTTACTTTCAAAGGCTGTTGCTCAATATAGTGATGATGAAGATGATGAAGATAATCATGAAAATAATAAAGTTGTTTCTATTCATGGTAATACAGAGTTAAATAATTCTCTCATTGAAAATAAAAATAAAAATAAAAATAATGAAGAATCAAAATTAAGATGTGGTTCTGATACGTCTATTTTAAATGTTAATTATTCAAGAACTCCAAATACTGATTCAACTTCATTTTGTGTTTTAAATAAAAAGAGATATTCAATTAATGTTGCTGACTTGGTGGCTAATAATCATCAACAAGTAAATTCTCATACAAAAAACAATATTTTTATTCAACAATCAGATTTAAGAGCAAGATCTCGTTGTTTAAATTATGTTGTTAATACAATTGACGAAGTTTGGAGTCGTTATTGTGATGCAACTACTTATGAAGAAGATATTGTTTATGGTTATGATGAAGAAAATAATAATGTTGCAACTACTCCATTATCTTATTGCTCTGATGATGATGGTTATAAAACTGAATATTCAGCATCAACATCAATTACTGAATATGATAGTGAATATCATGAGTCTAATAGTTTACGTTCTATTGGTCAAGTTAAACAACAACGTTCAATGAGTATTATGAATACTATTAATAGACCATCAATTTCTATGACTTCATGTAATATTTCAACAAATAATAATGCTCAAAGTTCAACCCAAATACCAGAAAATCTTCGCCTTCAAGAATTAAAAGATCGTTTAACAAAGGCAAAATACTATTTGGAAGAATTTGCAGATTCTGATGATATTGAAGATTGTATTAATTTCTGGAAGAAATGGGATTTAATAAAGTATTCTACTATTGAATTTGTTGAAGAGGAAGAAGAAGATGATGTTATTGAACATAAAATTGAAGAGTTAGAAGAAGGACGTTATTTTGGTTCATATTCCAATTGAATTAAATTTAGAAAGGAAAACGAAAAATTAGAAAGTGGAGGTGTTTATTGTACATTATTAATGATTTTGAAATTTACTGGCTTGTTGGGTGGGTGATTATATTTTTTTTGGCATTGATTTATCTGGGTTATCATTAGGTTTTTTATTTAAGAGATTGATGGATGATTTTTATTTCTATCTATCGAGAGCTCTATTTTCCTGTCTTTGTTTTTAAAATGAAGGACATATATCTGTATACTATATAAAAAAAAAGTTTGAATACTATAAAGAGTAAATGGATTGATGTAATGAAATTTAAATGCGCAAAGTCAAAGTCAAAGTCAAAGCAAAGCAAAGCAAAGCAAAGCCAAGAAGTAGCCTGGATGAGAATATCCATCAGCAATAAGTAAAGATAAGAAAAGAGACAGAAAAGGAAAAATAGTGAAACCAGCTGGTTAAGCAGCAGGTGTCTTTGGTCTGAGCTGTTCAATTTCATTATTTAATGGAATTCTATATCCAACACATTCGATATCTTTTTTATAAATCTCTGGGTTAAAATTGTCAATAATTATATCAGGTGATATAATGACCCAACCAGATCTAACCTTAACGGGTTTATTTAAACCTGTAGAAAAGGGAATTATATGCAAGCGTCTAGTTGAGGAACTAAAATTTTCAACAACTTTGTAAATTTGATCTGGTACAGCTGAATTACCCGTTTCTTTATTTTCAATTGATAAATCAGTATTAACATTACAATGAATTAATTCTTTATCAG
Source organism: Martiniozyma asiatica (nom. inval.) (assembly GCA_037044635.1). Taxonomy (NCBI): domain Eukaryota; kingdom Fungi; phylum Ascomycota; class Pichiomycetes; order Pichiales; family Pichiaceae; genus Martiniozyma; species Martiniozyma asiatica (nom. inval.). The sequence continues at coordinate 2,642,930 of BTFY01000009.1, read as the reverse complement.
TTGATCTACGAACGGTACCGGTAATACACATCCAACAATGCCATTGAATTTCTTCTAATAATTGATTTTCTGGTATATCACAATCATTTGGATAATATGGCGAATTTTTATCAATTGGTATAAATATCAACTCTTCAGATCTTCTAAATTTTTTAGTCCAAATATTAGAATCATTTAATAGACGAGATAGTTCAGTTATTTTTTTAGTTGAAGCCCAAATAAATAAAAATCCTGGCTTAGCACATAGCCTATCAATTGGTAATTGTGCCAAAAGTGGATAAATTTGTTGATTATCAGTTAATGCACCAATCATAATAACATCAAATTGTAAAGAATGATTATAAACCCATTTATTAAGCGTATTTAAAATTTGATCAGTGGCAACTCTAGAACCATAGGGTTTAACTGCATGCTCAGCCACCTGTTGCTGCTTTAACCTGTACAAGCGTTGTAATTTTGGATATCCTTCAACTTGTTGATGAGTATTACGAATATATTTATATGGTAATTGACCTGAATGAATATAATGATTACTGTAATCGTTTTTGTATCCAGCTTTGATCATGGCGTGTCTGTGGTTATTTAGTGTTGCAAATCGCACTGGTGTAAGCGCTGCCAATGGTATGGCTGCATAATGGGGATGTCCGAATACACTACTCTTGTTCTTACGTGGCGAGGCAGCTGATTTTCCCATATATTTTACTAGTATTTTTTATAATTTAATTTATTTTATGGAGTTTGCTCGGTATTTATTAATTTTAAAAGATAAATTCTATAATTACCTTCTGAAACAGGATTTTTATGCGTGTAACATTTGGTAAAATTGACGCATCAATTTTTCATGCAACCTTCATAAAAGGGCAATCCTTTTGAAAAAAAGATACCCCTTTTATTTAGACATTCTACATTTTCTAATTTTAAAATGAAAGATCTTTTTATCTAATCCGAAAATCCTCATTTGGATTAGTTTCAATCTATTGGTTCAACCAAAATGACTTTCTTCGTTGTGCGTCATTTTGAAACAGCCGATCGCACTGAAACACACGCTTTGAACACCCTGACAAAGTAAACACGCATGATACAATGGCAATATTTACAAAAACATTTACTTTTAAAGCCACGGCTAAATGATGGAAAAAAAAAATTTTTATAAAGGAAACTAATGTTTATAAACTTTTTTTCCCTTTGAATAGATGAAACATTGGGAAATTCTTTTTTTTTAAAAAAAACAAAGAAAAAGCAGATCCGCTAATTTTTTTTGTGTGAAAAATGCTGAGCGTTGTGGCAAACAATTAATAAATCAACTTTTTTTTTGCTTTTATGATGTCATCATTTACATCTGCTGAATTGGTTCCATCCAAAATAGCTTTGGATGGTCCATTTAAAGCTTTATGTAATGAAATTGTAATACAATGCAAAGACATGTTTTCTGTAAGTTTAATCACACCTGCTGATCTCACCAAAATACTAATATAATTATTTAATCTAGACCAAATGCATTGACGAGCAAGCATTAATTTTAAATTTAAACTATTTGCTAGATTATACAAATGATGATGATCCCCATGAAATGATGTTCTACATTGTTAGCGATTCAATAACGCTCAATCTGATTGTTAACTTGTCCAAATGTCTGTATGCTTCTAAATTTTTATTAGTTCAATGTGTTAAGATATTATTAAATTTTGTTAATTATGTAAACAATTATTGGAGTTTAGGTAGTGATTGGATAACGGAAATCCTTTACAGCATTGAAGAATTCATATTTGGACTAGGTATCTTAAAGGAAACCGAAAAGGATACACTTTTCCTTTCTGATCTTGTATTTGAAACAATTTCAACTTTAAACTTACATTCACCAGCAATGAGAGGATTTATATCTAATTATTCTACAAAGTCATGCATAGGTATTTTCAGAGCATTGCGCACGATGCTCATGGTTAGCATCGTTACAGATACCAAAAATGAAACTAAATGTTTTGAAAATATTAAATTATCAAATGCTTTAAAAAATTACTGGAAATTTATTAATATTTATAGTGTTGCAAAGAATGAGTTTCATCAATCCCAGTTCATCTCGGATTTTGAAATGAGAATTGAGCAAATTTCACATAACCTATCATTTTTTGCCCATAATGAAACAAAAAATAATTTACCAAATTCAAATTCTTTATTTAAAACTATTGATGTTCAAATGGATAAATTACTTGAGCAGCATCTTTATGTTCTCAGTATGATGTATGATGAAATAACACAGGTAGAAATTGTAATTTTATTGCAACAAGTAGTCTCCAATACGTTCAATTTATTATTTTCTAAATACTCAATTAAACCAAACAGCTCATATTCAAAAATTTTATTAGAGGCCTTTGCATCATTTTGCCAAATGAATGATTTTGTCAATATTTTGACTCCTCAGTTTGGAAACAAAGACTTTCAATTCTTGATGTGGTCCACTTGTTTCTCTTTATGCGAGTCTGACTTTTATCTAAATTATTTGGAAAATGGAAGATTAGGACATACTCAGTTTATTAAGTTTGTTTATAAAATGATTGACGCATCTACGGTTCATAATGTGCTCAGTTTAATTTTGGTACCAATCGACAATGCCCATAATTACACATCAAATTCTTCGTTTTTAAATACGATAGTTTTTGAAATAATGTTTATGAATAAAAGTACTTCCGAGAAATTATCTATGAAATTTGTTGAAAATCTTAAAATAACAGGCAGCAACAACGGTAACAACAACAACTTGCTTGATTTAAATTACGACTTTATTCTTGTTAAAATTTTTATTGCAAGATTCAACTTGTTTTACATATTTAAACCTTGTGAAAATTACTCTTTTTTAAAAATCATGTCAAAGTTATTCATTAAGAGCTTTGCTGTACCATTTATTAGAACTGACTCACCGTTAAAAAGCACTCTTTTGAGTTTAGCAACTTTTACATGTAACCAAGACACAATTAATATTTCACTTGATTTAATGATGTCCAATATTGGTACTTTGATGGATTTACCAAATTTTGAATCAATGAAGCTATGGATGAGAGTTTTGCGAACTAGTAATGAACGGAAAATGGTAAATGAGCAAGACTTTAAAGAAAATTTTATTATTTTAAGGGATTTTGTTCAAGATCTGTTTGTCTTAGCTAATACAAATGAAATAAAAGGATTTTATAATAATTTAAACAAAAAATTAGCTAGTTAGTACAATTTTTTATAATTCGTTTATTCATATATATACAAATACAACTTTCACTTGGTTAATTTGTCCACTATTTTTTTTGCTAGCTCATTTGCCTTTTCAGAATCCCCATTAACTGATTCTTTAGCTAATTTAACTTCATTCAAAATTGATTCTAGCCTTTCAACCTCAGAAAAATCAGGTTCTTTATCCAATACATGATCTTCATCAAATTCATTTACTTTTACGTCAATCTTTTTCAGTTCAGCTGACCTCCAAGGTGTACAATGAATTGATTCAATTAAAGAATCGAAACCATAAGTTTCAGATTCAGAGTTAACTCTTGGATCAGGATTGAAAATAACTTCAAATCCAGTTCCAGTAAACAGATTATCAAAATCTTCAATCTGTACTAATGTTGTATCATTATTTGTTGGGATAATTACACAAGCCATCCCATCCCATTGATAGACATCTTTACCCTGAGAATTACTTATATGTTCATCATTCCAAAGTTCTGACAATTTACTAAATGGTTCAACAAACTGTTTAAATTCATTTATTGCCCAAATATCAGGCATTATTATAATAAGGCATTGAATAACATCTCTCAAAACTTTTGCGTCTGATCCCATCAAATCATCCAGCCAATCTAACCATTCAACAGTATGTGTTGTATATGCATTGTCAAGCATAAGTCCAACTGGACAGCTATAATGGGAGGTTTCAATTTGTATACTCAACTGTGCAGGCATATCTATAGTTTCATTTTTTTTTAAAGATGATGTAAAAATATTTGGACTTATTTTGTCCACTTGAGATCCATAAACAATTATTTGTGGATCCATTGACTGAAACTTGCCCTCATTAATTAGCTGCACTTGAAACAAAATATCCGCGTGTGTGTGTGAGTGTGTCTGTGCCAAAGTTAACACGTACAAAGAGTGTATTAACGACCCAATTTCACCAAATGACGGTAGATACAGACTTTTTCACATATGCACTGTCAACTGAAGACTGTGTTGATCAGTTATTGCCACTGGTGCGTCAGCATATAACCGATAGTGGATCTTTACATGATCTTATTGATTCACTTGAAGAGCAAGCCACACATAAAGATGAAGATTTAAATAACGCCTCAATTGAAGCTGTTAAAGACTTAACAGGTTCTATAAATACAATAAAAGCAGTTGCTAATACATCAGATAAATTAAGTACAACAATTGTTAAAATTAGTAAAGAGTTAAATGTTACAGGTTCAAAAGTTGTTGATCAGCAAAAAAAGGTCAACCATTTCAAACAACTTGAAGCTAAAATTGGCGAAACTCAAGATTTAGTTAGTGTTTGTTTGGATATTTTGGGTAAAACTAATAAAGTTTTTAGTTTAGTTCAAAAATCCGAATTTTATAGGGCATTAGTTCAATTAAGTACATTGAATGACAACTACTACCCGGATCTTGATTTTGATTTTGTCAATAAAATTTATGAATCTGTGCCAATTTTTAAAAAGATGCTTACAGACGAAAGTTTAGAGCAATTAAATTCTTGGTTAAATGTTTCTGTTGGTAAAGTTTTAACGGATATGGGTGAATCCATGTATGAAAATATGGAAATGATTTCTGAGGATTGGAAAGTTAAACAAGTTGATAATTATGAATTAATTTATTTCAAAGTTAATTCAACAGTAGAAAGAACTTATAGAGATGGATCATTAGACTGTTTTGATCCATTAGAAAAATTAGATATTGATCTTACACCACTTTATCATGCATATTTATTATTTTCTGATATTGGAGATTTAGAAACATTGTCAGATAATTTGTCTAATGGATTGTTGAAATTAAGAGAAACTATATTAAGTCCATTTAAAGATAATTCAATTTCAAATACAAATTCTTTAAAAATTAACATGTATTCATTATGTGCCTATTGTATTTTTGAAAAACTTATTGCTGAAAAGACTGATTATGCTTTGTCATCAAAGGAATCTATTGATACAACAATTAAAGGTATTTTAAATAAACTTGCACCTGTGCTGGCACAGTATATGAAACGTGTAAATAATGAAATTGGTAGAGTTTCTAAATTTGAAAAGATTAATGAAACTTTAGGTACATTTTATCAAATTTTAACAAATTGTGGATTTGATGGATTTTTAATATATTCAGTAATGTTAGACGGGTTAAATGGTTATTTAATGTCCATTTATGATGAATTTGAAGAAAATTATAATCAAATTGTTAACTCTGAATCATGGCAAGGTTATCAAATCAATTCAATAAAAGAATTTGAAGATATTAAACTTCAAAGTTTTTATATGTTTACAGTTGAAAATCCAAAGTTCCCAATGAAGGCACCATTTTCAGCACTTTACCTTTTAACCTGCAAGTCATTAAGAATGTTTATTAATAAAGCTTACAAATACGTTGAAAAATTTTATTCTGATAATTTAAATCAGGTAATAAAAGTTATAAATATTTCAATTGATCGTTGTCTGAGAAATGTTATATTGCGTGATCTTACCCATCAAATTAATTCTGCCTATGAATCAGTCAAATCTCAAAATCTTATAAATTTGGAATTTTTCTGTTCTTCTATTTATGAAATTGAGAAATGGATTAATTTTTCATCAGATTTAACAGTTTCTAGAACTAGATCTGCCACTAGAAATATAACGCTATCAGTCAAACACGAATTTGAGAGTGCAAAGCATACAGCAGAGGTTAATTTACTTCAAAATGTCAATGATATGATGCAAAATTTAATTGATCCGAATGATTTAGATTGGATTAAATCATATTGGTCAAGTGATATTTTATTACAGGCAGATGCAGATTCAACGGATAATATTAACATTGCACTTGGTTTCTTATATGATACATTTTCTCTGAAATTTTCTTCACTGCCTGGTCATACTAAAGCATCTTTATTATTAGAAGCTATTGATAAGATTTCTCAACTATTAGCACAGGGTATATTTACAGCTACTTTAATTACTGAAATTGCAGTTTTAAATTTTACCAAGGATGTCCATTTCATTGAATCTACTATTGATAAATTTTATATTCATGAAGGAAGCAGCATTATTGGAGAAAATGACATTCATAAAGAAGTGTTAAAAAATGCACTTATTTATCTGAGACAAATAATAAGATTGTTATCAGAGATGGACGTCAGCGTAATTAAAGACGGTGGCACAAAAATGAGATTAAAGGAAAAAGATGCCATTATTTTATTACAAAAGTATGAAGGATACCAAAAGCAAAAAGAAATTGAAAGGCAAAATGTTTTGAATAATAGTAGCATTGAGCAAAGCGAATATACAGAAGAGTACCAAGATGACAACCAAAGCTTATTTAAAGGTGCTACAAGTGTCTTCCAATTTAAAAAGTAAAATAGATGAATAAAATTAATATATTTATATTTACTAACTAAATAATATAATGATATTATAAGTTCTTTAAATTTGTTGTATTTTCTAGTTGTATCCTTTTGAGACATTTTTCTAACAAACTGTCTAATTCCCCTACGAGTCTTTTTAATGTCTTATTTTTTTTCCCTTCTAATCCACCTTCTGGTATTGCTATCCCCTTTTTAATTTGTTCTATACGTTCAAGGCAATTTTCATATTCTCGTAGGTAATATAGACGCTCTAACCCATGTATCATTCGTTCCTTTTCAATTTTTTCTTTATCTGTTAACACGTATATACCTGGTTTAGATAATTCAGTATTACAATAATTTGATGTAAAATTATCCTTTTGAATCAATGGACCCTTTTGCAAAAACTCATCCCTTTGTGCAATATATTCTTCTTGGGTCTGTCCTTTACGAACCTTCACCAACCCACTGGACTTTTTAACTGCTACTTCACCGTCATTGTAACTAGTTTGGGTAATTTTTGTTTCTGGGATATTTGATTGTTGTGTGACTCTTCTACTCATATTTCTACTAATATTAATTATGAATCTTATAACCATTCACAATTTAATTACAAATACAAAGTTGATATTAAAGAAAAAAAAAAAAATTTCCACATTGAGAAGACTTTGCTCGGCGAATTTTATATGTCTTTCTAATTAAAAAGTAATGTATTCAGTATTTGACACCTTGAATTGTGGCAACACAATGTCTTGTGTGTCTGTAATTTCTAAATTCCATCAAGTAAATACCCTGCCATGTTCCAAGAGCCAATTTACCATTACTAATTGGGATGGTCAAAGAGACACCAACAATGGATGACTTTGCATGTCCACTCATGTCATCAGGACCTTCATCAGTATGAATAAAGATATCACCATCATCATCAGGAACAACATTATTAAGAGCCACAGTCATATCCCGACGAACATCTGGATCACAATTTTCGTTTAGTGACAAGGCCGCCGAGGTATGTTTAAGGAAAAGGTGTAATGTCCCAATTCTGTATTGTGAAACAGATGGTAAACTTTGTAACACCTCAGAGGTAACTAAATAGCATCCTCTGGCACGAGGACTAAATGAGAATGTATGCTGGTCCCAGGAAGACATTATTGTTTTTAATATTGATTAGAGCGAATGGATTTTTCTTGAAGAGCAAAAAATGTGGGAATTGTGATGAAATTGGTTCAGTTTTTCATTTAGATATTAAACTACAATGGTAATTGATCTTATAAAGTTATAGCAGCTTTAAATTTTGCCAATTGGTTTTTGTATTTGAAAAATTGTAGATTTGAATGCCTTTTATTGGAAATGCAGCAATGTGAATCTTGCCGAATTAAATTTAAAATTATTTGAATGCATTGGACACACACTCAAATAACAGATGATATCACGATGAAACGTAAAAAAAAAAATTATAACTAAATTTCTTTGTTGATTAGTTTTCTTATTAATCTATAACAATAGTATTGCATCTCATACAGGGAAACAGAAAAAAATATAATGAAGCTTATTGGAGCAACGGAGTGCCAATTTTTTAACTAACCAACACCTATAACATTTAATAAACTGAGCCATCAAAAAGGACGTTGTTAGTCAGCAATTAGTTTATCATTTGCCACAAAAGGCATGCATTTTATACGAAAAGAAAGAGGGTGTGTGCGGTTAAGGGGGGTGTCCTAGGACCCTGACGGTATGGATAAACTTTTATACTAGCTGCTTTTACGGAATATTATAACTGGGACACACATATAGCAAATCTATTTATTTGTTTGTGTCAACAACATATCTACCTAAAATTTTACCTTGTTCCATTAATTCGTAAACATCTGGTAAGGAAGATAAACCAACGACTTTAATTGGCGACTTGACTTTACCTTCAGCAAAGAATTGTAATGCTTCCCTGGTATCAGCTCTGTTACCGACATAAGAACCCTTAATTTGAAGAGACTTGACGACATGATTAAAAACATCTGACTTGCAAACAGCACCTGATGGCATACCAACTAAAACGACAGTACCTGTAGATCTAACGTATTCAGTTGATTGAGTAATTGCATTTGAAGAAACAGAAACATTAATAACCCCATGTGGACCTAAACCGTTAGTTGCTGCTCTAATATCAGCAATCATTTTTTCTGGTTGATCTTTTGGATAGTTAGTGAAATCAATAAAAACATCACCACCACAAGACTTAAATAATTCTTGTTTACCTTTACCACCATCAATACCTAAAACTCTTAAACCCATTGCCTTAGCATATTGAACAGCAAGTGAACCTAAACCACCAGCAGCACCAGAAATAGCAACCCATTGACCTGCTCTTAACCCAGCAGTTTTCAATGCCTTATAAACAGTCACACCAGCGCATAAAATTGGTGCAACACCTGCTAAATCAGTACCCTTTGGAATTTTAGCAGCTTGAATTGCATCAGCTGTAGCATATTGTTGAAATGAACCATCATGTGTATAACCTGATAAATCTGCATGTTCACAATTAGATTCATCACCTTGCTCACAAAATTCACATGACATACAGGAACCATTTAACCATTTAATACCTGCTAAATCACCAATTTCAAAATTGGTAACAGCTGAACCTTTGGCAACAACAACACCGGCACCTTCATGTCCACCAATTAATGGCAATTTAGCTGGTAAAGGCCAATCACCTTTCCAAGCATGTAAATCAGTATGACAAACACCTGAGTATTTAACATTGATTAAAATTTCATTTGCTTTTGGCTTTGGAACAGGTAATTCTTTGTACTCTAATGGACCACCGTGAGTTTCAAAGATAACACCCATTTGCTTTTCTGGAATGGTAAAAGTAGATTGAAGTCTACTACCTCTAAAAAATTGTCTTCTGATTGATCGTGCAAGCATAACGGCCTTTTTTTTTTTTTCCTGAAAATTCAAAGTTTTGGATCTCCGGTTTTTTATATCAAATCCTAGATCTCCAGCGGGTTTAGATCGCACCCCCGGGTCTAAAATTTCACCCTGTGTTACACAATAGCCGAGAATATTAGGTGCCAAGACACCCTTAGATATCAAAAAAAGAAAAGAAATACCAGTTCTTTTTTTTTTTTTTGGCTTTCAGGATTTTCACTTTTGTGTTTGGTTAATTTGATGTATTTGGTATGTTTCTATCTGGTATACTAACTGTTTGAACGCCGTTTATTCCCGGAGATTCAGTATTCTTTTTTTTTCCCCCAAACCTAAGATTGATTTAAAAGCTGACGGAAAACATCCTTCCGGAAGCAAGACCAATATGTGTCATTAATAAATAAGAATGCTTATTAAATTGATTACCTGCGGGTCCTAGAGGGATGAAATACGTGATGCTCCTCGTATAATATCGGAACAGAAAAAAACATTAAAAAATTAAACAACTTTTTTTAGCCAGGCGTCCTTTTTATACAAAGGCCAATATTAAAAAAATAAAAAATGTTAAATTGTTAGTTGACTTAATATAATTATAATGCTTTAAATTTAAAATAACAACAGTAGTTAAATAAAAATAAAAATAAAAATTAATTTGTTGCTAGATTAACAGAAGCTAATATATAGCCTCACTTTTATTGATATTAGAAATATGAATATAAAACAACTGATTTTTATTTGAAACATAAACTACTAGAGAATTATGGGTGTGCCTGCATTTAAATTATAGAGACTCAAATAATGCTCAGCGTAGTTTGTGCTGAATGTCCAGATATTAGGGAATACCATGGTGCTACCTGACTGATATATATATTTAATTCATAATATCTAGTTATGTGAATGTATATACGGCGGAGCTATCTTTTGCAACATGTATACTAAACGGTATGTGGGTGGTCTGCCTTTTTTTTTTTATAGAAAAGTGGCTGACGATTTATTAGAGCTTTTTTAAGTATTTTACTTCAGATGGTTTGAAAGAATCAAAAAATTATTTCATTTAAAATATTACGGCACGTACCTCTCGAAGTGCAATGATTCCTTAAAATTTTGTGAAGGATCAAATTTAGGGGAAGATTTATGGCCTAATATTGACCTTTGCTTTTTTTGCTAAACAAACAATAGTCATAGTGGTACTTTCATCATTTTAAAACAGTGCTAGTCATATCAAGAACCACGCCAATCGGATTGGAAGATATCTAGATACTTATTTAAAGAGTATTTACCATTTACAAGATATTTGCCACATAGAAGAAGAAAAATTAGTTTGAGAGACTGGTTCTTGATGAGAAATACAATCAAAGGAAGTCCTGATTAAATTACGATATTATAATAATCTGTGTGCATTTTATTTTCGAAGGGATCGAGGTTATTTTTAGAATACTACTTTTTGGAATAATTGTTCATCTTAACAGCTTGTTTTTTATATGAACATATAACTAAAAAAACATTAGAACTCTCAATTGTAAATGTATCAAAAAAATAGTAAATTATTTTGAAAAAACAACAAAAAAACCACACACATGAATTGCAAATTAAAGGGTTTAATTTTATCACAAATTTTTGGATTCTTTAGCGCCAGCTGTCCGCGTTGAACCCGCACGGCTGAAAATTTTAGCTGGCGAGTAAATCGCGTCAGCTCATGAGCCTTAAATTTGAAGCTCTTTGCTATTTTCAGCAGCTAGAAACGGCAGAATAATAATAAAATAAAGCAATTGCTTATATGACAAAATTAGATTGATAATTTTGTTTATTATTTTAATAATTTAGGTCAAACTAACCTTTGTGTATGAGAATAAAAGTTTCAATCGTTGAAACATTGCTCGCACGCGGTCTCAGCCTATTTTTTTTTTAGTTTTTTTCTTGGGCATTCCCTACAATTCCACTTTCTCTCCCATCAGTGTCATCAGAGATGTCTGGAGAAAAATTTGATTGTGGTTATAGAACCACCAATGTATGTTTTTTCATAATGAAATTCTTATTAAATTCAATGGTTTGAATACTAACCTTTTAAATTTTTAAATAGTTCCCGGCTATTGCTAATGCTCCATTACCAGCTGATGGTGCTGGTTCAAAGCATTTTAACAATTGGGCCATGGGTGCCACAATGATTTTAATTCCAGTATACTTAACTAGGAAACTTGGATTAGGATTTAAAACATTTATCTTTTTCTTTATTTTGTTTGCCATCCCAATTATGATGGCTTGGTGGACAGTTATGTCAACTTATTCACCAAGATTAAATGAAAAAGTTAAATTTCCAAATAGAGGTGTTGAATACTATTTGGAATTTCATGATGAAAAATTAGCTAAAAAGTATCAAGGTTCAAATAAGATCCCAATGGAAACATTCCATGAATTATACTTTGCAGGCAAAGTTTCATTTAAAGGTGATGCATTGGATGTTATGGAATTTAGACATGATTGGGCTCAATTTAGTTTTACTTTAAGTTTATTTAAATTTTTCTTACTTGGAATGATCCCTGAAGTTATTATGCATACTAGATCTCAAGATGAAGAACAAGTCAGAGATCATTATGACAGAGGTGATGATTTTTATCAATGGTTTTTAGGTCCAAGAATGATTTATACTTCAGGTGTTATTTATGATATTAACGTTGAAGAATCTTTAGAACAATTACAAGATAATAAATTAAAAACAGTTTGTGAAAAGATTGACTTAAAGAAGGATCAAACAGTTTTAGATTTAGGTTGTGGTTGGGGTACATTTGCCTCTTTTGCATCATCTCAATATGGTGCTAAAGTTACAGGTGTTACATTAGGTAGAAATCAAACTAAATGGGGTAATGATTGGCTTGTTAATACATATGGTATTAGTGGTGAACAATCTAGAATTGTTTGTTGTGATTATAGAGATGCTCCATTACCAGGAAGTGAAGGTCAAAAATATGATAAAATTGTTTGTTTAGAAATGTCTGAACATGTTGGTATTAGACATTTCAGTTCATTTTTAAAACAAGTTTATGATATGTTAGAAGATGATGGTATTTTCTTTTTGCAATATGCTGGTTTAAGAAAATCTTGGCAATATGAAGATTTAATTTGGGGTTTATTTATGAATAAATATATTTTCCCTGGTGCTGATGCATCAACACCATTAGACTTCGTCGTTTCTTCTTTAGAAGCAACTGGATTTGAAACTGTTTCAATTGATAATATTGGTGTTCACTATTCTTCTACTTTATACAAGTGGTACAAAAACTGGATTGGTAATAAAGATAAAGTTTTAGACAAGTATGGTAAGAAATGGTTTAGAATTTGGGAATACTTTTTATCATACTCTACCATTATTTCTAGACAAGGTTCTGCTACCTGTTACCAAATTGTTTTGAGAAAAAATTTGAACAGTTACCACAGAGTTGAATATATTCCAAAGCAAGAAGGCTTGCAAGGTCCATCATCAAGATTTTTACCTTGGGCTAAGGCATAATTGTAGTTTTTTTTTTTTTTTTTTTTTACAAATCAACAGAATTAATCTTTATTTTATAATATTTTATATTTTATTTTAATTTTATCTATTTTCAGCTAACAGGTGTCAGCGATTTTTTTAATTTCCCTATAAATGTTAATATATACATGTATAAACTCTATTAATGTTCCAAAGAAGGAGAAAAGGGTATTGGTTAATTTTTATCTGTTAATATTGGAGTGGCAGTTTTATCAACTTTACCCCAACGTCTAAATCTTGATTCGGGTATATATTTTAATGGAATATACTTATCAAGTAAAATATTTTGACCAAGTGAGAATAAATTTGAGCATATCCAATACCAGACTAATGCAAATGGAGCCTGGGTACTCACAGCAGTTAAAAATATTAAACCAGCTCTACTTAAAGTCATAACAACATCAAAAGCCTTAGGTCTTGAAATTTGACCACTTAATTGACGATTTGATTGAGTTAAATTCATTAATTGAGCTGTTTTAAAATTCCATTCTGCATTTGCCAATGCAACAATACCCAAAATAATTGGAGCAATAAAATATGGATCAGCATTTGCCATATCAGAAACATGTAAAAATGATTCAGAAATAGTTGGATCAAAATTACCACCTTGACTTATAGATTTACCCATTTCTAAGCCTAAATCTGACCAACCAGTTATTGATCTATAAATTAATGATAATCCAATCCATAATGGCATTTGAATGAATGGTAATACTAAAAATTTAAATGATTGAACATTATATTCTTTAAATAATTTACGTTGTCTTTTAATTTTTTCCTTTGCTGTAATAATGGCAATTTTATCAGCTGTTAATTCAGCAACTGGCGATGGTGTAAGCTTTGTATTAGGATTTCGTTTTAATAATGCATCTCTTTGACTTTGAGCTTCTTGAGCTGCCTGAGCAAGTTTTAATCTAAATACGGGTGCCATGGCCTTTGTAATTGGACGTAATTCATTTTGTCTTTGAAGTCCCCTTCTATGAATAATAGCAATTGGGAAAGTAATCAATGCGCGTACAGCAAATGTTGTTAATGGGATAAAGGCCCACCAGGGTATTCCAACTGCTGCATGAACAGTTGAAAATGTTACAGTTGCATCATGTAAACTAAAATGACGCCTTTGAACAATTTGCTTAATTGAATTTCTAAACATTTAACTAAAAGTAGAAATTTAAAGAATGAAAAAAATAAAAGTGTTAATTTTAATTTAATTTAATCACTTGTGTGTGCGAAAAAAAATATTCCGCGTTTTTTTCCTCTTGACCGCTTTTCTGAGTATTTTTTCCTGTTTAACTTAACAATTTACCATTAAAATTTCAAATGAGTAAGAGAGCCAGAGCACCAGTTAAACTTAATAGAGCATGCCTTTTATGTGGTATGGTTCAATCTTTAAATCAATTTAGAAATGAAGGTTGTCCAAATTGTGAGTCAGTTCTTCATTTCCAAGACAACGACGACGTGGTGCGGGAATGTACGTCGCCCTCTTTTGAAGGATTGGTTGCACTCAAAGGAGATTCACAATCTTGGGTTGCTCGTTGGCTTCGTGTAGAAAATTTTGTTCCTGGTTTGTATGCCGTTAGAATTGTTGGTAAATTACCCGATGACGTTCGTCTAGAGTTAGAATCACAGGGTATTAGCTACAGACCACGTGACGGATCTGTTCAAGATTAGGAGGATTAGGTAAGCGCTTATGTAATATAGTTTTATAAATAAAAATTAAACAAAAAAAAAAAAAAAAGAAACGATTTTTTCTTTCTTTCTTTCTCTCGTTCCGCTCGTTCCGCCACCAACATGTGAAAATAGAAAAAATTTTTTTTTTTTCACATGTGCGACGTATGGCACTTTTAGATTTGAAGAGTGGTATAAAGAGTGAAGCGCTAGCATCTAAAATTTTTTTTTTTTTCCTTTTCTTTTTCTTTTCTCCTATAGACAAAAAATAACAATGGCTTCCACCAACTATAAGGTCGCTGACATCTCTCTTGCTGCTTTCGGTAGAAAGGATATTGAATTATCAGAAAATGAAATGCCAGGTTTAATGTACATTAGAAAGCAATATGGTCCATCTCAACCATTGAAGGGTGCTAGAGTTGCTGGTTGTTTGCACATGACTATTCAAACAGCTGTTTTGATTGAAACTTTGGTTGCTTTAGGTGCTGAAGTTACCTGGTCTTCTTGTAACATTTACTCTACCCAAGATCACGCCGCTGCTGCTATTGCCGCTGCTGGTGTCCCAGTTTTTGCTTGGAAGGGTGAAACCGAAGAAGAATACGAATGGTGTATTGAACAACAATTGTTTGCTTTCAAGGATAACAAAAAACTTAACTTGATTTTGGATGATGGTGGTGATTTGACTAAGCTCGTTCACGACAAGTACCCAGAAATGCTTGATGATTGTTTTGGTTTATCTGAAGAAACTACCACTGGTGTTCACAACTTGTACAAGATGTTAAAGGAATCTGTTTTAAAGGTTCCAGCCATTAACGTTAACGATTCTGTTACCAAGTCTAAATTTGATAACCTTTACGGTTGTAGAGAATCTCTTATTGATGGTATTAAGAGAGCTACTGATGTTATGATTGCTGGTAAGGTTGCCGTTGTTGCTGGTTTTGGTGATGTTGGTAAGGGTTGTGCCATGGCCTTGAGAGGTATGGGTGCTAGAGTTATCGTTACTGAAGTTGATCCAATTAATGCCTTACAAGCTGCCGTTTCTGGTTACCAAGTTGCCACTATGGAAGAAGTTGCTTCTATTGGTCAAATTTTTGTTACCACTACTGGTTGTAGAGACATTATTGTTGGTGCTCACTTTGAACAAATGCCAGAAGATGCCATCGTTTGTAACATTGGTCACTTTGACATTGAAATTGATGTTGCCTACTTAAAGGAAAATGCTGTTGAATGTGTTAACATTAAGCCACAAGTTGACAGATACCTTTTGAAGTCTGGTAAGCACTTGATTTTGTTAGCTGATGGTAGATTAGTTAACTTAGGTTGTGCTACTGGTCATGCTTCATTTGTTATGTCTTGTTCATTCTCCAATCAAGTTTTAGCTCAAATTGCTTTATTCAAGGCTAACGATGCTGAATTTAAGAAGCAATACCCAGAATTTGAAATGACTGGTCCATTTAATGTTGGTGTTCATATTTTACCAAAGGTTCTTGATGAAACTGTTGCTAGATGCCATTTGGATCACTTGGGTGTTCACTTAACTAAGTTGACACCAGTTCAAGCTGAATACTTGGCTATCCCAGATCAAGGTCCATTCAAGCCAGAACACTACAGATACTAATTGTGTGGTGAAATAAATTATTATTATTATTTTTTCGGAATGTCCTCAACGGGCATTTCAACTTACGAAATCTTTTCTTTTTTAAATTCGAAATCTGTATAGTCCTCAACGGTTGTGCGCAAAGCCATAAAATTAACCAAATTCAAAATATATTTTTTTTTTTCGTAATAGTAATAGCAGTACACTATTAAGTAAGCCTACTTCGACGCGATCAAGATAAAAATTTCTATTTTTGGCGGTTTACAATTTTAATTTGCTTTTCCGTTCATTTCTAAATTGCTTTTGTTTTCTCACTCTTGTCACACTTTTGTCTGTTTATCGTTTTCCCTTTTTTTTCCCTTTAATACTATCTTTTTTCTTATCTGAACTTTTATTTGCTTTTATCTATTAGAGTATTCATAAAAAGAAAATTTATTTAGTTTAGTTTTGCTTTGCTTTGATTTTACCAAGTAATTTAAATAATGAGTACATACATTGAAGACATTGCCAAGGGGCCACATTATGAAGTTTTGAAAACGGATGCCATTGCCTCATCAGATTTACAATTTAAAGTTGTTATAGTTGGTGATTCAGGTTGTGGTAAAACATCATTATTTAATTCTTATATTCGTGGTAGTTTCCCAAAGGAATATGAACCAACTATATTTGAAAATCATCGTTCATTCGTGCAAAGACAATCTTCTAAATTAGAAGTTTTAAGTGCAGATTTATGGGATACAGCTGGTCAAGAAGAATATGAAAGGCTTCGTCGATTATCATATCAAGATGCAGATTTAGTTGTAATTGCATATAATATAAATGCACCAGAATCTTTAAGTAATATACCTGATGTTTGGGCAATTGAAACAATGACATATGCACCAAATGCAAAAATTATTTTAGTTGGTTTAAAATCTGATATGCCACATCAAGTTAATCCTGATTTATCATTTAAAATGGCTAAAGATATTGGTGCCGTTGCACATTTACAAGTTTCTGCATTAATGGGGGAAAATATTGATGTTATTTTTGATTGTGTGTTTAATACCATTTACAATAAAACCAGACAAAATCAAAAATTGATTCAACAAAGGCAATCTGGTTCTCATAGTAAAAATAATGGCAGTTCACAAAAGATTAAATTCAAGAATAAAAATAAAGACAAGAAAAAGCGTAAGTGTGTAATTTTATAATTAAAGATAATTTAAGTTTGATCAGTGTGTTGGATTGGCATGCAGTGTGCGCGCTAATCCAAAGTGCAGCGTGTCACGTGTGTGTGTGTGTTTTTTTTTATTTTATTTATTTTGCACAGCCCTAAAATATTTGTTTGGCTCGCGCGCCCCGCCTTTTCGCTCTCACACTCAATAAAAATGGCTCTCACCCACAAAGTTAGCACTTTTTCTCTTCACTAAGCCAGAGAGCCGTTCATAGTGTACGACGAGATAAGTATGTCATTTTTTTTGCTTTAATCTTGCGCGATCAAACTACGGTGAGCTTATAATCAATGCCGTTTTATGTTTTAATATTATTTAATTGGGTTATATTACTATTTTCAATTGATGATAATATTTGGGAAAGGCTTTCTTTGTTGAAGAGGGAGAGTTAGAGGGGAATGAAGATGCTCGAATGGAATAACACTAGTGTGAATATGCTGAGCAATATTTTAAATGAGTATATTAAAAACAATTTAGATTGAATACTTTGACAATTGTTGTTTATTTTCAACCCTTGATGATTTTTTTTTTTTTTTTTTTTTTTCTAAATTGAATTCCCATATGAACTTTTCATTGGCCAACACTATATTTCCTAATTTGGCCGTAGTTTGAGAAAGTTGACGCGACGCGACGCGACGAGCTTCTCCTCGTTTTTTTTTCCTATTTTGTTTTCTTTGTTTACTAACACCATTTTACAGAATAAAGATGCCACCAAGAAGAGAAGCCGCTGTTAAAAAGGAAAAGAGAAAGAAGGATCCAAATGCTCCAAAGAGAGCATTGTCTGCTTATATGTTTTTTGCAGCTGAAAACAGAGACAAGGTTCGTGCTGATAACGAAGGCATCAGTTTTGGTGAAATTGGTAAGAAACTTGGTGATATGTGGAAGTCAATGTCTGATGAAGATAAACAACCATATGCTGATAAAGCTGAAGCTGATAAGAAAAGATACGAGAAAGAAAAATCTGATTATATGAAAAAGAAGGAAACTTCATATGCAGAAGAAAAAGAAGAAAAGGATTAAGTAAAATTTTAAATAGTGTTGTACATTAGTTGAATCAATTTGTTATCAGATCAATTCATTGGCTTTATTTTTGTAGATGGGGAACATGTGTAAATTTTTATTTTGTTTTGTTTTGTTTGTTTGTTTGTTTGTTTGTTTGTTTGTTTGTTTGTTTTTTTATTTTTTGCGATATATGATGAATTGATCTTTTTATTTTTTTGTTTGTGTATTAGGTTTCCTATTTTTCATTTAATATTTTATTATTTTTTTTAAATCTCTATTAAAAATTTAAACTATTTAATTAATTTTAGTCTCTAACTAACACGGCAACACTTTCAACGTGGTGAGTTTGTGGGAAAAAATCAAATCCTCTAATACTTTTAATTTTATATTTGGATCCATTGGCAGTATTCTTTAAAAAGAATTTAATATCTCTAGCTTGTGAATGAACATTACAACTAACATAAACAATTCTCTTTGGTTCAAAATCACTTAGTTGATTTAAAAATACCTCATCACATCCTTTTCTAGGTGGATCTAAAATAACACCGGTGTGATCCTTTGGGAAATCAATCTTTTCAAATAATTTTTCTGCCTTACCCCAAATAAAATCACATTTATCCTGTGGAATTTCATTTAATTTGGCATTCCTCTTTGCAAATTCAACTGCACGTTCACTAATTTCAACTCCTAAAACTTTAGAAATTTTTGCACTTCCAACACCAACTGATCCACTCATTTTACCACTTGATGAGGCAATTGCCACACTGAATAAACCTGATCCACAATATGCATCAACAAGATAATTTTCTTTATTTTCATCATTTTTATCATCATTAAAAAGTTCATCATGAACATATCTAATAACTAATGGTAAAATAGAATTATTATTTTGAAAGAATTCATTTGCAATAAAATCAAATCTCAAAACACGACCAAGTCCAGTGTCAACTAAATCTGAAACAACAGTCTGTGGATCTGTAACACAAGTTTTTAAAACTTCACCGGCACCATCTATATTTTGTTTAATTTTTAAAATTTCTTCTTTAATTTCACCTGAATCTAATCCTTCATTTTTAATTTTATCTGGTATTGTTGATCCACAGATTCTATCTTTAGTATCCTCATCTTCAATACGCAATGAATTTTCACGAAGTAAAATTGTAACACCCTTTTTGGATCTAATATTCCTCTTCCAATCTCTTGATAATCTTTCTCTTTCATTTAAAAATGCCTTACGAATAATATCTGTACCAATTAAACAATCTTCAATATCAATAACATCACCAGGATATGGTCTTAATGATCTATTTCTAATGATTGATCTTTCATTTTCATCAATTTCATGAAATTTTGGTAATGATTCACTTGACTGTGAAATTAATCTTGGTAATTCTTTGGCACCTTTAACATTAAATCCATCTTTTTCATCTTGAGAATAATCATTAAATGGTTCATAACGTTCAAAATTAACACCAATCCATTTACCCTTACCTTTAATACCATATCCTAATCTTGGTATAACATCTAAATTAACATTACCATCCTTTTTTGAAACTGATCTTGGGACATCATAATGTGGTGTAAGCTTTGTTCTATATCCATATTGTAATGGTGATCCAACAGTTGATAAGATTTTCCCTTTCCAATCAGATTCAATTTCTTGACCAAATGATTCATATGCTCCAATAACAACATTTTTTTTCTGTTCTAATTGAGTTGAATATGGTAAATTTTGATATTGACAACCTGAGCAAATACCAAAATATGAACAATTTGGGATAACAAGATTTTTATCATTTGTTTTCTGTTCACTGGAAATTTCAGATTCACTTGATGAATATCTCATCATTGATAATGAGTTCAATTTAATTATTTCTGAATCAACAAAATACTCACTGGTAAGATTTAATTTAATGTCAACAATATCACCTGGTAATGCAAATGGGATAATTACAATTTGTGCAATTGGCATAACATCTTGAGTAATTTTTCTACGATGAATATGCTTTGTTCTATCAACTTTTGGTGGATACTTTGGATTAACAGGCTCTTTAGCTTCAATTTCAATTTCAATTTCAGTTCCAGTTTCAGTTTTATTCAAATGTTGAGCTTCCTCTAATTCACGTTTGGCAATTTCTTTTGCCTCCTTTTCTGATTGATCATTTTGTGCCTTAATAACTTGTTCAAATGTTGGTGCCTTAATTAATGCAATACCATCACCTTTTGCACTTAATGCTAAAACTTCAACATTTTTAATTTCTCTATTATTGAAACACCACTTAATTGAAATATCATTAACTAAATCTCTCATTGGATTTTTAATTTGATCCATTGTTAAATATTCATTTAATTCAAAGATGGATTTAATATAATCTTTCCTATCATTTAAAAGTTTTGGAATTTCATGTTTAACTAAAACTCCAATTGGTGATGTTGGATCATAATTTGTCTTTGGTGGCTTCCTATGTGATGCTCTGCTTCTTTTAACAGGTTTTCTCCAATCAGGCTTTGTTGTAGATTCAATTATTGTACTCATTAATTTAAAATTTGATGTAGTTTTAATAAATGTTGAAATTTTACTAAATTGGTACATCCAACCAAAAGGCTTGAAAAAAAAATTACAAATTTTTTTTTTTTTTTTTTTTTTTTTTTAAAGTTTTCCAGAGTTGAACTTTTTCAGCTCAGCACAAATTACACTTATCTTTATTCTTTATTTATTTATTCATCTATATCGTTTAATTTTAACAAATACATAAAAAATTTTTTTTTTTTAATTATTATCAAAAAAAAAAAAAATTTAAACTAAATAATTTCAAGATTTATAATCATTATAACCACCGTAGTACTTCTTATAGCCTTGTGCTTGATCATTTGAATTTGATCCAAAAAATCCATTACTTGTCTGTGTTGGATAACCAAAATAATTTTGTTGTTGTGGATGTTGTGGATAATGTGGATGATGTGGTTGCTGATGACCTTGTTGCTGCTGGCCCTGTTGTTGTTGTTGTTGTTGACCTTGTTGTTGTGATTGCTCTTCTTGAGCATCAGCACCTGCACCAGAAGCACCAGGTGTAGCGCCACTTGATGTTGTAGCTGCTGCTCCAGTTTGTGGCATTAATCCTGTATTGTATTGATGATACATACCAGCATCATAAGTTGGTTGATTCATGTACATTTGACCCCATGCATTATACATTGGATGCATATATGGAGCAGCATTTGCAGCAACTGGTGAATTGGCAATTTCTGCACCTGCAGCTGGGTACATGTTCATCATATTCATAGCTGGATAATCATATAATCCTTGTTGTGGTTGTTGTTGTTGTTGTTGTTGTTGTGGTTGACCTTGTTGTTGTGATTGTTGACCTTGTTGTTGTTGGCCTTGCTGTTGTGGTTGTTGTGGATAACCTGGATATCTACCGTATCCAAATTGTTGATAATATGGGTATGGATTTTGTGGGAATTGTTGATATTGTTGATATTGTTGTTGATATTGCATTTGATATTGTTGATATTGTTGTTCTTGGGTAAGTTGTGGTGCCTTTTGTGCTGCTGATTGTTGTTGTTGTTGTTGTTGTTGTTGTGGGTATGAAACAATTTCCTGTGCAATAGGCTGTTGTTGTTCAGCAACAGCTGGTTCACTAGCAACAACAGGTGTGGTAGTGGTAGTGGTAGTTGTAGCAGCAGTAGCAATTGAAGTAGCAACAGGTTCAGCTTCAACTTTTTCTTCAACAGTTAATGATTCAACAGCTTCGGTAACAATTTCAACAGCCGCTTCCTCAGCTGGTTCTTCAACGGCAGCTTCCTCAACTGTTTCTTCAATGGCAGCTTCCTCAGCAACTTCTTCATCAGCAACAGGTTCTTCAATAGTTTCTTCTTCAATTTCAGGTTCTGGTGTTGGTTCCTTTGGATTTTCAACGATCTTTGGTGCTGGTTTCTTTGGCGGTTCAGGTTTCAGTAATGAAGCCCAAGTTGCCTTTTGTGGCTTTGCCAAAATTTGAGTCTTTGGCTTTTCTTCAATAGATTTATCTTCTTCTTGATTAGATGTAGATGAAGATGATGCGGATTTACCATTAGCACTGCCCTTTTGAAATTTTGGCTTTGTCTTATTACCTTTATTAAGCGCTGTGTTGTGTCTTTTTGGATTAACAAATGATCCATCTGAATGGCGTTGATGATCTTCTGATTGGATATGTGCTTGATTTGTTTGTTGTGTATTTGTTTGTAATTTTTGTTGTTCCTGTGGCTGTTGTTGTTGCGCCTGTTGTAGCTGTTGGTGATGACTTTGTTGAATATTTTGTTGCTGTTCCAAAAGTTGTTGCTGTTTCTTTCTTTCTTCTTTTTCCTTTTTAGAAGGTTCCTTTTCCCACTTTTGTAAGGTTCCAGTAAAGAGTAACTCTAAAATTTCATCTGTAGGAACAAATTCAATTTCCTCCTTGATGGCAACAAAGTCATCAAATGACCACTCAGGGAAAATCTCTGTAAGGGTTGTAATTTTAGATTTTAACTCTGATGAAACGGCACCTTGGTGACGCTTTGATGTGGCATTTCTGTGGCGTGAAGTTCGCTTGTATGAGTCTGACATTGGTTATTTTAGTTGTAGAAGCCCTTTGGAAATTTCGACGTCCAAATTTTTCCTCTTTTCTCTTTTCTGCACCAAAGTCGCGCGATCGAGGGCGGTGTGCTCAGCGGCACGCTCTTTAAATTGGCAGCACAGGTTTTCTCTGCATTTATATTGGGCATTAATTTAATTTAATTTAATTTAATTTGATCAATTTAGTCGTTAAAAAGAAAACTATACCCTTAGTTTATACAAAATTTAAATTTGGTTTTTGGTGTGGAAAATTTCAAGAGCTTCGACAATTCTCTTGGTCATAGTCTTTTCACCCTCACGAACCCAGACTCTTGGATCAAAGTACTTCTTGTTTGGCTTATCAGCACCATCTGGATTACCAACCATAGACATAACGTAATCCTTCTTGTTTAACATGTAATCTCTAATACCAATCAAGTAAGCATATTGAGTATCAGTGTCAATGTTAACCTTAACAACACCATTCTTAATACCAGTATCAAATTCTTCTTGAGAGGAACCTGAACCACCATGGAAAACCAAGAATAATGGCTTATCCTTTTCAGAGCCTAATTGCTTCTTAGCATATGCTTGATGATCACCTAAAATGGATGGCTTTAAAACAACATTACCTGGCTTGTAAACACCATGAACATTACCAAAAGCTGCAGCAATTGAGAAATTTGGAGAGATTGGAGCCAATGCCTTGTGAACAGCAAAGACAGTTTCTGGTTGAGTGTAAAGGGATTCCTTATCAACGTGTTCATTGTTAACACCATCTTCTTCACCACCAGTGATACCAATTTCCATTTCAAGCCATTGGTTCATTTTAGCCATTCTTTCAAAGTACTTGACACAGGTGGCAATGTTTTCTTCATCATTTTCTTCAGATAAATCCAACATGTGAGAGGAAAACAATGGTTCACCATGGGTCTTGAAGTAAGCCTCATCAGCTTCCAACATACCATCATACCATGGCAACAATTTCTTAGCACAGTGATCAGAGTGTAAAATAACTGGGATACCGTAAGTTGGAGCAATGGCTCTAATGTAATGAGCAGCAGCAACTGAACCAGCAATGGATGCCTTTTGACCTTCATTTGAAACACCCTTACCAGCAAAGTAAGCAGCACCACCATTGGAAGTTTGTAAAATAATTGGAGAGTTGTTATCTCTGGCAGCTTCTAAAGCAGCAACAACAGTAGATGAAGTTGTAACGTTAATGGCTGGGATAGCAAAACCCTTTTGGTGAGCATATTCAAAAAGCTTTCTAACATCATCACCAGTGATGACACCAGATTGTTTGGAAAGGAAATCAAGAGCCATTTTTATTTTATTTTATTTTATTTTAATTTATTTATTCAAAGTTTCTGTTTTAAAATACAGCGGAATGGCTCTTCTTTAAATAACCCGGAAACTCCGTCCGAGCCCGCCCGCGCACCACGTCATGATTTTCCTTTCAACGGAGAGCTCTCGCGCGTGCGGAGATCACATGACCAGCTATAGATTTAACGTGCAACTTGAACAGAAGGTGCAATTTGGGGGTCACTTGATTGGTATTTATTTATCTAGTATTTATTATTATTATTATTATTATTATTAATTTTTTGTTATTTGAAATATGAATATCAACAATAATATTACAACCACCACCAACACCACCACTAGCAACAAACAATTGCTGGTTAAATTCAATTCTTCTGTAAGCGCCATTTTAAATAGACTCAATGATACAATATCATTGGCTCATAATGGTGCAACAGAACCGGGGCTTTTGGCCGTTGAAGCATTACAAATTCAACATAACACAAGCATCATTGTAAAAATGGCAACAGAATTACTAAATCTAACAAAAAATTTAAAGGAAATGTGGATTTTAGGTCAACCAAATGCTTCTTTTGAAGATGCCCTATCTAATGAAGAAATAAATTCTAAATTATATCTTCGAATTGAAAATATTTTAAATAATCTTACATCTTTAGGAATAGATACGCCAGTGGTTAAACCTGATGACGTTGAAATGTCAGTTTAAAATTTATATATTTATCTATTTTTTTTTTTACCCCTGTTTTGCTTTTTTAATACCCCCCCTCTCATATACAGAATAGTACATTTTAAATTTATCTAATAATTTCCAAATCAAATCAATTTTTTTTTAATTGTTTTCTCCGCCATAACGGGTTGACGCATTCCGGGTGTGGTTTGATTACGTAGTGGTTTGATTACGTAGTGGTTGTACAAGTATAATCGACTGTTTTTTTTTTCCCTCAAATTAAAACCCGGAAATAGCATGTTCTTACCAAATACCCGGAAATAAGATGTTCTTACTAAATCCCGGAAAATAGCATGTTTTTTAATGGTTACTTTTTTTTCTTCAAAACAGCAGCTTTTACCATTTTTTTGTTTTTATTGTCCCGTCTCTCTGCTTTGCCACAACGATTTTCCACTAGAATCTCTTAAAGGTAGCAAACTTTAAGTATAGAGCTTATTTAAAGGTATTCAATGCAAAACTCATGGCTTTCTCGACCATACTAGATTTTATCCTGAATGTCCGACATGCCCGGGGTACGCAAGTTGCAAAATAAAAATAAAAATAACAATAACAATAACAATAACAATAACAATAACAATAAAAATAATAATAATAATAAATAATAATAATACTAAAAAAATAAAAATTCATTCCTCATAAGTCGGTACTCTGTTGTACCTATTTAGAAGTGTCCAAGACATATCTACCTAAAATCTTACCTTTTTCCATTAATTCATAAACTTCTGGCAATTTGGATAAACCAACAACCTTAATTGGAGAATGAACTAAGCCTCTAATGAAAAAGTCCAATGCCTCAGCAGTGTCTTCTCTGTTACCAACATATGATCCCTTAATTTGAATAGATTTGATAACATGTTCAAAAACAGGAGATTCACAAACGGCATCAGCTGGCAAACCAACTAAAACAACTTTACCCAAAGTTCTCACATATTGACAAGATTGTGAAATAGCCGCTGGAGAAACAGAGACATTAATGACACCATGTGGACCACCATTTGTAATTTCTTGAATCTTTGCAGTGACATCCTTTTCAACTTTAAAATCAACAAATGCCTCAGCACCAAGTGATTTAACTAATTCACCCTTGTCAGCACCACCATCAATACCTAAAACTCTTAAACCCATTGCCTTAGCATATTGAACAGCAAGTGAACCCAAACCACCTGCAGCACCAGAAATAGCAACCCATTGACCAGGTCTTAAATCAGCAGTTTTTAATGCCTTATAAACAGTCACACCAGCGCATAAAATTGGTGCAACACCTGCTAAATCAGTACCCTTTGGAATTTTAGCAGCTTGAATTGCATCAGCTGTAGCATATTGTTGAAATGAACCATCATGTGTATAACCTGATAAATCAGCCTGTGGACAATTTGGTTCAGCACCCTGTTGACAATATTCACAACCCATACAGGAACCATTTAACCATTTAATACCTGCTAAATCACCAATTTCAAAATTGGTAACATTGGCACCCTTGGCAACAACAACACCAGCACCTTCATGTCCACCAACTAAAGGTAATTTAGTTGCAAGTGGCCAATCACCTTTCCAAGCATGTAAATCAGTATGACAAACACCTGAGTATTTAACATTGATTAAAATTTCATTTGGCTTTGGAGTTGGAACTGGGATATCTTCATATTTTAACTCACCACCATTTTCATAAAAGATAATAGCCTTTTGCTTATCAGGGATTGAAGCCATACCTCTAAGAGAGATCTTAAAGGCATTTGAGTGTCTAATTGTATTTCTTAATGCGAATGTATTTGAAAGCATTGTTTCCTAATTGTAAATATCAAGTAGATTTCTTGAACACATAAGGATTTGGTTCCTTTTTTATAGAGCTAAAAGTGATAAAAATCACCCCCTCTTTTCAGCACCTACTAAAGTAAAGAAAATTAGGGATCCGTTTAAAAAATGGGGAAAATAGTGCAAGGGGTGGGGTTTTCGGAGTTGAGGCCCCCCCACAATTTTCGGATTAGAGGCATTGTGTGACTTCTATACCCCCCTTGGATTTTATTATTTGTAAAATTTCTGCAAGTTGGAATTGAATGGTGTGACCACTGAGCCCCATAAAATCAATGTCTAGCTGGAATTCATGTATGTCGTCAATGATATCTTGAATTTTAATTAATTCGTCATCCACTTCCATTTCGTCCATGGAAAAAATAATTTCAACTTGTGCCTTGAATTCCGTTAGAAATTTTAAAAATAATTTTTGATTTGATTCAATGCACCTTTGACTTTGAAGTAAAATATGAATAATTTTTTTCCATTGATCATAGCAACCTTGATTATTAATAACTGATGCCATTATAAATGAAAATTTAATTTCATTGTTTACTTTATTTAAATCTCCACCCCATAATGAATCAATAATCCAACTTTTATCTAAATAATCTTCTGTCCTTTTAATGCCAATTCTGTCTAATCTTACCAATGCTTTTTTCTTGTTAAAATCTAACAGTGTCATTTCAAGTTCATTTTCTATCCAATTGTACAAGGTGTTGTCTTTCAAATATTTTTTTTTATTTTCTTCATTTTTATAAATTTCCTCATTTAATTCTAAAAGTTCTATTTTAGTACAATCATTATTACTGACTTTGCCCTTGCCATTCTTAACGAATTCCATCCATTTTATCTGACCAAGTCCTTCCCATAACGTCATTAAATATTTGGCATCTGGTAAATTTGATATATTTACCATTTTAAAAAGGTAATTATTTTGAAATGATTCATCATGCTTAAACTTTGACAAATTATAACATGAAATGTCAAAGTCCATTGGATTTCCATTTTTTGAAACGTCCAAAATTATCTCATTATTTTTATCAAGCTCTGTTATTTTACCTAATATACTTACCACTGCAACTTCTCCTTTGGAAATATTAAAGAAATGTCCAATTCGACTATTGGTATTATTGTCAGTTAAATGTAATAAATGAACTCCTGGTTTTACTAACTTTATGCCTTTCCATGAAGATGTTGAACCTTTAAAAAACAGCAAATCTAATCCAATACCAAGATCTTGGAAATCACCATTAAAAAAAATTGTAGAGGTATTTTCCATTATATTTATATTTAAACAATAGTTATTAATTTAATTTTATCAATTAAAAAAAATTAGGAGTACTGTTAAATTTTTTTATCAAATTAAAGCTCCATGCCATATTTTTTTTTTAAATTTTTTTTCCAAGCTCGATCTGGATCTGTGACATTGATTGAACAGTTGAATTCTAGTATATGAGTAAACCAGCACTCAAAATTGGATTAGAAATTCACACCCAATTATTAACAAATAATAAGTTATTTTCTCTATCGAAAAACTCAACCTCAAATTTATCACAGAGGCCAAATAGTGCAGTTTCATTTTTTGATGTTTCATTACCGGGAACACAACCAACATTAAATCCTGAATGTTTATTACAAGGTTTAAAATTAGCCACTTCATTAAATTGTAAAATTAATAAAATTTCAAGTTTTGATAGGAAGCATTACTTTTATGGTGATCAACCACTAGGTTATCAAATAACACAGCATTATCGACCCTTTGCAACAAATGGTTCTATTAAATTATTAAAGAGACATTATGATAAATTAAGTAGAGATTTAACAATTAGAATTCAACAGTTACAATTAGAACAAGATACTGGTAGATCAATTTATAAAACAACTGATGGTAATATTTCACAAATTGATTTTAATAGAGCCAATATACCATTAGTTGAATTAGTTACATTACCTGATTTTCAAAACATTGAAGAAGTTAGAGCATTTTTACAATTTTTTACAAAATTAATTAAAGATTTAAAAATTTGTACGGGTGAATTAGAAACAGGTTCAGTTAGAGTTGATGTTAACGTTTCTGTTGAGGGTCATCAGAGAGTTGAAATTAAAAATTTACCTACAACAAGTGCTATTGTCAATGCCATTAGATACGAAGAGAATAGACAAAGAGAGATACTTTTAAATTCAAAATTTAATGACAAATTAATTAATAATTCAATTGAAACTAGAGGTTGGGATGGTAAAAAAACAATTCATTTGAGATCTAAAGAGAGTGCCGTTGATTATAGATATGTGCCAGACATGGAGTTGCCTTTAATTAAATTAAATTCTGATTCAATAATTTCAAATTTTAATTCAATTTTACCAAAATCTTTTGCTGAATCTTTAGACGAGTTAATGGATTCAAATAATTTTTCTTTATCATTAAGAGACGCTAAAGTTTTATTAAACAATTTAGAAATGCTTGATTTTTTTAAAAAATGTTGGGAATTATGTGGTTTACCATACAAGAAAAAAATTATCAACTGGCTCGCTCATGAACTTGTTGGTTCACTTACAAAATCTGAATTGCATTTCAATTCAAATACAATTAAGGTTGAATCATTTGTTGATTTAATTGAAAATGTTGAAAATGGTAAAATTACAAAGGGGAATGGTAAATTATTACTTTTACATTTGGTTAACAACATCCCAGATCAAAATCGTCAAATATTAGATTTGGCCAATGAATTTGGAATGCTTGTAGAGACTACGGATTCAAAAGAAATTGAAAATATTGTCAAGCAGGTCATTTTAGATAACGACAAAGTTGTTAAAGAGATTCAAGATAAAAAGAAAGTTAAAAAGATTAACTTTTTAATTGGCCAGTGTATGAGAGCAACACAAGGTAAAATCCAACCAAAAGAATTTGAAAAATATTTTATAAAATTGCTACATTTGTAAATAGTTTAAGGCTGTATATATAGCTTTAAAAGCAACTGCTATTGCTCTAAGCAGCCATTCCCATTCCCATCGCGGGATTTGGCTGCACGCAGATGGCATTTAATTATCTAAGAGAGAGAGAGAGAGAGATATTGCATATTTTATTTGCATCGACAATCCAGCAACCAGAACAAGTACACAACAATATTAACAGAAATTATTATCTAACAATCTCAGTTTTTTTAAGTTATCAATTGGTTGAAATTGTTTATCAACGTTCCGATGAACTCCGCCTCTGATAATAAAAACGCGCCGGTTATCTATGAGTATCAGCAGCCAGATAACATGCCAAGGACAGAGAAAGAAGATTTTCAAGTACCAACTCTAAATCAACTGCCAGTTCCAAAAAAATATTTACAAAAAAATCACCAATCAATTTATTCTGGGTCTAGTTATGCGGCACTTCGTGATAGTGCAACGTATATTCTTGGCAGGATGGGTCCAAGCGCAGGGCCATCTCCAGGATGCAATTTAGGTTCAGGTTTAGACTCAAATTCTTTTACACCATCAGCCTCTTTAGATGTTCATTCAAAGCCACTGGTAGTTTTAGGATCCAATGGTGAATTAATAACGGCATTCCCAGCTAATGAAAATAATGAAACATTCATTGATATTTACGATTGGATGGCACATGAAATTGAATCTGATCCAATTGAAATTGAAGAGAAAATGATGTATTTGGTAGGTACTGTAAAATTACCAAAATCTGCCTTAATTTTGAAATTAATGCCAATTATTTGTCAAAGATCAACTAACTATTATAAGCTCCTTCTAATTATTAATCATCAGAGCTCTAATCAAGAAAATAATATCCGTTTTGCAGTTGTTAATAATTTAGGCAATTATAAAGAACTAAATGATTTGCCACCAGTTGATATTGATATTAATTATGACATTAATGATTCATATTCAAAGGAATGGTATATATTAGCTGATAATAAAAGAGGTAAATTGTGGATTTTTGATAATGAAAATGATCAATTAATATGTGAATTAATAACAAAAGTCAGAAATGAAAAAGCCATTTTTGATTTGAAAGATAATTGGCTCATTTATCTAGCATCAGATAAAGAAGAAATAGATAAAAAAAGTATAGTGCCTGTTGAAATATCAGGTGAGAAAAGTATGGCTAATAAGTTAATGAAAGGGTTTTCAAAGACAGCATTAGATGCATTGATGACATTTTCTGAAGTTTCACAAAGTAAAATTAGATGCATATTGCCAAATCAAAATGAATCCAATAGCAATAATAATAATAATAATAATGACAATAGCAATAATTTTACTACTAATAATAACAACAAAATTAAAAAAACAAGTAATAATTATCCAACAGAAGAATCAAATGATGTTACCACAAAGGGATACTCAGAAATACCACTTCAAGTTTTAAATTCAATTAATAGAGATTCAGATTATGTGACAATAATATCATTAAATCAATTCAGAGATAGAAAACCAAAGAAAAAAGACTTTAAAATCAAATCACCACAGATAATAACACAATTCCCATTATCATCAGGCTGCTCATATATTAAATTATCACCTTATGATATGTATTTGATTACTGTATCATCAAGAGGTGATAATATTTATTTATGGGATTATACATTATTTACATCAAAAATTATTCTTCAAGATAAATGGGTAAGAGGTAAAACTAGTGGTGTTGTTGGTAATATTATTTGGAGCAAAGGTGAAAATATTTTTTGGATAAGAACTGAAGGATCAGGTAGTTTAAGAGGATTTGTTATTGATTGGAGTAATTATGAAAGTGCCAAAGACAGGAAACGTAAAAGGAAAAATTTTAAAAATAATAATGAAATAACAACAAAAAATGGTAATTTTGATTTTTTAATAAATGATTCAAATTTTAAACCCACAAGTGGTATGATATGGTGCCTTTCAAATTTTCATTTTAAAAATTTTCAACTATTTCAAAATAAACAATCAGAAACATTTCTTGCTTGTATTTCAAAGGAGGATAATATTTTGGTAATTAATTCGCAAACGGGTTTAATAGATTCAATGATTTGTGTTCCTGACAAACATGCTCCAATATCAGAAAATTTTAATTTTTCAAACAGGAATAATATTCCAGTGCAAATTGAATCAAAAAATTTAAATGAAATAGATCCCCTGGATGAGGTGGAAATTGAAACTTGTAAACCATTTTTACCGCTGTATGATAACAAAAATATTAAATTTGGCACAATTGAAGGAAAAACTTTAAATTTATTTGACTTTGGTAATTTGAGAATATTTGGTGGTTATGAAAACGTTAAAATGCAAGAGTTTAATGCTGGAAGTTCAGATGTAGCCGCCACTGATTTTGAGCCATCAATTTCTTGTATTAGTGGGTTAGAACCAGTCCAAGCAGGTATTGACACGCTGAAGGAGAGTATCATTACATTAGATTAATTTGGGTAAATATATAATTGGTAAATTAATAAATTGAAAAAAAAAAAAAAAAATATGTATAAATATTTCTATGAGAGAAGCTCATATAGGAAAAGGTGTTTTTGCTTGCTGTGCGAATAGCAGAACCCCGTTGGGGTGTTTACAAGAAGCACCAAACGAATGGAAAAGCTGAAAAGGCCCCTAGTAGACACTAAACGGCAAATTTATTTATCAAATTCAAACTTAGAAAATAAAATAACTGAAATTTCAGTCAAAAAACGGTTAGATAAAGAAAAATATGATAGCAAGAGTATTTTGACACATAAGCAATCAAATAGAAATAACAACCTGGATGATTTTGAGCCACCACCACCCTTATCAGGCACAAATTCCTACTTAAAACTTAGAGAATTGAGAAGTAAAAGATTTGGAAAACGTCAATTGGACAGAGAGGAAAGTTCAGATATAAAAACAAATAACGAAATGGATGTTTTTGATAATTTTGGGCCACCACCACCCTTGCCATATCCAATAAAAAATCAAACTATTGCTGAAAATTCTAAATCAAATCGAGTAGAAAAAGATATAAATGGCACGGAAAAATACAGTAAAACGATAAGGTCAAATAAAAGTCCAAAATTTGCATTTGCTCCTACTGGGCCATCCATTCCAGGTATAACTCCTACAACAAGGCCAGTGTCTATAAAAAAAAATATAGAGAAAGAGATAGAGGCTGATTTAGAGACACTTAATGAAGCAAAGATTATTGATGATTTTGGACCACCTCCACCCTTACCGGATACATTAGCGTCCAAAAGAATTTCAAGAATCAGAGAAATATATCAAGATAAACCAGTGGTAAAACAACGAAATAAAGATGTAGAGAAAACCATTGAATCTGATATTCTTGCAGATTTTGGGCCACCCCCACCCTTGCCAGATGCATCATCATTTTCAAATAAAAGTCCCAGAATACGGCAATTATACCAAAATAAACAATTACAAGTAGTTAACAAAGTTCCGGAGACAATAAAACATTTATCAAATAATAGGAGTACAGAAAAGCACCTTAAGGAGATAAATAATTTTAGTCATGAACCAGAAGATGCCTCCATGTCTCAAATATTTGCAAATCTTCCTGCTTTAGAGGTTGATGATGGTGGTTTTTCTGTTAAGAGTAAAGCGGATTTGTCTTCCTCTCAAATTGAATCTAATGAGAGTCTTGAAAATACGCTGAAAAGTGATACGTCAAAAGATGATTTATCAATTTTAGGTGAATCAAATAGTAATCAGACTGAAATTGATAAGAGATTGAGTGAAATTTCGGTTAAACCAGAAATTGCCAATTCTATAATGGAAAAATTGGATTTTAAAAAGGAATCAACAAGCATCGATTCAACAGATTACGATCTGCTAGCAAAGGAATTTCAGAATTTCCCAGTCTTATATTTACTGATTTTAAAAGTGAAAGAGCATGAGGCAGATATTAAATTAATAAAGGAAAAAACAGAGCCAATCAAGGCAACTACGGAGCAGATGGAAAACCCTGCTGGTGAAGTTTACACTGGCACTCTAGTATCAAAAGTTTTAGTTTTGGTTTTTTTCTATGCTTTAAGCTCTTATTATTTTGCAGATTAAGCAGATGATTGTATTTTATTGTTTTAGCTTTAATTTTAATTTTTTTTTTACTTTTATTTCTATAGATATTTTAATATTAATTGTAATTTTATTTTTCACATGTTTCAATGTTTTGCTTGTTTATCTCTGCGCCTTGAAAATAAAAATGGAGCGGCGCGATGCAACTGATAACGGGGGGACAAACAAAATTTAATTTAATTTCTTTTCCCTCTTTCTTTCCCCATCAACACTTTTATTTTTTCCTTTTAACTGTAATTTTTATTATCTGCTAAATAAAAATAATATTTAATTTAGCCATTGGTATATTTTAAAGGGAACATAAGAGATATTTACACCCCCAGTTTGTTTGCAGTTCGCCACTTGAAGTTGCAATGAGATCCCAGTTCAAGGAAGATCATTCTTTTGGTATGTTACTATCTTTAATTTTGAACATGTTTAATTTTAAATTTTATTACTAACTTTTAATTTAATTACAGAAAAGAGAAAGGCAGAGTCCCTTCGTATTAGGTCCAAATTTGCTGACCGTATCCCCGTTATCTGTGAGCGTGTTGAAGATAGCGATATCCCAGAAATTGATAAACGTAAGTATCTTGTGCCATCAGATTTAACCGTTGGTCAATTTGTTTATGTTATTAGAAGAAGAATACACTTACCATCTGAAAAGGCTATTTTTATTTTTGTTAATGATATTTTACCACCAACGGCTGCTTTAATGAGTTCTATTTACACCCAGTACAAAGACGAAGATGGATTTTTGTATGTACTTTACAGTGGAGAAAATACATTTGGTGATATTGAAGGTTTTGAAGAAATTAAATGATGATATTAATTATCAAAACTTGCTGCTAGTGCTATAGTGGATATGAATATTGATATGATTATGAATATGATTATTAGTTACTACCACTAGTATTATTGTTATTGCTATTGTTATTATTATCATAACTTTTTATTTTGGTGTATTTTTATCAGGTAAAGGTACTTGGTTATTATTTGATTTGATTTGATTGTTTGGGATGCAAGGGTTTTTGTTTGATTTTTGATTTGTTCTGATTTGTAATGTTTATTTAGTCTGGTATATGTTTATTTTATTTTTATACAAAATTTAATTAAATTTCATTTTGCCAAACTGATTTCTCTTTGTTCGCAGCTCTCCACGCCAAAGTGGCGGATTTTTCTGACTTTTTTTTTTTCAGCTTTTTGGATTTCCAATTGAATCTGGTCAAGTGAAGTGAAGTGAAGTGAAAATGTCCTCTGCAATTCAATTTTTAAATCCTAAGGCAGAATCTTTGCGTCGTAAACAAGCACTTGAAGTTAATATTAATGCAGCTATTGGATTACAAGAAGTTTTAGCATCAAATTTAGGTCCAAAAGGTACGCTTAAAATGTTAGTTGATGGTGCTGGTGGTATTAAAATAACTAAAGATGGTAAAGTTTTACTTACAGAAATGCAAATTCAATCACCAACAGCTATGATGGTTGCTCGTGCTGCAACTGCTCAAGATGAAATTACTGGTGATGGTACAACAAGTGTTGTTTTATTAGTTGGTGAATTATTAAGACAAGCAGAAATTTTTTTAAATGAAGGTATTCATCCAAGGGTTATCGTTGATGGATTTGAAGTTGCCAAGGAAGAAACATTAAAATATTTAAATAATTTTGTTATTGATAAAAAAGATGAATTACAAAGTGAAGAATTAAATAGAGAATTATTAATGCAAATTGCTAGATCAAGTTTAAGTACAAAAGTTAATAATGAAGTTAGTGAGGTTTTAGTGCCAATTGTTACTGATGCAGTTTTACAAGTTTTAGATAAAGAAAATCCAAAATCAATGGATTTACATATGATTGAAATTATGGCAATGATGCATCAAACTTCTGCTGATACACAATTTATTAAAGGTTTAGTCTTAGATCATGGTGCTAGACATCCAGATATGCCAAAAAAGATTAAAAATGCACATGTTTTAATTTTAAATGTTTCCCTTGAATATGAAAAAACTGAAGTTAATTCAGGATTTTACTATTCAAATGCTGAACAAAGAGAAAAATTAATTCAAAGTGAAAGAAAATTTATTGATGACAAATTAAAAAAAATTGTTGATTTGAAAAATGAAGTTTGTGGTAATAATAAAGATAGTGGATTTGTTATTATTAATCAAAAAGGTATTGATCCAATGTCACTTGATATTTTAGCAAAGAATGGTATACTTGCATTAAGAAGAGCTAAAAGAAGAAATATGGAAAGATTACAATTAGTTTGTGGTGGTGAAGCTCAAAATTCTGTTGATGACTTATCACCTGATATCCTTGGATTTTCAGGTTTAGTGTATGAGACTACAATGGGTGAAGAAAAATTTACTTATGTTACAGAGAATAATAATCCAAAGTCATGTACAATTTTAATTAAGGGTGCTCATAATCATGTTATTCAACAAACTAAAGATGCAGTTCGTGATGGATTAAGAGCAGTTGCAAATGCAATTAAAGATGGTGTTTTAGTTCCTGGTGCTGGTGCATTCCATCTTTGCTGTTCAAAACATTTATTAGAAAATAAAGATGTTAATAAGGGTAAATTAAAACCTGGTGTTAAGGCATTTGCTGATGCCTTGTTAGTTATCCCAAAGACACTTTGTAAAAATGCTGGTTTGGATACACTTGAAGCAATTGCTGAGGCTCAAGATGAAATTCAAGATGGCCAGGTTGTTGGTATTGATCTTGAAAGTGGTGAACCATTGGATCCAACACTTGATGGTATTTGGGATTCTTACAGAGTTTTAAGAAATGCAATTTCTTCTGCCACTGGTATTGCTTCAAACTTATTACTTTGTGATGAATTATTAAAGGCTGGTAAGAGTATGTCCAAAGAGCAATAATTTAATATATAGTTTATGATATAATCTGAATAAAAAATAATATATCTAAAAAAAAAATTTTTTTTGATATGTAAATTACTTTTTACAATTAATAATTAACTAACGATGAAACTTTAAAAGATATAAAAAAAAGGTATTTGTTATTATAGAAAAGGAAAATTTATATTCACCAGAAAAATGTGATAAGTCGAAAATAAATTGCAGTTGAAAAAAAAACTCAAGATGACATCAAACGGCACTAGCATTCCATTCAGCTAATTCTTTTTCGTGTTCTCTTTCAACGGCAAATTTAACAGCATCTAAAACATTTTCAACAGTTTTTTTTGGCATATACTTTGGAATAGTATCTTCTTG
Organism: Martiniozyma asiatica (nom. inval.); assembly: GCA_037044635.1. Lineage (NCBI taxonomy): Eukaryota > Fungi > Ascomycota > Pichiomycetes > Pichiales > Pichiaceae > Martiniozyma > Martiniozyma asiatica (nom. inval.). The sequence goes on along the minus strand of BTFY01000009.1, from coordinate 2,605,763 downwards.
GTAAACACCAGTTTTAACCAAAATAGAAAACCATGATTCGTCATGAGAATTTGCAAATCTAATATCAGATTCTGGCGTATCACCAACAAAGTAGACAGTTGAAGGTGGTGGTAAATTATCTGCCTCACCAACACCATATTCATCAACGGTATCTAATAAACCGGTTTTGGCATTAATATTACCCAGCTTACTAATATTGGCATTTGTAATTGGATCAACTTTATCATTGGTAGTTATTTGAGATTTACCAATGTTCAATTTTGATAAACCTTGAATTGTTAAGAGGCCATCATCCTCATCGTCATCGTCCTTATGAGCATCATCTTCACCCTCTGAATCCGTTAAAAATACAGAGTCACTTGCCTTTGAAAATAACTCTGTTGAACTTGATTTTATTTCAGAAACGTGATCATCTAAAACATCACGTCTCCATTCTTTTAAAACCTTATCGGCAAATTTCCAAGTACCCCTTTGTGGTTTACCAAATCTAATGACTTTCATTTCTTTACCGGTATGTTCACGGAATAGAGCAGCAATTGAAACTTGTAAGGCACCCATACCATAACGAACCAACTTATAATTTGTAGACCAAACAAAATCAGAATGGGCAAAATAAATTGGTGGGCCATCTTCGAAATTATCAGAAATGGTACCCATAACACCATTCTTTGACATTAATAATTCAAGTATAATTTGCTCATCAGCTGCCCAATTTCTTGAATCTGCAAACACTAAAATAGCATCAAAACTAATTTTTGAGAAATCAACATTCTTTATACAATGCTCTTTATCTTCTTCAGTTAAAGTATAATATGGTGTAACTGAAGGATCCCAATTAATAATATCAAGTGGTGTATAGACATTTTCATATCCATAATCAATGGCAATTTTTCTACAAACTTCACCAACACCACCAACAACCAACACATTTTTGAATTTTGATGATAAATCTTTCATTGGAGTATGACCTTGAACAACTTGATCACAATTAACTTCACATTCTAAACGCTTAGTTAAATCTTCAGCACGAACAGATTCTGCCTTACCACCACCATTTGTAACAAAAATATATGGAACTTTAATATTATAAGGATTTTCACCATTTAAATAACGAATAGCCTCAGGAGCTTGTGGAATTGTTTCTGGACCACGAACTAAGACACCATCAATATCAAAGGCAAATGCATAACTGGCAACACGAGGATGATCAATAATATCTTTCTTCATTTTTGTCAAGGGTGATGTAAATGAACAATTTGGTTTAATTGGAATAGATTTCATTTTTTCAGCATCTTCAGAGTATGTACTTAATCCAAGACCAGAAGAACCGGCCCACTGATCGCTAAGTGATAAAGAAGAAACCCTTTTTCTTCTAGGTGTTGGTTTTAATTGATCAATTCCATTATTGTTTAAATAAGAATCAAGTTGCATGTTATTTGTTTTAATAATTGGTAGTGTATATTATTTTTTTTATTATTAAAAAATATTTTTATAAATTTTAGATTAAGACTAAAAGAGGGTCCCAGCCCCCCCTTTTTATATATCAACAGGCTATTCAAACAGAAAGGGCTTAAAATTGAAGATATCACAGCCTTAGCAAATAAAATTAGATGACGTCATAACCTTTCCTGGAATTTCTCAGCGATAGCGAGATCTCGATTTCTTTGAAATTTTCCACGCTTCTTGTAGTAATTTCTGGAAAAAATTTTTTTGTTAAAGACATGCACAATAAGGGAGTGGATGCACATAGCACCCATTACGTATGGCATTGCATTTGAGCGTGTTAATTCACTATCAACTGAAAAGTCAAAATTATATTTCCAATAAACTACTAAAATAATAGTTAAACAATGTGTAACTAATATTATTGGTGCAATAACTCTGATAAGAACATAACCGATAAACATATTCCAAGCCTTTTCACTGTAATTGTCAAATCCAGCTTGAGCCGTTGGAGCTGCAGGATCACTAGGATTTAACTTTGATTGAACAAAGTCTGAGTAGCCAAAATATAATTGATTTTTCATTTTTGCTTCTTGATTAGCTAGCATTTTCTTTTCTTCAATTTCTTGTTTTTGCTTTGAGTCAATCATAGATTTATGAGATCCAATAATTAGCTGGTCTTCTTCAGTTTGATCCTGTTCAAGTTGTTCCTCTTTAGATTCATTTTGTGATTTACCTTTAACAGCTTGTTCTGTTTCACCATAACTAAAGTCTAATATTTTACCCTTTTTACCAGGTGCAGGTTTAACATTTTTAGAACTTGAACGAGCCATACAGTTTGCTCTGTGTGGGGTGTTGATTAGATCCAAAGTGGATTTTTTAACGTTGAAATCGAGAATCAGTGAGATTTATTTTCTTGTCCACTTTTGTGCTTCTGTTATCGCGGACCAATAGGATCTCATTTAATCTGCTCAGTAAGAGCATATAATATACAGTATATTTACACACAAACCATTACTCTCGAACATATTCCTCTTTTACAATTTATTAATTCCTTTGAACTCCTGTTTCAACGTTCAATTCATCTAGTTCCAAGTCAACCCATTCATTATCAAAATTTTTACCTGAATCATCTGTCTGTGAAAATCTATATTGATTATACCAAATAATATCAGCAACAGTTATAGTTAACCCAATACAATTGATCCATGTTAATTTATCACCAAATACAAACCAACTAACAAAAATTGTTAATAATTCTTTAAAAACTCCAGCAATACTCAGCGTCAACAAAGATGCATATTGTAATAAAACAAATTCTGAAATGGTCATAAAGAATGCCATAAATCCAGGAATTAAAATTAAAATAAGTGTCATGATTGAGCCTTTAATATTCCAAATTGGTGCATTCCAAAAATTATAAAATCCTTCAAATAATCCACCAAAAATAATTAAGACAAAGCACATACCAGGTGAAATGTAAAGCATTGTTAAAATTGGATTTTTAGTTCTTTTATTCTTTTTTAATAATATTTGAGTTAATGCCCAACGAAGACCTGACATACAGGCTGAACCAAATACAAGTAAAACACCAAGAGCAACTAAATGTGATGAATCTAAATTTTGAAAGCGTTTAACTAATTGCTTTATAGTTTCAGTGTTGTTAATATTTAAATTTTTTGAAATTTCTGATGAATTGCTACCACTACCACTACCCCCTTGTCCAAAAACCATTAGACCAACACCGAAGGTCATAATTGCCACAATCAAACAAATTTTACCGGTTAATTTTTCTAATCCAAATAAAACACCCCAAAATAAAACAAATATTAATGATGACGATTTAATCATAGTATAAACTGAAAGTGTAATAAATCTAAAAGCAGTATTTCCTAATCCAATATCCATTGCAGATGAAAATGAACATGGTAACATTGTCGTTAGATATTCCTTCAATGGTGGGATATAAGAAATACGTTGAACTTGTTTGACCTCATATACTCCCTCAATATCAATATTAACTTCATCATTATCATTTTCATTATCATTATCATTATCATTATCATTATCATCTAATTTATTGTAACTCATTTGATAATTTAATCTAAAGCTTGGTAATAATGCCAATGTAATTAAACATAAACATGTGAGAATAAATTGATGAAATGCCGTTATTATTATTGGATATTTAAAATTTAACTTATCACCTGAAAACATCCATTTATTATATAGAGAAATTCCCATTGAAAATACATACCAAGATAAAATTGACAAAACTGTTGGTAATATGTTTGGATATCTAACTTTTATCCTTTCAATTAATGTTTCATTACTCGTTGGTGTATTTTTAGGTAAATTATCACTATTTTTATTTTTGGAATTTGAAAATGAAATACTATTTTGATGTTTTGGTGAATTTGATGATGATTGAAAAGAAAATGAATTGCGTTCATTTTTACTACTTTTTGCATTGATATCACCATGTCCATTAATATGGGTAAATGTATCTATCTCTTTCAAAATTGGACTTTTATTTGACTTTGAGTTTAATTTTGATTTTGATTTTGATTTTTGTTTATATGAACTCAATTGATGTAATGGAGAATTCAGGTCATCTTCTAGTAATCTATCTAAATCTTTGAAATTTGAATTTAATAGTAAATCAGATGGTTTAATGGATAAATGATCTATTTGTTCGCCATTGTCTAATATTGGCATTGGTTCTGAAAATGAAATTGATTTACCCCTAGAGTGTGTTGATAATTGACTCTCAGTTCTGCGATGATTAGAACTTGTTGTGGCAGATTTTGGAGATAAAACATTAAATGTAGAAGGTTTGATGGTGTTGTCATTTAGTTGTGAAAAGTTATGTGGTTGTGTTGATTGCTCCTCATGGTGTTGTTGCCCCAGCTGCTCTTGTTCAAGCGGGGCATCGATATTTACATTTGTTTCATTTTTTAAGCCATTGTTATCACTCATAGTGGAATATACTCTCTATATAAAAATATCAATTGAAAAAATAAAAAAAAATAGTATTGTAAACGAAAAAAAAATAGTCAGGACACGTTTTGTCACTGCCGTTTTTTAAATTTCTCGTGTGTGAAGTCTATACGAAGCGATTAAACAACATTTTTTTTAAACTTATCGTTATGCTATATACAATTTAATTAATTTAACCACTCTCTAGGGTTTCTAGTAACTTCTAACAATTCTGCCTCTTTGGATCCTTCTTCAGGTTCATGATTATATAACCAAGTGGCCGTTTTTGGTAAACTCATCAATATACTTTCAATTCTTGATCCTGGTGTTTGTAAACCAAATTTGGTACCTCTATCATAAACTAAATTGAATTCCACATATCTACCCCTTCTAATTTGTTGCCATTCCTTTTCTTGTTGGGTGAATTCTTGATCTTTTCTTTTTGCAACAAGTGGCAGATAGGCAGGCAACATTGCATCAAAACAACTCTCAGACATTTGAAGACATTCTTGAGGAGGTAATCTATTAAAGTCATCATAAAAAATACCACCAATACCTCTGGTTTCATTTCTATGTGTAATAAAAAAATATTTATCACACCAAGATTTAAATTCTGGATATAAATCTGTACCAAATGGATCTAATGCATTTTTATGCTGTTTATGAAAATGAATGGCATCTTCTTCATACAAATAGGAAGGTGTTAAATCTGCACCACCACCAAACCACCAAGTTTGAACTGATCCATCTGGATTTGAAATTTCAAAATATCTATAATTTAAATGCATTGTTGGCGCATGTGGATTCCATGGATGAATAACCATACTCAAACCACAAGCAAAAAAGCTAACTGTACCATCTTCACATGTCTTAATATCTTTATGATCTGCCTTCATTCTTTCAATTGCACCTGGTGGTAAGACACCATGCACAACAGAAACGTTAACACCAGCCTTTTCAAAAGTTGAACCATCAGCTAAAACCATAGAACGACCACCACCACCATTGTTTGGTCTTGTCCACTCATCAGCGGTAAATTTTTTTGTTTCAAGTGTTTCAAGACCTTTGGTAATTTCAACTTGCTTTTGACGAATGAGACGTTCCATTTGAACCTTGACTGGTAAGGTTGAATCTAAAACTGAATCTTTATTTGAAGACATTTGATTTTGGCTAATTAATTTTTAATTTAATTTAATTTAAAAATAAAAAAGTTAATAAAAGTTTAATTTCTTTTCTTTAACTATAAAAAAATAAAGAGAAACACTGGAGTGATGGAGTGAGTTTCTTTTATAACATTCATGCACAACACAACACAACAAAATTTATTTTTGTGGCACCACCCGTCGGGCGAGAGAGAGACTTCGCTTTGTATTCTCTCACCACAAAAATATTCGTAATTTATTCATTTTTTTTTATTTTTCATTATTCATCGTCTAAATTATCTTAATCTTTGTAAATTATTCAAATTTACCCTTCCTCTTACCTTTCCTCTGTTTAAAATGTGTTTTGTAGTGTTGCATACAATTATCCTGTCTTGAAAATCTAGCACCACATTCTTCATGTGGACACACATGATTTTTAACACCTGTATGAATTCTATTATGTCTAGCCAAATGACCAGATGTTGTAAATCCTCGCCCACAAGTTTTACAAATATGTTTCCTAGCATTACCACCACCTGTATATGATGATGATAATACTTTATTATCAACTGTAATTTTACTATTTGTAATATTATAATCCTTTTCAAATGTACATTGAGGTTGATTTGATAAATGAAGTTGAGAGCTTATTGATGGTAAGGAAATATCATGTTTTGGCTCACTGCCCATCATATTAGCTGATGGAAAATTTGAAATATGTTGATTCGTAATTTGTGGTAATCCTTGAAAGTTGTACATGTTTGGAAACGAGTGGTCAGTTTTGATTGATGGCATCCGACCTGAAATAGTAAATTCTAATATTGGGGTAGGTGATAGTGTTGGGACTGGTGCTGCTGCCGGTGCCGGTGTTGCTGATGATGATGAGCCGGATACTGGTGATGTACCCAGATTAATATTTTTCCCATTGTATCCAAGTAAGCTGGATTCACTACTGCTCACTGAAGATATTGAACCATAGCTGATGTTGGATGTAATTTGAGTCAAACTGGGTAATGTCTGATTTTGAATATTGCTCAAAACGCTGTTAAGGCTAGGAAGTTGATGATTCGAGCTACCGTTTGACTTCTTGGATCCATTTAGGTATGAATTTGAATTGGATAAATAAACACTAACATCTGTTGATTTATTCATATCTGGATGCAGCGTAGGATACATTATTGGGACTGAACCTAAATTGACAGCATTATTGTAAGATGAATTCAAATCAATATTTGAGTGTGGATCTTTTGTAATCGTGGATTTTGCAAGTGAATTCACTGGATACAGTGTTTCAACACTAATCCGGCTTGAAGTTGGTGGTGGTAGTATATTATAACCAGGGTCCATCTTGGAAATGACTTGAGACATTATTAACAACTATTAAGCACCTTTATTTTTAAAATATAAATAGAAAATTAAATTAGCAATCTGGAAAATACTATTTTAATGAAAAAACAAAGTCAGTAAAGGAAGTATTGACGCAAAGGGGGCAGTAAAAAAACGTGTGGGAGAAGGACTTTACTTGTAATTTTGCGCGGCTTTCTTATAGAGGGGCCCTCTTGGCTATCTTGGCAGAGTTTAATCGTTATTAAATATCTGTTAATACATCTTTTCCATTGAATAAATTCCATTTTAAATAATCGGCTTTTTATTTTTGAAATAAAATTACACTAGTATTTTATATGTTTGGCTTTGTAATATACATATTAAATTACAACTAATTAGCAACACAGATTACGTATTCCTTGTTTGTCAATCGTAGAAAATGCCGACAAGCGTTTTTTTTTTTTTCTTTCTTTTTTTCCGCTTTTTTATAATTTTGTACCCCTCCTTTTGATATCGCTTTTTTTTATTTTTTGTTTTATACACACCATAGGAGAAATATTTATTATGGTGGATTTAAAATTTGTATATATATCAAGCGACCATATAAATTAAACGATCATCATCAATACCACACCATATCATACAAAACAATCTGTGTAAATTACTAAGCTATCAAACAGGCGCGAATACAAAACCCTGCCAAGACCGACTTGGCCCCTTAGTGTGATCAGGGTTCCGAAAAAGAAATTAGGACTTAATATGACTACTGCATTTGAAAACAGTTAAATTTGAAGTTGATTCTGAATTACCTAAGTTATACTTTCAAAATAAATTGATTTCATTATAAATTTCTAGCTGCAGTAATTTTTTTTTCTCTCTCTGAAGATTAACGGTACGACGCCCCCTTGTTTTTTTTTTTTTTGTCTCAAAGGCCAATCGGAACGGGATCGCCTTCGGCAATTTTTGTCCAATTGCCTTCCGCTTATTATGGCCAGCTTAGCAAATAATAAGCCTCTATCCAGAAACGTGTTTTTTAAATTTTGGGCCGAACTGTTTACCTCATGGCTTTTCTTCTCTACCCATTTCATGTTTATTTTTTTTTTTTTTTTGACACGTTGTTTAGATCTGCAATATCTGTACCTGCTTACGACACCAACACACATACAAGAATACATTAATTTACAGTAAAAAATTAGGTAAAATAAAATAACAATATGATTTTTTTCTTAGAAAAAACCATTTAGAGAAAAAAATTAAAAACTATACAGCAAAATTTAAGTGAGTAATATTTAGTGAGCCATTTAGTAATAAAACCGCAACATTATTTTTCTTTTATATTATCAGATATTATCATTACGACTAATATTAGTGTCTTCTATCACTTGTGGTAGATAATGTTCCACCACTTGAGCTAGCCTCACTGCTAATACTCTTTCTAAAACCTTCTAAACTTCTAACTGAGCTATTAGTTGTACCACTTGATGACCGACGTCTTTGCTTTCTTGCAATTGATGGATCAACATGATTTTTACCAAGTGCTTTGGCAAATATTGATAAAATATCAGTTAATGATAAAACACCCACAAGTGTACCGGTATGACCATCATCATCACCTGAATGTTGATGATTATGGAAAGAATGTATAGAATGTGATGAATCTGGTGTTCCTGGTAAAGATGTTGAACCAACTGTTGATGGAGTTGTAGGATCAGGATTAACAATCCAAAGTCTATGACTTTTAGTTGCAACTAATTTTGCAATTGCTCTACCTAATGACGTATGAGATGTAACATGAAATATTGGGAATGAATCTTTACCATTTTCTAATCCTCTAGAATTTAAAATAACTGAAATAAAATGCAAACATGATTTATATAATAAATCTGATTTTGAAGATGTTGAGACTAAACGAACATCAGTAACTGATATATTACCTAATAGATGATAATTACGATCAACAACGGCAAGGGATGACATTTTAAGATCATGCATTTTCATTAATGCTTCAATTAAAAGTTGATCACCATAAATTGAAATTGGATTTGCTGATCCAATATGAAGTGATTTAATTGATGATTGTAAAAGTGGTTCCATGGATGGGAAACGACGAGCATTATCCCACAAAAATTTAACAAGACGACGCTGAGATATAATACCCGTTAGTTTATCATCCTTTGTAATTGCCATTCTATGAACACCTGTACCTAGAATTTCAACAACTGTTGAAATTGTATCATTTTCTGTTAATTTAATAAAAGGATTTTTATTAGTTAATCGAATCACAAATGACACTGGTACTTGATTACCAGTTTGAGCTTTTTTAACCATTAGCGGAATTTCTTCAATTGGATAATCCATAGATTTTAAATTTTCTGCTTTTATTTTATTTAAAACTAATAATAAATAAGCATTTAAATCAGTATAATCAAATGTTAAACAATTTAAATCATTTTCAAATTCTTCAACTGGTACTGATGTTAAACCATTATTAACAAGTGTTTGAAATGCCTCCTCAACGGAAATTTTTGAATTAATTCTAATTAATTTATTTTTTTCAACTAATTCAGATAATTGAATATCTTGCCATTCTAAAGATGCCCCATTCAAATATTGTGATGCTGATGTAACCGAAGCATTCCTTGATAAATTAAATGCTGAATTTGAATCACATTCAAAATCACTATTAGCAATAGAACTACCAGTTCTTTGTTGACTTAATATAACTGATGATAAACTAGAATTCGCTGATTGTTGTAAGTCTAAAGAGTTAATATCGTCCAAAAGTGGTGGTGATGATAACATTTCAACAATAGATGTTTGTCTATTTTGGGGAACCGGAGAAAGTGATGGATTACCTCTGAATGATGGTGACATTGGATGTTTCCTAGACATGCTAATTATTATATACAATTAAAAGTGAAGGAGAAAGCTAACAAAAAAATAAAAATTAAAATAAATTAGAATAAAAAAGTGACGATGGAAAGGAAAAAAAAAAAAAAACCGCACACGGGATGCCAAATGACTCCAAAGGCGGAGTGGACCGACCGATATGCACGGCCCTCCTGCACTGTGAAAGAAATACAAAGAAAAGAAAAAAAAAAAAACGATATATAAAACTACATAGTATTAGCAATGGTTGTGTTTTAATTGTAAATATTTTTTTTAATTAACACACTGAAAAACAAAAAAAAAAAAAATAACATGCATTTAAAACATACAAAAGTTTTCCTCCAGCAATAATTTCCGGGTGTACCCAAAAATTGTACTTTTCTTACTAATCTACAAATTTACATTAATATTAATATAATATACATCTATATAGTACACATATCTTTTACTTGGCTATCTTTTTAAACGCTTCATACTAAAATCATGTGAAGGTTCATTTGCTCGTTTCCTTCCGACCGTGACCGAGTCAGACTTATTCGGCTGGGCGACATGGCCCCTCTCATCTTCATAGGAGCTCATTATAGTTAGCTTTTCAGCTACGGTTCCTAAATGTCTCTCTCTTAATGGTGTATTGTGGACATTCTTTACAGACTTTAAAAAATCATGGATTCGTTGCTGAATTCCATCATCAAAATTTTGCGTATCATTTTCCAGTGTAAAATTTGAATTGTTGTCATTAAAAATAGTAATTTGATTTGATGATTCTGTCTTTTCAGCGGGCTTTAAAACGTCTTCATCACTTATTGATTTAATTGTTTCATTTAAATCTTTTGTAATGTGGATAATTTGCTTCACATCCAAGTTCTTATTTTGAATAGCTTGGGAGTGGATAATTGTATCATCCAGTTCTCTTTTTAATACTTTAGTATAATCAGCTGTAGTATCCATAAGTTTTAAACTAGATGAAACGTCATTGGATATATTGGATATGTTATCTTTCGCATTACTTACCATTTGTGTCCAAATCTTTGAACTCTCTCCAAGCTTTTCAGTGAATTTTTCTTCTTGTGTATGCAACTTATCAAATTGTGTTTCAATAATTTCTTTAAAGCATTTTCCCTTTTCAGAAATTAGTGATCCGTGATGGGTTCTACTTGCCGATAAGACCCCGTTTACTATATTCCCAACCAGTTGATTCAAAGTTGTTTTTATAACTTGTTCCATTTTTTGAATTTCTAATTTATTCTGAGCTGTAATTTGCTGTTCGAACTCAATATCATTATCAGAATAAATTGAATTTGGTAAAGAAGACAAAAAATTTTGAGTTTTAGTTTTCAGTTCTTGTGAAATTCCTTCTATCGGCTCAAATGCAGTATGTAAGCTTTCAGATCGTGATAAAAATTGTGATGATAAATTGTCTATATCATTGGCAAATTTATCTACATTAACCTTAATTTCTCGTTTCAATACAGTAACTTCATCCACAAACTCTGAGAAATCAATAACTTTTTTCCGTATGTTTGAATTTTTCTTCATGAGCATTTCAGTATCGACTTTGGAATCTGTACTAAATTTTTCAAGATTTTCAATTATTGCAGAAGCATTCATTGTCAAATCACATTTAATTACACTTAAAATTTCCTGTTGTTTCATTTCTAATGTACTTAATTGAATTAACATATCTTCACAAATATCAACCGCTTTATTTTTAAATGAATCTTCAATTACTCTTAACTTGTTGTACTTATTTGTCATTTCAACAAGACGAGACTCAATATTTTCAAAATTTTCATTCCATAACTTTTTATTTTTCCTTTCCAAGTCTTGCAATTCTTGATACCTTATATTCAAAACTTTATTCTTTTCTTTGAGTTCACTAACTTCAGATTTTAAATTTTCCCTTTGTAAAATGAAATCGTTATAATTTTCTGTATCCATGACAATATTATTTTCTTTCTTTCTTGTTGCCAATAAATCCATTTGAAGTTTTCTATTTTCATTCACAAGTTCAGCTACTACTAGTTTTTCAGAAATTAATGGACCTATCTGAGCTGTATTTTGAATATTTTTTGCTTTTGCTGCATAATCTAGCGTACTTAAGGTTGAATGCAAATCTAGTAGACTTGGCGATACGTTTGCTATCAGTGTTGTTTTTGTTTCACCGCCCAAGGAATCTTGTAAAAGTCTTGTCAATTTTGATTCTCTATACGGGATGAATTTTGATCCGTCAACCAAACTATTAATTACTTTACCTAAAGATAATAAACTTTGATTTATACTGCCAGCTTCTTTTGCCCTTTGATTAATACTACCTGATTTCCGAACATTTTCACTTCCAGCTAAATCGACCAAATTCATTTTGGAAAATTGGTAATCACCATCTACTTTTTTGCATAAACTTATTGTGAAAATGGTGTGACTTCTACTACTATGGTTATTCATTTTTGTAAATTGAGTTTCACGCTTTTTAAGTCCAACATTTAAAAATTGTAACCCTTGCTGATAATTATTGATGTGAAATTCATTTAGACCTTTAATTTTCATATTGCCAGTACTACCAAATATTTGCAGATTTTTACCACTATCATTAAGCAAATCTTTTATTTCTTCGTTATAAATTTCAACAAATGAACATTTTAGCTTTATATCATCATTATTTTCGATTCGATTGAATAAATGTGTTAGACACCGAGGAACCACACCAGACCTTTCTGAATTATCAACATCACCAAACATTGTGTATGTTTTACCTGAACCTGTTTGTCCATAAGCCATGATGGTACAATTATAACCTCTTAAAAAATCATCGCATATATTTTCAGCAACACCTTCAAATAGACTAAGTTGATCAGCCCCTGCACCATAAACTTTATCAACTGTGAATGTTTTGTTAATCGTTCCTGGTATTGAAGTAGTGGAATTTGAAGCTAATGCTAATGTAGCTTGTAATTCTTTATCGATATTGTTTGAAATTGTTGGTGATAACACAGGCGGTGAATTTACAACTCTTTTATTTTTATTAGATCCCACACTATTTTCTAATGCTGAATTTGATATTGCAGAAGATTTTGAACTTTTATTTGTTAGCAATGATCGACGATCAGAATCTGGTATTGTTATTGTTACTTTATCACTTGTTAATTTTACAATATTGGGTGAATTTGAATCGATTTCTCTTTGACATCGACCACGACATCTTACAACAACGTTAATAGAATCAGACATGTATATTTTATGATTGATACAGCTATTGTTATCCGCGTGTTTGTAGTTGTTGTATGCAAAACAACAATTAACAACAAAAGGTAAACGAAAGGAAAACGCGTCTTTTTTTTGCGACGAGTTACAAACACCTACATACAAATATACAATATACAATAAGTTAACAATTTATAACTTCCCAATCACCTAATTTATCCAAATAATTAATAACTTCATTCCTTTCCATTTTCATGCTTGTGCAAATAGAATCGAATCCATAATTTTTACTAATTAATTTTTTAAGTTTGAGTTCCATTAACTGTGCATATTTTGATTTTTTTAAATCATCTGGCGAATAAAACTTATCTTCATGTTCACCATCATCTATTTCTTCATTAATTAGTTTATTTGATTCATTTAAAGCCAAATCATTTGGCATACCTGGTATATCAGCCTCCTTTAGTAATTTTGAAAGAGTTCCATTTTTGAATTCTACATCTGGATCACTAATCATTTTATTCATTATTGGATATGATCTAACTCTATAAATAATACCTTTTAATACACCAAAAATAATAAATTTTCTTATATCAATATTTTCTAAAAATTGATAATTTTCAATTACCCATTGCTTAACTGAAATATTTTGATTTAAAGATCTGTATAATTGAAATAAAATGGCCTTTGAAGGCAATGGTAAAATTTTTTCACCTGATACACCAACGACATTCCCATTATTATTGGAATGATGAGATAGAGCTGATTGTGTTGATTGTCCTGAAGGTAACGTATGCAACAATGGCTTCCTTGGAGAGCCAGGAGAAATTGAAGTTGAAGAATTTTTATAAAACGACATTGCAACGGGGAAGTCATGAGATGCCTCACTGCCCCTAGCTTTCCTAATTGGTAAATCTTTAAATGTACCACTTGGTTTAATTATAAATTCTTGACAATCGGTTGCCATATTTGGATCTCGTAAAAATTGTGAAATATTAGATGTAACTGCATAATGATTAGAAAATTGAAAAATATCCAATAAGGAAATTGATTTATAGTGCAAAAGATGTCTTATACATTGTCTTGTTAATTCATAATCAGAATTTGATAGTTCAGCAATTTGAGCAACTGAGTGTATACCATTTATAAATGGTATAATTTTAAGCATTGTTGGATCCCAAAGTGTATCAACTAATGAATTTAATTTGACCAAAGCTAATGGGACATCATAAAATTGAACTTTTGGTGGTGGTGGATAAATTAAAAATAATTTTAAATCAACAGAATTTGATGAATCAATTGGTATTTGACATTCTGAGTAACTATTCAAATCTTGAAAAATTTGTTCAATTAAAGACTTTATTGAAGAGAATTTTTGCTCATTTTTAGCATTCATTGTTGATGTAGTCACTGGCGTTGATTCACCATCCCATTCTTGAACAATTTTAAGATATTTACTATTAAAAACGCCATTATTTTGTGGTAATCTATGATCATGTGAATTTGAATTCTCTGCAAAATAAACTTCACTATTTTCTAAATTTTTTGAAATAAGCTGACTTTGTTCTTCAAGTGCTCTAAGCATACGGCCAATACGTTTTAAATTACCCTCGTATGGAGTAGTATCAGAATCATATGGGAAAACAAAACAGCAATTAAAACTGAAACTATTTCTTGCATAATGACTTCCATAAATATTAACAGGGAATCCTAAAACTCTATAATTGTTAATTTTAAAAGTTACTAGTTTATTACATAAACTTGGTTTAGGTATAACGTAATTTTTAATAACATCAAAGTCAAACAGAGGATCTTCCAATGCTGAAGAATCAACTATTGTTGAATCAGGAAAAATTGCACCATTGGGGACCTGATGAATAACTTTAGAACCTTGTATAGGATGAAAAACTGAAAAAAACATAGCCGTGATTGGCACAAAACCATCTGAAATGTCCATGGTTCACTTATAAAATTCAATGAATTGGTAGTATCTGTGAGTGATAAAAAAGGGAGGTGTGCACACAATAAAAATGCTCGTGACAAAAGAAATAACAAGGTCAAAGATAATCTAATGAATCACTTTTAGAAAACAATTAAAATATATAAATTAAATTAAATAACTATCAAATTACTTACCAGTCACCGCCTTTTTTAATCCCAGGCAAGTTTTGGTAGATTTAAAGTTTGGCGCAGATAGCAATACACATCCTTCTGGATATCCTTAGACAATTCTCTAAATGTACTAATTGGAATGTTTGGATACAAATCTTTTAAACTATCCACTGTATTTTGCCCCATAAATTTATCAACAGTTGAGGTGAATATTTGTTCAACTGGGAATCCCATTGTCTGCATAAATGCCATTGTCTCAATTTCAAAGTGAACGCACATTCTAATGAGCCCAGCAAATGCATTTTTATCCTTTTCTACAGAATCAGGATTAAAAAAATTATATCTTTTGAAAATGGGGAAGGTATCTATGGCGACCTGAGGATCATTGTTGAATTTAGATTTAATACCATTTTTTTCTGCTCTCTCTGCTAACGATTGGGCATTTGCTGAACCTTGTTCGTTTATAAGTGGTTGAAAATTTGAGGTCATTAGAAATGAAATGAAAAGAAAAGAAAAGAAAAGAAAGCTAAAAGTAAATTGATAGCCACAAAAAAGAAAAAAAAAAAAGTTACATCAATTCAAATCCGGAGCTTTTAAGGGAAAGTCGGAACATTTGTGTGAAAAATACCTCACATTTACCGATACAAAAGAATGGCACCGATGTATGTAAGGAACATAGAGCCGACAGTGCTTCTAATATATTTTTTTTCTTTATGTTTTTTATTCTTTTAAAACAGTCACTAACTTCTTATCAGTATATGCCATATCCAGCTCAATGATTATATCATTACCACAAGAACGACCTTACTACGAGATCAAATTATTAAGGCTCTACCTGATTCGAAAAAGATCAAATTACAAAAGGCACCTAAGATAAGATTATCCAACAGAGATTTAAATTCATTTTATGGTAATCCAATAGTTAGAGATAGGATTATGGATATTTTATTCTCTTTGAGTAAAGAAGAAGTTGAAAGTATGACTAAAAAACAAAACGATTTATGGATAATACCACTAACGTGTACCCAGTGGAAGGCTGAATGGCTTTTTCAATGGAAAGATATTGAAGAGTTAAGAATAAATTATTTAATTTCACCATTCCAACGTGGTGCGGCGATATTAATACCAAAGTCCACAACAAAGGGGGTCTGTCCTCAATTTAAATCACTTTCAAAGTTGCCGATAACACTAAAAGTTTACATTTATGCTAAAAACTCGATGATGGATACAAATATAGAAGCGACTAAATAGTAGTACATATGATTTAACAATAAAAAAAAGCAAATTTAATAAAAAAAACAAAACTTAACTTAACTTAACCTAACATAACAAGTTAAATTTATACCAATTAAGCAGTTTCTTCAATTGGTTCTTCGTAATCTTCAGCCATTTCTTCATCGTAATCAGCAGTCTTGAGTGAAAGAGTTGGCTTAACTTGGGCAGTATCAAAAGTCCAAGTAGCTAAAGCATTTTCACAGTCAATAATGATTTGCTTTGAAGCTTCATAACCATCGTAAGAAGGTCTTGTTTCACCAGGGGTAACAGGAGAATCATCCAATAATTCCAACAATGCCTTACCGTAACCAGCAATAAGAGCAACTTTTTCAGCGTATTCTCTAACAGAGTCAAATTGGTAGGCAAAGGAGGCCTTTAATTTTTCTCTAGTGATGTTAGACAATTGAGCCTCAGCAACAAGTGATTCAGCTTCAGCTCTAACTAATTCTTGTTCTAAAATGGTAATCTTTGGAGATTGTGGATCCTTGTACTTGAGGTAGGCAATTTGATCAGTAATTTTATGCTTTCTGTCTCTTGATGGTTGAACAGAACCTTCAATATCTCTAATAGATTTAAGTGTGATTCTGTATTGATCGTATCTATCAATGAATTGATCTTCAAGTTCACCAATTTCATAAATAAGAACACCCAATTTGTCAGTTATATCAGAAACGTCATCTTCATTATCGGCACCCCACAAGGACAATTGTCTGGCAGCATCTCTTCTTTCTCTAGAGCAAACTTCAACGGCTCTCATAACATTTTTTTCCATCTTGACTAATTGAGCAAGCTTTCTTGATAAGTCAGGACCAAAAGAACCTGCAGTGGTTCTTCTGAAACTGTTTGCAATACCACCTGGACCAAAAAATCTGTTTGATTTGGTAGATGATTGTGGGACAGCCACTGGATTTGTCAAGTCAGAGGCAGTTGGAGCTCTGCTTTGTCTGAGTGAATAAGTTCTGTGCATATTTACTAAAGAATAAGGCAACAAAGAAAAGGAGGGGGAAAGAAAAAGAAAAAGAAAAGGGAATTAAATGTGCAGGGCCTGGAAAAGCCGGCCCTTTTAAATGGATATCCCCGCGCAGTGGACACAGTTTTTTTTAACAATGTGTGTGTTTTCTTTTGTACGTAACGTGGGACGGCCAGAAATTAATCATTTGGCAATTCCTTTTGCTTTGACGCACTAAATTTATGGTATAAATATATGAATTTGAATTGAATAAATGAATGATTATTAATTAAAAGTTATATATTTAATTCAATTATCACCTTTGTCTTTTTTTTATTATTATCTTTCTCTCTCTTCTTATTCTTATCAACGCGTCGCCTTATAGGTCAATCGCTGCTTTCAGGTTGTCAATTTGCCTAATTGGGAAGAGAAATGGCCCAGCCACACACGCGCCATGTCCAGCCAACAGTATTTAAACAAAACGTGGCTTGCGTTAATTTGTGTAATTATAATTATAAAGTAATAGCATGGACAATTGGATTACTGTTGATATTCATATTTATTGACTTTATACATGTATAAAATAGATTAAATTGAACTTGATGTTACGGGCTGGCAGTAGCCTTACAAGTTTACCTGAAACGCGTTTCTTTTTCTTTTTATTTTTAAGATTTTGGTGGTTACATCACAGATTAGTCCAATGTTATTTTTTTGCACTTATGATGGATAAGGACTTAATCAACGTAAATTCATTGAATGCTATTTTACTTACTAGTTTTTTTTTTTTCCTTTCCTGCAGTAAAAATGGTGGTCAAATGGCATTGATTTCGACAAATCAATCACACTGCCAAATTAGGAAATTATAATTAGCCAAATTGGGATGCCTGAACAAACCTCACCCAGAAATAACACCAGTGAAATTTGAAACGATTAAAAATCAAAAGCTAAATGTAATGTTAATAAATAACTAAAATAAAAAATTAACAACGTATACTATCTTTAATGTAATTTTAAATTAAACTGAAATGACGTAGCTGCAATTGTACATTGTTTTGTGTGTGCATGCGTCAAATTTTTCAATCTTCAAATATTCTTACAACTGAAGAAACTTATCGTGAGGCAGAGCTACTCTGGGAAAGATTCATTTTATATATAAATAGATAAAATAAAAGCGTAAATAGAATATTACAAGATGGCACCACATCCAATGATTACAACGGCATTACTCTGTGGGCTTGGTGATGTCCTTTCACAAACAATTGACTCGCAGAGGAAATTTGACATTAAATCCACCATGCGTAATATGATATATGGTGGTATTATATTTGCTCCAATTGGATCTAGATGGTATCCATTATTAAAAAGGATTAAAATTAGTAAAAATGAATTTACAAATACAATGGCCAGAGTTGCCATTGATCAATTTTGTTGGGCTCCAATTGGAGTTGGATTATATTTTACATCTATTGGTATTATGGAAGGACATAATTTATCAACTATTAAACAAAAATTAGAAACTGTTTACGTTAAAACACTCTTAACAAATTGGTGTGTTTGGCCACTTTTCCAAACGGCCAATTTTCAATTCGTGGCGGTGCAATATCAATTGGTGGCAGTGAATGTGGCGTCAGTTATTTGGAACAGCTTTCTCAGTTGGCAAAACGCGCGCTCTTTACATCCACAACCATGATGAAGGGATTCAAAAACAGGTTTAGATCAAAGAAGGATAAAGACGCTGAAAAGCGTCAAGATAAGGATAAAGATAAAGATAAAGATTTAAATAATAAAAATTTAAATAATAATAATAGAAAACCGCAAAAAAAAATTGTACAAATGGATAATTCAAATTCCGCCTCTTCCATTAAGTCTACAAAGTCTTCAGATTCAAAATCTAGTTCAAATTCAACAACATTACAACAACCACAAATAATTGTTCAAGATTCATATATTGATAATTCAATTGTTAATATAAATAATCATAGTAATACTATTAATACTCATAATACTTCAAATGAAATTCAACAAATTAATGATATAAATGTTTTACCAAATGAGGCAGATTTAAATAAATACCATGCATCACAATCCCCATTTGATAAAGTTCCTAAGGATGATTTAGAATTAAAACCTAAAACTCCTCAAAGGCATTCTTCTTCAAGATTCGAATATGCTGGTCAAATGAGACCCTTTGAGAAGTCGCCACCATTTGAAGAAGTTGATCCACAATTTCACGTTGAGTTATTTTTACAAAAAGTTGATCAATGTAAAATTATGTTTGATTTTTATGATCCATCAAGTGATATTCAAGGTAAAGAATTAAAAAGGATTACACTACATGAATTAACACTATTTATTTCAAATGCTAGAATGACACTTACCGAGGAAATGTATAGGGATGTTGTTGATATGTTTAAAATTAATATTTTTCGTCCAATACCACCACCTGTTAATCCAATTGGTGATATTTATGATCCTGATGAAGATGAACCCGTTTATGAATTATCTTGGTCACATATGCAATTAGTTTATGAATTTTTTTTAAGATTTGTTGAATCACCAGATTTTAATAATACAGTTGCAAAGCCATTTATTGATCAAAAATTTGTTTTAACTTTATTAGAATTATTTGATAGTGAAGATAATCGTGAAAGGGACTGTTTAAAAACAACACTTCATAGAATTTACGGTAAATTTTTAAGTTTACGTTCATTTATTAGAAAATCAATTAATAATATTTTCCTTACATTTGTTTATGATACAGGTCATTTTAATGGTGTTTCTGAATTATTAGAAATTTTAGGTTCAATTATAAATGGTTTTGCCCTACCATTAAAGGAAGAACATAAAATTTTTTTAATTAGAGTTTTAATACCATTACATAAAGCTCGTGGTTTATCATTATATCATCCACAATTAGCATATTGTATTTTACAATTCATAGAAAAGGATTCATCATTAACAGAAGAGGTAATTATGGGACTTTTACGTTACTGGCCAAAAATTAATTCTCCAAAAGAATTAATGTTTTTAAATGAAATAGAAGATATTTTTGAAATAATTGAACGTTCAGAATTTCAAAAAATTGAAATTCCACTTTGTGCTCAATTATCAAAGTGTATTTCTTCGCCTCATTTTCAAGTTGCTGAAAAAGTTTTGTGTTATTTTAATAATGAAGATTTTGTTGGATTAGCAACAGAAAATGCTGAAACAATTTTACCAATTTTATTCCCAAGTATGTATGAATTAGCATTACCAGAAATGGAATTAATTGATGGTACAATTTCTAATGATGATAATATGGGTTTAACACCTGCAAATGAAATTGATATTGATCAACCATCTTGGAATAGAACTATTAGTGCTATTGCATATAATGCCTTAAAAATTTTTATGGATTCAAACCCAATTGTTTATGATAGATGTTGCGTGTTGTATGAACAGCAGGTTAGAGAAGAAAAGGAAAGAAAGAAAATGAGAGAAGAACATTGGGAAAAATTACAGCAATATGTTGAAAAAGTTAAAAGTGGTAGTCATGTAGATGGAATTGAAATTAAATAAAGTTAATTTGTAAATCCAAAAAAAAAAATTTTTACCCTGCAAATATTACGCTAGCTTTATCAGTATTGCTGTTTTATAGT
This sequence comes from Martiniozyma asiatica (nom. inval.), assembly GCA_037044635.1. Taxonomy (NCBI): domain Eukaryota; kingdom Fungi; phylum Ascomycota; class Pichiomycetes; order Pichiales; family Pichiaceae; genus Martiniozyma; species Martiniozyma asiatica (nom. inval.). Next base: position 2,584,812 of record BTFY01000009.1, on the reverse strand, counting down.
TTTATTAGCTAAAATTTATCTTGTTGGATAAATCAGTATTTAGATTAAATTGAAATTAAAAAAATAAAATAAAAATAAAAATAAAACTAATGAAATACTATTGAGTAACACAAAACCTTGTGATTAAGTTCCAAGTTTCTTATCCGATTGGGCATTGTACCAAATTGATTATTTAGAAATCAGTTTTCTCATTCCTTCTGCCTATTAATCTGTAGCTATCGCCAGGCAATGAGCCTGTTAAAATATTAAAGCGTCCCATAATATACAACAACACGTAATCAATTCTTTCAACACTACACCCAACTCTACCAATCAAAGTGTAAATATCTTCCAGCATTCCACAAACATCATCCACGTCATTATTAATATTTTCCAATCTATTAATTACGGTTTGCTCCATAGTCGTCATTCTCGCATCAAATATTCTTTCAATTTCATTAATTCTGTCATTGAGTAAGCGGACATTATTTTCTAGTATAATTTTATTTTCAACTGCTCCATCAACTATCCTGTGCTCATGCTCAGCCGATTCTACGCTCTTCCAGATACATTCAAATTTGATTGGGGGACTTCAGAAGCGCCTTGACAATCAGATCCCTTTGACTTTTGCATTTTAAAATTTAATGGATAATAATAAAAAGAAAACCTTTTTAGGGGTAGAAAGTTGCTTAAATAGCAAAACTTACCAAAGGGGCAAGTTTTTTTTAGTCTAAATCTAAATCTAGCGCATATGCGTCTGGCTTAAAATGCCAGTTGTAACTAAGGTTGAGCTAATGACGGTGTATTTAGCATTTTGGTTTTATATATACATATCACTGCTGCAAATTACCTCCCATTTCTTCAATTCCTTGCCGTTATTCATTTTTTAAACTGCCTAGTTTTATTGTATTTCTAGTTATTTGAACTCACCAGATCTGGTGCTATAAAGTTATTTCCACGCTAATAAACTCAATAACGGCTCAATTTGGAAATCAGCTTTAAATGGCGTATTTAACATCAGAGAAGAGACGTTTACAATATGCCTACATATTCGAAAAGAATCTAAATTATTTTAAATACTTCATTTTAAATCTATACAGTAAATGAAATCTAATTAGTACTCTTATATTCTCTCAAAACAACCGGAACAGACGATGGTGGCAATGCACCAAATTCGGTGATAATTTTTTGAATGTACTCTGGTGGTGTTAAATCATAAAGAATATTCAAAACATTCAAATTTGGAATTTGTTTCCAGTTTGACAAGTCACTCTCCTTTGTAGCAGGTGATTCTTGATTTTTTTTACCCTTTTGCTGTTGTTGCTGTTGCTGTTGCTGTTGTTTATTATCCTTTTCTTGTTGTTGAGAAACTTTATCAAGATATTGTTCAAGATAAAAGCCCTTTTTATTAGTGGCATTAGTAGCAATTAGATCATCAGGATCACCAAGTTCATTTTGGGTAACTGAATCCAATTGAACCTTATCAGAAAATTTCAATGATTCACAGCAGACTAAAACAGGAATATTTTTCCTCTTTGCTGCCATGGCAACTAATGCGGTACCAACTCGTGAATATAATCTACCATTAGATAACATAGAATGTGCACCAAGGAAACAATAATCAATATTTGTTGTTGCTAATAAAGAAGATAAAGAACCAAGTGTATTATAATGACATTTAATATTTTCTGGATATTGTGCTAAGTCTTTAGCAAGTCTTTTACCTTCAAATAAAGGCTTTGAATCAATAATATAAATATCAAAAGTTTTATCTTCCTTTAATGCACAATATTGAAAAAGTTTCTTTAAAACTTTTGAATGACCAAAAGTTAAAATACGAGAGTTATTAGTAATATGTGGTGCTGCATAATTAATAATAACATCATCAGCAGCAATAATTTTTTCAATAATAAAATCATTAATTTGTTCAACTAATAATTGTTTAGCTGTTGCATCATCAGTTGTAATTGGTATAACAGAAATACGTTGCTTTAGCCAACGAATTGCATTACCCATTGAAACTGATAATGGTCTACCAGTTTTAAGATATTCAATTTGATGTGATAAATGAGATGTTAAATTTCTTTGTAAACTGGTACCTTCCGGTGTAATATAAGATGAAATGACATCTTTAAATGCCTCCATCATTGCCACCGCACGAGCATTTGAACCAACAACTTTATAAGTTGACATTTTTAATGATAATGAAAGAATTGATGGATGAACAATAGTTGCTAAAACAGGTGAAGCAGATGATCTTTGCTCTCTTGTTTCTAAATGACTAAACATTGGTGGAATTTTAACATTTGAAACGGGAATTTTTGCATTATTTAATTGTTTCTTAATATGTGATGCAGTTTTAACTTGATGTGTTTGCTCTTTTTGACCATTGGTATTGGCAGATGGTACAACTGTTGCATCTGTTGCCTTTGCAGCAGCTCTTTTAGCTGCTTTTTCCTTCTTTTTCTGCTCTTTGAGCTCCTTTCCAGTGAGGGGGGCCATTGGTGCCTTCTTGTACTTCACCTTATTTTTTTCAGTTTTTTTTTTTTTTTTTTGCTCGATAAAATTTTTATTAAATTTTTCACTTTTGTATCGTTTCAAAGAGAGTCAAAGCAAAATGAGTAGTCAAAACGCCGACACCAATGTTGAAATGTGGAAGGTCAAGAAATTGATTAAATCCCTTCAAAATGCAAGAGGTAATGGTACATCCATGATTTCTCTTGTTATCCCACCAAAAGGTCAAATTCCACTTATTCAAAAAATGCTTACCGATGAATATGGTACAGCTTCAAATATTAAATCAAGAGTTAATCGTTTGTCAGTTCTTTCTGCCATTACTTCAACTCAACAAAAGTTAAAATTATTCAATTCTGTTCCTAAAAATGGTTTAGTCGTTTACTGTGGTGAAGTTTTAACTGATGAAGGTAAAGAAAAAAAATTAACTATTGCCTTTGAACCTTTTAAACCAATTAATACATCTTTGTATTTATGTGATAATAAATTCCACGTTGAAGCATTAGCTGAATTATTAGAATCTGATGATAGATTTGGTTTTATCGTTATGGATGGTAATGGTGCATTATTTGGTGCATTATCAGGAAATACAAGAGAAGTTCTTCATAAATTTACAGTTGATTTACCAAAGAAGCATGGTCGTGGTGGTCAATCTGCTCTTCGTTTCTCTCGTTTAAGAGATGAAAAGAGACATAATTATGTTCGTAAAGTTGCTGAAGTTGCCGTTCAAAATTTTATTACAAATGACAAGGTTAACGTTCAAGGTTTAATTTTAGCTGGTTCAGCTGATTTTAAAACTGAATTATCTAAATCTGAAATGTTTGATCAAAGACTTCAATCAAAAATTGTTAAAATTGTTGATATTTCATATGGTGGTGAAAATGGTTTTAACCAAGCCATTGAACTTTCCGCTGAAACACTTTCTAATGTTAAATTTATCCAAGAAAAGAAATTAATTACTCAATATTTTGATGAAATTTCTATGGATACTGGTAAATTTTGTTATGGTATTGATGATACCCTTAAAGCTTTAGATCTTGGTGCATGTGAAACTATTATTGCTTGGGAAGGTTTAGAAGAGATTAGATACACATTGAAAAATATTGAAGGTTCAGAAGTTATTAAAATTGTTAAGCCTGGCGCTCCAAAGGAAAGTTATTTGGTTGACAAAGATGGATCTGATTTAGAAATTGTTTCTGATCAACCTTTCCTTGAATGGTTAGCAGAAAATTATAAAAATTATGGTGCCACCGTGGAATTTGTCACTGACAGATCTTCTGAAGGTGCTCAATTCGTTAAAGGTTTTGGTGGTATGGGTGCATTGTTAAGATACAAGGTCAACTTTGAACAGTTGATGTCTGAGTCCGAAGATGAATTTTACTCAGATTAATGACGGTTAAGGGTAACTATCACGCGTTTGTCTAGTACTTTATCTATATATATATATATATAAATAAATGAAATGTATATGTATTTGATGTTTTTCTATCTAGATTTTACTGGATAATTATTGAAAAATTATTTCGATCATTACCTGTTCTAAGCTGTCTCTTTTTTAATTGGTATCCTTTAGCCTTATTGTCACCATTCCATTCAAAAAGCCAATAAACTAATTTTTCTGTTATTTTTTCCTTTTGAGCTGTGTATCCAAATTTAGTAAAAATTTCCAATAATACTTCCTTTGTCATATACCTTGAGTTGGTAATGCATGGAGCTGGCAATACTAAGAAAACCAACCCACCTTTACCTTTTAAAAATTTACCAAATTTATCTATCATATCACCTCGATCTGTTGCATTAGGGACAAAATTTAATACCAGTGAACAACTGATACAATCAAATTTTTCGTCTTTTGACTTTGGTAATGGCCTCTTTAAAAAATCTTCTTCTAAAATGGATGGCTCTTGACTATGCAAATCAATTTTAGTAACGGCATCAAAAATACCACATGTTGAAATATAATTTTTACTTGATAAACAACCAATTTCTAAAGCGCTTTTGCCTTTAAAATTCAACTCGTGTAACCATGGTATAAGAATACGTGATGAATCACCGCCACGATTCTTATCTTGACCTAATGTACTTGCTCTTTGGTATGTCTCTAATCCACCCCTTTTTTCAATTTCTGCATCAATAGCACCAAGCTGTTTTACAACTTCTATAAGTTGAGTTGCTCTGGCACCATGGGCCGGTGTTCCAAGCTCAGGTGGCGTTTTATTGATTTTGAGTTCAATTTTGACTTTTTCAAAAGATTTTGAATAAATTTCTTTATAATCATAGTTAGCTTGAATATATGGTAAGTAGTTACCATCATCCAGTTCGTGCTGGTTCTGTGGATCTAACATTTTTATAAGTATTGCTTTCTGCTTAATTAAAACATGAAACCTTCGAATTAGCTGACGAGCCCTTAAAGGTTTTAAATTTTTTGGAACAGACTTTGTTATTTTTAAATGACGATGATTCAACAAAATGCTTTTCTTAGGCATTGAATCAATTTAATATATTTATATTAATTTACAAAAGTCTGTTACTTTTCTAACACATTGAATTTTTTTAAAGGCAGTGCAAAAAATTTCCAAAAAAAAAAAAAAAAAAAAAAAAATATTTTTTTAAATAAAAAAGTTCAAATTTGTTACTTTAAACATTTCATACTTATCATATGGTTCCAAAAGGTTTAAAGAAGAAATTGGGAAAAGTTAAAAAGACACCATATAAGGCTAAAAAGCCAGCTTTGCATAGGCTAGGTAAAATTGTTAGACCTTCTTCAAGTGTAGGCTCAGAAGTTAAAGTTTTACCACAAGATTTAAGATGGCAGCCTGTTGAAATTCCAGATACTTTAGGTGATTACGAAGGTTTTTATGGTTTAGAAGAAATTGAAGGTGTTGATGTTAAATATGTGGATGGAAAACCACAATTGGTTATCAAAGATGAAATGAAGGATCTTTTGGTGATTAATGAAGAAGAAAAGCTTGAAATGGAAAAAAACGAAAAGGCTGCACCAGCTGGTAAATTTGAATTAGATAAGGAAGACATTGAAAAACTGAAAGTTCAAATTGAGGCCGAAGCCGAGGCAGCAAATGAAAATTCAAATGAACAGGCAGCAGAAGAACCAAAAGCTACTGAAATTAAAAGCGCAAATGAAAATGAAAAGCCTGCTAAGGCAAAAAAGCAGAAACCTGAAGTTACTAAGCTCATTGCTTCTCGTGATGAGGATGGTGAAAAACAGGTCCCTGTTATTCCTGGTCAAAAGGATCAAAAACTAAATGACAAGAAAACAAAGAAGGAAAAGAAACAAAAACAAGATTTGGATAAGGAACTCGAACCATTAACTTTTAAAAATATCAATGAAGAATCTATTTCAAATGAATCTGTTTCACTCCCAGCATGGTCTGAACTCAACCCAGATATGTCAATGTATATTATGAATTCACTTGCCAAACAAGGATTTAAAACACCAACTGAAATTCAAAAATCTACTATCCCTTTGATTTCACAGGGTAAGGATATCATTGGTAGAGCCGTTACTGGTTCTGGTAAGACATTGGCCTATGGAATTCCAATTGTGGAAGAAGCTCTCATAATGGGTTGTGAAAAGGTTGACTTGCCAGAAGATCCTGAAGCCAGAGTGGCCGCTATGAAAGGTCCATCTGGTATTATTTTTACACCAACAAGAGAACTTGCAACACAGGTTAGAGAACATTTAAAATCACTCATTGCCAATTCACCAATTCCTGAACAAACTATCATGTCACTAACTGGTGGTCTATCCATTCAAAAACAAGAAAGATTATTATCATATGATCCAAGAATAATTATTGCTACTCCTGGTAGATTTTTAGAAATTTTAGAAAAATCTACTTTAGCAGCAAAACAATTGGCAAAAACAAAAATTATGGTACTTGACGAAGCTGATAGACTTCTTCTTGATGGTCAATTTGAAGATTTAGAAAAGACCATGTCTGTTCTTTCAGCTTATAAGCCAGTTATTAATGGTAAAAGGCAAAATTGGCAGACTCTTGTCTTTTCTGCCACCTTCTCTAAAAGTCTTTTCACTAAACTTGACTCTAAAAAGAAGGCACCACGAGTTGTCACTGGTGAACTTGATTCTCAAGAATTAATTGAAACTCTTACAAAGAAACTTCATTTCCGTTCAAAGCCGACTGTTATTGATTCTGATCCATCATCAGTTTTATCAAAACAAATTACTGAGGCGATGATTCCATGTACACCAATGGATCGTGATTTAATGCTTTACTATTTTTTGACAATTTATCCAGGTTCAACACTTATTTTTTGTAATTCTATTGATTCAGTTAAAAGGCTTGCACCAACACTTAATTTACTTGGTATACCATCAATTTCTTTACATTCAAATATGATTCAAAAGCAACGTTTAAGATGCCTTGAAAAATTTCAACAAAATTGTAAAGAAGGTGAAAAAAATGGTAAGGCATCCGTTATGATTGCATCTGATGTTGCTGCTAGAGGTTTAGATGTTAAAGGTGTTAAACATGTTGTTCATTATCATTTACCTAGAACTGCCGATGCATATGTTCATAGATCTGGTAGAACAGCCAGAGCAGGTGAAGAGGGTGTCTCAGTTGTTTTATGTGATGCAAAGGAAGCATCTGGTCCATTAAAAACATTAAGAAAAATTGTTGCTAATTCAGCAAAAGATGCAACTCTTGATGGTAAACCAACAACGACAAAACTTGGTAGTAAAGATTTGAAAATGTTAGATGTTGAACCAGAAATTTTGGATGATTTGAGACAGAGAATGCGTTTGGCTGGTAAAATTGCCAAAGCAGAAATATTTGCACAAATGGTTAAAAAGGATAAAAGTTGGATGGATCAAGCAGCAGAAGATTTAGGTGTTGATGAATTGAGTGATTTTGAAGATGACTTTTTGAAAAAGGAAAGAGAAAGAAGAAAAAGTAAAGTTTTAGATAAAGGTAAATTGAAATACTTAAAGGGGAAATTAAATGCTATGTTGAGTGAACCGATTAGAGGAAGAACTAGAAGAAGTTATATCACTGGTGGATTGGACAATTTGGCTGAAAAATTATTAAAAGAAGAAAATCAAAAGAAGGAATCCGTTGTTGGTTGGTTAAAGAGAGATGCTTTGGATGATTTGAAATCCGGCTCAAAGAAAAGGAAAATTTAATATCTGCTCCCTGTATGTTTATAGATAATTTTTTGTACTAAATACTTAACACTTGGTAAATACAAAAAAAAAAAATGTATATATATATTTACATAATAGCTTCTATAAAAAATTATTAAAAATAAGCATTTATGTGTGGATATATTCAATGCAGAATATTAATACCTGCAAGTTTTCCGTGCCTAAAGCAATTATCACAATCGCATTGATCATCAGGACATATACATTGATCATCAAATGGGATCGTTGATAATGAATTATCCATTATATTATTTTGTGAGAGTAAATTTTGGGAGGATGAAATTAGTGTATTGCCGAATTGATTATCTAAAACTGATTTCTTTGATCCACAACAACTTTCAGCAGCAGGTGGTAATTTATTAGCCTTTTTCGAGCAACAACCTGCATTTGAAGCTGAAGATGTTGATATTTGATTGCAACAAGCACCGTTTGGAGGAGTCAATGTATCTTTGAATGCAAAATCGGGTTCTGTCTTAATTATAGTTGAATCATATAAATTATTTCGACCAATGTCAGTTGACGGACTGGCTGTTTCACTTCTTGAATATGTGCTTATAGGAAATTCTGAATTTACTACTTGTAATTTTTCTCCAAGTTGAGGCAATTTTGATGAATCATAGGAATAAATGTCATTTGAACCCAATTCATTGTCAATTGTAAAAAAATCGTTTTCAAGGCTTACCACTTGTCCGTCACGTCTGACACCATTTGAGATTCCATGAATTTCACAGTTAAAACAAGCACAATCCTCCGGTGGACACACGCAAGATTCCATATTTTGAATTTGGGGTATATTTAAAAACGGATTTTCATTGTTTTGACTAGCAGATTCAATATTACCATATATTAATTGTGAAATATCAGGGAATAAATTATTAAATACATCTGTTTGAAGCTCAACGTGACCATAAGGAACAATGTGATTAGTAATTTTACTTGCTCCAATTTCAGACTTTTTGATAGATGGATCATTAGTTTCTGGTGGTGAATTATCTTTAATTTCATTTATCGATGAAGTTGAACCAGGGAATGGGAATTCATCAAACATTTGTTTAACACTCATTTCTGCCTTGTTAAAAAAATTATGTTCTAAACAATTTGGACAGGCACACTTATCAGGCTCACAGATACAAGATCCGGGAACTGTGCATCCATCAGCAATGTAAAGATTATAAAGATGACCAGTTCCATTCAGGCCAACGTGTGGTGATGGAGATGATGATGGGTATGGGGATGTTTTGATGGATTTATCTGTAATGCTCTTTGATGGAGATTGTGAATTGGTAGTTTCAGATATGCTGTTTTTAGGTGATTCTAATGAGTCTTTCAAACTGGCAAATGAATTAAGTTTTGACAATGGAACTTGAAATTGGAAAAAATTACCATTGGCAGTACTTTCTTGTTTTATTTTTCCTGGCTCACTATTTGATGTGGTCGTTTTAGAAAGACTTCGACAAGATGTACTACCATGTCTTGTTGACTTTGAAACTTTGTTCATTACTTGTAATCCAACTTTATTATTAGGAATATCCATAACTGGCTCTAGTAATGTCAGAGATGTTTTATTCACATTATACACTTGCCTTTTGGATGCCTTTAGAATAAAGACAGATTTAGATTTAGAGCATAGGCAGCCTTTACTTTTATCGTTACCTTTTCCACACTGACAGCGACCAGTTGCTCTTTCTCTATTTTTAGCTCTTTGTTCTTTGATTTGATTATCTAAATCAGCTATTTGTTCAGCCATAATTGCTATACGTTGGTTAGAATCGGTAAGGGGTCTTCCCCGTCCTCTCACCAAAACCAAAGGTCGTTGGATATGTCTACAAGTGGAGGAGCGATGACCCCTTATACATTGTTCACATGCATATTTTTCACTATCCACTAATATCATTCAACAGTTGAAATATAGTTTAATAATATTATTAATAATAGGTATTTCAATAAAAAAGCTTCTAGATTAGAAGAGGTTGGCATATTGTAACAATCGACGCGTCGATAATTTGCTCACACAATTGATTAGGTAAGGTGTTACGTGATGTGTGGAAGTTGGATCCAAGGTGGATCTGCAGCCTGAGAGAAACAGGCAGTGGAAAAGAAACCATAACTACCAGACATGATTTATTTTAGTTAATTCCACTTGGAGAGAGTTCAAAATATTAAATACATTCCCCATTTTACCAGTTTTTGTCTTTTTGAACTTTAATCCATTTCTATTAATTGCCGAGCAACGGGGTTAAGATCTCGCCAAATCTCAATTCAATTTTGGCAAATCTAAAGATTCAAAAGGGGAAAACTTTCCATTTATCAAAAACCTTTTGCTTGGTCTTTTAACAAGGAAAAAGAATACGAGATGAGTCCAATTAAAAAGATTGATGCACTTGGTCTTGAAAATGTTAAATATCCAAATATTGAAAAGATATCATTTGAACCTAGAGAGTTTACCAGTAAAGATGTTGACATTAAGGTTCATTGTTGCTCCATATGTGGTGCAGATATTCACTGGTCTCGTGAAGACTGGTTCCCATTTCATAAGCCACTAATTCCGGGCCATGAAATTGTTGGCACTGTTGTTGCCCTTGGTAATGATGTTCAGCATTTGAAAATTGGTGATAGGGTTGGTGTTGGTGCTGGTGCTGGATCTTGCCATGGTTGTACCAGATGCCAAAATGGACACGAAAATAATTGTTCTAAGGGTATCATGACTTATGGTAACGCTGATCCATCTATAAATCAACAAGGAGGATATGCAACACATGTTAGAGTTGACTCTAAGTTTGCCATTAAAATTCCTGTTGAATTGAGTGATGAACATGCGGCACCATTGATGTGTGGTGGTATCACTGGATTTGCTCCATTATTATTAAATAAAGTTGGTAAAGGTTCGAATATTGGTGTGTGTGGTATTGGTGGTATTGGTCATATGTCATTACTTTTTGGTAAGGCACTAGGTGCCAATATGAGTGCAATATCATCATCAAATAGTAAAAGGGAACTTGTTAAGGAATTGGGGATTGATAACTATATTGACTTATCGGCAAAGGATGCTGTGTCTAACAATCATGATTCCTTTGAATTGATCATTCACACGGGTGCCTTTTTGAATGACGAATTATTGCAAAATTTGTTGCTCATGTTGAAGCCCAATGGTAGATTACAAATTATTACTGGTCCTGAACCTGGTAAAGATATTAAATTGCCCCAATGGCTGTTAATTCAGAATAATATTAGTATTGGTGGATCCGCAGTTGGATCACCAGCAGATATTGAGTACATGCTTAATGTTGCTGCCAAAAACAACATCAAACCATTAATTGAAAAGGTGCCAATTAATCCAGAAAATATTACAGAGGCCTGGAAAAGAATTGATGAGAGCAAAGTAAGATTTAGAGTGGTGCTTACTGACTATAATGAATATTTTAAATAACTGAAATAGATTCAAACTTTATAAAGTAGATACAAATAGACTACAAAAAAATTGAAAAATAAAGGTGAAATTGCCGAGCTTTCATGTTTGACAAATTTATTTACAAATTTCATTTTTAAACTCTTGCCGCGCGGCCGATTGGAGTTTTTCCGAATTTGATTTTGTTCCAACTCTCTCTCTGTATACAAACCAATAACGATGCCACGCAAAGCCACCACTGCGCAACGTAGACTAGCCAAGGAATATTCCCATTTTGTTAAATCTCCTCCTGATAGGATTATTGCTGCACCGGTGTCAGACTCAGATCTTCTAAATTGGAACTGTGCCTTGCAAGGACCAGAGGGTACACCATATGCCCATGGTGTGTATCAAGCAACACTCAAATTCCCTGCAGACTATCCGTTGTCACCACCTACAATGCGCTTTATCACTCCTATTTTCCATCCGAATGTCTACGCAGATGGTCGTGTCTGTATTTCTATTCTTCATCAGCCGGGTGAGGATCCTATGCATTACGAAGCAGCAGACGAGCGTTGGGGTCCACTTCAAAGCGTAGACAAGGTTCTCATTTCTGTTTTGAGTTTGTTGTCAGATGCCAATTGTGAGAGTCCAGCAAACGTGGACGCTGCAAAAATGATGAGAGACAATGCTGAGCAGTTTAAACAGAAGGTGAGGCAAATGGCATTGGATTCACTCAAACCCCGCGATGGTTCGATTGGGCTTTAGTTTCCAAAGCGAACCTTTATTTTACCAAATCACAAACAATTTTGGTCTTTATTTATAATGACTAATCCTGAGGAACGCAAAAATGATGAGGCGACATTTAATTCAGGATTTCGTAATAGATTACCACACACTTCAAATGCACATATTTCAAGACTCAATGGTGTTATTATGCAGTCCACACTGATAGGTGCGCTATACGGTGCCCTCTTTTCTATCCCAACAGAGCTTCTCATTAGATGGCGTTCCCCATTATATAGGGCTTTTGGATTCAGAATCAGAGTTTTCTACCATACAATTTGTATTTCATCAGCTGCAGCTTTTAATGCCGAAAAAAAAGTGATTGCATTTGAAAATCAAATCAGGCGTGAAGAAGAAGAAAAGAGACGTAAGTTATTAGAGTTGAGCGTTATAAGTGGTACTTATACGCCGGAATCTGAAGGATTCAAAAGTAAAAAGTGATGGAATTTAATTTATAGAATCATCTCATCTCTTTTATTATTTTATTTTATAATTATTTATTGAACTTTGAAAAAAATCGTACATGTAAAAAAATTAATTTAGTAATTGTTCAAATTCTTCATCAAATATGGCATCAAACTTACCGTCATCAACAAATCCATCAACTTTCCCCCATTCCCAATATTCTGAACCCAGCTCAAAATTGTTATCAATGTCTTCATTATATTCAAAATTTTCATCATTATTTTTCTTCAAATCATTAAATCCATAAAATGCATCAAGACCATCAATATTAACACCAAAATCCCAATTTGCCTCAGCAAGTTTCTTTAACGCATCATTGCTAATATACATAAAATAATTTTTATTCCATTGCTTGCCAAATGGTTTCATTTTATCAAATTCAAAAAGGTTAAAAACGGCATTTTTGTAATCTCCATTTTTAACGTGGCCATCTTTTTCAATCCACTGTAGTAAAACTACCGTTTGTGCATAATATCTTCTTGCTTTATAAATCCAAATACCTATATCACCAATAATTGCCAATAAACTTCTAATTAAAGATGTTACTTTATCAGTAATTTGATTTAAATAAACTATTTTTTCCAAGTTTAACGGATTTGGATCAGGATCGGTTAATGGGTTGAAATTTTCTGGTATTGGCATAGTTTTAACATTATTTTGCTCAGAATTATGAATTCTAATTTGATAAGACAAAAGTTTTAGTCTAACTAAGTATGACAACATTATTGTCAACATTTTTGAAGTACACTCAGTTAAATATTGACCAATGACTATCATATAAGAACCAAATTCTTTTTTCATCATTTTATAAACTTTGAATAATTTAGTCATATAATCAAGTGCATCTTCCATTGTTGAATTAAATAGTGCAACATATTTAGGATTTCTTTGATTTTCATAATGAACTAAAATATAATAAAAAACAAGAAATTTCATTGATCCAACAACTAAAATAATCATACAATCATTGACTCTATTAGAACAATCATTATCAGGTGATAAATATTTACCTTCTTTACCTTTTAATGCAGTTAAATCAAAACTATCATATTTTTTATCAATATATTTTGATAAATTTATTAATCTATCACTTATATCTTGAACTAAAGGGAAATTATTAATATCATGTAATTCAAATAATAATTTACCAAGTGGCACACAAATATCAGCAAATTTATTTAATCTATCAATACTTAATTTATCAGTTTCTAAATTAATTAAATTTGAGCTATATGGATCAAAAACTGCCTCTTTATTATCACTATCTAAAACATTTAAAACTGGTTTTTTACCAAAATGAGTTGCATGTAATAAATCCATTGTGATACAACACCACCATAATTTTCTCCATAAATATAAAAATGTTCTATTACCTCTTGTCATTAAATTTAAATTTAAATGATCAGTACTAAAATCATCAATATGTCTATTTAATCCAATTGCTTCAACAGTTGCACAAATTAATCCATTAAAAACAATTCCATCAGATCCTGATTCACCATCACCATCTTCTGGTGCATTTGCCTGATAAAATCTCATCATTAATAATAATTGAAGAACTTCAACACTTGTCTTCCTATTTATATTTAAATGTTGTAAACTTGTATTAATTAATGAAATAATATCTGCATTAATAGGGAATGATAAAACTCTTGATTGTCTAGCTGTTGCTCTACCATTTTCTGTTAATTGAGTTTCCAAGTATAATGATACATAACCAATTCTAAGAATTAATAATAAAATGGACAATCTAACATAATCTAATCTTTTATCAACTTTAATAGTAACATTATTTGAACCATTTGATGTAGAATATCTTAAAATATTTTGAATATTTGCTCTAAATATACGCTCATCTAAAACTGGTATAAATGGGTAAATCTTTGTAAAATAGCGATCAATATGAAATTCAACGATATCCCAAGGAGGTATAATTAATTCAACTTTTTTAATATATTCAATTTTTGAAAATATAAATGTTGCTGTTTTTCTATATTTAACTTGATTTGTTAAATCATTAAAAACTGCTGTTTCATTTGGCCTTTGAGTATAACTTGTACCTCTATTAAAATTCACAGAATTTAAATCCTTATCTTGAACACCCTTATTTGTATTAGCATTATTATTGACATCATTATTATTATCACCGGTCGCAATATCATTGGAGTTAAGATTAGCAGTAGCAGCAGGATTATCATTGGCATTGATATTGACATTCGCATTACTAACATCATTTCCATTATTGTCCTTTTCATTATTATTATTAGTGGTAGCCGAAGTAGTATCATTATTATTATCATTATTATTATTATTATCATTATTATTATCATTATTATTATTATTATTATTATTATTATTATTATTACCATTGCCATTGCCATTATCAAACTCTGAATGAATGCAAAAATTTTTACCCTCTGCTTTAATATTTGGATTTGTTTTGTGTAGCCTTTTTAGATTACCAAAATTTTTCAAAAATCCTGACATGTAAATATCCCTTTTCCACAAAACACTCCTCAAAAATGTACCATGGCAACTGAATCTAACATTTTTTTTACTTCTGAAACACAATGGATTTTTTCCATCTTCATCAAGGACTAACGACAAAATGTCACCATTTTCCTTAATTTCTGATTTTAATTTATTTATATCGTTTTGTAATTGAGCAATTTTATCTTTAATAAATGCTTCTTCTTCATCATTCATTTTATTTCTCTTTGATATTAGAAAGTCTGATCCTTTATAAATTTTTTCCATGTCATTATTTGGTGTAGTATTCAAATGTTTATTATTATTGATAGTACTTGATCTGTTGTTGCTACTGTTTTTGTTGTTGATACTGCTAATATTGATATCGTTATTCGCACTCATAGTAGAACCATTGTTATATTCGGATCTAACAGCGTCTATCGTTGTAGGTGTATTCCAATTTAATGGAAATCCAAATTGTGATCCGATAAGACTATTATCATCAGACAAAAATAAATGACTATCAACTTGAGATTTATTATCAGCTATTGAATTAATGGAAGCTCCGTGATTAGAAGAAGTTGATGAAACTAAACCCCCCATAGCTTGTTGAGAAATGAGTCTTACTGGATAGTTATTTATACCACGTTGATAATTAGATTTAACATCATCTGAAGTAATTGTATTTGATAAATTATTAATATTATTATTAACATTACCATCATCATTAAAATTTTGATTATTATTGGATTTATTCATAGCTAAATTAATACCATAAACATTTTTGTTTTGTTGCTTTTGATGCATAGGCATGAAAAGTGAATTTTGTTGAGAATAATCAAAATGTTCGTATGACGATGGTTGTTTAGAATTATTAGAATTTGATAAGCTTAAAGATTGGCTTTGAGGTTTATATTGTGGACTATTTGTCATATAACCTTGAGAGTCAGTAATATTTGAACGAGGCATACTATATTCGTATTGGATAATATCATTTGAATTTGGTCCTTGAATTTGGCTTTGATCTTGAACTTCAACTTCAACTTCAACTTGACCTTGATTTCGACTTTTATCTTGATTTGAATTAATATTTAGATTTGAATTTTGACTTAAATTAAAATGCGATGCTTCAATTGCATTTTGTCCAATTAATAAAAGGTTATCCCTTTTCAATTCTATGTAATCATTATCAATTAGTTTATTTTCATTGGGTATGGGGGATACAAACTGTAAATTGGCATCCTTATTAATATTTTCTGAAACATACTGAGACCATTCAATTGGTGAATCATATTCACAGTGTAAATTTGATTTGGTACATTTTAAACAAATCGGCCTTGTTCGATCACACTTGATTTTCCTTGCTCTACATCTGATACACGAAAGTGGGGTTCTTCTCTTCTTTTTCTTTCTCGGTTGCTCGGAATAAGATTCAGACATCTCAAATCACCGGAGTTTTGTTATTCTTGGATATTTTTTAAAATATATGTTTTTTTTTTTGTCCGCACACTGCGCTTTTCTTAAACTTGCGTGTGTGTACACACTGCACCGATTTTTCAGAGTGTTAAATTGTTAAGAGGAGCTCAGTTGATGTGTGTGTGGCGGAGAATAATTTTTTGTTTAAATTTAGGGGATAGGAAAAATATCTTTCTAATGTATCCAGCTTATAATAAGTTTTATCAAATTTATTCTCTTTTTATATATATAAAAATTACGATAAATGTCTAATGTATAAAATCTTATAATTTGTTGGACCATTTTCACTTTCGTACATATAGAATTAAATTGAAAACATTTTTTGCGTATAGTTATAATACACGCATTTTACCAAATAATTCGGCTTGATGGGAAAATTCCTAAAGAGGAAATAAGGCCGAGCCCGGAGTTATTTAAATTCTTTTTTCCCCGGGATTCCGAAAAAACATGGGGCATCTCGGAAAAACTATTAGAACTATTTGTATATTCCTTTCCCCCTCCAAAAAAGTTAGTTTGAAAGGGAAAAAAAAAAATCCTGCAAAATTAACATTTAAAAAAACTGCAGGTCAATACAGAAAAACATTACTTTATTAAAAGAATCTTTAATTTTCCCAATTGTAATTTAGTTTCTTTCCCCCCCCCCGCTATCAATTTTTCCGTGTTTATTTTTTTTTGTTATTGTCATTACATACTCTGGGGTAATTGTTATTAAAAATGACAGAGGTTGAACAGGTATCAAATTTGAATTCAATTTTAAATCCTTCTCCTGAAGCAGGCGAGCTCATCTTGCAATCACGATCAAACTCTCCTTCTTTGAATGACCTTGAAATTGAAACATCAAAAGAATCTCCTGAATCACAAATAAAGATTTTTTCTGCGGATGAATCTACTGAAAAGCATGGTCGTAAAAGGTCAAAAGTTTCAAGAGCTTGTGATGCATGCCGTAAGAAGAAAGTTAAATGTGATGCTGAGTTAGGTGGGTCCAATGAGGTGTTAAAAATTTGTTCAAATTGTCAAAAGACTAAAGATATTTGTCAGTTTACACGAATACCCAGAAAGAGAGGACCTGTAAAAGGTTATAATCGTCGAAAAGGGAGTGATGCTTCAATTTCTGATTCTGGTAAACCATCTTTACTTTTGCAAACTCAGGCTCAAAACTTGGGTGGACATTTATTGTTACCAAATACAAAATTAAATAATACCAATATTTTACCATTTGGCAATCAAGCACAGGTTATTTTACCTCCACTGAATAATTTACAACCAACACATCGCCAATATTTTCAAGGGTCAGTTGAAAGGCCAAGATCTTTAAGTGCAAATTCACAATCAACAAATCAAAAAATGTTTTGGAAGGCACCAACATCTGATAGGCCACCACGTAGTGATCGTGGATCAATTGATTCAACAAATTCAAGTTTTAAACGGAAAAGATTTAATGGATCATCTTATGCATCTTCTGTTGATTATTCTGATTCTGATGATGAATTTTTAAATCAGTCAAGTAAAAAAGTTTCAACACCGGGTGCTTTTCAATTTCCAATTTCTAACTCTTCAAATCATCAATTGTTTAACCATTCAAATTCTGTTTCAAATGTGGGTGTCGGTTTAAATCATTTAAATTCAAATTCAGTATCAGCAGGAGGTGTTAGTCCAAAAGGTTCAATATCAACATTTAATAACACCATTCAGGGAATGGGTAATTTAACTGTTGCTTCCTCATTAACAAATTCGGCAAGATCGTCAATTATTGCCCCAGCTTTACCAATGTACAAATGGCAAGATGTTTGGGGTTTGGTTTCTGTAAATATTGACATTTATTTCAATATTTTTCATCCATTTTTCCCTGTTATACCTTCTAAAGATTATCTTATGAATTCCTGTTATAAAATGGATCGTGATGAACATCTTTGTATTTTAAAATTATTGACAAATATACTTGAAATATTTCAAAATATTTCAAAAGGTGATCTTTCAAAAATTTTAAATGACTTAAAAAACAATTGTGATTTTTTAGTTGAAATATCTATAAACTCATCATTTATTGAAAATGATGAAAATGCAAAAATTGTTTTCACTACTTGTTTATCACTTTTAACATATGCCGTTGTTTTATCAGGATATAAATATACCTTACCATTTTCAATTGCATTTTCTTATTTTAGAGATTGGTCAATTTTTGGATATCCTGTTACTAATTGGAATTTTAATAATTTAATTTCTGTTGTTTTACTTGATAATATTTTTTCATTACATTTTGGAACTCCCAGGATTGGTACTGTTTGCTTTTCAATTGACACAAATTTTATCAATGAATTTTTTGAAAATAGTCTCATTTGTAAATCTGATGATTTAACACCCAATAAAAATATAGAATATTTTGAAATTGGTTTAAATTTAGTGCTACATGCAAATAAACTTCAAGAATTACAAACATTAGATAATTTTTACAATCTTGAATATAATAATTTAAAAACAAAATTTTTTCAAATTTTAAAGTCAATTAGTGATTTAATAAATCAATTTCATGCAGTTCCTGAACAAATTAAACAAATAACTGATTCAAATATATCATCTGATAATAATGAACAATTAATGAATTATATTTTAAATATGGAATTAAAAATAGCTAAATTTGTTAAAAAGATAAATAATATAATTGACGAACAGCTGGATGACTTTGAACTTTCAACGCCACATCCATTATTACCAATTATGGTTATCAAATGTGCAAAAACGCTAAGGAATCTTCAAACTATTACTAAAAGTGTTTCTAGTTTAAATTATGCATTAGGAATTGATTCATCTTTACAAGATACAAACAATGCTAATTTTACAGATGTTAATATGAATAAATTAAGTGGATATTCAGGTTTACCCAATATTGTACCAACAAATAATCAACAAAATAGCCCACAAAGTCCACAACTTAGTGCTTCTTCCTTTTCTAATCCATCGGATAGATTTAAAAAATTTACTGAGGCCATTGAACTTAATTTACAGAGATGTCAAACGATTAATTTACCAAATGAAATTGTTAAAAAGGAAATTGAATCTATTATTAATAATAAACGTGATTTAATAGTTAAAAGAATAACTGTTGGTGGTTCTAGTAGTGATGCAAGTAAATATTCAACTCAAAAGAATTCTTTTAATGATAAGAACAGTCGTAAGGGTATTATTGTTAAAGATGTAATTACTTTAAATTGGGTTAGAATGGTTAATGATTTTTGGAGTTTGGAAATTTCAAAGGAAGGTTTAGATGGCTGGAGATCTGTTTAGCAAAATAAAAGAGTGTATTATTTTTTTCTAAAGGTTTCTATTTTTGGCTGTTGATTTTTATTTACATTTTGTTTTGCTTTACTATATTTTTATTATTTTTTTGTAATTTTAGAATACATATTGCTTTAGGAAAAAATTATAAATTGCACAAAAATTGATAACGTCTTTGAAGTCTCAGAGAACTCTATCACTATTCAGTGGTTCCTCTGGCACTGGAGTTGCAGATGCCCTTAAATTTTCCTCATCATTTGGTTTTGTGTCAATCATTTCGTTTTTCCTCTTTGTAGCACCTAATGGACCAACATCAAAGTTCTTTTCATTTGACATTATTGCGTCGGTGCTTGCGCCATTGGCAAATTCTGCCGCTTGTGTGTTTGACAAGGTCTTTGTCATTAAATTTTTATTATCAATACCAAGACTTGAACCACGAGCTTCCTCTGCGAGTTGCTCATTAGACAATGTATCCATCATTCTATTCCGTGGCTTATCATAGTCCTCTTGATGTTTTGAATCGACAATTGTTGAATTCAATTCATCTTTGTTAGACTTTGTGTGGAATAGTCTATTTGTATTTTGCTTTGATGGCAGTAGCTTTTCTTTTAAATTTTGCAAAAATCCCATTTTGTTAATAGTTATAACAGAAACTACAGTTTATCTAAAATGGGAATTGGTGTTGCTTAAATAAAGTTCTAATTTTAGTGATTTTGAAATGGGTGGGCTTGGTTACTAGTGACTTTGCATGCACATGGTGATGTTCAATCTAATGTGATGTTCTGAAAAATGACATCTTATGTCGTCATCGCTTCACATGGTGTGCCAATAAGGGGATAGGGCAAATAAAAAAAAAAGAAACGAAACATGAAAAATAATTAAATTGATAACTACGTCATCACTCGAGTGTATCTATTGCATTAGTTGGTTATTCACTTGAAGTTATAGCAAAAAAAAAAAATGCCATCATTCATAAATATAATCTTCAAGCTAATCATAAATAAAATGAAATTCATAACGTGACTCTTAATTAATTGACAAATTTTGTACAGCCGCACACCTGTGGAGATCAGCTGCTTATCTTGGAAAAATAAACCAGATTCAACAACAGGTAAAATCAAGGAAAGGAATGGGTTGCACCAGTTACCGACTTGCCGTTAATGCAACAGGCTCAGATTCAAAAATTCGTGGTGTCATATTTGACATGGATGGTACTTTAACAAGACCACAAGCATGGATGTTCAAAGAAATGAGAAGTGCTCTTCATACGCCGCAAGGTTCAGATCTGTTAGATTTCGTATCTACATTACCAGAGGAAAAAATACCAGTTGGATCTGGTCGTAAAGCATATGATCATCATGGACCTCAGCCAGATTTTAGTATGCCACCTGACACCAAGCAAGAGGCAGAGAGACGTTTGCAATATATTGAGGCAAAGGCCATGATTTTACAAGAGCCAACAAACGGTGTTAAAAGGGCATTGACAAATCTTCAAAAAGAGGGTATTCAAATTGCCATTTGTACCAGGAATGTTCCAACACCAGTTGAATATTTCCTTGAACATGTTGTCCATAAAGATGGTTTGTCATCCGATGCGTTCAATTGGGATGGTCCTATTGTTACTAGAGAATTTCAACCACCAAAGCCATCGCCTAAGCCGCTTTTACATATCATCGACCAGTTTAACAAAAGGAAGAGCCCTGTAGAAACTTTTATAAATCCTCAAGATGTTTTAATGGTTGGTGATTCATCAGATGATATGAGTGCCGGTTTAAACGCGGGTTGTGGTACGGTCCTTATTAACCACGGTGAGCATGGTAATGACATTGTTGCAAAGACAATGAAAATTGATGCTATCGTTAAAGATTTAGACGAATTCGTCAATCTTGTTAACACTGGTATCACCATTACACGCGAATCTCTTAGTTAAAAAAAAAGAAAACATATATTATTTATTATGTAATAAACTTCAGCCCTAATAAAATGGATAACAAACGCAATAAACGAAATCGTGCTCAAAAGACATGTTCACCTTGTCGCAGACGTAAAGTTAAATGTGATCGAGGGGCACCTTGTTCTGCTTGTATATTAATTGGGTCAGAGGGTAAGTGTGTGTATACTACCACTACCACGCAAGCGCTATCTGATGCTGTTAATAATAACAACAAGAGGAGACAATATAAATCAGTTACATCACCAATTTCAGATAGGGAAATAAACATTTCATTTTTAGATAAGAAAAGCCTTGATTACAAAAGGTTGTATGTGGAAGAATTTACAACCTCAACTGGGATCAAAATTAAAAAGTGTCACTCTCCATTGTCATCACAGGCAATCTTTGAAAACAATGCTGACTTTAAAAAATTCACTAAAATTGCAGAATCATTTATAGGAATTGATATTCAAGAGGAAAATTTTAAAAATGCACAAAAGATTAATAGCAATGGGTTGCACCACTTAAATGTTGAATATACCAATATGGACATCATTCAAATGGTTGAAAAATCATTTTTACTTCAATGTCATGGCTTTAAAGAACGTGTTTCATATTTTGAAAAGGATCTTTCTAATTTATTTTATGGTTTTTTACCAACAGAAAAACTTAAACAAAAATTTGATGAATGGTTTATATTAAAAAAAACACCTGTTGATAATTGTATTACAAACTCAACTAATGAGAACGAGTTAAATTTAGATTTTATGTTTGAAGAGACATATGTATTTAGACCACCAACTGACAAATGTGAATTTGCAATACTATCTTACATGATTGCACTTAATAGGGTTGTTAATATTTTTACAGTATACTTACCAAATAATACTTTTAAGTTTAACTATAATGAGAACCCCGCTGAAATTCATAAATTGTGTTTGGCAGTTTTGGCATATTCTGATTACCAAAATCAGCCTACTTTTTATTCACTTGCAACTATAATGACCATAAGATGTAATTCATTTTTTCTTAATATATCAAATAATTTAAAATCATACGAAGTTGATTCATATCATTTACTACAAGTTACAATGGAAATTGGCTTTTCACTTGGCATTCACAGAAGATGGGATCTTTTCCTTGATGAGGGTGTTACAGAAAAAGCCTCACAATCTCTTTGGAATATAATGCAACTATTAGATGCTTCATTTAGTACCATTTTTTTAAGAAAGCCTCTTATTGATTATCGATATTGTTTACATTCAGGTATTGTTGAAGTTGAAGAACAAGTTACTTTTTATAGATCTCTATATGATCAGTTTTCTGATATAACACCCATTTCAATAAATGATATGATATCAACTGTTAATAATATAACTTCATTTATATCAAAGTTATGCGGCTTCAAAGATTTAATTGATTGTAATATTAATGGTCCCAAACAACAGAAACACTTATTAGATTTTCACACAAAATGTTTATTATTATTAAGTTGCCAGCAAATTTTATTTAAAATTAGATTTACACTAGAAGAATATAAAAATCATATAGATTCACTTCCAGTGGATGAAATTAAAAATATTGAAGAAATTAAAAAGAGATGTGAGTATCAATTACTCCTTTCACTTTTGTTGTCATTCAAAATTATAAAAGAATGTGTTGCAAATAGCTTTTTAAAACCAACTTCAGGTTTCTCTCATACAATGTTAACTCTTAGATTTAACCTCTCAAAATTTGTTTCGATGGCATACTATTTCATTGTCAGCAAAATTTCTGTTTTTGATATCAATTGCCTTGTTGATAAAAAACCCAATAATAATAGCTTTTCGAGCTACAAGTATAACATGGAATTAGAATTAATATCACTGGAAAATCTTGAAACTATTTTTTCACTACCATTTGATGAACTTTGTTATGACCCATCAAAACAACTACCGCCCAAAAACATGGCAGATCATGAAATTCAAAAAACAAGTGAAATAATTTATGGTTTTAAAGATAATTTTACAGCTGTTATTGACTTGTTTTTAGATTTATGCAATCTTGGATCAACTTACAAAATTCTTACAGATTCCGTAATTCTTTCTTCACAGTTTAGATTTTTTATTGGCCTTTGTAACCTTTTGAAAACTAATGGTGAAATGAAAAAAAATTGGACAAAGGAACATCCAGGTCAAGCTTGGAAAATTGATTCAGAAAAGTGGAAAATACTTGCTGGAGAAACGAAGAATAAATTAAACAGTATAGAAGAAATTAAAATAGATAAATCAAACGAAAATATTGATATTCAAAATAATTTTGAGTCATTGGATTCAGATCCGTGGGGGTTTTTAGAGAATGTCATAACAGATGATTTTAACAAGGACATTTTAGAAAGTTTTGGTTTAGATTTCGGAAGTGTTGAAGCGGACTTCACACTTTAGTATATATTTTGTGTATTTCATATTTGTTAGTTCGTTAAATAAATTAACTTCTATTAATTAGAAAAAATTTTGCATTTAACCCTTGCCGAGCTTACAAATCAATTTTGGGTGTCAAATCAAGGTAGAAAAACGTGATGACTCTCGGTATAAACCTAAAGAATTGAAAAAAAAAATCCATATTAGTACAAATTAAACTTATATGGATATATATACATTTAATAATGAAATACTTTTTTTGTCGGTATTTCATTTCACAAATTCACTGAACCGATTTTCCCGCATAAAGGAATTTTACTGAGAAAAATGATTTCAAATGATTTCATTATTTTTTCTTTCTTCATAAATTTTCTTTATTAGAAAATTGAAAAATATTTTAAAGCATTATATAAATAAGTTTATTCAATTGTATTTACTTTTAAGGGAGCAAATCCACTAAATTATGATGAGTGGAGTTAAGATGTCTTTTCCCCGGACCTCGGTTGGAACGGAAAAGCCCCGTCAATTTTTTTTTTTTTTTTGATTTTTAATATAATTTGTAATATTCGGCCGATGAAACTGTGCTAAATTATAAATTGATAGGAAAGTATTTAAATGTATTCATTAGTTAAAATTAAAAGTAAAATTAGAATTAAAATATAATTCTTATTGTAATTGTAATAAATTTATAATCTGTAACCGAATTTGTAATTTCCATGTTTTCCTATATCCGAAAAATACGGAAATAGCGATATTGCAGAACGCACTATTACAAATTCCATAAAAATGAAAAGAGCCCCTTGAAAGTTCTAAATAGTTCTTTTTCTTTATAAAATAAAATCCATTATGAAAGATTCAAAAGTTAAAAGACCGCATAAAACTTGTTCTAGATGTCGAGCAAGAAAAGTTAAATGTGATCGTAATAAGCCATGCTTTGCTTGTGTTCACAGTGGAGTTCCAGATCAATGCATTTATGAAAGTTTGAAACCAAATGTTCAACCTTCTAAAATTATAAAATCTAATAATTTACACATTAAAAATAGTAGTGATAATTTAGGAAGTTATATTGAAAGATTCACACTAACTTCAAATCCAGATGTGTCAAGCCCTGAGGATGCGTCATCAATTTCTTCTCAATTTGATTTACCATTTTTAAGTTTCAAAAAGGAAGAATACAAAAATTCTATTATTGATTCTTATAATGGTGGCGTATGTAAATATTATGGTCCGCTTTCTCCAAAGGCTATCTTTGAAGGTAATCAGACGTTTACAAAATTAAAAAATTTGGCTGATTCATTTATACAAACAGAAATTGGGAAATCATCCATTGGGGTAGATAGAAAGTGGAATACAAAGTTAGATGAAATTGAGGTTACTCATTCTCTTCATAACAGATATAGTGAAATAGAAATCTCTGAAATGATACAAAATATAATAATACCACAATATAAAGGTGCCAGAGAAAGGTTAAACTATTTTAATACAAATCAATTTAATTTTTTAACTGAATTAATACCAATTGATGATATTTTTAAATATTTGGATCAATGGTTTGTCCTGAGCAAAGTTGATGATGTTAGTGCTGATACCGATCCCCTTGCAGTTAAAATATTGAGAGAAAATAACGTTGATTTTCAGCTGGAATGGGAGTCAAAGTATGTTTTTAATCCACCGAAAAATAAATCTCAATATGCTTTATTATCTCTTGCTGTGAGCATCATCCAAATGGTTTTGCTTTTTGAAAATATTCCCCAAAATACTTTTCAAAATGCTTTTGTTGATTCAAATAAGAATTGCGAAAAGCTAGCATTAGCATGTTTATCAGTTTCAAAATATGAAGAAAATCCTAGCATTTATGCCCTAACTGCATTGATTATACTAGAGAAGAATATGTTAATTACTAGTATGGCAAACACTGAAAATATCGAAAAGGAATCATATTTTGTACATAAACATTCAGTGAATGTAGCATTTAAACTAGGAATTCATATTAACTGTGACACATTTGTCAAAGATGGAATTTCCGGAAAGAGCATTCAAACACTTTGGAATTATATGCAGTTATTAGACGTATTTTATACTATATTATTTGGAAATCCTGTTCAGATAAACGAAAACTATTGCAAGTCTAGATTGTTGCCCGAATTTGAAGAGCTAACTCAGAATTTTAGATATATTTGCAAAACTTTTTCAGGATTTGATTCTATATCCATTAACGATATGTTGAAATGTACGAATATTCTTTCCAATCATGTTTCAAAGTATGAAGGTCTAGATACTCAATTTGGACTATTGAATAATGAAAATGTTAATTTTTTGCAAATTTTAGAGAGGTTTCTCTCTACAACAGTTTTTGAATTTATTCTTTATAAAATACGGTATATACTTGAAAATGAAAAATATACCATTTCACAATTGCCATATGATGAAAAAATTGCTGTTGATAGCATTAAGAGTCAATGCGAAAACCAATTGGCAAAAATCGTTTTGAGCTCTTTTATGTTATTGAACAATACAATAACCAATGTCATTAACGGATCTGGAAATGAAACATGCAGTTTGAATTTTTTTTTATCTACACGGATATCAATGACCCGTTATTTCATTATAAGTTGCATTTCAATATTTGATTTTGAACCTCTTGACTCTGAAAATTCATCCGATGAAATTGGATCTTACATAAGGAACTCGCCAGACCTTAAATCAATGCGTGCTTTCCCCTTAGTGTTGAAAATGTTGGAGCAAACTTCAAAGTCGGCCATGGATCTTCTTGTGTATTTGAACAGTGCTGACTCTAAATATATCCATATAAATGATTTTGAGAATACCGCACATGAGCTGAAAACTTTAATATGTTTACAAAATTTGGTTTCTGCTATATTAGAGCAAGGTAGTTATGAAGAAATACCACAAGAAAAAATTTGGATGGTGGATTCATCTAAGTGGAAGAATATCACACATAATGCCAATAAAAGTCTTGACAAAGTTAGAGTAAACATTAATGATATTATATCTAAAAAAGATATTTTAATGAATAGTTCAAATTATTTTGCAGAAAATAATATTGAAGAAAATATAACAGCTGGTTTATTTGATAGAAAATTAGAAGACTGGTATTTCATGGAAAATTTAGGTTATGATAAGATGGCTTTATTTGAAGATAATTTTAATGAATTGAATTTTTAATGAATTGTATATATTACTGTTGTATATAGTTTTGGCTTTTAATTTGTAAATAAAACACTTTAAATTCAATAATAAAAATATAAAATATTTTGCTTTGATTTTTGCATCAAACTTTCGGAGTTGCGAGGAGATCTTTTTTCTTAACTTTCAAGACACATGATGAAAAGGCCAAAGACAACATGTCTCACATGTAGAAAACGGAAAGTGAAATGTGATAGACAAAGACCGTGTTCATCTTGCAAAAGTAGTAGGGTAGGTCATAAATGTGTTTATTCTTCAGATGATAAGAATCAAACTTATTTTAATAATTTGAATAACCAAATCCAGTTGTCACTTGATGATGAACAACAGCAAATTAAAAGGGCAAAAATAGGAAATACATTTCAAGAGAATAATATTCTTGCATCTGATAGAGTTTTAGCTTTTCTGAATGAAAAGTCTAGCGATTATAAAAAAACAATGATAAATAAAAGGACCAATTCTAATGGGACTACCTTCAGCACCTTTTATGGACCTTTATCCATGGAAGCAATTTTTAATAGTAATAAAATTGCACATCAATTCACAGAACTTTCAAAATCTTTCATTTTAATGGAAAGAACAGCCACTACTGAAAACTTCCCTTCAACATCCAAACCGATTGATATTTTACAGGCAAAGTATACCGAAGAGAAAATCATTGAGTTAGTTGAATCAACTATTCTCCCTTTTTGTGAAGCGTTTGAAGAGAGACTTAGTTATTTTGAAAAGGAATTACAAGATTTTTTCTATGAATCTGTTCCGATGAAAGTTTTACAAGAAAAGTTTAAGAAATGGTTTGTACTGTCAAAGGTTCACGTTAAAAGAAGTGATGAAGAGCCTGCCATTAAAATTTTAAAAGACAACGGATTCAATTTGGGTGCATCAACAAAGGAAAGATATGTTTTTCATCCCCCTGAATTGTCATCCGAATATGCAATATTATCTCTTATTACTAGTGTTGTTCGCCAAGTTATGATTTTCACTGAACATCTACCAGGGCAATTCCAAAATGATTTGGTGTATAATCAAAAACAATTTCAAATGCTTACACTGGCAACTCTATCCTACTCTGAATATAGATCAAAGCCTAGCTTTTACTCGCTACTTTCATTAATGATGATAAGGAACAATTTGTTTTTCCTGGACATGTCAACCACTATTGATCAAACTGAGAACCAGGCCTATCTTTTTTTACAGATCATTTTAAATGTTGCATTAAATATAGGTATACATGTTCAATGTGATATATTTGTTGAAGATGGCATACCAGAGTCTGCCGTTATAAAAATTTGGAATTTTCTTCAATTAATGGATGCAATATACGGCATTATTTTTAGTAAGCCACCTATCATTAATTATAACTATTGCATGCCAAATATTGACCCTGAAATGGAAAATCTTATTGGGATACTTCGTTCCGTGGCAGGAACTTTTGTTTCAAAAATACCAATATCAATTAATGATATGATTCAAAAGGTGGATGAACTATCAGCTTACTCACGAAAACTTCCAAATTTTAATTCTTTAATATATGACCATATGAATACAGAAGAATCTGCCAATTGGGATGCTCTTTTAGTATGGACAAAGTGTTTCTTTTTAGCAGTGCATCAAACTATTTTATACAAAATTAGATACACTTTGGAAGAATGTTCAATGACATCAGATCCTGCCATTTTTTATATGAAACAAAAGTGTGAACATCAGTTAACAGTATCTTTATTGCTAGCCTTTAAAATGATGAAGGAAAGTATAATAGCATCGTCAGTTCACCAAAATTTGAGATACACACACTCATTTATCGTTCTTCGGTGCGTAATGGCAAAATTTATCTCTTTTTCTTACTCTTTCATTATCAGTAATTTTGCAATTTTTGATAAATACCATTTCGTTTTAGAAGATGATAAAAGTTATAAAGATAACATTGAATTGGATTTATTGAATTTAGAGTATTTAGAAAATGATGTGTTTTTACCATTTGAAAATGTTATACCAACTATGAGCAAATCTTTAATTTCAAAAGATTCTGAAAGTCAAACTCGTTCATTAACACATTCCTTTAAAAATAATTTTACGTCATTGATGAATTTATTTACAGATTTTTATAACATTGGATCAAAGTATAAAATTATTACAGCTCCCATGGTACTTACTAAGGAGTTAAAATATATGATGGTTCTATGTCACTTATTAAAAACCGCAGCTGAATTTAGAAGTGAATGGCAGAGAAACAATCCTTTACAGATGTGGAGGTTAGATATAGAAGAATGGAAAAAAGTTATTGAAAAAACAAGGAAAAAATTATTATTTATGGATGCAAACATGGATAATGATGTCTCAGATCCATTAGCCGTCAATTGGGAATATGATTTTGATTTCATAGAATCAAAATTGGATGATCCGAATAATGATTTTTTTCTTACTTTTAATTTATAGACTATCTAATTACACAACTGGATTTTCCTCTATATTTAACACCTTTGAAAATTTTCGTTGATTCAACATCGATTTTTTTGACTCTGGTATCTGTAAAAACTGCACCGGTCTGGCTGTATAAAACATTAAGATATGAAGGCGGTTCAAATTGTAAATTTTCATTTTCATTAAATGCTGCACTCGTATTATCATTATTTTCTTCTTTTATTGATGCTGATGTTGTAGATAATGATGTACTGGCCCCATATGCGGGCATTCCATTTATCAAACCATTTGAATTTGCTTTATTCAATTGCATTGATTGTTCTAGATTATTACCGGTACTAGATCCTAATTGAATTGAGCCACGAAGTGTATAAGAACTTCCCAAAGCAACAGATTCAAAAGACCATTTCCAACCATATGATTCTTTTGATATGGTACCCGTTGAAGATCTCACTACACGTAACGTGTAATTAGCTGGATTTCGATGATGTATTTCAATTTGCAAATCATTGACCTCTTTGATTATGCTGTCCCCAATGAAAGTAGTCACACTAATTTCAAATTCATTTGGCTGATGAGAAATTGGATTCAATAACCCGGTATGAAATTTCACTGCTATTGGCCCACAAAATTTTTGTAAAGGAAATGAATATGTAGAATCTTCTTTTGAAATTACAGATAACTCTTTGAGATCTATGCTGTAATTCAAAAGTGTTGATTTTCCATCAGGGGGTGTGCATTGTAAGACACGATATGTTGACATGATTGAATTACGCCAAACATTACGATCAACAGACACGTGTAATTTTGAAAGGGTATCTTGATCTAAAATTGTTTCATTTCCCAATAAAGAAAGTGAGTTATATAGTGGTGATTGTAAATCAATCCGTAAAATAGGTGATCCAGCAATTGAAGTCCTTAGGTCAATTTGACCTTTGATAAGTGCTTTTGAATAACAATCCGGTGGATAATAACTTTGAGAACTCTGAGAAGGCTTTGTTGGACTAATTATTAAATTCATACACTCATACACATCCACAAATATCTCGTGTTTAGGCTCTTTAACTTGGGTTTTTCTCCAAGGTGTTGGATTTCCTGATTTTTCTAAAATGATGCCTTTAAAGGATGATTCATCAGGTGCATTAGCTGCTGCCATGCTGGATCCTAAAGCAGAAATTCCTCCTTGTTTAAAAGTTGCAATAGAGGTAGTTGCAGAATTTTGAATATGCTTTGTAGTGCTGATAATTGTGTTAAGAATTGAATCACTCGGTAGCAATTCACGCAATTGATTCAAATCAACCACAAATGATATATTTGCATCAGTCATTTCTTGTAAAAGCATTAAAATACGGTGAGAATTAACAATTATTTTTTGTCTTGTAAGGGTCTCTGTATCTAACATCATTTTGGTGGCTTCAATAAACAGTTCAAGAAATCTGTAGTAGTTCAATGGATTTGGCACTGTACAAATAGTAGACTTTGATTTGTCTGTTTGCTCTTTTGAATGACCATCTTCAACTTTGTTACTATTTTCTTTCTGTCTTTCTTCGTACTCTGATTCGTTTTCAGATTCAGCGGATGCAGATTCAAATTCTTCTTCTTCTTCTTCTTCTTCTTCTTCTTCGTCCTCTTCTTCATCCTCTGAAAAAGTTTCAACACTATCCGGCACTGTTGGTGCTAATGCCAACACATGTAGGCCATCAACTACTGTTGAAACCACCACCCACCGCTTGTCAATCAAGTGCCAAGGATCAAGACTTTCGAATTCAGGTAAGACAGATAGAAAATATGCCAAAGGTGGAGCCTTAGTATCCACTATGTAACTGAACAATGGCACTCTGTCTTTGCTAAAGAAGAACAGCGCAGATAACATGTTGTTGCTCAACAACTCCACTCTAGGCTGCGAGATATAAAAGGGCCGCGCTCTGCACCAGTTCCACCATCAAACAAAACTTCCACAAAGGAACCAACCTCTAGACGTCTACATGTCGAGGCTAGACAGGCTCGTTCAGATTTTGGATCATGGTTCAACTACATTTATTAGAAACACTGCCGCAGATCAGTTGGCAGATTTAGCCAAACAACATTCGGCTGATTTGCTGCCTTTGCTTTCAAGGGTCTATCCTTTTTTGCTTCATCCACGTTGGGAGACTCGTGTGGCTGCAGCCAGAGCATTTGGAGGTATTGTCAAACATGCTCCACAATGGATACCCGATGGAGATGCAACAGTTAAATTGGAAGATGAAGATCCAATTCTCAATGACATGGCACATCTTTCCCTATTACGTTTTAGTGATTGGTCTCTTGATGATATTATTCAATCAGGGCACATATTGCTGGCAAATTCTGGTGAGCAATATGTTTTATTTAAAAGTAATCCAAACACAAAAGAATCGAATGCTTCTAAAAGACAAAAAACAGCTTTCACAGGGAAATTGGGATTAGACGATCCCATGAATGAAAAAAGTATAGTTAAAGAACAACAAACAACAATTAAGCAAGAAAATGAAATATCTCAGTTACCTGTACACCCTACTTCAAGTTCTAGTATTTCTGGATCTGGATCTGGATCTTCAGCGGCCACACCAAAAATGTCTGCTAGAATGAGAGCCTTAGCAAAGCGTAAAGCCAAAAATGATCGTAACACTAAAACTTCAACTCCTGTTGATCTTTCTCAATCTTCTGTTTCACATAGTTTGTCAAAATCTGAAAATACAACAGCAAATATTAAAAAGGAAGAATTTGATATTACTTCACAGTCAAATGGTTCTATTGTAATGGAAACTAAAAAATCTATTGATGACTCTATATTAGCCGAGCATGCTAAATATCAAGATTTAGTTTGGATTTTCCAAGGTGTTTATGAACTTTTAGTCAAAAACTTGTTTGATCCATCTTGGGAGGTGAGACATGGAGCTACTTTAGGTCTTCGTGAAATTATTAAATATCAAGCCAAATGTGCAGGGAGGGTAGCTACAAAGACCAGCGAAGAAAATGAAATTAGGAATCAAAAAACTTTAGAAGATTTAACAGTTCGTATCCTGTCTGTTTTCTCAATGGACAGATTTGGTGATTATGTTAGTGATACCGTGGTGGCACCAGTTAGAGAAAATGCCGCTCAAGTTTTGGCAACTTTACTCATACATTTAGATGATGCATCCATTTTAAAAACATTTTCAGCTCTTTGTGAACTAATTGAGCAACCTCAACACACAGCAATACAAATTAAAACGGAGGCAATTAATCAACTCATTGGAAGAAAACCTGCTGATAGAGCCCAAACTATTTGGGAGGCAAAACATGGTGGTTTATTAGGATTACGTTATTTTGTTTCAATTAAGACAGAATTATTAATGTCAAATATTGATATTCTTAATCGCACCTCACAAATTGTTCTTTCCTGTTTATGTACACAAGGTGATGATGATGTTCAAACTGTTGCCGCTGCTACTTTAGTTCCAATTACTTCTGCCGTTGTCAAACAAAGTAGTAATAATGTTATTACAGAATTGGTCAAAATATTATGGACTGTTTTAGGTGAAGGTAGAGATGATTTATCAGCTGCTACTGGTGCCATTATGGATCTTTTAGCTAAATTATGTCAGCATAAAGAAGTTTTGGATGTTATGAAACAAATGTCGACAGAGAATTCTAATGTGAATAAATCAGATGTCAGTAATAATGATGCAGATTATGAAAGTAAAGATTCACATGTTAACGATTGGAATTTTACAAAATTAGTTAAAAGGCTTTATCCATTTTTAAGGCATAGTATTACATCTGTTAGAAAAGCTGTTTTGAGAACTTTATTGGCATTTTTAGAAATAAATGATAAATCAATGAAGAAATGGGCAGTTGATTCAAATGGGTTATTAATTAGGCTCATATTTCAAAATATTCTTTTTGAACAGAATGTTGAAGTTAAAGATTTGAGTGTTGAATTATTTAAAAAATTAATTGATGAGGCTCAAATAACCGGTATTGAAAATGTTTTTGCTCATCACTTTTTACCTTTGCTTGATTTATTATCAACTCCAGTTGGTTTGCCACGTTTTGGATATTCAATGAATCCATCAAATATAATGAGACCATTTGGATCTACAATGAAATCAAGTGATTTATCTTTAACTGGTATTAATTCAAAAAATTTCCAGTCGGATTCATCAGTAAGTTTTTATATTGAACATAACGGTGAAAGTTCAAAGAATAACAAAGATGGTTCACCATTTGAAGATGATCAAACAAAAAAGAAACGGAAAAGAAAGGCGTCTGTTATGGCTGTTCAAACTACTAATGGTATACCTGAATCAGAATATGATCTATTTGTTAATATTGATGCGCCAATGATTAATGGTGATTCAACACTAGTTGGTTCTGAAACAATATGGCAAACTAGAATACTTGCAGCCAAAGCTCTTGGATTTACATTATCTAAATATTCTGATTTATTTTTATTATCAGAGCATATTAAACAGTTAAATATAAGTTTAACTTCTAATTATGCTACGCATAGATTGATTGCTGGTTGTATATTAACTGAACTTTTCTCATTTTTACATTCAGTTTCAGATGTTTCAAGTTATATTCCTATTGTTCAATTAGTTTCACCTTCATTATTATCAATTGCAAAGCAGGAACCTCAATTACCGTTTTTCTGTGAATCAACGCCTCTATTAAGAACTCTTCGTTCACAATGTGGTCAATTATTAAATGCATTTTCAACACAGGCTAAATTACCATCAAATAAATTGAAATCACTTGCAATTCTAGTTGTTGGAGAACGTGAAGCTGGTCCTGGTGCATTTACAATTGATGATGCACATAATTTAATTGATAAATGGTATGACCAAGCATTTAAATCATTATCAACTGTTTCAAGAATAGAATCAACATTAATTTTATCAGGTCATAAACAATCAGTTGCAACACATATTACACATGTTGAAGATGATATTATTGAACGTCAAAAAAGTGTTATTTCATGTGCTGCATCGGCATATATGTATTCAGAATTAATTATTAATAAGAAATTACCTCAAAAATTGAATCCTGTTATTAGGGGTGTTATGGATTCAGTTAAATTGCTTAAAAGTGGATGTTTACAAGAATATTCAAGTGATCAATCTGCATCATTAATTAATCAATTAATTAAAGAAGAAAGAATTAATATTGTTGATAAAGTCGTTAAAAATTTATGTGGATTTTTATGCGTTGATCCTGTTGAAGTTCCTGAGTGGTTACCCAATAAAAACGTCGAAGGTATTATGTCATTAAAGAAAGATATTAAGCATGATGATGTTGAAGTTGATGAATCAGTTAATGAAGAAAGTAATAATAATGATCATATTTTAGATGATCGTGAAGTTAGAAATGCAATTGTTAAACGTCGTGGTGGTAAAATTGCATTAGAAAAGCTTGTTATTAAATTTGGTCCATTGTTATTTGAAAAAATACCTAAATTACTAGATTTAATGTTAGTACCATTAGAATCATTAAAAAAATCAGAATGTGATGATAAGGAAGGTCAAGGCATTATTGATTCATTTGAATTAATAAAATATCTATTCCCACAAATTGATAAATCATTAATTTCTAATTTATTTTCATCTATTGATTTAGTTTTATTAGGTTTGAAATCTGATAAATCAGTTTGGAGATTTTCTGCTGCGAAATGTTTTGCGGCAATGGTTTTAACATGTCCAACTGATGGATTTCAAATTTTAGTTAAACAATTATTACCAATGTTACAAAATCCATTAAATATTCAAGATAGAGAAGGTGGTATTGAAGCTGTTTATCATGTTGTTCAAGAAATGGGTGCTGCAATTTTACCATATGTTGTATTTTTAATTGTTCCTGTATTAGGTAGAATGAGTGATTCTGTTCAAGATGTTAGATTATTAGCAACTACAACATTTGCACAAATTATTAAATTGGTTCCATTAGAAGAAGGTATACCAGATCCAGAAGATATGCCAATAGATTTATTAAAGGAAAGAGCACAAGAAAGAGATTTTTTACAACAAATGATGGATCCAAGTAAAATTAAACCATTTGAATTACCCGTTACTGTTAATGCGACATTAAGAAAATATCAACAAGATGGTGTTAATTGGTTACATTTTTTGAATAAATATCATTTACATGGAATTCTTTGTGATGATATGGGATTAGGTAAAACCTTACAAACAATTTGTATTGTTTCAAGTGATCATCATTTAAGAGCTGAAAAATTCTCTAAAAATGGAACTCCTGAATCAAGAAGACTTTCATCATTAATTGTTTGTCCACCATCATTAACTGGTCATTGGGAGCAAGAAATTAATCAATATGCACCATTTATGAAAGTTTTAGTTTATGCAGGACCTCCATCAATTAGATCATCATTGAGGAAACATTTAGAGAAAAGGGATGAAGAAGGAATTGATGTTATTGTTACATCATATGATGTTTTAAGGAATGATTCAAATTATTTAATTGAATATGATTATAATTATTGTGTTTTAGATGAAGGTCATATTATTAAAAATTCAAATACGAGATTAACAAAAGTTGTTAAACAAGTTAAGGCTGAGCATAGATTAGTTTTATCAGGAACACCAATTCAAAATAATGTTTTAGAATTATGGTCATTATTTGATTTTTTAATGCCAGGATTTTTAGGATCTGAAAAGCAATTTCAAGAAAAATTTGCAAGGCCAATTCAACAATCAAGAACAAATAAAGGTAAAAAGGAACAAGAAAAGGGTGCATTAGCATTAGAAAGTTTACATAAACAAGTTTTACCATTCATGATGAGAAGATTAAAAGAGGATGTTTTAAGTGATCTACCACCAAAAATTATTCAGGATTATTATTGTGAATTATCACAACTTCAAAAGCAATTATATAAAGATTTTGTTAAAAAGCAGAAAAAGACAATTACTAAAGATATTGAAGATACAAGTAGTGTACAAAATGGTGAGGCAAAGCAACACGTTTTTCAAGTGTTACAATATATGAGAAAGCTTTGTAATCATCCATCACTTGTTTTAACACCTGGACATCCACAATATGAAGAAGTTACAAATTATTTAAAAGGTTATAATAAAGATTTACACAGTATTGAGCATGCACCAAAATTATTAGCATTGAGAAATTTATTAAAGGAATGTGGAATTGGGTTAGCCGGTGAAAATATTATTTCACAGCATCGAGCACTTATTTTTTGTCAAATGAAAGATATGCTTGATATCGTTGAAAATGAATTATTAAAAAAGGAAATGCCAACAGTTACATATTTAAGAATGGATGGTTCAACAGATCCACGTTATCGTCAAGATTTAGTTAGGAAATTTAATTCTGATCCATCAATTGATTTACTTTTATTAACAACTAAAGTTGGTGGTTTAGGTTTAAATCTTACAGGTGCTGATACAGTTATTTTTGTTGAACATGATTGGAATCCAATGAATGATTTACAAGCAATGGATCGTGCTCATAGATTAGGTCAAAAGAGAGTTGTTAATGTTTATAGATTAATTACTAGGGATACATTGGAAGAAAAAATTATGGGCTTACAAAAATTTAAAATGGGTGTTGCCGGTAGTATTGTCAATCAACAAAATGCTGGATTGGCAAGTATGAGTACTGGTCAATTATTAGATTTATTTGATTCTGATGATTCAAATATTGAAATTGAAAAATCTAAAAAAATGGATATTGATGAATATGGAGTTGATGCTGCAAGTGGAGTTGATAGTGGAGTTGGTGGTCAAGCTGCTGGTGCTGTTAAGGAGCTTGGTGAATTATGGGATGAGAAGCAGTACGAAGAGGAATATAATATGGATGAGTTCATTAAAACTTTGAAATAAAAATACAATATGAGATAATTATATAAAGAGATCTTAAATCATTTTGTAAATTAGTGTTATAAAAAAAAAGAAAAAAGAAACTGAAAAATTTATTTTAAGAGCTAGAATATAAGATTCACAACTTGTTGGAGAAAAGAGAATGTGTGAAGGATGAGAATGTGAATTTTTCTTTTTCTTTCTTTTTTTTTTTTCTTGTTTTGGATAAAATGCAAGCCGTCAAAACGCGTTGTACCTATTGTGGTTAAAAATAGAAAAATATATAAATATATAACGAGAGATGAAAATAAATTTATAATAGTTTTGGAATGATAACAGTATAACTAGTAATATTTGGTTGTCGGTTTCAATCTATACTAGTTGACTGTTCTGTAAAGCTGGACAAACCACACAAGAACAAACGCACACTTTACAACACACACGTCCCGCACTGAGCGCGAAACGAGCAAAACTGCTCAACATTTGCACGAAAATAAGCGAAGAAACCTTATTTTTCCAATAGCCTGACAACTTCAACATAGAAACTCTTGAAAAAATAAATTTCAGGTGCAAAGTAAACACGCTGGTGTATGTGAGAATTTAATGACTTTGAGATTTAATTGATCTAAGAATAAAATTTTAGATTTGGGAAGTTGTGGATCTAATGTTCTTCTTGTTTACACAGGGCTGTTTCGACGCCAAGTGGCGGTCTAGAGGACACGCTTGCGATGCACGTGTTTTCAACCGTCTCTTCCGGTAAAAAGTCGGAGTTTTGCAGGAAAAGGTCTTTTAAAAAAAAAAAAAAAAAAACAAACAATAAGGCGCCAGATCTGTTGGCTAAACCCTGTCTTAACTGGATCCGGGAATAAACTTTAGGCATGACATTTTAACCAGCTTCTCCCTGGCACAATTTAATACTTTATCAGATTCATAAAATTTTAAATAGACGTGTTATAGTTGATATTTTATTTTATTTAAAAAATAAATTTCACAAGAAAATAACAACACCAAGAAGTGGAAAAAAAAAATGAAAAATCTTGAAAAAGTTAATTTCAGGCTGGATCGGACCTGCAAACATGAAAACCTCTCTAATGAGGACTGTTCTTCGTTGGAGCGTCGCGACAAGTTATTTTTTTTTTTTTTATAAAAATCATCTTCCCCCTGCTTGTAGTTATAACATTGGCGTTTTTTGTTTTTTTCTTTTTTTTTCTCTATTTCTTACCTTTTAAATACGTCTAGCCATGACAGACCAGAAATTTATTGAGCAATGTTCTGAGGCTTGGATTGCTATTGGATCATGTGCTGATACTATTGGAAATGCAGAAAAGGCGGTGGAAGCATTTTCAACTGCATTGAGATACATGCCAAACAACGCAAAGGCACTTACACAGTTGGCACATGTTTACAGAACAAGGGATGCATATGCTGAAGCAGCAGATTTATATAGAAGAGCATTACAATTAGATGAAAATAATGGTGAAACATGGGGATTATTAGGACATTGCTATTTAATGTTGGATAATTTACAAGGAGCCTACCATTCATACCAACAAGCTCTATATCATTTACGTGATACACAAATTCCTAAATTATGGCATGGTATTGGTATTTTATATGATAGATATGGATCATTAGAATATGCTGAAGAGGCATTTGTAAGAGTTATGGAATTAGATCCACATTTTGAAAAGGCAAATGAAGTTTATTTTAGATTGGGTATTATATATAAACTTCAGGGTAAATTACAAAAAGCTTTAGAATGTTTTCAATATATTTTACCAACTCCACCAGCTCCATTAACTCAAACTGATGTTTGGTTTCAAATTGGTTCAGTTTTAGAACAAAATGGTGATTATCAGGGATCAAGAGAAGCTTATGAACGTGTTTTACATGCAAGTCCAAATCATTCTAAAGTTTTACAACAAATGGGTGGATTATATTCTCAACCTGAGGCTTCATTTTATGACTTAGATAAAGCTTTAGGTTTCCTCACTCGTTCGCTTGAATTAAATAATACTGATGCTCATTCTTGGTATTATCTTGGTAGAGTTTACATGTCAAAGGAAGATTATACAAATGCCTATGAAGCTTTTCAACAGGCAGTTAATATTGATTCTAGAAATCCAACTTTTTGGTGTTCTATTGGTGTGCTCTATTATAAAATATCTCAGTTTAATGATGCATTGGATGCATATACTCGTGCCATTAGGCTTAATCCTAATCTTTCTGAAGTTTGGTATGATCTTGGTACTTTATATGAAACAAGTAATAATCAAATTGATGATGCATTAGATGCTTATAAACGTGCTGCTGCTTTAGATCCATATAATCCACATATCAAGGAAAGATTAATGCAATTAACAAAGTATGAAAAGGAAGGTGGTGCATTACCACCTATTCAATCTCAACATGAACTTTCAATGCCATCTCATCAAATGATCCAGCAACAACAACAGCAGCAGCAGCAACAGCAACAGCAACAAATTGCAAAGGCCAATGCCGGTCCATTGCCTGGTCAAACGTCACTGGGTCAGCAGTTTCAATTAATGCCTCAACAACAACAGCAGCAGCAACAACAACAACAACAACAACAGATTGCGCAACAACAATACGCCATGCAACAACAATATGCCATGCAACAGCAACAACAGCAGCAGCAACAGCAGCAGCAACAGCAGCAGCAACTAGTCCAACAACAACTTGAACAGCAAAAGCTTCAGCAACAGCAACAAATTGAACAACAAAAGCAACTTGAACAACTTGAACAACAGAAGCTTCAGCAACAAAAATCACAACCAGAACATGGTAAAAAGCATGTTCCTTCACAAGAAACTTCACATGTTGATAATTCAGCACCAATTAAACAAACTGAACATGCCTCAGGAGCAAAACCAGTTGAAAAGAATGAAGTTACGCCAAATATAAACTCTTCTGATTCAGAAAAAAAATCTACTGATGAGAATTTATTGAATTCGGCTAAATCTGACACTGAAACTACACCTGTGTCTATAAATACACCTAATGGTAAGATAACTTCTCCAATCACTCAAGTTAAGAGACCATTAGAAAATTCACCAAGTTCAACTCAGGCTGAAAAGAAACAAAAAATAGCTACAACTGAGGCAACTGACATAGTTCATAATGATAGCCCTATAGGTACGACAAAGGATGAACAAAAAATAAATCAAAATTCAAAGGCACTAGCATCAACATTAAATACCACAAATAGCACGACCAATGAAAATAAACAGGTTGTAGCATCAGAAAACTCTACGTTGTCTAATACATCTAATATTACCAATGGTGCTCCAAATGCTCATCACGCTTCGATTGAACCTGAAATTGATGCCGAAGCTAAAGGTAAAGATAACGATAGAGCAGAACTAAAATCTGAATCTGAATCTAAATCTAAATCTGAAAAGGTTGCCACTTCTGAACCAGCTGAAAATACATTAGATTTGGCACCACTAGAAGTTGAAGAGGAAAAAGATGATCTCCCTGCGAAAAAGGATAACAAATCCTCCATTGAAGAGTCCAAAGTTCGCCAAGTTGAAGAGGATGATGACTATGACGACTGATAATCCATTAAGTTTTTGCTTTCTATATTTTGACTTTAATGGCTTTGATATTAACACTTTTTGTAAGTAAGTGTTTTGTGATTTGTATGTTTGTATACCAAATAAATTGTACTTTTATACTGTTTTGATTATATATTATATTAAAAAAATGATACAAATAATGTTATAGTAATAATAAAATAATAATGGTAATAGTAATAGTGATAGTAATAGTAATCGTAATCGTAAAAAAAAAAAATTTAACCAGACAAAGTCTCAAATTATATGTAATCATCAAAAATAGAAAAAAAAAACCAAAATCTATAAACAGTTCCTGAGATAATAAAGGCTAACTGTGATGTATGCAAATGCATTCAATGAAGAATAAACACTGATTTAAAATAACCATGTGGGAGAGAGTATGTAAGACACTATTCAACAACATCATCTAAAAATTCAGCAATCTTTTTCATAACTTTAATTTTCACCTCATCAGGAACTGACTGCATACCTTTCCCTTGTAAACTTGACAATAAAATTCCAAATTTCAAATCTTGATCAGTTGAGGTTTCAACTGCATTTTGTGTCATTGATTGAAAATTATCATACCATCCAGAATTACGTAATTCAGTTTCTAAAAGATTATATATTTCTTTATATTTACCAGAGCTAACTAACTCTTGTTGAATTCTAGCATGTAGATCAGCCATATCTACTTCTCGAAATTGCAATCCGTTGTGAGGAAAGACCCTTTCAACTTAGTTGCGCGGAACAATGAGAAGGTTGTGGTTAGTTAACCAAACTGTGTGTAGAACAATGGCAACAAATTCAAATATTGCTGGTAAGTTATTAAAACCAAGTACTACAAAAGCAAAAATTACAAATATTTCATCATTAGACCAAGGGAGATTTATTAATTTAAAAAAATTAGAATACATATCTCCTGATGGATCTAACAGAGTGTGGGAAATGGCAACGAGACCTACAAAGCCTGAAAATTCACCTGTGGATGCAGTCATTATCATTCCTGTTTTAAAATATTCTAATGGAACTAAAAAAATTGTTTTGGTTAGACAATTTAGACCTCCAACAAGAGGAATTTGTGTTGAATTCCCTGCTGGTTTAGTTGATCCTGGTGATTCATTAGAAACTTGTGCTTTAAGAGAATTGAAAGAAGAATGTGGATATGTTGGTGAAGTTCAAAAAGTTGGCGGTGTCGCCTTTGGTGATCCAGGATTAACCGATGCTAGTTGTTCAATGATTTGGGTTACCGTTGACATGGAAAGGGAAGAAAATAAAAATCCACAGCCAAATTGGATGGATGGTGAGGTCATTGAAGTTGTGGAAGTTGAAATTAATCAACTTGGATCTAAAATTGAACAATGGAGAAAGGAAGGTTATGGTATTGATTCTAGGGTCGAAAGTGTCGTCATTGGTTTAAACCTCTTGAATTTATAAATTTATAGTTATAGATATTATAAATCATATTAATAAATTTTA
The DNA here is from genome assembly GCA_037044635.1 of Martiniozyma asiatica (nom. inval.). Taxonomy (NCBI): domain Eukaryota; kingdom Fungi; phylum Ascomycota; class Pichiomycetes; order Pichiales; family Pichiaceae; genus Martiniozyma; species Martiniozyma asiatica (nom. inval.). Next base: position 2,542,434 of record BTFY01000009.1, on the reverse strand, counting down.
ATTGCCAAATATGGAAACCCTGGAGCTTAGTTTAGACTATCATAGAATACATGCTCATATTTACAACAACATTTTTAGTCGCGGCATGTCATGTTTTGTTTCTGTTTTATCTTTGAAAGCTTTATCTAATTTCTAAAAATGGTTTAAAAATTTATTAAAAAAAATTCTATTATAAATAACATAATAGATCAAATTTAATTAATGAATACTACTTTTAAAAAGTTTTGAAAAAAAAATATTGTACTTTAAAGAAAAGTAGAATAAAAAAACAACTGGCTAATCAAAAAAACAATTAGTTTTAAAAATTTTTGCAATTTGGATTTTGCTTTTCAAGACTTTAAAATTACCTAATTTAACTTTAAAATCATTTAAATTTAGTTGAAAGTTGTTTATTTTTTAAAATAATAGGTAAAATTGCAGTTTTTGTGTTTTCATTTTTTTGGTTACATACCCCAGTCCATCAGATTTTTTTTGAAGACAAAATTAGCCTAGGACTAGTAGCTAAGAACCCATAAGTTTCAAAAAAAGTGGCCCCTTTTTAAAATTTTAAAAATAGATAAACAAAAATGATAACTGTATAAAATGCTTAGGAATCTTTAATGATGAGTAAAATGGCAGAATCACCATACGTGATCTTCTTCATGATAACCTTCAATTCCAAGTTTGCTTAAAATAACTTCTGCCTCTCTCCTACCACTCATCCATGCACCATGAACAGCACCCGAACCATCTAAAATGGTATGCTCACCAGCAAATCGAATGTTGTCTAAACCACGAGACAACTGAATGACTAAATCTGTGGGATCATTCCCTGGAGCACATGCTCCGTAAGAGCCAGAAGAATATGGTGATAAAGTCCAGTCAGTGGTTATTGTTCTTTTAGGAGCTGGAATCTTGGAATGTAAAGATAATCTTTCTAAGATTGGATGCATATGCTCCCATGCCTTATCAGGGTTCTGCTCGATATACTCTGTTAATTCACCCTGTGTAAAACATAGTAATGATGGAACATTTTTAGACTTGAAATAATTCAAAATTAAAACAGGAAAGGACCATGTTGGAGGTAAAACACCAGATCCTGTAATATCAGGTTCACTAATAGCAACAAATCTGTCAGTATCATGGTGACTCCACCATGGAGTTTCAAACTCAAAAATAACTTTTCCTAATTTACCCCATGACATATTATCAAGTGAATCAATAATTCTACTAGGTAGTTTAGGCTCCCATCGAATAAAACCATCCTTCTCTGGTTGATTATGCAACTGAAGAACAGATTGTGGAACGGTACAAATAACATAGTTAGCCGTGTAAACATTGCCATTTTTTAGACAAACTTCAATTTTATTCTCCTTTTGATATTTTTTCCTGTCTATTTTAACAACAGGTGCTTTTAACATGATTTTTCCAGCTCCAAGCGTTTTAGTGATTTCTCTGATAACAACATCATAGCCTTCTGTAAACAAACAATTCCTTCCAACATTATCAACTAATCCGAATTTAGAGCTCATTTTATCCCAGCCAATACCATGCCAAAGTTCAAGACCCCTTAACAATTGAGGTGCATAACTTTTTTGAAATTCTGTCAAAAGAGCCTGTTGCTTTTCCATATATTCTTCAACAATGTCCTTTACACTTAAATCTTCCTTACCTATCTCTTCAAAATATTTAAGCTCAATAAATTTTTCAATTTCTCTAACCACCTGTTCAACTTTATTAGCTTCAAAATCTTTTGGTCCATGATGTTTACTAAAAAAAAGTGGGTGTTGATCATCATAATACATACCATATTTACCCTTATTTTTACATTCATCTAAGATGATCTCATCAAATAATGGATTACTGAGTGTATCATGAGCCCAACTAGCGCCTAGATCATACGGAGTCAATCCAGTATAATCCGTAAGGATACGACCACCAACCCTTTCTCTGGCTTCAATTATACGGTAATCAATATTTTCCTTTTCTAATAATTGAGCAGCAGCAAGTCCTGATATACCAGCACCTAAAATTAAAGCGGTGTGATGCGACGCCATAATTTGAGTATTTATTTTAATTTTAACTATTCAGTGAAAAGTTCAGAAAAAAAAAAGAAAGGATCAGTTTTATCTCGGAGTATAAATTTCTATTTAATTTTACACATTATTCAGTTTTCTGCTTCTTATATGAAACATGAGATTCCTCATCAATTAGCCTTTTAATTTTTTGTTCATCATCGTCATCTTTCACAAACTCAACAGCCTCACCATGTCCTTCATTTTCTTCATCATCAAAATTATTAACCTTGTGAGTATTTCTGCTTTTATAGATATCATTCAAGGCATCCTGAGCGGCAAATAAAGGTTTATCATATAACTCTCCATTGATTCTAGTTCCTGTCTTTGCAGAATTCAAAAATAACGATGAATCGTAAGTATCTTCAGCATTTGCACTGGCATTTTTCAAAGCATTTGAAGCACCCACAATGATACGATCAGAGATATCCCTATTTTGATCTTTTGCAAGCTGTCGAAGTTTATCAGTTGTTGATAAATCAGTATGACGTGAAATTTCCTCAGCGGCTTTACGACGTCGTTCTGCACGTCTTTCATCTCTACTTTTCCTTGTTGGTAATTTATCATTAGTTGTGATTTCGTTAACCATACGATCTAACCTAGCCTTTTTATCCTCTTCTTCCTTCCTTTTCATTTCTTCTTTTTGGGATGCCTTAGCTCTCAATTCATTCTTTGCCGTGGTTTCTGCCTTTGCCAATGCTGCATTTAATGCTGCAAATCCCGTGTTAATATTATCCGTTTCGTCTGTTTGTTCTTGGCTTGTTTTCAATCTTTTATCTAAATCAATCATAAAACCCTTACTATTTTTCCAATTTGAAACTGCTGCTGGTATTTGCCATTGCTTTTGTTGGGACTTTGTAGCTTTAGTTTCTTCGTTATGAACCACTACAGTTTCCTGTTTATTAGGGATCGGAGCAGATTTATTCCTTTTAAATCCAAGATTCAATAAGGGATCTGTTTCCTTTTGAACTGCTCTGAATCCTGAACTAAATCCATGATCTCCTTTCCCGTTTGACATAAGATAAGCCAATTCTCAGAAAAAATTATGTGGCACACAAATTTTATGCAGGATATTTTTTTTTTCTTTTCCTTTTTTAATGAGCGTTATATTACAGATAAAAACATTATTTTTTTAATAAAGGTTCAATTAAAGCTAGACCTTAACCCATCTTACAACATCACCACTAGAAAAGCCACACCAAACCTTACCATGCCTGATATCAACCCAACTAATTCTCCCTAAACCTAAATCTTTCTCAACAATAGGTTGATAATTAATAATATCAGTAAAACTTTTATTTGGGTGGATAAAAGTTTCACATGAAGCAACAAAAATTCTACTAGATTTATCGCTGAAAAGTTTATGTTTTATTCCATTTGGACGAGATTCATAATCAAGTAGTGAATTTTTAGATGGTAATGGAGACATCATTAGTCCTTGTGAGCTATTTTTACCATTTAAAACTTCAAAAATTGATTTGCTTTTTGCCACGCCTGTAGAGGCATTAGACTCACCAAGCCCCCAAGATGCTAATGAAGAAACTGAGGGTGAATTGTGTCTATGGTTTTTCTTCTTTAAACTTGAAGCAGTATGTGGAGATCTATTTAATAAATTTGAGTTAAAAATATTTGAACTTGAAATATTGTGTGTCATGTTAGTTGGAGCTGCATTGGTAAATTTTTTACGTCTATTTTGTCTTGGCTCTACTTCCCAAACCCTTAGAATACCATCATCACCAACAGCTGAAATAACATATCTTAAAGATGTTGACAAATATGAAACATTGATATTTTTAATCCAGGATTTGGAACCAATAAGTCTTGATACATGTTTTAAAAATGGTAAATTTGGCTGTGAATATTGAAATTCAAAAATAGAAACATTATCATCTTGCCCCCCTGCAAATAGATATCGACCATCATTACTGAATTCACAACATAAAAGACCAGCGTAATATGAAGGGGCTAAATCTATGAATTTTTCAGTTAAAATATCAAAAATACGAACATAACCATCATTACTTGTCATTGCCAACAGATTCGAAAATATTGGATGAAATTTAATTGCAGTAATTGCCTTCTTTGAACATCTAAAATGTGCAAATTGTAAATTTTTATATATGCTTGAATTTGAAATGAATGAGCTATATGTTTTCATAAACTGTGATTTTTTAATGCAACGCTTTTTATATGTATCAGGATCTTCAAAATCTCTTCCTAAAATTATGAATTCACCATTTGAAAATCCAGCAACAATGAAATGGCCCGTATTTGACCAGCAAATACTCATAACTGAGAAATTAATTAATCTTCCACCTTTGTTCCATCTAGTATATCTCATTTTTATTGGATTAATCCAAAGAATATCACCATTGGCCATCCCTATAACTACATCAATATTTCTTTCACCTGATGAAGTAATATATGAAAAAGTTGAAATACATGTAATAACACTAGATGCTAAAGTAACTTTTAAAATTGGAGGATCAACGTCAATATTAGCAGGATTATCAGATAATGCTATAAAATTAAGCATTCGACCATGTGCTGCAAACATAAAATTTGAAGAATTGTTAATTTTTTTATTATAATTTTCACAAGTTGCATATTTATCCACAAATGAAGATGTATTCCTTAATAAATTATTCTTTGGTTGTTTAATATTATCAAAATCTGTAACACTATTTTGTAATGTACTTTTCTTACCAAAAATGATACTTCCTATTCCAGAATTTGTATGCTTTGTGACGCCTTGAACTGCTGCTAACATTTCAAAATCAATCATATCAAATAAACATCCAGGTGTTAATTGAACCTGTTTAAAATTATCCGCAGCAAGTGGATTAACCATACAACCAAATGGTAATGTTTCTACTTTACCTTCATCTTGTACCCCTATTTGAATTGTTGGAATAGGCTGTGGAGGTTTGTCTAGTAAATTTGTTGAGCCATTACCTCCAATTGAAGAATAATGTTTTCGGATATTGTATTCAGTATATGGAGAAATTGAACAATAAGTTGATGGATCCTTTGGGGATAAAGGTGTTCTTCCTATTCTCATAGCCACATCTGCCTTATATGGGATGTCCAATAATGAGAAATCCAGAGATGAATGTGGATTGTAAATTAAATTGGGATCTGTACTAGCCAAAGGTAAGATATTATTATTGATAAAACTAACATAAGTGGGCTGTTTAATTTTGGGATCCACTGGCAGGTACATTTTAGTTAAGAAAAAAAGTCTAACCTTTAATGGTAAGGCAGTTCTGGCAACTTGCACACGCGCACCCCAAGCTTCTGCTCTGTTAAATATTAATGGCAACTCACACCAAAATATATCTACAAGTTATCGAATAGTTTTTATTTCGTCAATTAACAAAAGTTATATAAGGAACAGCTAAGTTTAACACATTTATTGAGCAAAGTAAGCTGGGAATTCTCTGAAGTTTCTGGCCAAAGAACCCTTCTTAGACAAGAACTTAACGTAAGCACCATCTTCCTTGACTTCGTTGTTTTGTCTCTTGGCAACGTATTCGTCTCTGTCCAAGTTGGTGAAACCCCACTTCTTAGAGATAATAATCTTTTGTTGACCTGGGAACTTGTATCTGGATCTTCTCAAACCTTCAATAACAACAGCCTTGTTAGAGTCCTTAGTTCTAATAGAAATCAAAACTTGACCAATGTCAACTCTAGCAGCGGTACCATGTGGCTTACCCCAAGCACCTCTCATACCTTGTTGCAATCTATCGGCACCGGCACAAGACAACATCTTGTTAATTCTCAAAACGTGGAATGGGTGGACTCTGACTCTCATGTGGAAAGATTCTCTACCGGATTGAACGGTAATGTACTTGTTAGCACAAATACGTGCAGCTTCCAAAGCTTCGGAAGATAATTGTTCCAATTCGTTGGAGACCAAGTGAACACACAATGGGAAGTCATCGACAGAAGCCTTCTTTCTACCCAAGTCAAAAATTCTAATCTTGGAGTCTGGGACACCTCTGTTGTATCTAGACTTTGGGTAAGGCTTGTTCTTACAGTATCTGTAACATCTAGCTGGTCTTCTAGCCATCTTGAATTCTGTTGAAAAAAAAAAGTGTTAGTTATTGTCAAGAGAGAAAAAAAAAGAGAAGAGAAAACTTAATGAGTGTGTGAAAAATTTATGTTTATTGGCCCTGTGTGGCGCATAATTTGTCAGCAGTGGCTAATGCAATAAAATATGGTCATTAATCTTGGATTACTAATAGGATAAATTCAAAATTAACTTACAACTTTGAATCCATACTGTTGTAACTAGACAAAGTAGTGTGTATATGAAATTATCCTTTTTTTTTTCCTCTTATTTTTTCATTTGTAACATTTTGGAATTCAACCATGATCCAACTCTCCTTTGACCATTATTATATTTCTAAAAGTAAGATATATGTCAAATTTTCACATTAAATTTCATTAATTTTAATTAAAACGGTTCACACATACATTCCTGCTTAGGTGTTACCCTCTAAGAATCTCCTCAAAATTTCACCATTTTTACCAATAGTGCTCGCACGCGTGCGGTCCCCGCGACTGCTCCACACTCCGAAAGCAGAATTTGCACAATTTCGCAGTCACAAATACACTTTTACGGAAATTTGAGCGGTTGTGAACATTTTAGGCGCGGTGCGAGGTGGACACCTTGTTTTCAAAAACACCCGCACGCCCTTGCAAACGGCACGTGATAGTCACGCCGGAGAAAAGCTGCGCCACAAAAATCATGGCTGTGCAAATTATTATGTGGCGCATGACTCAGATCACATTTTTAATGTTCTGAAATTTTTTTTTTTTTTTTTCAGGTGAAATTTTTTAATTTATTTACACTTGCAGCATATAAAGATGGGTAGATACTCTGTTAAAAGATACAAAACTAAAAGGCGGACAAAGGATCTTGATTTAATTCATCAAGATTTATCAAATGCAAATACTATTCAACAACTTAAACATCAACCTGAAGATGAATACAGACCAGGTTTAGGTCAATATTATTGTATTCATTGTGACAGATACTTTCAAAATAATAAGGCATTGGCAGCTCATTTAAAAGGTAAAGTTCATAAGAGAAGAGTTAAAGAATTAAAAGTTAATCCATATTCTAATTTAGAAGCTGAAGCTGCAAATGGTCAAAATTTGGAAAAGTTTGTTGAAAAAGTTAATCAATATAATTTGCAAGAACCAGGAAGGAAAGATATGGAAACTGCATTATTAACCAATTTAATTGCTGAAAATGATGAAAAAGATAGACTCAAATGGGAAGAAATGTATCCAGAAGAAGCAGAAGCTCAGAGGAAGAAATTGGCAGAAGATGAAGCTAAAAATAATTCCATGGATATTCAAAATTCTCCTGTTGCAGTTAATGAAGAAGATGAAATTATTGTTGATTAAATTAAAGGAGGGTGAGTGGAAGTAATGCGCCTTTTGTTTTTCGTTTGTAATATATAAGCTATAGCTGTTGATTCAATATCGTAAATCTTTAACCTTAAATGGGAGCCCCTCTCTAATTACCACATGCCCTGATGTGGGATCACCTTTCAATCTATTACATTCAACATATAAATCCTTTTCATCATGAGGATGAAATCCTGAATTTGTACATGATGTTATAGTAGGCACACCAGGTGGATCAGTAAGTCTGAAAATACCAAATTGTTTGGGGAATTTATCATCAGGTGAACATACAAGTGCAATTGCCTCATTTAGCATAATTTGATAAGAATTTTGTGTATGTAAATCAACTGATGAAAGAAAGCAAGATTGTGTTGGATGAGTATGAATCCAACCTAATATAAAAAGATCAGGATCTTCATTGTCAATATAATCAAACATTTTTTCTTCATTTTTAGTTGAACATGTGTCAACAGTTGATTCTTGCTCAGGTATTAAAAGATGAGTTACAAAAAATGCATTCCTGTTGAGTTTCCCACAGAGGATACCACAAGTTTCTAAATTTTTCACTGTATTTGGAGTTGCAATAGAAAGAAAGTTACTTTTTAGTTCAGATGGTAAAAATATTGTTCTCATTGGAGCTCCACCTTCTGTATAATTAACTGTTTTATGATTAATGTCTGAGTTGATACTGCTATTATTAAAAGATTCTGTCAATTTTGAAATGATCTTTTTGTCATCAGGAAGTTTTGAATTTAGCTCAACAGTTTCATTTGATGGTAATGGAGGTAAAGAAGGAGAAATATGCTGTATATTTTCATCATCTTCTTCAATAGCAAAATCTCCAATTGAAGGATATTTCAAAGTTTCTGCAATTGTTTGTGATCCCCAGAGTCCACCACTACCAGCACTTAGTGATCTTAATTTTTGACCAAGTTCATTATCAGATGTGGCACTACTTTTCCTTCGAATCATTTCCTTATGAAATTTTTCTTCAAGTAATAAACTTTCTTGTCTTTCCTTTAATTTTCGTTTCTGTAATTCTCTCAATTCTTTTCGTTTATCTTCAATTTTAATCCATTCATCATATTCTGCCTTAAGTTCCGCATGTAATATTTCACTTTTATCCATAACATCAGGTAGTTTTTTTAATTGTTTAAGAAAATCTTTGTATAATTCACCATTTTTAGAATTTGGATTTTGTTTATATGCATTTTTAGATTCAATAAGATCATTCTTTTTTGATACGTGATTAACTAAAATATCAACAAATCTAGCATATAAAATATATGCCTCTTCTTTTGATTCATGACCTGGTTGTGACTCATATGCCTTTGCATTTTGAATTAATGATGGAGCAGATTTGATGAATGTTTTAGTAGAGTAATCTTGACCATATTGACGAGCCCTAGTGGCTAAAATTTTTGGATTTGTTGGTTGATGTAACGAATGTGAATTTTTGGAATTTGATGAAGACAAATTTGAACTACGTCGAGTTGTCATTGTCTAGATAATTGATGTTAATTTAACCTGAATTACTAAATGATAATCAAAAACGTAAGTGCAACGCCGCGATCTGATGTGATAGAAAAGCACCTCAAGGGTGACGAGACACCCTCCTTTTCCTTGGTTGTTTTAAGAGGATTAAATTAATCATTATTTTAAATATTACAAATTAACAATAATTACACAAGGCTATTCAGAAACAGTAAAACAAAAGCATAAAAAAACAAAACAAAACAAAACAAAACAAAACAAAACAAAACAAAAGCCAAAAATAAGAAGCAATCTCTCCAATGGAAATTTAGATTTTTCAAAGTCCAAATAAACCATTCTTTTTCTTTTTCTTTTCAACTTCATCACGTTCTGCAGCACCTGCAACACTTTTCATAGTCATTTCTAGATAATTTTCATAACTAATATATCCTCTACCTGCATCACAAACTTTTGTATTCTTGATCCATTCACTCTGCCAAATTTGATAAGTTCTCATTCTAAAAATAGGATCAGGATTAAGAATATTGTATAAAACATATCTTCTTGAATCATTAATACTTTGAGCTGTGCTTAAAGGCTTTTCCTTTTTTGATTGTGATTTTTGTCGTTGTTCTTGGAAATCAATATCTGGTTCAGGACTGTGTTGCCTTGAATTTACAGCTGAGCTAACAGCAGATACACCACCAACACCAATGATATTATTAGGTTCATTAGATCTATCAATACAAGGTTCACATTTACAATCACGTGAAACTGGTTCACCACCTTGTTGAATCCAACTTTGCATTATACAACCTTTAATATTTTCAAGTAATGAAAATGTACCTTTCCTGATACATTTGAATTGATGAGAAGCAGAAGTACTCTTTGTTGAATAATCATAAATTGCACGCCTTTCTAAATAATTGACATATCCTTCATCATTTTGCTTTGCTGATTCCCAAGCATAATATCCATTGTACATTGTTAAATAAATAATACCAAGTGCCCAAACATCACCTAATCTTGGATCATAATCTTTATCTTCATGTTGTTCTGGTGATATATAACGTTCTGAACCACAAATACCATGCGATAATTGAATATCCTTTTCCCATTGTGTTTTAAAAACGGCAGATGTACCAAAATCAATTATTTTTAATTGACCTTTCCTTGTAAGTAGTAAATTTTCAACTTTTAAATCATTATGAGAGATACCAACAGAGTGAAGATAAGTAACAGCATTTAAAATTTGTTTAAAAAAGCAATCACATTCAACAATATCTAATCCATTAGTTGTTTTAATTAATTGAAATAAATCACCACATGGAATATATTCCATAACTTGTGAATAAATGTGAGTTTTTGGATCAAACATTAAATCATAAACTTTTATAATTGCCTGATGAGTTAGTGCAGAAGAAATCATAAATTCACTAGTAACTCTATTACCAAAATGTTTCAAAGTTTCCTTTTCTCTTCTGCATAGTTGCTTAATCGCAAAATAAATTGGTTGTTTATTAATTTCTTTAGTTGAAATACAAACAGTTCCAAATGAACCTTTACCAATAACACCTTTAATTGTACCATATTTTTCTTCTAAAGTTTCTTTATAATTACCATTTTGTTTCCTAATTTGTAATTTTTTTGCAAATTTTTCTTGATGTTCAATTTTGTCCATCATTTTATCAACCAAAAATACTTGTTCTTGTCCAATTAATGGTTCAATCATCATATTATCTATAGAATCATCAAATTCATCATCTGAATCACTATCATCATCGGAACTATAATAATCTGAATCACTATCATCATTATCATTATTATTGTCATTATTATTATTATTATTATTATCATTATCATTATCATTTTTATTATTGCTTTTGTTATTATTACTAATATTATCATCCATTTTATTATTTTTATTAATTTTGTCAATGTCATTATTCATTTGCTCTATAGGACTTATAATGCCATGTTTTTTTCTATGTTTATCCAATTCATCATCTGAATAACCATTTTTATTATAGTCATCATTAATATTTACTAAATTTCCTTCATTTAAATCTTGTGGTTCATCATCATCATCATAATTCCAAATATAATTTTTTGGATTATTTTTAAGAACAATCAATTCATGACTATATTTATCAGGTAATAAAGAAACTGAATGTTCAATTGACTCTAATTTTTCATCTTCACCTTCTTTCCTTTTCATCCAACCAAATAAATTATTTGATTTTGATACCTGAGTACGATATTTTTGATAATCATGTTCATGTGCTCTACCATAATCATATAAACAAATTCTACCTGATTTCACTTTAATTACTTTATCCCTCTGATTATGAATATGTGTACTACCATAATTAACCGTCTGTGAATGTTTTAGGGTATTCATAAATAATGATGCACTATTGTTAAATTCTGTTTGGTCATCAATATGATCATCCATATGTGATTTGTAATTTGAACCACCAGCAACAGTTGAAGATCTTGGACGACTATTGCTGTGATTATTATTGTGAAAATTGTGGTTGTTATTAATGCTATTAGAACTATTATCGACATGCTTTTTTAATCCAAATTCTAAAACTTCGTCTAATTCATTACTTTCCTCTTCTTGTTTTAATGGTAAACCATTTAAATGAGGTTGTAATAAAGGTGATTTATTAACCTTACTAATTGGACTTGTAATTGTAGACTGTTTAATAGGTCCAGGTCCACGATTCGGTATTGGTAATGCAGGAACGTGTGGAATCGGTGGTGCATTAGATTTATGCAATTTTGTGGAGCTACTCTGTGATGATAATGCCACACCACTGGAGTTGTTATACGAAGTAGTTGAACTAGCTCTGCCTACTTTTAACATACTACTTGAACTATTAACCCTTGAAATTGAACTACTACTATTATCTGCAACATGATGTGAATGGTCTTCATGTATAAACATATTTTTAAATCTTTGACTCATAGAACGACTTCTGTGAATTTTATCTGAACTTGCACTTGGAAGTGGTATTGGTAAATTTGAAGATGTATTACTTCCTGGGAATGCAGAACAAGAATTTGCATTTTCCGAAACAGCCGAAACAGCAGAGGAAAGTGATACATTAGAATCAACACTAGTTAGTATTGGTAGTTGACCATCATCACTCATAGGAGATAGTGATCCAGAAAATGGAGAGGTAGCTTGGGTAGAGCCCGGTTCATGTTTATCCTTTTTTGATCGGAAAAGGGGCATTTAAATCAAAAGATGTCAATTCAATAGATTAAAAAAACTGCAGCACAGTGGAAGGATAAAATCTACCTATAAAAATAGCAGGATAAAATAAAAAGCAAATTAAAAGTAAGTCAAAACAAATCGGGGAAACTTAAATGTGATAAACTGAAATGGGAAAAATAGCAACTGAATTTGAACAAACAGGGAAGGGCCAATTACGCGCATCACATTTAATATTTTTTTGATGACGTAATTAATATTAGTAAGAAAAAAAAAAAGATCACCATATGCTCCAGAAGTGTGGTAGACCTTTTGCAATAATTATTTGCCATTAACTTTTAATTGAGGTTATATTGGCAATTTATTTAAATATATTTAATGCAATGTATTGGTCCTCTAAAAGCCGTCCAATCAGAGAGGTCTAGTAAGCGCCATAATCATATTACGTAAGCAGATTATGTAAATTACGTAACACACCTGGCTGATTTGACTGTCTCCTATATGCATGCAATGAAAAAAAAAAAAAAAAAAAAATTCATTTGAAATCTATTTGTTCAAGCAGTTGATTGCATCATGAACGGCCTGCTTGTTATTTTTGCTTTAGTTGCATTAAAACAACTAGGTTTAAAATTTACTTTATTAATATCAATTTCATTATTTTGTGTTATATATTCCCAACCACAGGAAAAATCAGCAAATGTAAAAATTAATGGTAAAATTGAAGAAAATACTAATGAAGCAAAGCCAAGATCTTCACGTAAGGCTAAAGTTATTAAGAATGATAAGAAAATAAGAAAAACAGAACCAGTTTATACTAAAACAACAGTTCCATCTTCCTCTTGTAATTATATCGTTTTTTACTCTTCATTAACGGGTACCTCACGTAGAGTTGCCAAGCAATTACAAGAAAGTTTAACCAATGGTAAAAGTGTTGAATTGTTTTCTTTAGATGATGATCTTGAAGATTTAGATTCCTATTTTTTGCAAACACCTCAAAAGGAAAATTTAGTGTACTTGTTAGTTTTACCAAGTTATGAAAGTGATTCACCAATTGATTACTTTTTAGAATTTTTACAAGAAACAAGCAATGATTTCAGAGTTGATAAATATCCATTGAAATCATTAACAGGATTTGCAGTTTTAGGTTTAGGTGATAAGGAACAATATGGTCCAAGTGTTGATGGGGATAATCTATTTTCTGGTACTAACGGCCGTGAAAAATCTGATGGATTATTTTGTTATCAGGCAAAATTGGCCGACAGATTCCTTTCAAAACTTGGTGGTAGAAGAGTGTATCCAGCTGGTAAGGTCTGCGTTAAGACTGAAATGAATAAAACTGGTAAAAATGGTGTTAATGATTGGATTAATGGATTTTCTAAAATGTTGAACGATGATGAACCATTTATTTTAGATAATGAACCATTTTACGATTCTGATGATGAACAACAATCAGCACAAGAATCCGATGGCGAGGATGAAGAATCTAAACTGGTGGACATGGAAGATTTACGTGATGTTGAAAACAACTCTGAGAGTAATAATATTACTACTACTAAAAAGCAAATGGTGGCAAAGGACTCTCCAACTTACACTTCATTAACAAAGCAAGGTTATACAGTTGTTGGATCACATTCCGGTGTCAAAATTTGTAGATGGACAAAATCTGCCTTGAGAGGACGTGGATTTTGTTACAAGTATGCCTTTTATGGTATTAGATCACACAGATGTATGGAAACTACCCCATCTTTATCATGTTCAAATAAATGTGTTTTCTGTTGGCGTCATGGTACTAACCCAGTTGGTACCACCTGGAGATGGGAAGTTGATGAACCAGATGTTATTTTGAAAGGTGCCCTTGAAGGTCATTATAATAAAATCAAACAGATGAGAGGTGTTCCGGGTGTTATTGCTGAAAGATTTGAAGAGGCATTCAAAGTTGGCCATTGTGCATTATCACTTGTTGGTGAACCAATTTTCTATCCACATATCAACAAATTTTTGGACATGTTACACGAACAAGATATCTCATCATTTTTAGTTTGTAATGCACAACATCCTGATCAATTAGAAACTTTGAATAAAGTGACACAGTTGTATGTTAGTATTGATGCAGCTGATAAAAAGAGTTTGAAAAAGGTTGATCGTCCATTATTTAGAGATTATTGGGAAAGATTGGAAAGATGCCTTGATATTTTAAGAACATCACAAAATCACCAAAGAACCGTTTTTAGATTGACATTAGTCAAAGGTTTTAATATGGACCTAGAAGAGGTTAAAGGCTATGCAGATTTGGTTGAACGTGGTCTCCCAGCTTTAATTGAAATTAAGGGTGCCACCTTTTGTGGCTCCAGTGATGGTAATGGTAATCCTTTAACTATGCAAAATATCCCCTTTTATGAAGAATGTAAAACATTTGTTGAAGCTGTTAATGATGAATTGAATGCCAGAGGTTTAGAATATGGATTAGCTGCAGAACATGCTCATTCATGTTGCTTTTTAATTGCTAGTAAAAAATTCTATATTGAAGACAAGTGGTATACTCATATTGATTATGAAAAGTTTTTCAAATTATGGCGTAGTGGTGAAGATTTCACATTAATGGATTATATTGCAGAAACACCTGAGTGGTCCTACTATGGTTCAAAGCAAGGTGGATTTAGTCCTGATGATACCAGATTTGATAGAAAAGCTGATAAGGAAAGGAAAAGATTAGAAAGGGAGGCTAATGCTTCAAATGTTTAAAAAAAAATTAATCATGTATAGAGATTTTATCGTTAACAAATCAAGTTAAATAAAAACAACTATAAATATATACTATAAACATAAAAATAAGGTAATACATGCAATTAGCACGTTGAAAAAAATTGTCAAACAAATAACTATTTTTCAGAGGATGATTCATTTGATTGCTGGCTTTTCTGTTGTTGTAAAAGCTCTCTGGCTCTCTCTGCTCTAGCTTGTCTGTCTTTCATTTCTTGATCTCTCTGTTCGAGCTCTTCAATCCAAATCTTTTGTCTCATTCTGGCCTTCTCAATGGCTAGATCTTCTTCAGATTTTTGGTTTGCACTGAAGGTCTTGTCAAAGTACATACTACCAAGAACCAAAGCAACTAAAGTGGCACCTTGTAGCCCCACTCTCCATCTAAACCAAAACTGTGCTTGTGGTGCATTACCGCTTTTAACACCCTTGGCGGCCATGACAACAGCTGCTGTTGTTGCTAAGCATCCTAATGGCACCAGTGGCTGTTGCTTTGATCTGTATATAATTTTGTCAATCACTGACATGTCCTCAAGAGGATTGGCAGGATTCAAATCGTGGCTTGATGGGAAGTTTTGTGATGCCATTGCTTTCTGTGTCAATTCCGTTTGGTTAAAATGAAGGCGCGTGATGGTGTTTGACTTTAAAACGTGCTGAGCAACCTTTATATAATATATATAACTGATTCTAAAAGCATTTTTAAAAAAAGGAACTCAAATGTCCAATTTATATAAACTCTTCTCTTTTTATGGTATAATCTTAGGTTTTATCTCTTTTGACATTTTTTGCAGGGGAGGGTAACAACGCAAACCCCATGCCCAAATTTCAAATTCCGGTGTGGATTTAGCTATGAATTGATTCTAAAAAGCTAACTCATATGCTAGTAAATTTCAATTATCCACTAAAGCAAAGCATCAATTGGTTAGTAGCTCTCCCCAAAATGCCCATTTCGTATATATCAATATAACCTTTACATCATCACTGCCAATGGTTTCTCTTTTTCTTCATCAGATATGCATAATCCCTTGGACTTGTAACAAGACCCTTACCCTTACTAGCTCCTCTATATATAGTTTCAACAATATCTACAAGTTCTTGAACGCTTTCAATTGGGAAGTCTAATTTATTATTTTGACCTGTTCCAAAATCACACATCATATGTTTATTCCTCCAAAAAAACATCAACGATGCATCATCACCTGTTAGTTCATACATTTCGTTAAAGTCAGGAACTTTGTGGGTGTCACAGAGATATATAACGGCAAACTGCACAACCAAAGGTGCCATTTTAGCCAATAAATTATCTAAATATAGAGATGCTCTTGTACTAGAATCACCAAATCTTATAATAACAAGCCTATTATCCTCAGAAAGAATAGCCTGGTCAACATGCCACCCACTGCGTAAATTCGTTAGAAATTCCATCTGTGTCAGGTTAATTAACGTGAAAGAAAAGAAGGCGCATTTACAAAAACCCAAATTTACCAGGTGCAACTGAACAATTTAGACAAAGATGAGTTCTGCACAGGCATATGATCCTTACAATCCATTTGCAGATGATGCAGCAGCTGAATTGAATCAAAAAGATCAATCGAAATCAAATAATAATATGGCACAATTACAACAAACGTTGGATGAAACAACAGGTGTTATGCGTGACAATATTCGCCAAATGAATGAAAGAGGTGAAATGCTGCAAGATATTGACTCTAGAGCTGATGAATTACAAAATAATGCAACTCTGTTTAATAAAACCGCAAATCAAGTTAGAAAGGATATGTGGAAGAAAAACCTCAAGTTGAAATTGTGCGTTGCCATCATTATCTTGGTCATTATCATCGTCGTTGCCGTTCCAATTGCTATTCATTTCAGTAATTAGTGATTTAAGTTAATTTTTTTTATTTCTATAGTTATCTTCCTCTTATTTTTTTATTTAAAATTATTTTATCATAACTTTAAATTTTTACCTTTACAACATCTTTTCATTGAATATACTAAAAAAGAGAAATGAAAAGAGAAACAGCCGATTTCAGTTAATTACTATTTTTCAAACTTCAGTGAATTATGTTTGCGTTTAGGTGGATAACACGATTATCCGATTATACAGTGGAGAAATTTGAAGAAATCATGGATGGTTTGACGATCAAATGGCAATGTGCCACTGGCACAGAAATTTTGAAACATTTTCGTTACCAAATAACTATAAAGGACATACCAAATATACACTTAAAAGGATCAGTGGACAAGACAATGGGAGAAAGTAACGGTGATGCAATTTCGGAATTGGGAAAGTTCAAACCATGCCAAAGCATGGGCAGAATTTATATGTTGTATCAACACAGGACTACAAATTGCAGATTAGTATAACTAACCGGAGCATGCATAGGAACAGGCAACAAGTTGCACAGGGAAATGAGGTGTGTTGTTTGGTTGATATCAATGAGGAGGGAGTACCTGAGCAGCTGGAAAACTGTGGGTTGAAAATAACAGGGTGACACAATAACTTTTTATTGAATATCGATTTTATATTGAGGTATCCCAATATTAAGTTTGTTGGAGCATTGAAAGTGAGCAATGTTGAAGAGCTGGTTAGCGTGCTGAGCCGGTGGAGGCCTTTTGGAATAAGAAACCGAATTGAGATGAAGTTTGAGGATGAATGTGAATTGGAAAATAAGAGATTTTTAGTAGCGGTCAATCTGAAATTGGTTATGCTTGTTCCTTCTTGTCTCTTTATATCCATGTTCGTAAACTGCCCCTATTTGAGACAATTTTGCATCACAAAGAGTATTTGAATTTTTGGAAGTTATAAAATCATTGCAAGCTTTGTTTATCAAAGACGGTTAATTTGAAAATTATAGAGCCGATTCTACAGGCAACCGAGTCCAATATAGACAGCAAAAAGCAGAGCATATTTCAACTAGTAAAAAAACTGGAAAAAATTAGATTATTTTACATTTTTGGAAAGATTCTTTTTTTTTAATTGGAACTTATATGCAATTAATTTGCTTCCTCAATAAAAAGGTTATTTCACTCAGAAGATGATAAAAGTTATTTATTTGCCGTTTCACCTAGTTTAGATATAATATTTCTGTTTTATGGAAGCCCTAAATTAGATTTGACATTGAATCAGGATGCAATTTTTAAGGCATACGGCAAGTTACGTGTCAAAGGCAAATCTGAGAAACTTTATAGAGAACAGGGAGATTTTAAAATATACATAGTCGATTTACCGAACTTGTCTGTAGAATTGGCTTTTAGGTAGGCACAGCACGGACAAAGAAAATCGTGGCGCACACACAGAATGCACTAGCCACCTTTGAAGCCAGCGGCCTGTTTTTGCGGCCGAACACGCTTTTCATCCTACAAACTTATTCAGGTGAAATGTGGCGCACACAGCCAACGTGTCCGGCTCTTGAGCAACGACACCCAGACCAGACACATTGGTTCTACCCCACCCATACAAACCATCAGGCAAAATATATAAGGCGGATTTTTCATGGTGTCCTACATACTTATTTCCAGTATTTGAATTAATAGTATGATCAGCGTACTGGTGAGTACTGCTAGGAGTGGCACTGGGGCCTGTGCTTAACGTGCTAGTCATCCGTGTGTGTTCACCCATGCTCAGCACAGCAGCGGGGCTGTCAATCGCTTCGTCGAGGGTAACAACAACGGCTTCAGGAATTTCATCATCTAAAGATGATGAAAATAAAATTGAGGCATTAGGAATATAATACTCATAGCATGTCATGGCCATTAACGTTATAGACCTATTGAAGGCCTGTGATTGAGTGAAAACCAGTTCAACAACCCCAGTACCGTCACTGACCAATTGGGTACTACCACTAATCCCACAGTCACTCAAACAATTCAAGAACGAAGTAACATTTTTTTCGTCAATGGCATTCACACAATTGAGAAGCATTAATACTAAAACTAGAATGCAACGGAGCTTGTTGCCACTAGAGTTGACAATGCCCACCGGATTCATGGTTTGATAATCTCCTTGTAAATATGCGATAAGACCAGTGCAATAGCTGAACACCTTTCTCTTGTAACTCCGACGATTGTACGCGCGTGCTTAATATGCCTTTCGTTATATCATACCACACTAAAAGTTATTAAATTTAAATTTCGTCACTGGCTAAATTTGTGTGTTTGTTGTTGTGCCATGAACTGTGTCAGCCGCTAAGACACAAGCAAAAATAATCATGGATGTAATGGTGGGGGTATTGTCAAAAGCTGTATTGAGCATTACAGCTGAATTAGATTAATTAGTGAGAACTATAATAACCTTTCTTTAAAAAATACTAAAAAAAAAAAAAAAATTAAACTCTGTAAACTTCTACATTTATTTTACACAATAAAGAGGTATTTATATAGTGTAATAACTAAGAATAGCGTCTTTGATTGTATTTAGCGGATTATCATTTTATTAGGGAAAGTCTTATATTAGAGTTGATAAAGTGAGGCCAAATTTATAGAATAAATTAAAAATAATTTTGAAATGTAGAATGCATTATTTAATTTCTATAAATCAATAAAAACATTTTTTATTTGAAGCCGTCTTCTGGTGTGCAGTTCTATCTTTTATTGGTTAAATTTCTTGTCCGCTAGATATTACATGTTGCATGGCACAGTTGACATGTCAACAATAATAATGAATTAAAAAATCAAACTGAAAGCAAAATTAAATTAGGCATTAAAAAGTTAACTCGAAATATAAAAGAATAGCAGAAAGATTCCAATAATCCCCATTACAACAAGCACCACTTTTAAGAACCCATACAGATCTGCATTCCAATGGATTGTGGTTCTAGGCACACACAGGCTCACTAAGAAATCCAACAGTCCGTAAAGTGGGTCCCACAAAAAAAGAACCTAGAAGCATATTGCTTTTTGAGTTTCGTTCAACTTGTAAAAAATGGCTAAAACCACACAAGCAATTGAACCCAAAACAGAAATGTGTGGAACTACCAATTCGTATACTTGAATTTATATTTGGTTTTGCCTTTAACTGCGCTATGATATGTCTAGCAAGAAAAATAGAATTTTCATATTGCTCGCCATTATTATCTTGTTGGCTGTAAACAAAATCATCCAAGTTTAAATTGGAATCAATAAGATACATTTTTCTTCTCCTTAAAACCAAGTCCCAACCTCAAACAATGGTTAAAGCTGAGCCATCATTTTGTCCTCTGATTAGAGCGGCCATATCATCGAGATTAAGGCCACCAGCTGCCAATCCTTGTTCAAATATTGTGAAGTATTGAGGTGGAAACATCGCAATCAAGTTGTTAGTAGCGGCATTTTGATGGATCTGATTCACCATTTTTAGTAATAATCTCTTGAGTTGTATATCCTTTGAGACGCTATTGCTCCAGTACATCTTGTAATCATATTGGACGTGGTTATAGTTGAATACATCTTGTATTTGAAAAAAAAGCTGCAATTTTTTTACGTTGTTCTTCGTCGACCATATTTTGTCAGAGTGTTGTTTTGTGGCAAAAGCAGCAGAGCTGAGCAGAAAAAAAAATGCGGTTGGCACAAGGTGCTCAGCAGGACAAAGTGAAAATAAACCAAAAAAAAAGTGGCAGTTGCCAAGATAATTGGGTAGCGTAACTGTAGAATAAATAGAATGATTAATACTTACTGCTTATTACATTTAACACCGCTTTATATGAATGGTGCATCACAAAACCTATAATAACCGCAACATCCACAGTATCGAATGGTTGCAAATACCTAAAGCCCAGTTACATTGCATGTTAAACGACACAAACAAAAGCCAATTATATACCCTATAGACATAAGAAAAAAATAGGAATACAGATAGATAGTTTATAATCAACACCAATCACCAACAAAAGACAAACGACACTCATAACAATCATTTCGTATTATTTGCCTCATTTGCCGCTTGAACAGCATTGAATGCCTCAATAATTTCCTTTGGAGAGCAACCTCTCACCATTTCAGCAACAAACCTACAAGAGGCGTTTTGCAAGGGCTTTATATTGAGATAGTTAGCAGCCATGATTATATTTTGAATTGTTTTGGAATCAGTGTCTAAAAACCTGCGCTCCCAGGGCTCTAGAAGAACCGGCTTGATTTCATTGTCTTCTTCTTCTTCTTCTTCTTCTTCTTCTTCACCCTCTGATGGTGGTGGATCATTCTTATGTGTTTGATAGTGGTGTTCACACCACTTTTAAACCTTTTTCATGGTTTCTGGAGTGACCTCTTGAATGGGGATTTCAATGGGCTCTGGCTCATCATCTTCACCTTCAGATTCAGAGTCCTTGTAATCTTCATTTTGCAAGTTTTTAACGAGGTTGTTAATGTACTTGGACACCTTGATCACCTCAAATTTCACTGGGAACTGCTCCTCGCCAGCAACAAGAGCAATAGTATCACTTTGACATGGTAAGCAAAGACAAAGGGAATGGTCTTTGTGAGGAGTTGATGATATTTTATAGTTTAGTTTTACTCTTTACCAACACTCTGTGCACTTTTGCGTCTTCTGTGCCGTTTTCTTTTGAAACATTTTTATTTGCCCACAACAACTGTTTTTTATGTCTCTAATTCATTAATATCTAATTTATATAATATCTGTATATATCCACTAGTACTCTTCACCATCTTCTAAATAGGCAGAACTATCTTGAATATCTGCATTCAATGTACTCAATTCAACTAATCTTCTAAGAACAGGCACGTTTAATCTTGCTGGAATATATGCCTCCACACGTGAAAATGGTCTTAATCCAATCTTACGGAATGGATCGTCAAATAAACTACTCTTGTTAATAACTTCAAAGTAATCACTGTCGCCACCAGTTTGCTTAACTCTATCTGCTAAAGCTTGTGAAATCATTGGAGAAATTGGTGTTTCATAATCCGCCACATGGTATTGTGAAAATAACTTTTGAATTTGAATTGGTTTTAAACTATGACAAATTTCATAAATAGTATCAACATCTTCACCAGTATTTTTACGCAGTTGTAAAAGTTTTGAAACTTGAAATAAATGTGACAGATATAGTGCACCATTTTTAATTCCATGCCCTTTAACCCATTCTTCAAGTCTAGTGACGTTATAATTCAATTGAAGACCACGCTTCCATGAGAGGAAATTACGACGCATGATTAAATCGTTAAAACAGTATGCATTAATAAATTTAAGTAATTCAATAATAACAGTTTCAACAACTTCATCTTCAAAATGATAACATTTCATTGCCCAATAAACCTCAGTAAAAAATGATAAAATATTATCCATATTATATTTTGGTTGTTGTTGCCACATTTTGGATAATAGTGGAGAACTTTCAGGTGCCATAAATCCTGGTAATGATTGCGTTAAAACAACAGCAGGGATAATCATATTTTCAAGTGTTGACATCATCCTTTTAATCCAAATATTATAAATATTAAAAGATAATGATTCAAAATCTTCTTTAGCATCCGCAACTAATTTAACAAATGCTGCATATTCAGTTTCCCCCATTTGTGATGTTAAATCAGGAACATTTAAAATAGTACTTTGAGCATAACAAACAAAGCAATATAATTCATGAACATTTGTCAACCAAAATGCACCAGTTTTAATAATATTATCAAGTGGCATATCCTTGGCAATTTGTTGTAAGCAAGTAAGAATTTCACCAACAAATTTTTCACTGACATCGGTCATACCCAGTCTCCACATATCTGATAAAATAATAACACAAATTCTAGATGGGAACATAATTTCTTTTTTAGTTGGTTTTGATGCAGCTGATGCTTCAGGCATATCGATCATACGGAACATACCTTGAACAATTTCTTTATGTAACTCTTGGGTGCCTTCTAATAACGAAATCAGTTCTCTATTAATTTGATTTAATGACTCAATATCATATTCATCTTCTTCATCTTCATTACCTTCATTACCTGATGAAATATGTCTGGATTCATTAAATGACATATATTGTCCACCAGTAGAAACAGTACCTAATGTTGTGTTATTAAATTTGCCACTGTTCAAATGATCTTGTAATTCCTTCAATTCATGCTCAAGTTGTTCAACTTTACCCGCTAATGTTGTATTTTCATCTTGACTTTCTGCTAGTGCATTTCTAGCCTTATCTAATTGTTCAATGTTTTCCTTTAATTCATCCCTCAATTTTAATGAGGATTCAGTAAGTTCATCAACCTTAGATCTTGCATCATCATATTCGGCCTTTAAATTTTCAATTTCTTTATTAAGTTCATTAACTGATGTTTCATAATCTCCAACTTTAGAATCATGTAAACTTTGTAATTCAGTGTGCTTACTCATTAATTCCTGATGTTCATTAGTATTCTTTTGCACTAATGATTGTAAAGAAATGATCTGTTGTTGTAAATTCAAATTTTCAGTTGCCTTTTCACCAATAGACTTTGTTAAATCAATAACTTTTTGTTCTAAACCTAATTTAGCATCATTTAACTTAGTAACACTTTTAGCTTCTTCCTTCATATGAAGATATTCTTTCTTAGCAGCATTTTTACGATACATTGACTGTGTAAAAATTGTGGCATGCTTAAACTTTTGTGCTTTATTTCTGGCAAGGAAACCTCTAGCAACAGATTGTAATGTAACTGCAGCTTGCTTTCTAATTTCTTTGTGAATATTACCTCTCAAATATTGACCCTTTAAAGTTGCTTGTAATGAAACTAATGAAGTAATTGCATTATTGTATTTTTTTCTTAATATTGAACCTCTAAGGGCAGATTGAATTAAAATTGCACTTTCCATTTCCAACTGTTCTTGAATACGCTTACGTGTCAAAACACCCTTACATAAGGCTTGCAACTTATTTAATGCTTCCATAGATTCTTGATATTGTTTACGAATAGAATGTGCTCTCATAAACTTTTGAATGATAATTGCTGAACTCTTTTGTTTATCAGCTTTAATAGTTTCAATTTTACCAATAACACCGGCCTTAAAAAACACTTTGGTTTTACCAACACTAAACAAAGACTCATCTTGAATTGTTTCCTTTAAAAAGTTGTTAATACACTCTCTAATTTCATCTGATGTCAGTTGCATTAATTTGGATCTCTGTTCATGAGAAAATACTAAAACGGCAAAGTTATTGGCAAACTCTGGGAATTTCATCTTTGAAGGGAAACCTTGGCAATAAATTTGAATAGATGCCAAAACACCACATGCTCTTAATTGCGACATAACCATTTGATCATCAAATACCCATGCCTCTTTTTGTTCATTTGGTTTAATACATCTAATATAATGAACATCAGATCCATTTATGGTAGTCATTAATTCATTTAACGATTTTTTAAATTTACCACCTAAAGTTGGCTTTGAAGGTCTCTTACCAGGTTTTGGTTCTTCATCAGGTTTTTCATTCACTGCTAAAACTTCTGTCAAAAAGTTATTTGAAGATCCCGTTAAAACTTCTCTTTGGGTATCACTAACAGAATCTCTATTTTTGTCAACAAAACTATTAGTTGAATATTGAACATCTAATGCATAATGAGAAACAATGAATTTACCTCTACCCATTTTTGGTTTACTATATTTATCTTTCTTTTCTAAAATTTGGTTCATGTTTTGCTCCCAGGTGTCATCATTACCTTGAGGCATTTTAGATTCATCATCTAATAAGGCAAGAATACCAGGTTTGCTTTCAATTAAATCAATACATGCTTTATTGTCATCAAATGGCAAATCTGGTTTACCAATACCTTCCCTTTCATAATCTTGTAATTCTAATGTAAACATTCTATGAATAAATTCTTGTTGTAATTTTTCATTGGCATAGTTAATACAAAATTGTTCAAAAGAATTAACCTTAAAATGCTCAAAACCATAGATATCTAACACACCAATAAAATTTTTTCTTGGTTGATTTGGGGTTGGCTCATAAGAAGACCATTCAGGCCAATCTTGGGGTGATAAAACTTTGTTAATTTGTAAAACTAACCAATCAAATAAATTATGATAAATAAATTTTGCAAGTGCATCTCTAGCATTTAAAGCTTGATCTGAATTATATTCTCTTTGAATTGTAGTTCTACCAGCTGTTGCCTTAAATTTAACATGGGAAGAAGCCAAAGAATTTGGATCTAAACCTAAAAGTTCAGCTGCCTTGGCCAAATTTGGTTCATCAGCTCCAAGATGTGCTGGTTTACCTTTAGAATTTTTAATTTCAATATTACCAAGATGTAATAAACCTGATAAAACTTTAAAAATATTATGTTGTTGCTCCTCAGTAATGCCAACCATTGACAAAGCAGAACATGTATCTTCAAATTCTTGTTTATCATCAACACCCGCAATTTCGGGTTGTTTACCTTGATTGACATAAAAGAAATCATCAATTGATGAAAGACCAAATTCTGCCTTAGCTGCATCATTTAAACCTGCAAACATTTGATAAAAAATATGATAATTTCTTTCAGTTGCCTGTTGATAAACTAGTCTTGAACGTTCTAATAAATATGTTTTAATTTCAGCACCGGCAATAACCTTACCTTCATCAAAAAGAATTTTAAGATATTTACCAAATCTTGATGAATTATCATTCCTTGTTGTTTTAGCATTACCAAATGCCTCTGTAATTGGATTTGTTGCAAGAATTTGTTTTTCTGTATCTGACATATCATGTTGATTATTATCAGAGTCAACAGTAGCAAAATATCTCATAATATATTTAGCAGAGACAGTTTTACCAGCACCAGACTCACCAGAGACGACAATTGATTGATCTTTGCTATAAGTTTTCATTGATCTGTAAGCATCTTCGGCAATGGCAAAAAGATGGGGTTCTAATTCACCCCTTTTAGATCCCGCGTAACTGCTAATCATATTATGTGAATAAAGTGCATCACGTCTTTCAAATGGATTAACAGCAATAAGAACAATACCAGAAGAAGTATAAATATCAGATTGATTATATCTCATTTTGATGGCATTCAAAACAGATGGATCATTCAAATAAGATAGTGTTGTTAGATCATCAACTTTTTCATCCCTCTTTCTTTTATAAAGAACATCTGCTGTTTCATCTTCAATAGAGTTAACAATTACCGGTGATAATTCATTTTTAGGATTATTATCATCAATTAATTCCAATTTAAATTTAGAATTTTCCTCAGTGACATTTTTGATCTTAACAGGTATAAAACCTTGATCTTTGTCAGGGATCCAACCCAATCTTTTAAAATTGTTAGTATTTTTTAATTCTTTTAAATCAATTCAAAATTTAATTTTGTAAAAACATACGATCCTTCAAAAAACAAGGCCGAAGACATGGTCTATTCTGCGATGAAGAAAAGAAACGCCAACTTGAAACGATTTTGTTTGGACGTTACAGCGCGCCCACAACAAATCAAAAATACGAAGTGACACGTAAAACGAGATCTGCACTCTTACTCTCCTTAAATTAACGCGTCATTCAATATCAAAAATAGACTTTCTGGGTGCTCTTCTATTATATTTTTCAGCTATTTTCATTTTATTACAAAAAAAAAAGTTTTAGAAAATTAATATCACGTGACTTTTTATTTAGAAAATGGTGTAAGGTTGTTTTAGAATTTTTTTTTTTTTTTCAGAATTCTGAAATTTTTTTTTTTTTTTTAGAATTTTTTTAATATATTTTATTTAAAAATTAATTTTAAAAACTCTTTGATAACCAAATTTTACAATGGCTGTTAAGAGCAAAACCTCTAAATCCTTGAAAAAGGGAAATAAGATTCAAACAGAAACTAAAAAACAAGTGAAAACTCCTGTTCCTGTTGCTGTTGAAGAAGAAACACACTCCGATGACGAAGAAGAGGAAGAAGAACAAGAAGAACAAGAAGAACAAGGACTTGATTTTGGCGCCTTGGAAGAAAGTGAAGACGAAGACGAAGATCAAGATTTGACACAACCTGTAAAGGAAATCTCAAAGAAAGAAGATAAGGAAGAAGAAGAAGAAGAAGAAGAAGAAGAAGAAAAAGAAGAAGATGTTCCATTATCAGAGGCTGAGTTTGACGATGATGCAGATGTTGTCCCATTCACCAAACTTACAATTAACAATAAGGCAGCTCTTGCTGATTCTCTTGCTAGAATAGAACTTGAATGGTCCAAGCTTCCGTTTAATGAAGGCCAACAAATTACCTATCATACTAAAGTTGAAGAAGATATCAAGGATATTTATGATGATACAGAAAGAGAACTTCAATTTTTCAAGCAAGGTTTGGATGCAGCAGTTCAAGGTCGTAAAAAGTTAATGGCTCTCAATATTCCATTTTCAAGACCTATGGATTACTTTGCAGAAATGGTCAAATCTGATGAACACATGGATAAATTAAAGGCAATTATGGTCAAGGAAGCAAGTGAAAAGAAGGCAAGAGAAGAAGCCAGAAAGCAAAGACAGTTGAAGAAGTTCGGTAAGCAAGTTCAGCATGAAACTTTACAACAAAGACAAAAAGATAAGAGAGATACATTAGAAAAGATTAAGAGTTTGAAGAAAAAGAGAAAGAATAACGAAATTGGTGGTGATGATTTTGATATTGCAGTTGAAGAAGCCTCTGGTTTGGGAGAAGAAAAACAAAGATCTAAAAAACAAAAAATTCAACAAAGAGCAAGTCAAAAGTCAGTTGGAAAGAAGAGACCTGGTAAGAACAGAAGAAGAAATAAGAGAAAGAATTAAAATCATTATTAGCCTATTGCATTATGTACACTTTCTAAAATTAATTGTTAATTAAATAGATTTTTAAAATTACAAAATTAATAAATATTACGTATAGTATATAGATTATCCGAAAACACCCAATTCTCTTAACATATCCCATGTTTCTTCATCAACATAGCTTTTTAACGTGACTCTATCACTCAATTCCTTTCTTTTCCTAGTTTTGATCATAAAGTCCCTACTTAATGATTTTATTGGTGCGGGCTTAATTAATGGGATAAAGGCAGTTTCATCCAAGGGATCACCTGGAACAATTTCCCATTTACTAGTCGTCATCTGTGGAAACGCTTTACCTCTTGTTATCAAACGTAAATCTGTTTCCAGGCCAAAACTCTCAATAACGGGCACAGAACCATACACTTTTGACAGAGGAGTACCCTCTATAGGAATTTTATTCAAAATGGAACCCCTTCTTTTGATGAGTAACTTCTCGAAAACATCAGAAACGTCATTCCAACACATAACTTCGATATTAAACGTAGGCTCCATCATACGTGGACCAGATACTAAAATTGCTGCATGACACGCCTTCTTAACCATTTGAATTATTTGAGTACCATTTCTATCAATCTCCTCACCTGCAAACTGTGCATCAATAATTCTAAATTTGACGCCTCTCAGATTTTCATTACAAAGTGGACCCTCAGAGGCTGCCCAATTAAAACCTTGCAGAATATAAGATTTCAAACTTAATAAAAGATCTTTGTCTACTTCATCTGCAAGTGTGTCATCACAAAGCAAAGCAGAACCCCTGTTATTTGGACCAACCCCCCAAACAGATCTAGACGCTAAAGAATCCCATTTGTACACTGTTCTAAGTAATTTAGCAAAATTTCGATCAGTTTCTCTAGAAAAATCAAGTTTACCACTTTCAAGATCATATGATAATTGTTCAGTCAATGGTTCTGCAATAATAGTAATTCTATTTTTCCCATTATTAGATTTAGTTACCAACTTGACACTAGACAAGTTGTCAACAGTTTCACTGAATCTAACCATTGGATCAGAAACATTTATTTGAATGTGTCCATATAACTGTCTCAAATCATGCAATGCACAGTCTAAATATATTTCTCCAAATCCAAGAACAGTATGTTGCCCTGATTCATCAACATTAATTTGACATCCAATGTATGATCTAGTAAGCTTTTTTAATCCTTCTGTAAATTTATTCAGATCTTTTGGATTTTGTGGTTGTATTGCTACTTTATAAACAGGTTCCGATATTTCGTCATATGATCTCAATGTTGGCAAGCTTGAAAGATCTTCAAAACTCAGGTCATAAATTGAAGCCGTTTTGCTTATAAAAGAATCAATATTAGGTCCTGATATTAAACCAATAGAGCCAGCCCTAAGCGTTGGAACTGAAATTTTGTATCTTCCACAACTGAGATAGCACTTTTTAATTTTTTGTACTTTGGTATGCTCCATATACTCATCAGAAAAGTTATCTCCAAGTAAGCGCAAAGACTTACCAGCTTCAATGGAGCCAGATAAAACTCTCACTTGGGCATAAAAATGTTCACTATCAGATGTATCTGTTAGTTTTGTAACATAAGCAACAAGCGGGCCAGCGGGATCACATTTAAGAACATGTTCTTTAATAGTTTCATCTTCAACATTAGAAAATAAATATTGGAACTTTTGATTTGCATTTTCCACTGGAGATGGCGTTTGCAAGTTTAAAATTTCCACAAGGGGAGGTGATGGGTATCCAAAAAACTCATTGAAAATGAGTTTCATTAATGCCTTCGAGTTGAGTTTCAATTGATTAACTGAAAAGTTCATTTTAAACTGCTCTTGTAAAAATATTTTCAACTCAGGCGGATCCAAGGAAACAATTCTAGTGGCTAATTTGTAAAGCGGATCCAAAATAAATTGGATAAATGTACGCTTTGTAGCAGAGGCAATTTTGTTATTGGGTTTAGTAGTAAATTTTTTATTTTCATAATAAAAATCACCCCAAAGCCTCTTTGAAAATGCATCTATTTTCGAAAAGTTCAAATTTCCTAAATTGTGTTTGGCAAAATACATTTTGGTGAAACTTTCTAAACTGAAAATACAGCCAAATAAATTTGAAGCAAAACAAACATTTCCCAATTCTGGCGATAATCTTAATGTTTGTTCATTACCTGATATTGAATTGATTACCAAATTAACACTTTCAATCAATCTTCTTAACTTGTAAAATGCATCAAGTGGGGGCAAACATAATTCTAAGATTAATCTATCAATTTTATTAAGCACCAAAACAATATTGGTATTGGTTCGCAATGCTTGCTCAATAACAAGTTCCACATTTTTATTCACTCCTTCTATAACATCAACGCATAACATGATTGAATCGCAAAGGCGCAATGAGACAGTGAGTTCATCAGAAAAAGATATATGTCCTGGTGTATCAATGAAATTAACCATAGTGGATGAAGCTTTGTCGTTGGGGAGTAATAAAGTCATAATTTTTGATTTAATTGTCATACCCCTCTTTGATTCAAGAATATGATCGTCTGTGTATTTATGAGCCCTTTTTTGCCTTTTACTATTATCATAAAAAAAATGTGTTTGATTTATCATCAAATCAATTAATGATGTTTTACCCGAATGTATATTTCCACAGATAGCTACATTCCTTATTCTCTCAGGAACGTTTGAAAAATCCCAAAGATATTCTTTTTCATAGGTTGTTTTTGGAATATTTTCTTCTTCAAGCCTAAACTTATGCTTTACTTGTGGAGCAATTATAGGCTCATCTACGTCCATGGCATCTTCTGTGGCAACAATCGTTTCAACTGCAGAACCAAATGCAGAATCTAAACTTTGAAAATGTTCCTTTTCTTCAGGAAGAATTATTTGACGTTGTTCCTGCACTTCGCCGTTGTCTTCATCAGAAATTGATTCAACCTCTGATTCATCTGATGAACTTTCACTTTCTGAAACATTTAATGGATTACCAAATTCATCAAATAAAATCTCTTCCTTTTCCATGACACCTAACTAGTCAAATTCAACAGAAAGTTACAAAAAAGAGCAAAACTGAAATGCGCGCAGTTTACTGTCTCTTTACAAATTGTTATACCCAGAAATGTGGTAAAAAGTTGATAGTGAAATTGAATTTATAAATTATGCTGTTTTCTTAGAAAAATATTGTCAAAATAGTAAATTGTGCCCAGCATTAATCTAAATTTCCATGAACTGTTTCCACGGCATCTAGAGATATATCTATATAAACTATTTATAACAGTACCACGTTCGACTAAAACGTTCTACAAGCCTCATTCTCTTTCAGAATATATCTATTAAACATTTGGTTTAATCGCCAAAAAGAAATACATACCTAGTAGTCCATACTTGGTTTGGTTTGCTCATTTTTTGTACAATATTAAACAAAGGTGACACGGAATTCAGTTAACGATGAAGTTCTCAGGTTTGCCAAAAGTAAAGAATCATTTTTATATCCCCATAAAATTGGTGTATTTTCAGTATCTGGAAGTAGAATTGGATCACCTTTCATTGGATCAACGTACAACAGCATGTAAAACTTAATTTCACATTCGTGGGTCAAAGGAAGTTCAGATTCAATAGCAAAAACACCTGAATCATTTCCAAATGCTGATTTCTGTGGGAATTTCATATTCCTTGATAATTTTTCAGTATTTTTATATCCATTATATGTTCTGAAGTGATCTAGTTTCTTCTCAAATTGATTGAATTTATATGAATCTAATTGATTACCAATATGACTAACTATACAATAAATTTCACCGTGAAATTCCATAACAATAATGTCACAAATTGTATTGGATGTCTTGTGAAAAATGTATTTGAAATTGCTAGTTTGACTATCATAAATAATAAGAACAATCAACCCATCTCT
Source organism: Martiniozyma asiatica (nom. inval.) (assembly GCA_037044635.1). NCBI lineage: Eukaryota > Fungi > Ascomycota > Pichiomycetes > Pichiales > Pichiaceae > Martiniozyma > Martiniozyma asiatica (nom. inval.). The sequence goes on along the minus strand of BTFY01000009.1, from coordinate 2,510,904 downwards.
AAAAGTAAATGCAATGTAATGCTTGTTTGATAGAAAATTATGACTGACTGCAGTAATATCAGATGAAGAGTTCAAATATGGCTCACCATTAAAAAGCCATTTAGTTGTCTTTTTGATCTTCAAAGCTTTGAGTAACCTCCCATATGGAATTTTCTCTTGCGGTGAAAGTAATCCTTCAAAATATGGAATAAAAGAGTCAATTTGATCAATTTTGACACCATTTCTCATTTCTTCATCGTCAGAAATTAACACTAAGTCAGATATATTTTGAGAAAATTCCCAACGGGAATATAGATGGGTTTCACTTTTCACCAAAATTTCAAAGAAACCGCCAGCAAACTTGTCATTATTATAATTCCCATCATCAGAGTGATTTTCCTCATCATATTCAATTGGCATTTTCATAAATTTTATACCTAAAATTGGATCACGGAAATTAAAGGTAGATATGCGTTGAACAGTATAGTTTCGATATGGACAAATATCAAGGTGATGTGTTAAACCACGCAAGAATGCTTCATCTGGATCTAAAATAAATCTCAACTTATTCAGTGAATCATCTCTAATAGTATTTTCATTCATAAATTTAATTAATTCGGAATTATTGTTAATTTTTTGTTCAGGTTCCGATTGATTACTATGAGATTTTTGAGCCATGTCCCTATTCTTATACTTTTCATATCTTTCTCTGATATTCTTTGGATCAGATCCAGATTTGGGAATGGAATAGTATTTTCCACTTTCATCATCAAAAAAGAAACCTGGAATTAACTTGGGTGGCATTATATCTGAAAAATCAACACAAAAGGCTCTGGAGCTGAGAAAATCGCTGCTTCTTCCTGATAGCAACTAGGATGGCTTCTCAACCATCAGAGCCAGCAGTGCAGCAGCCCAATCGTCTTTTGCTTCTGGGTAATCAAATAGTTCAAGATCTTTATCTGGATGATGATAATGCTGAAGAAGTCTTACACACACATTATGATCATATATTAGATAAAAAATTTACCGTTGGCTCTCTGGTTGGTCTAGGGTTTTCTTTAATGAATGTTCCGTTTGGGGTGTCAACTACACTAGCCATTGGATTGGTTTGCGGTTCATGTTTAACAATACTTTGGGGATGGTTGATATTCGGCTTTTTCACCTTATTCATAGCTTTATCATTGTGTGAAATTTCGTCAAAGTATCCAACCTCTGGTGGGGTGTATCATTTTGCATGTATACTGGCACCTGGTGAATATGGACTTTCTACTTCTTGGTTTGATGGATGGTATTTAATCATTGGAAATCTCTTGATGTTTGTTTCATGTGCCTTTGGTGGTGCTCAATTTATCCTTTCAATGTTAGGATTAACTATGGCCGATTACAAGCATGATGACCTTATCATCCTGGTCATTTTCATGATAATTGTTGTTTTATCTGCCCTTATCAATTTAAAATTTCAAAAAAGTTTAGAAAAAATAAATTACTTTTGTATTTATTGGACCGTTGGAACTATACTTATCACAGACATATTGATATTGATATTTGCCAATGATTTTCATAGCATCAAATATATACTTACACATTTTGATACATCTAATGCTGGTTGGCCAAAGGCCATTGCGTTTATCATTGGAGCATTTCAGTTCCCTTCGATGACTTTTAATGGTTATGGTGCCATTGTAGCCATGTCAGAAGAAGTTAAAAATCCAGAAAAAAACATTCCAAAGGGATTGGTTTATTCAATTTTAACAAGCATTTTAACAGGCCTAGTATTTATAATACCTATTTTAGCGATTTTACCACCTGAAAAGGTAATCAATGATAATCCAGACATTTTCCCTATTGATGTCATTTTGAAAGTTTCAACAAAATCATTTTTAGTTTCTTTATCAATCGCTTTGATGATTGTTGGTGCTGTTATGTTTGCTACTGTTGGATCATTGACAACAGTTTCAAGAATGATTTTTTCGTTTGGTCGTGATAAGGGTCTTCCATTCCCTGATCTTTGGGAACAGGTTGACACAATGGATGACGAACATGTTCCCAAAAATGCACTTCTTTTAGCAGCTGGTATCTCTATAGTATTAGGATGTTTTTCGTTGGTATCATCTGCTGCTTTGAATGCATTTATTGGTTGCTCTGTTATTGCAATGAATTTGGCCAACGGTATTCCTATTTTGTGTTCCATATTTAACAAAAGAAGGAAAATTCGTGGTTCAACTTTCAAATTACGTAAATTTGGATACATTGTGAATATAATAAGTTGCATAGGAATTTTCCTAACAATTATCATATTATCTTTACCTCCTTCTTTGGACATTGATATCAAGAGCATGAATTATGCCTTTGTGGTTTTTTTTATTTTTACAATTTTTATTACCACAGGTTGGTATGGATGGGGAAGGCACAATTTTAGGGGTCCTTCCTTTGAATTTGAGGGTATACCTTTGAAGGTTATTTCAGAAAGATTAAACTTGGAGGATTTATGGATTACAACAGACCAAGCACAGGGCAAACCTCTAGAGCCTCTGCCAACTGATAATTCTTAGCAATGAGCGCGTCGCTTTGTAGTTTTTCATCATTTTTTAAAAACCCTGTATATAATAAAAGATGCTGAGAGGTATCAAAACGGTGCAGTTGGTGTCAAGAAGTATACATAGTACTACTGTATCACATGTTTCTTCGTCACTTAAAAAGCCAAAGTTTTTAAAAAAAGCAGAAAAAAAGACCAATTTGCTATCTGATATAGTGAAAAATCGATTAGCTGAAATAGAAAAAAAAAGTAATTCTGAAGCAAATAAGGCAACGTTAACTTTGGATAATGAAAAATCAAACATCTCCATAAACAAAAGTACCAATGAAAAAATTTCAAATACTCCGGCAACATCAACAAAATCTGTTCAACAAGAAAAATCAAACATTCACTCCAAGAAAAAATCTGCTACACCAGAAAAGGCGAAGGTGGAGAAGAAGAATAATACAAAAGACTCTTCATCACTAATTGTAGAATCTTCTGAAAAAGTGAACCAGAAAAAAAATAAACCAGAAATTTTAAGAAAGCCAAAGAAGCCAGATTTAAGTAAGGCAAAGTTAAAACCAGCAAAGGCAAAGAAATCACCACATAAACTTGATATCCCAACTTTTTTGTCAGTTACAAATTTTGCCACTATTTTACGTGTCCGTGTATCACAATTAATTAAAAAACTTGAAGAACTTGGATTTGAAAATATCACAAATGAATATATTCTTGATGCTGAAACTGCTGAATTGGTTGCAATGGAATATGGTTTTGAAGTTAATAGAGATGACAATCTTGGTGCTGATATTTTCCCAATTCCATTATCAGATAATCCTGCAAAATTAAAACCAAGAGCTCCAATTGTAACCATTATGGGACATGTTGATCACGGTAAAACAACAATTCTTGATTTCTTAAGAAAATCTTCAATTGTAAAGGGTGAATTTGGAGGTATTACACAGCATATTGGTGCCTTTGTTGTTCAAACACCTGTTAGTAAAAAAAAAATTACATTTTTAGATACCCCTGGTCATGCAGCTTTCTTAAAAATGAGAGAGCGTGGTGCTAATATGACCGATATTGTTATTTTAGTCGTTGCTGCTGAAGATTCTGTTAAACCTCAAACAATTGAAGCTATCAAACATGCTAAAAATGCAGGCGTCCCTGTTATTGTTGCCATTAATAAATGTGATAAGGAAACTGCTAATCCAGATAAGGTTGTTGCTGATCTTTCATCACAAGGTATCGATGTTGAGGATTATGGAGGAGAAACGCCAACTGTTAGAGTTTCTGCAAAAACTGGAATGGGTATGAAAGATCTTGAAGAAACTGTTGTTACTGTTGCCGATTTATTAGAATTAAAAAGTGAAGAGAAAATGTGTCAAACGGAAGGATGGGTTTTAGAATCCCAAGTCAAAAAGGGTCTTGGTAATGTAGCAACATTTTTAGTCAAAAAGGGTGAATTAAAGCCAGGTTCTATTATTGTTGCTGGTACAACGTGGTGTAAAGTTAGAGTAATGAAGGATGAACATGGTAAACCGCTTAAAATTGCCAAGCCTTCACAACCAGTTGAAATTTCTGGATGGAAAGAATTACCAGATGCTGGTGAAGTTGGATTACAAGCAAAAGATGAATCATTTGCAAAGAAAGTTATTGCCAATAGAGAGAGACGTAAGAGAATGATGGAAGAAGCTGAACAGGTGGATTTAATGAATCAACAACGTGTTAAAATTATTCGTGATTCACAACGTGAAGAACGTATTAGTGAATTGCAATTGCAAGGTTTTACAATGGAAGATATCAAAGATTTAGAGCCAGAATTATTTGATGAAGATACAAATAAAATGAAAAAGGTTAATTTCATTATAAAAGCTGATGTTTCAGGTTCTTGTGAGGCTGTTAAACAGAGTATCTCTGGTTTAGGCAATGAAGAAGTTTCATCGCACGTTTTATTTGAAGAAGTTGGTTCTCCAACTGAGACTGATATTAATAGAGCCAAAGATGCCAACGCAGTTGTGTTAGCATTTAATGTGACTGTCCCAAAAGATATTAAAACTTTTGCAGGTAAACAAGGTGTTCATATTAAAGAATTTAATGTGATTTATCATTTAATTGAAGATGTTATGGAGGAGTTAACCTCTCAATTACCACCAATTTATGAAACCAAGGTCACTGCAAAAGTTGAAATCAAGGAATTATTTAATATCACCATGAAAAATAAAAAAATTATGACAATTGCTGGTTCCAGAGTTGTTGATGGTACATTCAAAAAGAACTCGGATGTTAGGTTGATAAGAAATAACGAAGTTATTTACAAAGGTAGTATAAAACAGTTAAAGGTTGCAAAAGATGATGTTTTGGAAGTTAGCAATGGTAATGACTGTGGTATTTCATTAGAAGATGGACCAGATATTCAACCAGGTGATATTATTGAATCTGTTGAAAAAATTCCAATAAAAAGACATCTTTAATCTTGTATATATTTATAAAAATTGGAATTATTTTTGAAAGCTGTGGGTTATAATTTATGTATTAAAGCCACCAGTAATTATTTTTTTCAGCATGAGTTGCTCAACCTTTTGGCATTCACTGCTCAAATTGAAGTTTTATCTGTAGTTATTCTTGCCGGGCACATCTATGAATCAAAATTTGTTTTAGCAATTACATATTCTACGGAAGTCCGTAAGATAGTACATTCTATTATTCTCTTAGCCTGGAAAGTAGAAATAAAATTTCTATTGTATAAAATCTGGAATGCATTAGACGCTTTTTTTTGCTAATCGGAGAGTATCTAATTTTTAATTTATGAGAATGAAGTTTTACTCAGCAATTCAAATTTATTGAAATTTGTCACAAATAGCTAAGATATCTGATTTACTTTCAAGATAGAATTGGCTTTCTGTAGCTCTTTTCCTTAGCATTTTAAAAAATATTTTTTTAGATTCTTTGAATTTAAATACACTGAATATTTTTTCCAACCAGGGCTTCCAGAAACCTTCATTATGTAAAATGCTTAAAGTTTTAACATCTAAAGAATAGACCCACTTTAATAAAAAATCAATTTTCAATCTATCAATTTTTAAAGTGATCAACTCCGCATAAAACTCATCTAAATTTATGCTATATGTTTGTAAGGTGTGCTCTTTTAAAGTATTGAATGAGTAAGCTTCTTTTTCTAAATCAACATTTCTCTTCTGAATTAAATCATATTCAACTTCACTTTGATTTTCACTTGAATAACCCATTCTGTTTTCAATGTTTTTAATATTTAATGATTGTTTTTGCTTATCTGAATTGGAAAGCCAAAGAACATCATCCAAACTGTTCTCTAGTTGATCTTCATCTCTTTGAATCTTTTTTGCATGTCGAACCCATACTCTTCGTCTAACAAATCTACCAACCCCGCCTTTACCACTCCATCTCTTACCAAATTTTAGTCCAGAGTAAACCCACCCTTCTTCATCTACATCACCTAACATGAAAACAGACCAGTCACTATCCCAAACCCATTGAGAAGAAAGATTAGGATATAAAGAAAAATTAAAGATTCCAATCCCATTTAATAGTTCATATGGTGGTGGATCAGCTGGAAAAATTAAAGAGTAAGGAGAATAATGGTGTGTTCCTGAGAGAGTTGTCCCACGTTGGTTTTCAACTATGATATGATACTGGATTCCAGCTGGAATACTGTGACTTTTAAAATGGGACATTTCTAAAGATGATCCAACTAGAGCTGGGCTAGCTGAAATGTGTGATAATGAATCATCAGGTTGTTTGCCATGATCATCAATTGTAGGCGTGGGAAACAAAGAAACGGGTGTGGTGAGTTTTAAAAGGCAATTTAAAAGAGTCTGATGTGATTTGAACTGCGGAAGAATTACAAGATGCTTATCAATATCTGCAAAAGCAGGTAAAAGCACCAATAAGTCATCCATCAGTTACTTTTCACTTTGACACACATAGTACAGCCGCGCAGCTTAACCTGGTTTAGCCATATGCATCTTCTCTGGCCATGATGTACAATTGGAAAGAAATTTCATCAATAGTATACCTTTCAAAACAAATTCAACTGTGAATAAATTATTCAATAGTGTAAATATATGTATATATTTATATTTTTTTTTTCCAGAAGGCGACGTGTAAAAATCAAAGGCAAAGTCCATATGTAAACAGCACCTGTATTTTGCAAATACTCATTATTGACTAGAATGTAATTTAGTTTACAAATTGACCATTCTCTATAAAATACAACAAACCACGTACCATTTTATCTTTGATGTGGCTTTCAATTCGTAAAGGGTAAAAAGACGCGGGAGTTTGTTCAGATTTCACACACACTCGTGTTCAAATAAAACGGCAATGAGTTCCAGTGACATTGGCAAGTTTCTCATTTTCGGTGATTCTATTACTGAATTTTGCTTTGATCAGCAACCAGAGGATAGTGATAAACTTCAATTTGCCCTAGGTCCTGCCTTACAAAATCGCTACCGTAGAAGACTTGAGATTTTACACAGAGGTTTCTCTGGTTACACCTCTAGAGAGGCACCCAAGTTAGCCAAACTAATATTTAAACATGATCATGACAATAAACCTGAATCTCAACAGATCAAATTGGCATATATCTTTTTTGGCACCAATGATGCCTGTCATAAGGGTACTAATCCAGCTAATAATCAACATGTTCCAATTGAACAATATATTCAAAATATGACTGAAACTATTCAATTATTTAAAGACAGAAATATTCCAACAGTTATTGTTACTCCTGGTTTCCATGATCAAAAAATGTGGGATCGTAGATGCCCAGAAGATCTCAAAACCGGTGATTTTAGACATACTGAGACAAATAGACAGTATGCATCTGCATTGGTTGACAAGTGTAAAGAGTTAAACGTTCCCACTTTGAATTTGTGGGAAGAAATGAATGCACATTTTGTTAAAACTGGCGAAGGATCATTTTTAACTGATGGTATTCACTACAATGGGTTGGGTTACAAAATTTTCTATGATAATCTTATTAAAATTATTTCTACAAACTTCCCACATTTGGAACCAATGGCAATGCCTGTTCAATTCCCATTCAGACGTGATATTAAACTTGAATCTTTAACAGACATGAATACAGAAGTTGTCACTGATAATTCAACAATTAGTGAATTTCAAATGTCTAAATTTTTATTATTTGGTGACTCCATTACAGAATACTGTTATGATCAATTCCCATTAAATTCAAAAGAAGTTCAAAATGCAAAATTATCTTCAAATTATAATCCTGATGATCCTGATAAGTCCGCATTCCAATCTAAGCCTAGATTGACATTTTCTTTAGGTGCCAAAATTGATAACGATTATGTTCGCCGTATGCAAATTTTACATCGTGGTTATGCTGGTTACAACACTGATCAGGCAGTTAATATTGCACGTGGTATTTTAGCTAGGGAACATGATGGTTTACCCCTTCAATCTCAAATTAAATTGGCATATGTTTTCTTTGGTAGTAACGACTACAGAATGACTTCTTCTGAAGTTGGCTATGCAGAGGGTATCCCTAAGGAAAGATTCCAAAGTAACATGGAAAAAATTTTAGATATGTTCCATGAAAGAGGAATCAAAACTATTGTTATTACACCAGCCGTACATGATCGTGATTTATGGGATATGGTTGATCCTGATGATGTTAAAACAAATACATTTAGAACTAACGCCTTAGGAATTGAATTTGGTGACATTATTAAAAAGGTTGCCCATGAAAGAGATATGCCCGTTGTTGATCTTTACCATATTATGGTTAATTATATCAAAAATGAAATGGGTAAAGAACTTCAAGATGTTGAATTTGGTGGATTGGGCGATTTGCTCATTGATGGTATTCATTTTACAGATCTTTCTTACAGGCTAATGTACAATAATATTATGGACGCCATCAAAACGAATTGGCCAGAATGGGACCCTGAAAATGTTCCATACAAATTCCCGTACTATGCAGATTTGACAGCTGAGAGCTTTGCCGGGTGGGAGTGAGTGGGATTGGTCGTGGGATGTGAGTGGGATGTGAGTGGGATAAATAGATTATGACGCATGTCAGTTTTTTTTTTTTTCTCCTGAACTTTAAGACTTAAAAAATATTATTTATATGATAAATAGTTGTAAAGTTTTTCCGTTGTAAAGTTGCACCACTGAGCCATATATTGTTTCTAATATGTCAGCTTTACCCCTTGGACAGATTATATACATTGCGGTAAAGCCAATTTTTAAAATCTACCTCATTATTGGGGTGGGTTTTCTGTTGGCACGTAAAAACATTCTAACTGTGGAGACTTCAAAAAATTTATCAGCCATAGCAATTCAGGTGCTTATACCATGTTTAGCATTTGAATTAATTGTCTCTAATATTAGAAATTCTGATATTGCAGAAATTGGAACTATTGTTATCGTTGCCGTTTTTTTAATTGGAACAGGGGCCATGCTATGTTTCGGTTTGGGTGTACTCGCAGGATGTCCACGAATATGGTGGGGTGGATTAATATCATGTGGTATCTTGCCAAATATTTCAGATTTACCAATTGCTTATTTACAAACAATGGAAGGCAGTAATGTGTTTAATAATATTGACATGGGGGTTTCTTACGTTATGATATTTATGACTATTCAAATGTTAGTTCAATTTAATTTTGGCGCATATAAATTAATTGAAACTGATTTTAAAACTGAATTAAGATTGAGAGCCCGTGATAAAGAGGCTTCAGTTGAATCAGGTATCAATAATGAACAAATTCATCCTGAGGAAGAATTCACAGATACACGAACAAGGTTAAATGTAAAGGATGATGGTAACAGTAATGATGAATGTACATCATCTATAAATTCTGATTCACAAGTTGATGAAGAAAATAATTCTGAAAGTTTATCATCAAATTCTAGTTTATCAGAAGTAAATACTGAGCAAGGTAGGCAAGCACTACCCTATGAAGACTCACAAGAACAATTGCGTCCAGTTTCAACTAAAAATTCTGCATTAAATAATTTAAGTCGTCAAACTACATCAAGAAGCATATTAACCCATATTCCTACTTTAAATTCACTTTTAGAACCAGTTACTCGTACAGTTTCTGTTCCTCAGCATATTTTTGATAATGATCGTATTCGTCAAAAGCAGCAACATGAAACTACAGAAGATATTGTGCGTGTGTATTCAAGATTTGCTGATCTACAGCAACAGCAAACTTTTGAACCATCTACTATTAACAAAGTTGAAAAATCAATAGCAGTGTCAGAATCAAGAATTCAAGTATTTTTATCTCACATAAAAAGCCTTCCAACTTTCTTAGCATCAATTCAATATAAAAAGCGTTTTAAATCAATGCTGGATATTTGGGTTGCAGCCACTTTGAAAATTGTTTCAATTACTTTAATTTTATCCATTATTATTTGTATGATTCCATGGCTTCAGGCATTGTTTGTTGTTACACCACAAGCTAGCGTTCCAACAGCACCTGACAAATTGCCACCTCTTTCATTTATTATTGATTTCACAAGTTATATTGGTGCTGCTGAGGTTCCAGTTGGTCTTCTTCTATTAGGTGGTACCATTGGTAGACTTAAACTTAACAAGCTCCCTGACGGTTTGTGGAAGGTCCCATTAGCTGTTGTTTTATCGCGTCTATTTATTCAGCCCGTTGTTGGATGTGCATTTAATTCGAAATTATGGAGAGATGGCTTGTTTTATGATGAAAAAATTCTTTACTTTGTGTGCAACATTAACTTTTGTTTACCGCCAGCAACAAGTTTAATTTACATTACGGCATTTTATACACCAGTGAGAGATCCTGACGACGAAGGTGAGTCTATTGGGCAATTACAAATGGACTGTTTGGCGTTAGTTTATATTGCCAATTATATTTTTTTAGTTGTGTGTCTGCCATTTGTCACTACATACACAATGAAAGTTTCTCTTGGTTTTTGAAATATTTACTAAGAAATTACTTAATAGGCTTTTCTTTGGGGTTGAATTTTTTATTCATTCATTTAATATTAATTTAGATAAATTTTAAAACTGATTTTACTTAATACTCATAATAAATTCATATTTGTAATGCTTTCAATTCTTCTAAATTTTTCAATAAATCTTCTTTCTCATTAATTTTAACATCAACATTTGAATCTGTACCTTTTAAATGATACATTTCAACTTTTCTTATCCCAATAATCCCAATAATAATGCAAAAAAAACTGCTAACACTCCAAAAAATTCCAACGCCTATTATAAAGCATAATCCAGGCCAATCGTGGACCCATTTTCTAATACCTGTCAAACCCCAATCAAAAACAATATTAGCATTGGTAACAAAAACGTCTTTAGTATTTATTTTTGCCATTAAAAACATTGTATCATTCATTTCATTCCACTCTAAACGTCCAAGATTCAATACGATCCTTTGTGAGCTATACTCTGTGTAATCAGATTTTTGGAATCTACCTTTCAAAATTGATAAAATATTGTTAAAATTTAATAACTTATATATTCCTAATGGTACAAACATATTAATGGACCATTGTGGTAAAACAAAATCAAGTAAATATTTGTCATCGACAGCTGATAGTAACTGCGGAGTTTTCAAAAGATATGTTTGACCAAAAACATTGGTGATATCATTGGGTTGCAATTTTGGATGATTTCTCATATGAATTACATCATCTTTTGAAAGAATAAAAGATGAAACATCAATAATTGTTGAATTTATATTAACAATATCTAATTCAACAGATAACTCAATACTCAAAGTGGTGAATGGATTTTTGTGCATACTATTATATTGCTTTTTAAGTTCCTTAATGGTTTCTGATATTTCAGAAAATGCTTCTATTGAGTCTTTAGGCATAGGCCGATTAATATAGCTTAACTTTTGATGTGTATGGAAAGACATTGGAACCTGTGATTGACCTGGTGGTAACAGGTAGTCTTGAAAGTGAAAAAAGGAAACAACAGAAATCGGTAATAATACAAAATAAATTATATTTAAACATATTAAAGCATAGGTTAACAGTTTTAGAAACTTCAATGGCAGCCGCAGGTTGATTATCATCTTGTGCAATTGATCAAAATGTAAGTACAGTGTAAGCAGCTCCCTCCCAACGCGCAACTCCGAAGTTAAAATTAAAACGTTAAAAAAAAATAAATGTTAATACAAAATATAAATGGATCCAATGTCCTAAAGTTCCCAAATTTAAATAATGCAACATGGTGAATAATAGCAATATACTGATGCTGAAAAGTAAAATATAAGTACAGACAAAATAAAAAAAAATGACCATCTAATATGCATTCAACCTGTCACCAGGCAGCTCAGAGATAATGTTTGGTATATTCCGTCTCAATTCTTTGAATCCCTCTGTTTTCAACTTTAACAAACTTTTATTATGTAAATTTAATTCTAAAACTGAATCGTCAGATGACGAATTTGTTATATTAAGGTTGAGTGTAGAATCTTCGTTGTTATTCCAAATACTATTCTTTTTTGAAAAATTTGTATTGATATGAAAAATATCATCTTGATTGAGTTCCTTTAATCTGTTTTCAACAAAATTAACAAATTCTTCCACGTTATCGTTAAACTCTTTTATACCATTGGCAATGTTTATCAGTAATGAATTATATGATTTCAATTGAATGGTATTGCTATCTATTAAACAGCTATTCCCCAAATTTGGTAATGGTAAGTTGGGATCAGGTGAAGTGTCTTTAGTTTTCTCGGATGATGAATCCTTGTTCTCACTTAAATTTGATGAATCAGTGGCAAATCCTGAAGTTAATCCAACATTTTCAAATTTGCTTTCTTCTAATGACGTCTCAAGATCGCATTCTCTAGTTACAGAAAAATTTAAATCTGAGCTAACCAAATCATTTATAGTATCAGAAATAGTATTATCGTAATCATCAAGAACTAAATTGTCTTCAAAATCTTCTTGTGAGATTTCCCTGTATAGATGTGGTAACCTTGGCTTCCGATTTAAAATTTTTCCTGTCAATCCTAATCCTTCCTTTTTAAAAGTGGATATTCCAGAATTCAGTTGATTAAGATCATGCATCAACGAAAATACTTTCATTTCATCCGCAACGACATTAAATTCATAATTTTCTTTAAATAAAACTGTTGTTGAAAATTTTAATTCGGGAGGTTGTAGATAATTAACGTCTGCATTTTCTGTATTGTTAATGTTTGAAACAGATGCAGATCCCAAACTAGAAACCCATAATGCTCGTCTTTTATCCAAATCCGTTAATGAAATAGAAGATTTAATGGACCCAATAGATGGAGGCTTATCCAAGTCGGTAATTATAGATGATCTTGTTGATGAACCAGGTAATCTCTCCTTATCTGACTTGTGGAAAATTTTACCCATCCAAGTAGATCTTTTGCTTTGTTTTTTAGTGGGAGACATCAAATCAGCTAATTTTGTTACACTATTTTGAGGGGAGTCTAATGGAGATGATCCACTGCTAGCTCCTTTTGAGTCAATAATAGGCGTACTTGGCCCAGAATTTGAAAATTTCTTTTCAGATGACAAATATACAGCTTCATCAAAAATTTCATATGGGCAAACTCTTGATTTTTTCTCTTTTTTCCCATCATCAAAATTAGATAACTTTCTTATCACAAATTTTTTATTAAATGCAGGTTCTTTAGGTTTAAAATTGATATATTTCGTTAGCTGATAAGATTCACCTAATCTAATTTCAAGACTTTCAATAATATTTTGTTTGAGTAAAATGTCAGTGTCAAATTTTGACCCAACAACTGATAAACCCAATGACGTAAGCCCTAACATTTTCCAAACTACTAATTTAACAAACAAATTTCTGAAAAGGGAATTATAATGACCAAAAAATTTATTCCAATTATTTTCCTTCAAAATATAGAAAACTAAATTTCTTTTTAAATTCTCTTTAGAGTCAGAAAACCAATTATCTTCTCCGTTACCTTCTAACGATGATGAATGATAATCGTGTTTCCCCGATTCATATCCGTCAAATTTGGATGAAAATTCATATATATCAGCAGAGAAATAGTCCCATATTTCATAAAGAACCAAAACTGCACGACTCTCTGCTTGTAAATTCTTGGAATTAAGCATTTTTATTAAAATATTAATCCAAAATTTCCAATCTAATTGATCTAATAAAGATTTATGCATGAATGATCCAAGAATTTCAAATTCGTCGTTTGATTGGGTAACATCAACATCCAATGATCTCACAAAATTAACAAACAAATCTAAAACAATTTCTACTCTTGTATTATCAAATAATTTTGTTTTGATAACCACAGATTTTAAAATATTTTCAAAACCTTTTACTAATCCAATTAGGGTAAGTGATTCATATGGATTTCTTGGATTAATTATAATATCACGAATAATATTAAAAATTCGTTCACTAGAATTTTCAGGTGAAGTAGGAGGAATCATAATAAAAGGTGAGCTAAATGAGGATACATTTACATTTGATGCTTCAAAGTATTTTTTCTGTGATGATTGGCCCCCTTTATAATTAATATTTTGACGTTGCCTAACTTCATTTTCAATTATTTGAAATACATGAGTTAACATGCAGATGAATCCTGGTATACCAAAAATATGGTATTTATTTATCATTATCAATGGAATGTTTTTTAAATAGAATGATGAAATAGTAATGTAATGCCTGAAAAATGAACAGAATATACCCGCATTATCAATAGATGACCATCTATTAACCCATAATCCTTTTGTTTCTTTAATTCCTTCAATTTTATCTTTTGGTGGTATTATTGAGTTCATAAAGTGATTTTGAATAATATATTGAACTTGTCTGGGTTTTACTGTTGAAAAAATTAAAGGAGTTAAATGTTGCGGGAATTGTGAGGCAACATCATCTAAAATACGACAAATTTCAGATTCTGATGATGATAAATTGAATGATTGATTTTTTGAAAAAGTATTGTAAATGCAGAGATTGTATATTGATTTATAATTAGCAACTTTGGTATTTAATAAAAATGAAAGTCCTCTAGATACATTTGGAAGTTTGAAGTATGCTTGTGCAAATATTTTACCCACAAAACTGTTCATTTTTGCCGGCATGCCTTTATTATTAAGCCTAGAGATTGAATACTCAAAAACTTGCAACAGCAGTTTGCTATACTGTTCAAAAATATCATTAAGTTCAGATGAGTGATCTTTATGATTTTCTATAAAAATCCAAAGGGCCATACTTGAAAGTCTTGATAAACATTCTAAGTAACATGTTCTGTCTAATGAAGGTATATTCTGAGAATCTTTCATGAAAGTTGTTAAGAGATGTGACCACCAATTTAATGCCGTTTTCGCTTCTAATATTATCAATTCCTGATCAACATCTGATAAAGAAATAGAAACCAGTTCTCTTAAATTGACATAAATATCTGGTGGATATCTAAGATATTGCAATAGTGTTAATCGTAAAATATTTGTTTTTGAAGTGTTATTTTTTTTATAGTTGGTGAATTTTTGAAGACTTTGCCTAAGTTTATTAACTTCTTGGCGATGTTGTTCGTTTTTCTGTTGAAACACTTCTGTAGATGATGTTAATTTTGAGTTTGCCTTATTAAACAGACCATGGGATGGGATTGAAATGGTTGAAGATGAAAGTGAATCTGTAAGGGATGATAATGATACATCTGCCGTTGACTGTCGGGACAAAGCTGATGTGGACCGGGTTTTAGAATGTTTCTGAGAAAATGTTCTCATTGGGTATAAAAAAAATTCAAATGGAGAACTTTTAATGGAAATGCCTAAAACTAAAGAGGTGGTTTTTAATTCAGTTGTGAGATAAAAATAAACAGGTTACGTTACACATCACTCCGGATTTCCCGCACACATGCGTTCCCCAGCTTAATTAAAACACCACATAATTTACTAGATTAGACACAAATGTGGTGAAAGGTATTGAAAGGTATCAAATTAATTACAATATAAAAATAATTTCAAGTGAGTTGTATTAATACCTCAAACTTTATAGTAATTTTGTATCAGTTAGAAATAGAGCAAGGTCAGCTATTTTAATGTGTTGAAATACTATTTTTAAAATTAAAATGGTCTGCTAGAAACCAAAAAAAAAAAAAAAAATTAAAAAATTATATCTATAAATTATGAAATCGCCTACTACATTGTGTATGGAAAAAGGGACAAATAGAAATTGAAACTTGCAAATGAGCCTCGAAATCTGTGCGTCAAAATTCGCAGAAAGTTGACATGCTTATTGTAATAAAACAAACACAAAAATAGAAACAACGGGGAGAGTGTTACGAATCAGTTGTAATCGTTAAAACTTGATTTCAAAAATACAAAAAAAATTCTTTAAAGCAATTTTGAAAAGTGAGATAACTAACCTATTTTAATGTTTCATATTATTCATAATTGCGGTACCTTAAATTGGTTTTTTTTCGTTTTGTTTTGTGTTGTTTTGTTTTGTTTTAGTTAAGGTACAAGTCCATCGCGAATTAAAATAATTCATGCATAGAACATTAAAAAAAGTAAGAGAATAGCTATCGAGAATATACAGTACAAAAAATATAAAAAACAACTTTATTAACGTAGACGACAAATCGCACGTCGTTAGTAGCGGGGTAGTTTTAAAGCAAGTAAAATTATGGGGTCCTTATAATATACCCTTTGCTTAAACATTTCAATGGGTTGTATGGCCCCGGTGGTATTTCAACCCATTCAAATTTTTGTAACGTTTACCACAAACCTCACATCTATATGGCTTATCTTTTTCCAATCCCATTCCATCGGGATATGGCTTATCTGATGCTGGATTAATAACAGAAAATGTACCATCTTTATTCTCTCTTAATTTTTGATTTTGATGACCGTGTAATCTATGATACTTCAGACCGTTCTGATTTTTATAAGTTTTGTCGCATCCAATAACAGGGCATTGGAAAGGACGATCTTGACTTTGTTCAATAACATACAGCCTTCTTGCAGGATCATCAATGCAAACCTCTTGCTCCATATCTTCATCATCATCCATCTGAAATTGAGTATCATCTTCCTGTCTTTGACCAGGACGTCTTCCATTTTCTCCCATGTGAGACGAAAGATTCTGTTGTTGTTGTTGTAGCTGTTGCTGTTGTTGCTGCTGTGGATGTTGTTGTTGTTGCTGCTGCTGTGGATGTTGTTGCTGTTGTTGCTGTTGTTGTTGCTGCTGCTGCTGTTGTTGTTGTTGTTGTTGTTGTTGCTGATAAAGTTGATTTTGCAAAAGCTGTTGTTGCACCTGCTGGTTTTGGAAATCAAATTGTTGACCTTTGTCGTTTTGATCAAAAGTAAATTGAGACAAGCTAGAGTGAACATCATTTTGACCTATATTGGTCCCCTCATGCATAAAATTTACATTATCCAAATTCATCCCTGTATTGGCATTGAGAAAGACATCATTAGTTGAAACTGCATCGATACCATTATTATTATTCCTCGTTCTGGCATTATCCATAGTTATATCAGTCTGATTTTGATCAGGTTGAATGTGCATTTCTTCATAATGCCTTAACAGATCATGAAGTGTGGGCAATTGCTGACCACAACAAGAATAATCTTTACAATAATTAACTTCTAAATCTGCAAGATATGAATTATGCGCTATTGGAGAAGTTGACATCACTGAATTCATTCTTGCATCCATCGCATTATTATTAAGAAAATTTCCATTATTAATATTAATAGATTGGTGCCTCACGCCATGTGCTTGGTTTTGTAGTAAGACTTCTTCTTTTAACCATGAGCCAATACCATATGAACCCCATGAAACACCACCCATACCATGCGAATGCGCTATACTTTCTCTTCTTACAGCTTTTGCATTGGGATATAGAGAATTTTGCCTTGAAAAGGATATATTGATGGGCTGGGAGGTATCAATGTTATTCGTTGGTATTGCCATCGAAGATGACTGATTAAAAAAATTGTTATTCATTATTAATTTGATCAATTATGAAGACTTCAAATAAAATAATTTTTAAAAAAAATGGTCACAAAAATTGATTGCCTCTTGTAAAACAAAAAGTGACGTGAGAGAGTGTGTGGCAACTTTATGTATGTATAGATTGCCTGAAATATTGGTAAATTAGTCTAGTATTGATTATATAAGGTGTAATTAGAAAATATTACCTTATTAAAACCCCTGTAATTCTAGTTTATGCAAAGTTGGATTTCTAAAATTTCACAGATATGAAATATGCCAATTGCTGAAGCAAATAGAGATTCTCTGAAAGAAAAGATTGAATTAAACAGAGAAATTCCCACTAAAATCTTTTTAAATATGGGATATCAATAAAAATGTAAATAATAGCTCTATAATAGAGTAAAGCTATTTGCAGGTGTAAGTCTAACCTAATCTGACACCTTCCCACACACAACGCTCAAACCGTTAGGCGCTGATACGCCCAGTAAAGGTTATGAGCCCTGATTCATTTTTTTTCAATCGCGATCGCGAATAAGCGTCGATTTTTTAGACTTTAACGTCGATTTTTTAGACTTAATCATTTTCGGACTCTGGCTGTGCAGCTTTCTTGCTAGCATACATACTACGCCGCCCCTTTTATTACTGATTATCTCCAATTAAATATTAAATATGGCTCTTCAATACCATTGCGCATTTGTTATTATGGTTACAGAGGTAATTCTCTTTGCCTTAATTTCTCTTCCATTACCATCAAAATATAGAGCTCCGTTATTAAGAGCTCTTTCCACACCTTTCCATTCGGATCATTTCAATATTGCCACTAAATGTATCTTTGGATTTATTTCCATTATGTTTGCAGATTCTGTTAACAGAGTGGCTAAAGTTACTAGTGAATTGACTGCTCGTGATGGTGATCCATCTGGTATTAATGCAGGTGTTATTTCCAGAGCTGAAATTCAATCAAGAAGATTCTATGCTCAGAGAAATATGTATTTAACAGGGTTTTCGTTATTTTTGAGTCTTGTTGTTTACAGAACTTACAGTATGGTTTTTGAATTATTAGAAATTAAGGATAAAATCAAGAAATTAGAAAAGGATGGACAAGTTTCTGAGAATGCAGAAACCAAGCAATTAAAAGTCCAACTTGAAGAGTTGGCAAAGGAAAAAGAGGTTCTTCTTGCTAAATGTAAGGCATTAAGTGATGAATATTAGGTAAAATTATTTTAAAATAAATAAATAAAAAGTGCTATATAATACACGAGTAATGAATATTTATAAAATGGTATAGGTTTAAATAGATTTTGGAATATAAAAAAAAATTAGGCATCCACTAATGTATATTTTACCTTCATTCTGATTTTGAATATGAGTTACTCTTATGCTTAGGAACAAAGGTAAAACCATCTCCTGCCTTACCTAAAAACATTTCAGAAACCTTGATCCAGTCTTGATAGTTATCAGAGGCCAACAATGTTTCCAACTCATTTCTACCTCTCCACTTTGGTGGTCTCTCGTTCAATTTAGGAGGTAACCTTTCCAGAATACCAACAGGGATGTATCTATGCGTGAAAGACATAAATTCACACAAGTATCTTCTAGCGGTATTTAAACCATATTCATCCGTACCCCAATGTTCTAAGGCGAAATTTGTGTAGGTTCTTAAAATTTCTAATCTTTCAGTAGCTGATTTATCCAAATATTGCTGAGCTTCAACTTCTTCAAAGATCCAAGGCTTAATCAATGCACCACGGGCAACCATAACAGAATCAACACCTTCTAATCCAACGTGATGATACCAGTCTTCATAAGTATAACAATCACCATTACCAATCAAATAGACTGGGTTAGGTCTATCACTAACATCTTTCTTTTCTTCATATTCTTCGTTGTATTCTTTGACAACTTTACCAAGTTGTTCAATATAATCCCAATTGGCCTCTTTTGTATAACGTTGTTGTCTAGATCTTCCATGAACGGTAATAGCTGCAACATCACCACCATTTTCACCAAGAAGCTTTTTAGTTAAGTCAATTGCCAGTGGTTTCCCATCTTGAATGGCCATTCTCATTTTCACAGTAACTGGAATTTCACCTGAACAGTATGCCATATTCTTTAACAAATTTCTCATTTTATTACCATTGGTCATCACACCTGAACCTTCACCCTTTTTGAAAAGTAAGTCGATTGGACAACCACAATTTAAATTAATTTCAGAGACATTTGGTGTGAATTTTGCGATTGCCTCACAAGCCTTAGCTGCTTGCCAATATTTGTTAGTAGCAATTTGAGTACCAAAACCTGGATATTCCGATTTGTGTGCTTTAAATAAGGCCCATTCACTGTTTTTACCTTGAATTAATGGCAATGTAAGGGTCATTTCACTATATGTGACATCAGTACCCAAAGTTTTCATTAATCTTCTAAATGGTAAATTACCAACAGTGGCAAGAGGTGATAAAATTTTTTTATTTCTATGATCAAGTTTCTTTTTTTCTCCTGGTTTGATAACACTCTCTTTAAATTGAGCCTCTAAAATTTTCCTTTCTTCTTCAGCTAAAGGTTTAGTGTTATCTTGTAATTTCATAGCCATATCAGAAACTGGTAAATCTGCTTGCTTTTTTTGCATTATTCTTTTATCTTCATTGCTAACCCAGTTAACTTCACCTCTAAAATCATTTCTATTATAATTATCTCTATATTTAAGTGTATTAGTTTCCTTGTCAAAATGTGAAGAAAGCCATCTACATTTAATACCAACTGGACAATAGCCTAATGCCTCCCAAACTGAACAAGTTCCTTCAAGATCTTGAGGCTTTTGTGCAAAATAAGAATCAATATCATGCGATAAATTACAAAGTTCACCTTTAATACATGGCTTTTCAGGATCAACAATAGAAATACACAATTTAACTTGCTCTTTAGCCTGGGTAAGTTTTCTTGCTTTATTTTGACCTCTTTCTTTTTTACCTTTTTTTTTATTATTGTTGGTTTCTTCTTCACCTCTATCTGCGGTTGCACCCTCGGCTGCATCGTCATCTAATGTAGCATTATTATCTAATGAAATAATGTATTCTTTCTTAATTGGTGCCACACCATTTGGAATTTGAAAATCATTGCCCTCCGTTTTTTGTTTTTTAGATTCAATTAGTTGTTCAGACTCATCAATCTTCCTTTTTTCTAAATTTAACTCTTCGGACATCTTTATCAGATTTAATTCTATGGAAAGATCTGTTAAAAAAAAAAATGTGACAACTTTCGTAGTGAAAAATTTTGTAGGCGATTGTGGCGCATGCAGAGGTAGAAAACAATGAAAAAAAGGGTGGAATGTACTACAAACCGTATTTTGGGAATATATTACACATAATTAATTATATATGATAAACAACTAAGATAAGTGTTTTTAGTTTAAATTTTCTGTCATTAGTGACATCTCTTTTGCACTCATATAAAGATTTACTCCTTGTACGCGCCGACGCTAGACTTTCCTAATTCGGTGACAATCATTTGTGGCGCATGCGTATTTTATATACCAAATCGGGAAGGTGAAAGCGCAATAAAATTTTTGTGGCCATCTCCAATTGCAAGCAGAGCTGAATCAAATTCAACTATCAAATCTAAGCCTATCTTTTTTTTTCCTGTTTTGATAATCATTTTTAATAGATTATTCTTATTTAATAAATTTCACCAAATTTAAATAACACAAAACTAAACTTGTTCTATCATTAAAAAGATCTAATCGGGAGAAAAAGAAAATTTAGAAATTACTGATTAGTTAAAATATCAATAAAATAATAGCCAAATTGAAAATACTATCACGTCAACTGTCATCAATAGGAGGCAGAAATTATAGTTTTAATAACAAGGTAAACTTTACTAAAAAATTTAATAAAATGACATCTTTACTTGATAACGATCAGAGATCACAGGCACATATTGAAGTCAATGCAACATCATCACAGATAATAGCACAGCCAACGATGTCATTACCACCTCGTTCACCTCATCATAACCCATTAGAAATTATCAAGGAATGTAAAGCAAAAAATAAACCCGTTTATATTGCTGGACCTATGGTTCGTTATTCAAAATTACCATTTCGTCAATTACTGCGTTATTATAATGTTGATATTGTTTATACCCCCATGATTTTAGCTAGAGAATTTGTTCGTCATCCACATGCACGTTTGTCAGATTTTTCAACGAATCCAACTGATCGTCCTTTAATTTTACAAGTTGGTGTTAATAATGTTACTGATCTTTTAAGAGTTGTTGAAATGGTTAAACCATATGTTGATGGTATTGGACTAAATTGTGGTTGTCCAATTAAAGATCAAGTTAGAGAAGGTATTGGTGCTGCATTAATGAGTAAAAAAGATCTAGTTGCGTCTATGGTTAAGGCAGTTAAAGATAAATGGAGTGATGATATTTGCATTGAAACAAAAATTCGTGTTCATCCTGATGTCAATGAAACTATTGAATTTGTTAAAGAAGTTGAAAAAGCTGGTGTTGACTTTATTACCGTTCATGGTAGAACTAAAAATACAAGATCTTCAGTCCCTGTTGACTTGGATAAAATTAAAATTATCAAATCTTCTGTCAATGTCCCTGTTATTGCAAATGGAGATTGTAGAAGTGTTGAAGATGCAGAAAATATTTGTAATTTTACTGGTTGTGATGGTGTAATGGCAGTGCGTGGTGTTTTAGATAATCCAGCTATGTTTGCAGGATTTGAAAAATGTCCTTGGGGTGCAATTGAACGATTTTGGGATTTAGCAATGAGTTATGGATTACCATTTAGATTAATGCAACATCATCTGGCTTGTATGATGGAAGGTTTGATTGATCGTAAATGGATTATTGAACTAAACGAATGCGAAAGTGCTGGCGATTTATTAGACTGGTTTGATGAAAAATTTTGGGTTAAAAGACCTGATGATGAAGGTTTTGGTGAGGCTGTTGAAGTTCAGTGGAGAGAGAAAAGGGATGGTGTGAAACTATAGTAGGAGAAACCCTCCATGCAACCATGAAAAGAGGGCACATTCGGCGCGTGTCGGCTGGAGATCTGTGAAAAAAAAAAAATTTTGTTAACTTTTCTTTATAAATTTAAATTAATATATTCCATACATTAGTAATTATAACAAAAAAAAACATAATGATAACAATTCAATTGAATTGAAGCTGTAAAAATAAGATCAATTAATTTGTTTCAAATAAGTAAAATTTAACGAAACCATGTTCGGTCAGGAGATTGAACAAGTTTCAATCAAGAAATGTCCATTCCAATGATGATAGCTTTTTTTTTTTCTGTACCACCTTTGAGCAAGATATAGAGTAGCATCTGTATTTCCATTGTCTGCCTTCGTTTTGAAGAATGACGGGACTTGTTGTTATGATTGGTACTTTGTCATAGTTACACTGATGGAATGGATATTTATAAATTTGTAATCATTGTAAATTTAACCTTCTCTTTATTATACACGTGTGTTATATTTGGTACACCTTCGTTGCTTCTTGTGATTCAGTTTTGGCTTTCAAGGTAATTCCTATGTTCAGGTGGCCACTCTATATGAATCTGCAAGTAAGGTGTAGTATGTCAAGTTACAAGATATAGTGTAGCAAGGCAAGTTAAAAGATATTGGAAGTTGCATCGAGTTGCTTTTATTCGTTTCAGGCTATTACTTAAAGGCTTCTCATTTACAAATTTTTAAAACAATTTTAAAATATTTCCAGGCTAAAATTAGCTTGTAATATTGTAAGCATGTTGTTTACATGACGCTCTATAATAGAGAAAAGTTACCATATTAAGCTAAACACATTTATTCATCATCTTCGACAACAACAGTGTTCAATCCCTTAACGTTAGCAACGTTAACAGATTCAACGTAAGAGAACATAGTAGACTTGGCGTTTTCTTCTTCGTTTCTCTTTCTGGAGATTCTCAATCTCATTCTGTATGGAACACCTTGAATACCTCTCTTCCACAATTCAACGTTCAACTTTGGGTCAAGTCTGACGTCTTCAGTACCCATGTGCAACTTAGCAAACTTCTTAATTTCCTTGACAGCCTTTGGAGCTCTCTTCTTGAAACTAACACCGTGAAGTCTCTTGTGTAAGTTAATGGTGTACTCTCTGGTAACAGCGTCCTTCAATTCCTTAGCCATCTTGAGTTTTCAACTGGTTGTTAAGTTGTATTTCGATTTTTCACCTTAATGCGCGATATGCCTCCACCCACTGGAGCCACGCAGAGGCTTGCAGCTGGTGAGGCGGCCCGTGCGAGCATCTCGCCACTCTGAAAAAATTTTACCAAGACTGCGAAATTGGCTCTGCGGTGTGAGGGGGTGTTAAAAACAGCAAAAGTCACGTGTTTTCCGAGGGTTACACTCCGAGATCCGAAATCCATAGCTGGTAGAGGGTGTTCAGTTCTGGATAGTACTCTTCTTTGGCATTTTTAAACTGCGACAAATGCCATTTCAAATAATTTGCAAAATATTTATTTGCAAAAGAAATCCACTTATCATCATTTGATTCAATTTTAGACATTTCTTCAGTTACCTTATCTTTATCTTGGATATCATACTCAGTAACTTCTAAAAATCCCAAAACACATTCTTTCTCACCTCGGGAGCATAACGCTGATAAAATTGCCCAATAAATGGCAGTGAGTTCACTTTGGCGATCAATGCTATCAGTTGCAGGTTCTTTATCTGGCGTTCGATTTGAATTTAAATTTAAATTTAAATTTAAATCTGTACCATCTCTAAGATCCCAAACGGTTTTATAATAAAAGTCAATTAACGCAACGCCTTGTCTGCACCAATTTATCAATGATTCTAATCTGTAGGGTATAATAATTTTCCCATTTTCTATGCCACTGATGTGCGTTTTCATTGTCACTGGAACGCTCAACCCTGTAGAAAACTTTTTAACTTCCTGTTGCACATTTTGGAAAGTTACACCAACTGAACCATCAATTGCCAATATTATAAGTGATACAATTCTAATCTCCCAAATTTGTAAAATTTCAGATAGTGAAATCTCATGTGGTGAGAGCAATAAAGATTTGGCACAATTGGCAACAGTTAAAATATCCAAGTTACTTGGCTTCCCATTTAAAACTTGTACAAAATCTTTAAATGAATTTGGACTGGCTCTATGAATATGATCTGACCCTATTGAAATAAAGTTGGACGTGTGAAGCAAGTGTGGCAGCAATGTATTCATTTCTTAATTTACCAAGGGCAGAAGGAAAAGATACTTAAATCCGCACAAAGCTCTTTTTTCTCTTGTTGTGTGTGTTATTTTAAAAGTTATTTACTTAACCATTGAGATATGACTAGTGATATTATTGATAAGGATTCTTTATTAGGTTCTATAAATGTTAATTCAAAGTCAGTTTTAGAATCTATAAAATCATTCCCAAGAAAGCATCTTGGTTGTTATCTATATAATCCACAGACTATGATTCCTATATGGACAGCAAATCATCCTAATTGTACCATTGATATTTATATACCACAAATTTATTTACAAGATATTAATTTGAATGATAGAAAGCTATGGGGGACAGATATTTATACTGATGATTCAGATATTGTCAGTATTTTGGTTCATCTTGGAGTGATTAGACTAATTGAGTCAAATAATGGCAAAGAACCTTATCCGGATGTTAAACCAGTTGGAATGCTTCCTCAAATAGAGCCTTTGGACTCTGATAATTTAATGGATCTGTTGATTGTTAGAGTTGTAATTACTCCAGGTTTGAAACTCTGGAAAGGCTGTGACAGGTTTGGCTTGGTGAGTCGAACGTGGGGTTTGCATGACGGTGCCGGTATTATGGTTGATAAAATTTGGTGGTTCAGAGAAGGCTTGAGAGATTGGAAAATAAACGGAAATTGGAGAGACAATGGTATTGTTGAAAAGTAATCAGATAAACACCTAGCATAGATAGACGCCAAGATAGCCATGTGACGCATGATAATAAATATTACCGGGATAATTTTATTTATTTCTACAAGTACTTTTTTACTGGAGGTTGCAAAGAAAAAAGAACTGTTATCATGAAAAAAGTAAGGGGTAAAATAAAGTTTAGTGACATCTGCTGGTTAATGGAATCTATCTGACACTTTCTAAGATAAGGAGGCGGCAAAAAAAAGAGAGAGAGAAAATGAAAAAAACACAGATACTCTAGAAAACAGAATAGAGCTTATTTATTGATAAGAGATATTCGTCATTTTTAAACAAAGCTTACCTATTAACAATAAATACTATTGGAAGAAAAAGATTATCAGTGACACTGATCACAAATAAGTTTAGATAAGAAAATAATATAAATAGAAGAAAAAAGTCTCCATTTATAAGATTTATTATTAACTACAACAGATAGAACAGTAATAACCATTTAAACTTATAAATCTGGTCCGTTTTTACAGTTTTAATAGAATTGAAGATTCCTATCATGTAGGTGTAGGTGTGGGTGTGGGTGTGTAAGTCATGTAGGTGTGGGTGTGTAAGTGTAGGTGTGGGTGTGTAAGTCATGTAGGTGTGGGTGTGTAGGTGTAGGTGTGGGTGTGTGGGTGTGTAATGTAGGTGTGGGTGTGTAAGGTGTGGGTAGGTGTGGGTGTGGGTGTGTAGGTGTGGGGCTCCCTTTTTAATTTTAAAAACTGTTGTCTTCCCGTGGGAGTTTTGAAATAATAGACAAAGGTTTATGTTTATAACACTCAAGTACTACGTGTCTGTATTTTTATTTAGCCTACATATTAAGGCAAATAAGGAACTTATAGCTTCCATGTCTGATCAAGATGAAAAAGAACGTATCTTTCAGCTATACGTTGACATTTTGGCTTCGAACCAGAAGCAATTTGCTGACTACCACAGAAGGTCGGATTGAAGGGCAATAATGACATTAACTTTAACTAAGGAAGGAAAAGAAGGGAGAAAGTTAAGGAGAAGGAGAAGGAGAAGGAGAAAAAGAAAGAGAGTGAAAGGTAGAGGAAGGAAATGAAGAAAGCTAAGGAGAAAGGAAGCAATGAAGAGATGGAACTAAGCAAGGTTTTATTTAAAGTAAAAATAAAAATAAAAATAAAAATAATTAAGACAAGACCAAACAAATATGGTTTTGTTAGTGGGGAATACTTAGTGTCTGGCACCCTTGGGCTCAAAACCTGTTGTAGTGTAAAATATTTAGGTTTATAATACCACTGGGTATTTAGGCGTTAATTAGAATATTTAACTGGCTTTACTCTTTTTAATAAATTTGGTGAGATCTTTTCTTATTGATTCAACGTCTTTCCAGATATGCATCAAAAAGCCTTATCGCATATTTTACTGCACTTGCATTGAAGAACATAAAACATTAAATTAAATGAAATTAAATTATTATAACCCATTTTTTAAAACCATCCAATCTAACATTCATTCCATATTTAGCCTGTATTTAAACTGTATAGATTCTTTTATTTATTTCCAAGACAAAGGGTTCATCATCCCAACTTTTGGCAGTCGCACGGCTTTGGCCCTTTTTTTACCTGTTGGACCTTATTGTGTCTCCTATGCCATTCCAGTTTTCTTCTCTCTGGAAAAGTTTACGACAAATATCAAATTCAGCTCTTGGAGACGAAGTTTCAGAACTTTTTATTGATCCTGATATGTCCAGTGAGCTAGCCTACGAAAAGTCCTTTATAGAAACGCTTCCTTCGCCGCCACAGTCATCCGTAACTGCAACTGCAAATGAAAACGATCCAAAATCATCTAAAGATAGAACCATACCATGTGCAGATTATGGTGAAAAACTTTGGGAAGAGCAAAGGAAAAAGTGGTTAACGCCGACAAATAATATCAAAGACATCTCAAAACGACAACGCAAAAACAGGCTATCTAACCTAGATTGTGGTGACGATATGCATGTTGAGGTTTACAGGAATTTAGTTTTACGAGGCCGTACTTTAAAGAAAGGTATCAGTATGACTGATACCTTTAACGTTATTAATGCAGGTTGGGAAGCTGACGACATGTATGAAAGAGTGCGCAAAGGTGGAGTACCTTGAAATAATGGAATAGAATAGTTTATAATATAATTGGGGAAATGGGATTTTATAAGTATAAAAGTAATCTGCTAGATAAAAGCATAGATGGAAAAACAATGCTGGTTGCTCTGCAATGCATAAATATATAAATAAAATACTTAATTGGGTATATACTTTATGGTAGATTCTAATATACGTATATGTTGATCTAACACTTCAATTCGATGTTGTAGTTCAGATACTGAGGTCTGGTTACAGTTATGATGATGCCTTTCCAAGTAGGACTCTGTATTGCGCAATAGATGCTTCAAACGAGCCCCATTGTTGCTCAAGCGCTCAGAATCACGCAAAAGGGACACATGAAAATTATTCAAAATAGGTATGTTATCGTATATAATAGGAGGAGCAGTGTCAATTGCCAAGGAACGGCGTAGTTTTGACTGGAGCTTCTCTTGTGATGGCATTGTTGTATGTGTATATACCAAGTTTGGCATGGTACGCGCTCTCAGCTCAAAAGAGCAAATTGATGAGTTGAATGCTTTGATGGATTTGTAGCCTTGCAGTACTGTTTATTATTGTAGTAATTGATTTATTATATAAGTTTGGATTTTTAATAATAAAAATTGTTTGTTTAACATGCGTGCTTTTGATAATAAGAGTTTGGCATACTTGCTCGGCTGTTGCTGAATGCATTTTACATAACCTTGAATCAAAAGATAAACTTTTTCATAAATATATATATATATATATATACATATATATAATATATTGGCAACCCTTATTAAAAATTAAAAATGGTTTTAAAAATTGGATAACACCAAAACAAGCGGTTCTACTTTAACATGTTATTAGATATTCCACACTCGCGTTTATTGTGTCTTGCTAACATGCAAATACTAACAGACAAAACACACATAAACTACCACTTCAAACGACTGCCTCAGTCTATAGTTGTTCAGTCTGACGATATTTTGGTTGCCCAGTCCAATTGTGTGAATAGATTTATTTTAAACTCAAAGGAGCCAACATCTGTCACCACCAGATATAGGGTGAAACAGCTTCATCAGCCCGACAATCTTAATCTGCTAATAGTAGTATACGATAATCAAACAGAATTTTGGAAAGGAGAAACGATAATCTATAAGTTGAATTTAAATTTATCTGTTTCATCTGTAGTTTCTTGGTCAAATTATACAGCGGATTACACTCAGCAATCAGATGTTGATGACCCAAATATAACATCCGATAGCGTCTCATTTGCCACAGCGCAAGATACTGAGAGTATTGAATCTGAAGAATTAAAAACAATGGTTGCCTTTATTGCAGATGATTGCGTTGTTATTTACAAATTTGTCAATGGTGAATTTACTGAAAAGTTAAACTTACATTTAGCCAATGTTTGCCAATTGCAATTTCAAAACTCTGATGAGGCATTTGTCATTACTTCCACTGATTATAATGATCTTATACATATTAATTTGAATTCAGGTGATGTCGTGCATAATGACTTAACAGATATTTTACATGCAAGTAATTCTACATTTTTCAATAATAATTATGTCATTGGACTTATATCAGCCGGTGAGCAATTAATCATAATAAAATCAAATGAAATTATAAAATTAAATTCTAATTTAAAATGTACTGACAGGGTCAAACTTAGAGGACATTTGCGATCTTCATATTTCTTTCCATTTTTGCTACTACAATACCCGAATAAGATTGAACTTAGAAGTCTTTCCAATTTAAATGTTTTAAATATTTTACAAATTAAAGGTATCGTTGATTATTCAATAACTCCTGATTCACTAGCCGTTTTAACTATAGATGGAGCTTTGAAATATCACAAACTTGACTATAATTCTATTCTTGATCAATTTTATGATGTAGGAAATTATGCCGATTCTATAAATCTTATCCATTTGTTGCATTCATCATATTTTAGTAATGACAGTATGTCAGCAAATCAAATGAAGTTTATTACCTTACGAAAATTTGAAATTTTAAAGGGTAAGAGTTTCATAAATATAGATTTTCAAAAGTCAATGGATATATTAGCCGAATATCTGGCACCACCGAAATTAGTTTTAGATGCCATACCTGAAGAATTAAAATTATTAATTTCTACATCAACAAGTACACCCGATTGCTCATCAGAACAATCAATATCTTCAACGTCACAACCAAAATATACTTTATGCTTTAGTGATCGACGGAAAATTCATAGTTTAACTTCCTATTTGACAGATATTAGACGTAAACTACTTCGTTTATTGGAACATAACACAAGTTTCAAATGGCAAAATTACGAAGTTTCCTTACTTGTTTTCAAGATTGATGATCCTTCCTTTTCAATTATTGATAATCTTAAAATTGTTGATGACTACCTTTTTAACTGTTATCTTTTATTGGGTTCCAAACTCATTGGAAGCTTCTTAAGACTAAGAAATTTTTGCTCAATAGAAATAGTTGAAGGTAGGCTAAATGAAACAGAACTAATTGATTTTTATTTTGCTAGAAATGAACATGATAGAGCAATAAAAATTTTAAAAAATGAAAATAATTGGGAAAGGCTTACATTGTACTTGAAAAAAATGATAATTTCAAATGCATCCAACACAAATTCTATTCTTAAAAATCTTGCTAATGTAGATGATACCCACCTCTCAGAATCATTCCAAATGATTTTTCAAAATGATTCTATTGCCTATGAAGATATTGATAAAAAAATTATTATTAATTGGCTAAATGATCATGAAAATTTATTAATATCCTATTTAGAATTTATTGTTTTCAATTTACATGATTACCAGTCAACTTACATCAATACTCTGCTAGAAAATTATATTAAATATCCTGATGAAAATTTTGAAAAGATCATTGAACTCTATGCCACCGGTAATTATACTACAACTTCTATATTGCAACAATTGTCAAAATGTCCTAAAACGAACACCATTGAAAGATTGAAAATTGATCCATTATCAAGACAAAAAAAATACAATGATGTTTTACACATATTAGTTCCACTTGATCTTTCCGCAGCTGTTGATTTTTTAATTTCTCTACCAAACGATAAAAGAACATATTCGTTAATTCATAGCGTTTTAGATATTTTGGCAAAACCAAGTTCAGGTAGTGAAAATCAAAGATCACAAAAAGTTAACCAATTTATTACAGATCCAAAATTAGAGGGAAGATTAGATCCTTCTGAAATTGTTCGCAGAACTAGTGATGATATGGGTTTAGACAATGTTGAAGTCATTACTGTATTAAGAAGTATCAAAACAAGATCTGCAAACGTTAAGGTCAAAGAAATGATAGGTAAAAGGAATGTTGGACGATTAAATAGTGAACTGGCCAGTATCAAAAGTCAATCCAAATGGAGTAATGGTCTTTGCAAATGTGGAAGAAAGTTAGGAGATGTTGGATGGTGGAGTCAAAATGGGATAGTTCATTATGGATGTCAGTAACATCAATGGTGAATAAAAATGTATATTAGAGTGGTAATTGAGTTTTTTTAAATTTTTGTATATTTTTAATGGTTATTATAAAATAGTTAAATGCAGTTAAAATATAAATATTTACCTTCTTTTAAAAAAAATACCTAATTAATTAAAGCCAAAACACTTCTACAGTATTTACCAGCTTTATCCAAACGGTCAAGTTTTGATTGATTTATACTTCTCCAAGAATTGATGACCTCCCACACATTTTCATCTTCAATTGAAGCCAAAATATCAGAGTGGGAATTTAAAAACATAAACATAACTGCAACTAAAATTTCAACATTTCTTTCTTTGTCTAATCCCCAACTGATTGCTCTAAAAAATGACACCAATTCTTTAAAAGGTGTGGTAACTGTCATAGACTTAATTTCAAAGTCTAAATTGGCAGGTGACATGTTAACAATTAGTGAAACCCATTTATCAAATTCTGATAAACGCAACAATTTAGTAAATTCAGTTTCAAATTCATATTCTTTATTTTTATTAAGTTTCATTAATCTTGAATTACCATTTGTGTCATCTGATTTTTTGTTCATCTTTTCAACAACGTCTTTACCTAATTCATTCTCAATTGCACCATTACCAACTTTCAAACCTGTAAGTTCTAAGAAAAAAGGTAAATTTTCTGGTTTCTTTGGTGCTTCTTGTGGCTTATTACGAGATTTAATTGAATCTAAATGAACTAAAGTGGAAAATTTAGTATGAGATTGATGAGAAAATGTAAGCAATTTATCATTTAATTCCTCTGGTGATATGTATGTACCTGAATCTTCGTCTAATTCAACAGGATCAGCTAAGGCACCTTCAATCATTGATGATCCACCTTCACCACTAACATTTGGTAATAAAATATTTGCAAATTCTTCTTCATCTTCAACATGACGTGTAGATATTGGATGAAATTGTGATTTATTTGTCCAAAGTGAAATACCAACATCATTTGCATGTGTTGTTGCTAAATATTCACCATTAGGTGACATTTTTAAACAAGTTGCAACTTTTGGTAATTTAATACCATCAATACAACCACCGGTTGGTAAATCCCAAGTACGAATAGTCGAATCTAAAGCTGCAGAAACAATCCAACGACCATCATGAGAAAAATCCATAGCAGTAATTCTATTAGTATGACCAAATAACTGACGAACAACTTTTTGTGTAACAGAATCAATAATAATAATTGATAAGTCATCAAGTGCAATGGCAAATAGATCAGAAGATCTATGATAAACAAGTTGAGTAATTGGAGAGTCAAATGTCAATTTACCTAAATATTTGGATTCAGAAAAATCATAAAATCCAACGATACCATCTAAGCCACAAGAAACCATTTTACGATTCATACCATCAAGGGCAATCCCTGTAACAGTTTTCTTATGAAGCTTATACTTTTTACGCAAAATACCAGATTGTAAATTGTAAACACCAATACCACCCTCAGAACTACCAACAAAACCAAAATTACCACATGATGACATGGCAACACACTTTGCTGAGCCATTATCAATCGTCGATAATTTGTGCTTACCAATTTTTTTAAAGCGAGAGTTCCATGTTCTAGCAAATGGTTCATCTTGATGAGCTGTAATAATATTATCCCATTCACCAACTCTTGCATTTTCTTGAGCTAAAGAAATAATTGGAGGAAATTTAGACTTAAATTTACTAGATAAACCAGCTTGTAATTTACCTTGCTTAACTTTACTTTCTCTTTGAGAAATTTCTTGAGATTGGGCATCTTTACGTAGAGAGAATGACCAAAATGAACGATCTTGAGAACCAGATTGTATAAAGTGTGTATTTTCATCAGCAAATACAATTGATGTTGGTGGAGCAGAATGACCACCACGAGATCTTAAATGTCTTGGTGGTGAAACAACAGATGTATTAGTCTCTGATAAAACAGGATCAAAAACATATTCTTTGATTGTGTTATCACCACCAGTAGTAACAACAATTGGTTGACCATTTAAAAATTCAACCTTTGTAATACCACCAAATTCTTCTCTATGAGCATTGGCAAGCACATGAACACGAGAATTTTTATTAAGATCATAGAAAAATAAATCACCATTTCTCAAGGATGCAACAACATGTGGAGTACCGTCAGTTCTAAATGAGAGAGACGTAATTGAAGATGAAGAACCTGTGTTAATAGTTTTCAAAGCCTTACCCTTTTTCAAATTGAAAAGTCTGAATAACCCTTGGGTATTACCAATGGCAATAAAGTCCAAAGCTGGTGCAGATGAAATACATGTAATATTTTCAGTGAATTCTTCTGTGGTATAAATTAATTTAGCCGTTTTGATGTTATAAATCATGACATGCATTGGAGTGGCAATAACAATTTTATTCAAATATGTTGGCATATGAATCATATCAATAATATTACCATAAATTGAATTCACTGTAATAGTTGTATAAAAGATAGATGGAAATTTATCAGACTGTTCCTTCTTTTCAAAAACATGAATCTGGTGATCGGTGGATGCAACTAAGTAGTTACCAAACATAACTAATTTGTTAATTTTGGTATCGTTCTCAGGAATTTTCATTTCAAATTGTAACTTACCTCTTCTGAAAACACCAATTTTGTTACCATATGCACAGTAAATGTAATGATAATGGGAAGTAACGGCAGTTATTGGTGCTGTAGTTTGAGTATTTGAAACAAACAGTAAATGTAAGGTAGCAGCATCATAAATTTGAAATGATCTACCAACAACGGTAACAATGTAAAAAGTTGAACCTAATGAACCAATAGAGAATGGCGTACCATTTGAAACATGACCAATTACTCTAAATGGAGAAAAAATTCTAGACTTTCTGATCAACTCCTTGTTACCAGATGATGAAAGTTTTATTTTCTTTGAATTTATAGTTGTCATCTGAATAATGAAGACTTGTTAATCCCACCACAAAAGTTTGATACTTTTTTCTTTTTAATCTGAAATTTTTTTTTTTCAAATTTTGAAGATCTGATTTTTTTTTATTTTTTTTTTTTTTGCACCAGCCACATTTTTATTTGTGGCGCAGTTTTACTCTTTCAAAATATAAGTTACGATTAAATTAACCTCTTCACGTGGGGCAGGAAAACGCAAAAATGCCCAAAAATAGAGCTCCTTCGGTACATTCCACCATGTCAATTGATTCTCTTATAGATGATGAACAATCAGAACGCTATGATGCTGATCCAGAGGCACTTGCGCAGCATAAAAAGGCAATTGCAACTATAGCCCCTATTTTACAAGACTTTACACCTGTTTTATCTAAATCTGAAATTGTATCTCCAACGCAGGATGCCATTAGTAGAACCGTTTCAAATGTATCTGCATTGAGCATTAGTCACCAAACACCACCTTCTCCAGCTCAATTTACATTTACAGAAGTTGGAGAATCTAATGTAACCCCACCAGTTAGTGCTGCACCAATGTCTAATAGTTCTAATGCTTCAACTAGCACAATTACAAATTCATTTTCAAAGCCACCATCTACAGGCTCTATAACAAAATCAAGATCTATGTCAACATCTTCAAATATTGATTCACCAACAATCCCAAAATTACCAAAGATTGGTACCATTGGTGTTTGCGCTATGGATAGTAAAGTTCTTTCTAAGCCATGTAGACAAATTTTAAATAGACTCATTAAAAATGGCGAATTTGATACAGTTATATTTGGTGATAAAGTTATTTTAGATGAATCTATTGAAAATTGGCCAACTTGTGATTTCCTTATATCATTTTTTTCTAATGGTTTCCCACTTGAAAAGGCCATTGCGTATCAGAAATTAAGAAAGCCATACTCTTTAAATGACTTGATAATGCAAAAAGCTTTATGGGATAGAAGATTATGTTTACAAATTTTAAAAGTTGCAAATGTTCCAACTCCTGATAGAGTTGTTATTTCAAGGGATGGTGGACCAGTCATTGATAAAACTCTACGTATGAAATTAGAAGCTTTAGGTATTAATTGTAATCGTATTAGAGAGCCAAAATGGGAAATGATTGATGATGATACTCTGGTTGTTGATGGAAAAATTATTAAAAAGCCCTTTGTTGAAAAGCCTGTTGATGGTGAAGACCATAATGTTTATATTTACTATGCAAAGAAAAGTGGTGGTGGTGGTAGAAAACTTTTCAGGAAAATTGGTAATAAATCAAGTGAATTTGATCCTGACTTAAATCATATTAGAACTGATGGATCATTTATTTATGAAAAATTTATTGACACCGATAATTTCGAAGATGTTAAAGCGTATACTGTTGGTGTTGATTATTGTCATGCTGAAACAAGAAAATCTCCTGTTGTTGATGGTATTGTTAGAAGAAATACACAAGGTAAAGAAGTGAGATATTTCACAGAATTAACAGAAACTGAAGTTGAAATGGCAAGGAATGTTTGCAAGTATTTTGAGCAAACAATTTGTGGCTTTGATCTGCTGAGGACAAATGGCACCAGTTATGTCATTGACGTCAATGGATTTTCCTTTGTTAAAAATAATGATTCATATTATGACACATGTGCAAAAATTGTAAGACAAAAATTTTTAGATGCAAGAAATTCATGGGAAGCAGTTAGAAGACCAAAGAAAGTTCAAGAAAAGAAACAAAAGTGGGTTTTTAAAGGATTTGTTTCTGTTATTAGACATGCTGATAGAACACCCAAACAAAAATTCAAGTATTCGTTTAAATCACCAATTTTTATTTCATTGCTTAAAGGATATAAAGAAGAAATTATTATTCGAGAAGTTCGTGATTTAAATGTTGTTTTACAAACTTTAAAAGTTGCAATTGAAGAAAAACTTGAAGATATTCAAAAGCTAACTATTTTAGCTACGGCATTAGAAAAAAAGATGGACTTCCCAGGTACAAAGATTCAACTAAAGCCTGCTTTAAATAAGGACACTGAAGAAATTGAAAAGGTTCAATTAATTTTGAAATGGGGTGGTGAACCAACTCATTCAGCTCGGTATCAAGCATCAGATGTTGGAGAGCAATATCGTCAAGACGTTCAACTATTGAATCCTGATGCATTTGATGATGTTAAAGTGTATACCTCCTCTGAAAGAAGAGTTGTTGCATCAGCACAATTATTTTCTAAATCGTTCTTTGAAAAGGATGAACTGCCAGAAGATTTTCTGAGAGTCCGAAAGGATCTTTTGGATGATTCTAATGCAGCCAAGGATTTAATGGATCAAGTTAAAAAGAAGTTAAAACCTTTGTTAAGACAAGGTGAAGAAGCGCCACCTCAATTTGCATGGCCGCCGAAAATGCCACAACCTTTTGTTGTCATTAAGAGAGTTGTTGAATTAATGAATTATCATCAAAAAATTATGAAAGAAAATTTTGCATCAAAAAATGTTGATGATTTCCAAAAGGATTGGTGTTGTCATGAAGATCCAATGTTATTTAAAGAACGTTGGGATAAACTCTTTCAAGAATTTATTACAGTTGAAAAGGTTCATCCATCAAAAATTTCTGAATTGTATGATACAATGAAATACGATGCTCTTCATAATAGAGATTTTCTTGAAAAAATTTTTATTACTAATGAAGAGAACAAAGATGAGCCTGTTGGATCCTTAGTTAAGCAATATCCAATTAATATTCTCGCCATGAATGACTTTCGAGTTAATGATACAACACTTGAAGATTCCTCTGAAAGTTCTGAAGTTGCCAATCCAGCGGGTTCAATTGGTTGGGTTCTTTCGTCTAATTATTGTAGTCACAAGTCTGACACAAAGTCACTATTTGATAAACCAAAATTTAAATTATTGCGTGAATTATATCGTTTAGCAAAAGTTTTATTTGACTTTATTTGTCCACAAGAATATGGTATTGAAGATAATGAAAAATTAGATATTGGGCTTTTGACTTCACTTCCATTGGCCAAACAAATAATGAGTGATATTAAAAGTATCAAAGAGACAAATAAAGCTGCTACGCGTATTTATTTTACCAAAGAATCACATATTTACACTCTTTTAAATGTTCTTTATGAATCAGACATTCCAATGAAAATTGCTCGTAATGCATTGCCCGAACTTGACTATTTATCACAGATTGTCTTTGAGGTTTATGAAGCTGAAGGTCCGTTACCAGGTAAAAAGAAGCATAGTATTAGATTATCCATGACACCAGGCTGTCATACTCAAGATCCATTAGATGTAGAGTTGGATGAAAAGCACTATATTTCTTGTATTAGAAGAATAAATTTAACAAGACATTTGGATATGGACTTAGTTCAACAAAAATTAATGAGCAGGTTTTCTAGAGTTAGCCTGCCAAAGAAGTTTACCCCAGTTAATATATCTACACCACTTGCTAATCCATAAAGGTTTGTAATTAATATTTTATATTTTTAAGGCTTTTTTTTTTTTTAATTGTAAGATTATTAATCATTTTGTAAATTTGAAATTAGTCAATTGAATTATTGAGAATAAAGTAATTCAATCGAAAATTTTAAAATCAAATTAGGAATTAAGAAATTTAATCTACCGATGCTCCGTTAGTGCCCATTCCCGTTTGGGGAACAACCACTGCAGTCCTCTGACTGCGTCACCGAGACGGTTACAAAGTAACCGACTAAAAAAAAACAAAATCTTATATTAATCATACCTAAAAAAAAAACACCATGCAGATTTATTAATAACTTGAATTATATCAAACAACTGAAGCCAAAGAATCAAATAAAACACTAATGGATTCACCAAAATGATCCCTTCTAATACATTCAGCAAAAATAGGAGAGACATCAATAACTGTTAATTTTTTACATTTCTTTTGAGCATCTTCACCGATTGGATATGTATTTGTAACAATTATACCATCAATATATGGGCAATCATTGAGTCTTTCAAGGCAGTCATTGGCAAAAATACCATGAGTTGCAACAACATAACAAGAATTTGCTCCACAGTTCATTCTAAGATGTTCAGCAGCTGCAATAAAGGATGTGTGTTTATCAATCATATCATCAACAATAATAGCCGGTTTATTTTGAACATTACCAACAAGTGTAATAAGTTTTTCAAATGCATTAAATTCTGGTTCATCTTCATCATCAGAATTATTATTTTCGAAATTAAGTTCGGATTCTTTATGAATTAATTGAGGTTTAGTTTCAACAACAGGTTCTTTAGAATCATCATCAAGGACATGACCTTTAACGATTCTTGCAGTTTGAATTTCAGCAGAGCAATCATTTTGATTTTCAGATGGAGTAATTGATTTCTGAACTTTTTTATTTTTAAAGCCATTATAACCATCTTTACTTCTTCTTCTATCAGTATGAATCATTGCAAAGTTAATTTTTAAATGATCAGCAAGAGCAGTAACTCTTTTTGTACCACCTGGATTTTTAGAAACAACAACTGCTTCTTGATAATCTTTAATATTATCCCTTATCCATTTGGCCAAAGTTGGACCAGCGTATAAATTATCAACAGGTTTAGAAAAGAAACCTTGCATTTGAGATGCATGTAAATCCATTGAAACAACATGATCAGCACCTGCCATAACCAGTAAATTTGCAAGCATTCTAGCAGTAATGGCACCTCTATGCTTTTTCATTTTAGATTGTTTAGAATATGGGAATTGAGGAATAACTGCAGTAATTTTAGCAGCAGAACCACCTTTACAAGCAGAAATTAAAATTAACAATTCCATAATATGATCATTAATATCAGATGAACCTGATTGAATAATATAAACGTCTTCGTCTCTAACGGACACACCAACTTGAACTGATGTCTCACCATTGGCAAACTTCTTCATAGTAGCTGGAGCTGCTTGAACGCCAAGACGTTGACAAACAAGGTTACCCAACTGAGGATGTGAGTTACCAACGAAAACTTTACACTTTCTCATGTTGGACATTTGATTATTGGAGGAGCTTTGTAGGCTGCCATAAAAGAGAAAAAAAAAAATTTGTGTGGGAAGAAAAAAAAAAAAGGCACAGAAAAATTTCTCCAAGAACTCTTTCTAATTGGCGCCGGTGCAAGGATGTTCTAGTGGTGCAAGGATGTGTTTTAAAAATGGTGCAAGGATGTTTTTTAGCGGCTGCAACTTCCCTTTTGGGAAGTTGCATTTATTTCTGCTTTATAATCTTTTCTGTGCTGCTCTCTTTTGTTTGCAGATAATCAATGAGCCATCAGTTTTCACATACGACGTCTGAAAGACGAGCCTCTACGTCTATTGTAGGCTCTTTAGGACGTTCAGGTTTATTTGTTCCTCAAGATTTTATCTCTCATTCTTCAAAGGAAATTGAAAATGCCTTGGACATTATGGATGATGAAGGAGAAATTCTTCCAACTGGAATTGCCTCTGAAAATACCAATTCTTTACGTAAAAAATCACTTTCTTTATTGTCAGAGGAGGCTAAATTACTTGCAGCTAATAATGTCCCCATTAGAACTTCTAGATCTACACCAGATGCTGGTACAGATTATGGGACTATTACTGATAACGAAGAAGATGCAATTATAACCTCTTGGAATGAAGCAATTAAGTCTGGTAAAATTACTACTACCGTTTATTTTGAATTTAAAACTTTAACTGCATCATCAATCCCACTTGTTGCAACTTTTTTACTCCAAAATTCTTTGTCAATTTGCTCTATCTTTGCCGTGAGTCATATTTCATCTGAAGCTCTTGCAGGAATTACACTTGGTGCAATGTCTGCAAATATCACTGCCATTGCAGCAATTGCAGGTTTAGCATCTTCATTAGATACATT
The DNA here is from genome assembly GCA_037044635.1 of Martiniozyma asiatica (nom. inval.). Lineage (NCBI taxonomy): Eukaryota > Fungi > Ascomycota > Pichiomycetes > Pichiales > Pichiaceae > Martiniozyma > Martiniozyma asiatica (nom. inval.). The sequence continues at coordinate 2,471,154 of BTFY01000009.1, read as the reverse complement.
TTTACCACAAGCATATGGTGCTAAAAAGTATCACTTAGTTGGTCTTATTTTTCAAAGATGTTGCATGTTAATTTTTTGTTGTATGTTTATTGTTTGTTTATCTTGGTGGATATTTGCTGAATCAATTTTAATTTTAATTTTACCTGATAAAGAGGCAGCTGCATATGCGGCACAATATTTAAAAGTGGCATCATTTGGTATTCCAGGTTATATTTTCTTTGAAACTGGTAAAAGATTTTTACAAGCTCAGGGTATTTTTGATGCACCTACTTATGTTCTTTTCATTTGTGCACCTTTAAATGCACTTATGAATTATACATTTGTTTGGGTTCTTAATTTTGGATATGTTGGTGCTCCATTGGCAGTTTCAATTAATTATACTTTAATGGCCTTTGGATTATATATATATACAATTTACACAAATCATGAAAGTAATCCAATGAAATGTTGGTGTAAGTTTGATTTAAAAAATGTTTTTCGTAATTGGGGTGAACTTATTAAATTATCAATCCCAAATTTAATTATGATTATGTCAGAATTTTTATCATTTGAAATTTTAACATTACTTGCATCTTATTTGGGTACTTCACAATTAGCAGCTCAGTCAATTTTGGCAACAATGGCTTCATTAACATATCAAGTTCCATATGGTGTTTCAATTGCAGCATCAACTCGTATTGCAAATTTTTTGGGTGCCCAATTACCAAACTCTGCATTTATTACATGTCAGGCTAGTTATTATTTTACATTTGTTATTGCTGCCATTAATTCTTCTTTTCTTTATTTTGGTCGTTTCTTAATTGCCAATTGGTTTACTGATGATCAAGAAGTTGTTAAATTTGTTATTTATAGTGCCCCAATTGTTGGATTTTTACAAATTTTTGATGCATTAAATTCAGTTTCTGCTGGTTGCTTACGTGGTCAAGGATTACAACGAATTGGTGGTTATGTTAACCTTTTAGCCTATTATATTATTGGCATACCATTAGGATTTTATTGGGCATTTTATTGGCCTAAGGATAAACCTTTAGGTTTAGTTGGTCTTTGGGGTGGTACTGCAGTTGCATTATTTATAGTTGGTGTTGTTCAATGTTACTGTTCATTAAAGGCGGATTTCCAACGTTTGGTGCTGGATGCACAACAAAGGGCTAATTCTGACTAATTAAACATTATAATTTATAGATAATTAATAATTCGTTATATATTTTAAACATTCTATTATTCATGTTGTTGTTTTTCAATTTCTTTTAATAATGATAATAATTTAACTTTTATGTTTGCTATTTCAATGATATCATTTAAACAGTTTGAAAATTTTGAGTGTGATTGGCGAATTGCAAATGGAGCAAGTCCTCCATTTATTAAATTCAATGGATTTTTAACAACAATTTCTGATTCATTTGTCTTTTTTCCCTTTTCTATTTCTTTGCCTATTTTATTATTTTGATCTTTGCCTATTTTATTATTTTGATCATAACTTACCCTTTCTAATTTGAATTTATTTTCACATTCATCATTAACTAATGCTTTAATTGCACTTAGCCTTTCATTATCTCTAAGAGAAACTAGTATGGCATCCCTCTCTGTTTGTTTAATGCCAATCAAAGTACGACTCAGTGAAATATTTGAATTTGTTAATAAATCGCATAATTTTGAATGTAAATCAAAATACTCATTTAATAACTGAGAAATTTTTAGCTCTTTTGATTCATTTTCAATTTTAATTTCAGTAATAACAATGTCACTTTTAACGTTATTCATTTTGAAAGAGAGTGTACAACGTGTGTGGTTGATTACAGCGCGGCAATCTGTTCATGAAATTAATAAAAGTTAAAGCATATAAAAAAAAATAAAACTAAAAAAACTAAATAATAAAAAGCCAGTAGAATAAATTAAAGTAAATATTTCAATGTTGATAATAGATTTAAAATTTTGAAATGTCAAAGTCAGCATCAAGGAATTCAACAATGTCTAACTCTTCCATTTTTTCAAAGTCATCTAATATACTCTCTTGTAATTGTAAATCACCAAAAAAGTCAACTAATTTTTCTAACCTTATTGATTTTGCTCTAATGGTTAATCTATTTTGTCTAAATGTATCAGTAAATTCAATTGAACTTGGAGAAATTGGTTTACTTTCTTCATCCTCTATTCCCTCTTCAGTACCTGCTGAAGAATCTTTTATGGATTCAGTGATCAACATTAACGATTCGTCATCATTAATAGTATTATAAGGTGCCTCTATTTTCTCAAGATCACCTTCAACTATGATTTTTGCTGATTGACTTTTGTCAGGTATCGTTTTCTCAAGTGGGCACTGGCTCTCCTCAACTGGTGAAAATATACGAGCCTTTTCGCCTGACTCAGGTGAAGTTCTTTGCTTGTCACTAAGTGACACATTAGTTCTTTGAGTTATTTCTTTAAGAGTTTCTGGTAATTCAAATTTTTCAATTTCAAAAGATTCGTGAGACTCCTGATCAGATTCATATGGGATGTCGAATAAATCTTTACTTGCTTTTTCATTTTTAAATGATCCAACATTAAAAATAATTGGAGTTGCAGGCTCAGAGAATGGTGGTGGTGGTGGTGGGTAAGAAATGTTTTCAAATTTACCCTGATATGATTGCAATTCTTCTTCTTCTTCTTCTTCTTCTTCTTCTTCATTGGGTGATTCGTGTACGTTTGGTGGAATACAAGGTGTGACCCTTCTTGGTGTGCTACAAAGATCATTGTGAACTGATCCAATAGAACTGAAAGAGCTATAACTCATTCGAGCATTATTGGTAAATGTCGATGAACGGAAAGAGGCAGAACGCCTGTGATAACTTGAAGTGGCAGTGGCAGAAGAATTTTGACGTGTTGGTGGCTCAAAATAAACCGTTGGTGATGTCATGGCAAATGAAAAGGCCTTACCCGAATTATTCAAAGCTGCAACTGGATCCAAAGTAATTTTATTTTTCAATTTTTCATCATCATAGCAAGCGTCGTCCATTTTGAAATTTGTAACTTCATTTTCAGCAGTGATACCATTTAAAGAAGAATCAAATGAACCAGATGGCAAGTAATCATTAATTAATGTTGGATCAATAGTGTTAAAGGCGTTTTCTAATCCAAAATTTGACATTGGGTCCACGTGGGAAACATGGTTGAACGCAAAAGGTGTAGAAATTAACACCGGTGTAATATTAGAAGCCTTTTTAGACCTTGAATGATCAAATGGTTTAAGTAAACTATTCAATTTAGATGTAAATAGATCATTTTGACGAAATTTTGAAATTAATTTTGATGGCTTTTTTTTAGTGTCCTCCAACCATAAAGACTCTTGCTGTGACATGTTAGGCCGAATCTGAGATTTTTATTGAAAAACTTTGCAAGTGTTAGATAAAGTTAATAGGAAACTGATTATTTATTAATTAATACCAATTAAATTAGGGTATCAAAAGAATGTCTGGTTAAAAGAGAAAAGAGAAATTAATAGTAATAGTAATAAAATATTAAAATTTTTGCCTGCATACACGTTCAAAGGAGTACACGAGAACTCTAAAAGCTTCCAAAAAAAAAAATTAAGACGCGTCGCGTCATTTTTTACCCCTTGAAAAGTTGCTTACTTAATTGTATTTAAGAAAAAATGTATTTTATTAAACACAGCACCGAATTCTAGTAACCACAGGTTATTTTTTGGAAATTAATATTTGATGTTTAGAAAGAAAAAAATTTTTACTCTGAGCTGAGTAATTTTATAGCCCCCTATTGTTAATCTGCATCATGCTAATTCCTTATTAGTACACAATTTGGCGCACACACAGTATGCGCCACACGCTCAGATTAAGGGGTAAAATAAAAAACTCCCTTTCTATTCCTACAATTAAATTCGAATCCACTGAGAATTGAAAGGGAAGTTGAAATTAAAACTCTAAACTAAACTAAAACGAAAACTAAATTGAGATTTTACTACGTATCTCTCAATTCCCTATGTGTATAATATGTATATGCGCAAAAAATTATGGCTTTGCTGGTTCAAAAGCAGATAAAACCAAAAGTAAAAGTAGACGATGAAGAATGGATACATTAAATGCACAAAAATAAGAGCTGAGTTGTGAAAAAATACACAAATTTTCATTCTTGATGCAAAGCATGAACAGGACATTCTGTAAAGCCTTTCTTGTTAATCCAATCTTTAATACACTCATAGTGGAAACAGCAAAGACACTCTAATCGTCCTATTTTTTCACCTGGATGAAAATCATCTAAACATATAACACATTCATTGTCTTCGTTAATATGCAATTGCGCTTGTTGTATTTCCTTTGAAATATATGAAACTAACATTCTATTTGTTTCCCTTTTAATTTGATTTAAATTTCTATTGGCTTCAGGTGATCCAAATTCTTGTTCTGTTAAACATTTATTAATATGATTTTCTTTCAAATCACTTGTATATGTACAAAGGTTGATTCCGCATACTGGACATTCATTTTCGTCCTCACGATTTATTGATGTCGTTGCTGAATCTGAAATTTCTAAAGAGATAACTTTTGCCTGCGTCTTTGAAGCTAAAGTATGAGGAGAATTTATAATGTTATTAGAATTGGGTGATGTTTCTTCTCCTCCTGTCGTTGTCGTTGTCGTTGTCATTGTCATTCTTCCTTCTTCATTTCCCCCACCATCATCATTTTCATTTGTACTTGCATCTTCAGTTTCCTCTCCACTTTCACTATCACTTTCACTATCACTTTCAATATTTAAAGCTGTTTTCAGCATTTTCAATTCTTTATAACATGTATGACATGTTCTAAAAATAGCTCTTTTTGCCATCAGGTTTCCAAGGATAAATCCACCACCTTCATCATGAGAGGCAACAACATATGATTGTGGTATATATGTAGTATATTTATGACAACACTGATGACAAAATATTTTACCACATCTACGGCAATGATGTCTCCTTTGGAAAAATGTAAATTTTGTTTGGCAGCATGGACAGCTTTTAACATCTTTATCAAGCAGCCAAATTGGTCTTTCCTCTTCATTAAAATTATTTACATTACGTTCATCAGTATTAATATTGCTATTGTTATTGATATTATTGATATTATCTAAATCACTCAAAATAGGATCAATCCCACTCATCCGTGTATTATCAGTTATGCCTAGTAATTCATTTGTATTTATGGGCGAATGGTATGTGGTTGTTGGAGATGACATTACTTTGAACTATAAAAAAAATGTAATATGTGACCCAAGTAATTTAAAAATGTACCCTATGATAGTCGGAAATAGTTTATGCGTCTGATGACAGCAAATGATTATAAGATAAGAGAAAAAAAAAAGATGGAGCAACAGGGAAAAAAAAAAGTTTCGGAAAGGTGTTCAGATGACAAAAAGGTCATATTATTCATCTATAAATATAAAACAACAATAAATATAATAATTGAAATCAAATTTTTAATATAAAAATTATTATAAAATGCATAAACTCGTTATTATCTCTGATGTATTGGCCTTAGAAAAACTCACCAGCACGTCTGAGGTATGTGGCTCTTAGCCAAAACACTGCAAACCCAAAAAATAGTAGCATAACCCCACTGGCAAAAAATGTTAAAGTAGAACAAATAACTAAATTTGATGACATGTTAGAAACACAATTTTTACCAAAATCCATAGAATACATTAAATTTAAAAACATATTGCCAAAAACACTTGAACTTGAACATACCCCCCAAGTTGTACCTAAAATTTCAATACCATAAATACTTGCAAGAATTGCAGGGAATAATGTAAAAACTGCTGAATTTAAAATTGAAACAATTACTATTACAATTTGAAAATCAATATTTACAATTGGTGTACTAGAAAGATAAATATGAACTACCCCGCATAAAATAACAACTAGTGTAAATAATGTCAATCTAGATATTTGAAATGATGTACAAAATAAATCTGTAAAAATCATTATTGTAAAACGTGTAATTGTAGATGAAATTGAGAAAAGCTGAAGATTTTCATCTAAATATTTTGAAAGGTTTAAGTTTCCCAAAATTGAACTCAAATTAGCAATAAAAAATTCAGTGGCACCAATTGAAATTAGGCAACAAAATAATAATGGATACATATATGGATCAAAAATAAATGAGTTAACCTTTTGACGATATGGAGTTAATAATAATCTACTATTATTAAGATTGGTAGATGATGATAACATTGAAAGTTCGTCATCAAGATTCAGCGTATCATCAACATACCAAGATCTTGGAGATCCAATAATTGATGTTTGACCGCTATGAATAACTGTACCAGCACCAGTCAATAAAGGAGAAGTCTCAAAATTTAAAAATTCTTCATGAATAGACGTTGATGTTTCATCATATTCAAATTCAAAATATTCTGTTGTATCAGTTAATTTACATGAAACAAATGATAAAATACAAGCAAATAGTAATAAATAAAGAAAAAACATTAAAATATTTTCAAAGTTATCCCTTTCAGAAATTGCATTTTCCTTATTAAAATATTTGTGTAAAATTTGAATTTCAATAAATGAAGAAAATGAAACCATCATATTTGGAGCACTGATTGAAAGGGTTCTATAATATCTTCCTAATGATTTGGCAGAATTTAACAAACAACTAAATAAAAATGAAGCATGTGAACATCCTAAAATGAAAAAACTTGTGTAAATATAATGCCTTCCCAAGCCAAATCTAACAACGGCTAATATTAAATTAAATCCAATAAAATAACCAAAAAATGCAATGCAAGATAAAATCCATATCCCCTTGGCATCAGCAATGTAACCACTTAATGGTGTGAAAATATTTATCCCCAACACCTGGAAAATAATAACATTGTTGATAATTGATTGATTATAACCTAGAACTTTATGAAGTGGCTCTGCAAATATTGAAAAAAGTGTTAATATACCCAAAGCCAAACAGGCAAAAACGGATATTATAAAAGCAATTAAATAAAATTTAAATGGGCCTTGCCTTTTGTAATGTCCATATAAAGGTCGCTGAAACAAATTCATTGGAAAAAAAAAGCCAATAAATTACAACAAAATAATTATAATAAGATCCGGCAGTATTATATACAACTTAAACCCCCCCTTAAAAAAAAATTTTACAGCTTTAATGGAACACCGAACGAAACAAGTTGAATTCAACGCTTCCTTCTCCTTTGAAGGCATCTGCATAGTCGGAGTGCCGGCGCGATGCCAATCCCGGCAAACCGGCCACAGGGCTTGTCACAGGGTGTGGTGCACATTTACCTTACAAGGATTAACATGATAGCTTCCTTTTTGTTTTATGTTTTATATAAATTTTATTTTGAAAAACATAAGGTTGCATCCAACTTCACAACCGATAAAGCTAGGATCTGCAAATGCTGATACTAAGCATTTCCCTTTTGGGAAATTCAAAAACGCGATAAGAATATATTTTGCAACACTTTTTATGTTGTATCTTTCTTTAACCAGGAATAACTTTACGAGTAATAAAAATTATAAACTCAAAATGAAATGAAAACAGGGAAAAGTATAAATTAAAATTAATCATATATTTTAAAACTATTTTTTGATTTTAGAAATAAAAGTTTAAATTAACTGCCCGTTTTGTCTAGTTTAATTACAATTTTGAAACTTAACCCAAAACACATTTTTTTTATGAAATTTGCCCCTTTTGGTTTTATGAAAACTTTTAATTTACTAAAAAAATAAAAAAAAAATTGACATTGGAAAAAATTAAATTTCAACATTGCATGTTAGCTGGATCATTCGTATATTTGATGAAAGGGCTTTTGATGACATCATTGCCAGTGAAATCTTATAACGCGAAACTTACAACTTTCAAACTTGAACTGCACCATTATGGGTTTTGGAAGACGTAGAAACCAAAGTAATAATCCAGATGCTGGTGGTGTCACTGGTCCAACATCTGCTCTTACTTCATTTTTAAAGGAGCAAGGTATCAATGCAGAGGCTATCAGGACAAGATTTGAAGAAAATTTAAAAAAGGAAGCTGAGATTCAAACAAAATTGACAGAGGGAGTAGACTCCGACCAAGATGAAATTGAATTAAAGATAAATAATAACAACAATATGGATTCAGATGAAGAGGAAATTATAGAAGACGAAAATATTGAAGAGTTGAGAGAAAGAATTAAAAAGCGTAAATTAGAAGACGAAAATTTGGCAGATGCTGGAGTTGACGAAGAAGAGCAACTCAATGACGGGGATAATTCAATAATTTATTGTCTTGAATGTGATCGTAAATTTATGGTTAATGTGTATTCAAAAAAGACTGAAAGATATGGTAGAAAAGGATACTTGTGTCCGTCATGTACAAAAATCCAGATTAGAAGGAAAAAATTAGCAAGGAAAAATGAAATGGAAGAAAGGAAAAAAAGAAAGAAAATTGCTACTGCTTTATTGGACAAAAAACAATTTATATTACCATCACTGCAAGATTTTTGTATTAATGTTCTCTCTAAAAATATTGATCAAGTTGAAGTTTTAGAAAATGTTGGTTTACACAATAAGGCTAAAATTTGTCGAATTTTATCCAAAAACAGATCACTTAATAATAAGACAATTTCTCTATTTTTGGATCCAAAGACAAAAGAGTTGGAATTTTGGGATTGTTCAAAAATTGATAAAGGCTCATTGGATAAAATTGCAGCTTTTTGTCCAAATTTAGAAAGACTAACTTTGAACATGTGTGGTCAATTCCATAATGACAACCTAAAATATTTTAGTTCAAAGTTGGATAAATTACAACACCTGTATTTAAATGGTGCATTTTTGATCAACGACGATACATGGCAAGAGTTTTTTGAAAGTAAAGTAGGCAAAAATCTTAAAGGGATTCACATCATAAACACTCATAGATTTTCAACTGATTCATTAGTCTCACTATTGGAAAATTGCGGTAAAAATTTAGAGGCACTGACACTAAGTAGATTGGATGGTTTGAATTCTAAACCAGTTTTTGATCTACTGCCACATTTTTTAACTAACTTAAAATATTTGGAAATTTCTTCGCCTCATAATGAAGATTTAATTGATGATGATATGATTATTTCTTTATTATCCATGAATTGTGATACCTTGGAAACTTTGATTTTGGATAAATGTTCAGGTCTGACAGATAAGTTTTTGATTGAGGGTGTAAAATTATTTGGTGCCAACTTAACCAAATTATCATTATCTGAATTGGATCAAATTACGGATACTGGATTAGGTCAACTATTTACTGATTGGAATATTAACCTTGGTCTCATGGAGATTAATTTATCTAGATGCCTATCTATTGGTGACGAATCAGTTTACAAAATGCTACTTCATTCAAAAGATACGTTAGTTGATGCTAATCTGAACAGTGTTAAATCTATAACAAAGAAGCTGTTTATGAACCTTTCTAGAAACTGCGAACTTCAATTACTGACAAATCTAGATTTTGGCTTTGTTCGTTCCGTCGATGACACAGCTCTTGCTATAATTTCTAGAATTTGCCCGTCATTAAAAATTTTAGAAGTTTATGGAAACAACAGATGTACAGAAAATGCTATTATTAGGGAAGGCTTAACAGTTACGGGTAGGCAAACCGATTCTATTTAATTTTTTATTCCAAAACTATTAAAAATAAAATTATAAGTAACATGAAACGGATAGTATTCCAAAATTTAAATCAAAAAATTATTTTTGCTTTAGTTAACGAGAACATAAATTGATGTACTATTTACACAAAGACAACAGTTTCTACTCAAACTGTTTCATTGGAGCATGCAGCTAAGTCAATCAAATAGATACTATAAGAGAAAATAATATGAATTGCTCTTGTTCAACATCATGTAATTCAGTTTTGCATCTTATTGCCGTTTAGCCAAACAAGGAATTTCTGCTCAACGTTTTAGGGTAAAATATTAAATAAATTACAAACTTTCTTGAATATACTTGACAGGAATATTTGCCTTTTCTACATTTCTAAATTTCGGTCTTTCAAAACAATCCTTCCTCCACAAGGTATCTGCAACTCTTATTGGATTAGAGTTTGTGGGTCTACCGTCACATGTAGCACTTGGATGTCCATTTTGTCTCCACAAACGTAAATTAAATGCCTCTTCATCATTATTTCCATCAGCACGAATCTTTAGGAAATGTTTCTCGTGTAGTGATGACTCAACATCAGTTTCAAGGAAATATCTTAAAATTTCTCTACTTGTTGAGTTCAACTCGTTTAATGTTTTATTCTTGAATATATAGTCAACATATCGCAAAATTAGCCTGTTAATGTCTATTGGCGACATTGAACTGCTATATTTAATGTAATTTATAATATTTGTTAAATTTGTAATATTTTTTTCTTTTAATTCAAAGTTAAAGTAAAAATACCAGTATTCTACACTTGGTTTGACAATTTCACTTTTAAAAAATTGTAAAAATACTGATCGTGTTTTTTTGATATTTTTTTTGTGAACCAATAGTATGATGTCATGCTAACTACTAGCTGACCAATTGTACGATAAGTTAATTTTGAATATAAATTTTGAATATCAACATCATGAATTGTCAATGTCTGTGTTTGTATTTCTTGTTTTTGCCTTTTCGTTGTCTGTGAATGTAAATCATTCTCTTTACGGTATAAATTCAATGCTGTTAAAATGTCGTCTATTAATGTTTGTGGTGATGAGGATTGGCTCATAAGATAGTTGAGATATTTTGCCACTGGTTCTCCATTTGTATTTTGATTTGAAATTATTGACAAATAAACATTTTTAACTTGAGCAGGATCCTTTTTAACAAGTTCAAGATATTTGATGTACATATATCGTATATTTAGTAAATCTGAGGGGATGAAAACATCACATGCCAATGTGAATACTTTATCAATATGAGAATCATTACAGTTGTTTTGAATTAAATATCTTGCATACATTTGCCAAACATTTTCACATAAACATGCAGGAATAACCATACGATCAAAAAGTGCTATTGTTTGTTCAATATTTCCATTTTCCATTTCAAACTTAATATAGTCTAACCAAGGCTGCAATTCTTGATTTGATAATGAAGATAAATCAAAATCTACCCTTTCCAACTTAGACTCATATATCCACCTATCATTAGTTTCCCTTTGAATTTTTTCAAAATTGTATTCAAAAAATGAACTTATAATATCAAGGGAATTAGCCTCTACAATATCATCAATGCTATATCGATCTAATTGTTCAGAATAATGATTATTAATCCATTCTTCAATAGATTTTTCTTCTATCAAATCTTTAATAGGGAAATTACCCATAACACCTGTAAAAGTTTCATAATATTTAGAGTATTCATAAAGGGGTATTTTTATTATTCTTAAAAGTAACGAAATGAATTCATTTGAATTACGACCATCATGTTTAATAGTCCATTCTAAATAAACATTCCAATAATCATGACTCAAAAAATGTCTTCCAACATATTTTGCGCCTTGTTCAAATGTAGCCTTCATTTCTGCTGGTTTTAACACATTATTTGCAATGAGAATATTGATATAGTCAACCCAGAGATCAAGTGATTGTGGGAAAAGTAATAAAGCCCTTTTCAATATAATTAATGATTTCGAAAGACCATCCATTGAATATGCAACAGCAACATATCTCTTCCAATATGTTGTATGATAAGGGAATCTTGTCAACAAAGTGTCAAAGTCTGCATATATACGTTTCTTTTCCTTTGAAATACCAGATATATTAACAAGAGATTCATTATAAGAAATCAATTTATCCCAAGCATCTCCATCATATGGCTCCTCAAGAACTCTAGATTGTAGAGAATCCCATTCCATTCCTCCTTTTTGTAACAGCTTAGTTGTGATAAATTGAGTGAAAAAAAAATCTGACTTTGTGTGGCGCACCAAATGCAACTCATCTTCAAGGACTTCAAAAAGGAAAAGATCCCCATCGACGTTGAATTAAGTGATTCTGTGTTATCTGCAAAGGAGAAACTTTCAACAACAAAAGGATGTGATCCTGATCAAATTAAATTTGTTTTTAAGGGGAAGGTTCTTCAAAATGAAAAAATCTTTGCTGATTTTGGTATTGCTGATGGCGACCAAGTTATTTTTATGATTGCAAAGAATAAGCCAAAGGCTAAGCCAACAATTGAAACTTCCAAACAAGTTTCAGAGCCAGTATTAACAGAATCTGCATCTACTGCAGTCGAATCAGTTGAAACATCCGCTGTTGAACCAGCAGAAGCCTCTGAAGAAGCTTCTACTGCACCAACAGACCAATTTGCTAGAGGATCTACTAGAAATGCAGCCGTTGAAAATATTATGGCCATGGGTTTTGAACGTTCTCAAGTTGAAGCTGCCATGCGTGCAGCTTTTAACAATCCTGACAGAGCCGTTGAGTATTTGTTGAATGGTTTACCAGCTTCTGCTATGGATGAAGAGGCTGATGAAGAAATGCCATTTGCGACAGAGGAAACTACTGAAACATCATCAGGAGCAGCAGGAGCAGCAGCAGCAGCAGCAACACCAGCTTCAGAAACAGCAACTGCATCAGCAACAACAACAACGACTGCTTCACCAACTGCTGCATCTGGTAATCTTTTTGATCAAGCTGAAGCTGCAGCACAAGGTGGAACACCAACTGGTGACGTTTCTACTGGTCCTATGGGCCAACTACGTGATATTATCCAAAACCAGCCTGAAATGGCAGAATTAATTTTACAACAATTAGCAGCTTCTAATCCTCAAATTGCTGAAATTATTGAATCTAATCCTGAGGCATTCCTTAGATATATTACTGAAGGTGATAATGGCGCTCTTGCAAGTGCTCTTGGTGTTCCACAGGAAGAAATCGACCAGGAAACTGCTGCTGCTGAATTTGAGGATAATCCTGAATCTGGCGTTGTTGAAATTCAAATTACCGAAGAGGAAAATTTGGCAATTGGTCGTCTCTGTGAATTAGGCTTTGACAGAAACACCGTTATTCAAGTTTATTTTGCCTGTGATAAAAACGAAGAAATGGCTGCCAATCTTTTATTTTCTAATTACACCGATTAAAATTGTAAATTAGTTAGAACATCACGATAGTTTCAGTTTCGGTTTCAGTTTAAGTTTAAGTTTTAGTTTTAATTTAAATAAGTCATTTTTAATTATTATCTATATATTTATGTTAAAATAATTAATTTATCCACGTTTTTTTTTAACTCAATGCATAATTTGAAACCTCGCAGATCCGCGAGCCAGATAAATCTGCCAATAACGAAGAAACCCATCAAGTTATTTACTCTCTTTTCCTCTGAAATGGAACAAGAAATTGATCTTTCTGATCCAAATTTATTTTCACAGCAACTATTAGAGCATAACTCTTTAGATTTAGATCCTACAAATATTGAAAAATATCCAACTTCTAAATGCAATCGTTGCCGTAAAACGTTTGCCCAGTTAGAAACCAAACAGTTTAAAATGTGTTCACACTGTAGGTTTTTACAAAGGGAAAGATCTCGTCGATGGCAGAAAAAGACTAGAGAGAAGGATGGTGTGTGTACCAGGTGTGGTACCGTATTAGATGGTTTCAATTCAAAATTTGTCTTATGTCCACATTGTAGGGACGTTTTAAGGCGTGAGAAAAGTTCTCGATTACGACAGGGTAAATGTGTTCATTGTTCTGGTCCGAATTTAGATGGTGGTAATTTCAAAGTGTGTCGAAGATGTCGTGAAAGGGATCGTAATAGAAGGGTACAACTTGAACATGAAGGTGCTTGTAATAGATGTGCTGTAAAACTGAGTAATGAAGATAAAGGCCATAAAGTTTGTTCAACTTGTCGAACAAAGAAAAAGAAGAATGATATAGAATTACTCAATATGGACATCTCTCGCAATGTCAGAAATGTCCCAGTTGAAGAACTTTTCACTGATAATAAAGAATTTGATTTACTTTATGATGTTGAGAAAAAGAAACCTAATGAAAGTATTCTTAAATATTTAAAGCTTGCTAGAATGAGTAGCAAGGAAGACCAGTTAAGCGATATGAACCTCACTGCCTTACCATCTCCAACATCCAAACATCAAAAGCATGAATTCAAACGTCCACATTCTGCGTCACCCGTTTTATCATTATCTAAAAAAGATGATTTATCATCTTCTGATTTATTATTGAGTGAAACAACATTGTTAAATTTGAAGAGATACGAGGATGCTGACCATTCTCAACTGAACCAACAACTAAAACAATTAACCCAATTTCCTACAGATGATCGTGATGTTTTGGTTGATATTGATAATTTGATGCAATATGATGAAGATAGAGATCCTGATGAGTCAGAAATGGATGCCGTTGCAGCAGTGGCAGCCGCAACGTTAGATATGAGCGATTTAAGATGAAATAAATTATTGGCACCTTTGCTGTAATATATATACCCTGCATACTTTTTTTTGTAAATTAAAATTTATTTATATCTATTCTAAAGCGGTAATAAAAAAAACGGACATTGTACAAAACCACCACTACTGAGCCATTTTTGCAAAATGTGCATGGGTAGATCCTCACAGGTATACCTAGCAATTTGGGAATTTTTTTAAAACAATTGTTTTTTTTTTATTGCTTTTATTCTGTTCCCTTTGGCTGGCTTTCTATTTCTTTGTTATTAATTTGGCATTATATGGATCCCTCCTTCTTTTGCATGTGTTTGGTGCAAAAAGCTGCGCGCCGCCGCTTCTTCCTATCAAAATAGAGGAAATAGAACAGAGTAATTAGCCAAGGCTTTATCAATGGGGTCAGAAAGTATAGATAAGTTAACGGAAACTGTAGAATTGATTAAAAGACACGGGGCATTGCACTTGGCAAATATTAAATATGGCTATTTTGTACTTGGTATCTCATTACTTTACATTGGGTTTAGATATTTTACATTGTGGTATTACCATAAGTTATGGAGTGAAACAGGACGTTCTACAACAAATTTAAGATTAGTTAATATGCCATGGCAATTGGGGATATCGTTACTAGTTTTGGTTGTTTCAATATTAATTTTAGTTGAGCCTCATTATGATCACATTGCCACGCACATTAGAAGAATGGGAAGAATATCTTATGCTTTAGTGCCATTGGATTTATTTTTAGCTGCTAGACCGGCTTGGATCCCGATGGATAATTATTTAAATACCATCAAATTACATAAATGGGTTTCTAGATTGATTGTAATATTAGCAATTGTTCATGGTGTTGGATTTCTATTTTGGTATAATGCTCAAGGCACACCAGAAAAAATTATTAAAGTTTCTAACATATATGGAATTGTTGTGTTAATTACCAGTTGTATTATTTTTTGTTTTTGGAAACCAGCAAGAAATTTTAATTACTCTTTATTCTATGTCATTCATAATATTTTTTTACTGAGTTTTGTTATACTCATTGCATTACATTCCAAGCCGGGTGTTTCTCCTATTTTTTTTATTAATATCATTTTATTGTTTGTACAAATTGTGAAGAAATATGGTTCAGCCAAGGATGTTACATTTACTGAGATTATTGAACATCCAAATTCTCAATTCAAAATTGTCAAGTTTCCAAAGAAGCTTCTTCCTGAAAATTATTTACCAGGTTGTCATATTAGAGTGGGATATGGTATTTGGCATCCATTTTTCCTATTACTACCATCACATCCATATACTGTTGCAACTACATATGAGGATAGAGATATGATGAGCAGTCTCATTATAAAGGAAACACGATATCAAATAATCCCATTTGAAACATATTCAATTCAATTAGATTTTAAGTCATCATTACCTCAACAATTTTTTGAAACAGCAGAAAATGTTACAATTGTTTGTGGAGGCTCTGGAATATCTTTTGGGATGGGTATTTTTGAGTTTTTTAAAATGCAAATTAATAGGAATGGTAAAGATATAAAAATTAAATTTATTTGGATAACAAAGTCTGAAAATGATTTGTACATTTTAAATCATTTTAACATTAAGGGCGCTGAGGTTTTTATTACTAATTCAGACTCTTTTGATAATATTCAGAATTTGGATAATACTGATGTTGAATTAGATACATTGACAGATCCATTTGCAGATCCAGGTAAAGGTAGAACTTCCGTTAATAATGCAGTGGCAGTGGGATTTAGGCCAAATTTAGAGGAACTTATAACTCCACATTTGAATGAAACTATTGATTACAGTAACAAATGGATCATCTCTTGTGGACCAGAGAGTCTGAACAAGGATTGTCAAAAATTGGCACTCAAAACCAAGTGTAGGTTTTTCAGTGAAAATTATACTTTTTAATTACTTTGTATGTATATATGCATTTTTTTTTCTTGTTGTTCTACTCTTAGATCACGAAATGTGATTTTAACCTTTTGTATTTTACTCAGACTCCCAATTGCTAAAATTTTAGAATTTTTGAAAATAACTATTTTGTATAATTAAGATGGGCTATTTTTTTGTGTATATATATATATGCTGTGGATTCCTTATAAAAGTTTAGCTGATTGATGCGGGATATTTTTTTTTCTTGGTCAATTTGTAACAATTTAGATCAAACGTTACACAAAAGCAGAAAAGGAATAAAATGTCAGTACGTATACACTTTATTTAATTATAACCATTGATACACTGTTTACTAATTTATGCTTTATAAAGATTTTAGGAAAATCTTTTCACTTGGCAATTGATGCAACTTTATTTGCTGCGTTATTATCTGGTATCAAGAGACAAACAGGGCTTGCACCAAATGTCTCACTTATAAATCAACCTGAAATTGAAAATTACACTATTAAATATTTGAATTATGGTGATTGGGTTTATGATCAGACAATTTCCAGGATGGACTCATCGCCATTTTTTGTCAGAAAAATATGGTAGATGTGTAAATTTAATACCCACAAAATGGAGATGGATTTTTTTATTATAGTTATATAATTATGCAGTTATTTTCTTTATAAATTGTTATTTTAATGGTTCTATTATACAAAATTAGATTAAAGATTTAAGAAGGATTGAAAGGCATTAAATAACCACTATTGGCTAAATTCGTTGCATATGTAGATGAATTATCATCAGCATTTGAATTTGGCTTGGCACTACTGAATGCATTATTTGCAAACACATTATAATACATACCATATTGATTTGCAATATCCATTTCTTCTTCCTCTTCTTCATCTTCATCTTCTCTA
Source organism: Martiniozyma asiatica (nom. inval.) (assembly GCA_037044635.1). Taxonomy (NCBI): domain Eukaryota; kingdom Fungi; phylum Ascomycota; class Pichiomycetes; order Pichiales; family Pichiaceae; genus Martiniozyma; species Martiniozyma asiatica (nom. inval.). The sequence goes on along the minus strand of BTFY01000009.1, from coordinate 2,453,975 downwards.
TCATCATTAACATAAATACCACCATAATTACCAGGTGTTCTTGATTCAGTACTCAAACTACCAATATTAACAGCATTTTTATTTTGAGTTTTATCATTAGAAGTTGGTAATGGTGATGCCATGTTTGGGAATCTTGAAACACCAAATGAATCTGATTGCTGATATGGAGATTGAACTTTAAAATTTGAAGGCTGAGAATGATGTAGTGGATGATGCTGGGAGACAGGTTTCGTTGTTGGTGCAATAGGCTGAGTTATTGATCTCATAGTTTCCCAAAAATCAAGTTCTTCTTCTAAATCTTCAGTTTTATAATCAGATGCAGTTGACGTCCTTTTTGACTGGCTAAATTGTTTACCATTATTATTTGATACATTTACCTCTGAATTATTCTTGGTTGAATTTTTTAATAAACTACCATTACTAGATGGATAAAGTTGCTGCCTTGATGATTGAGAAATTTCTGCCTTTTTCTTTTGCCTATTCTTTAACTTTTCCTCACCAATAAATTTAACGAGACTTGTATCACCTACTTTTGATGATCCTGTAGATTCATTTGTATTATCAGGTGATGAAGAAGAAGTTAATTTAGGAACTTCTGTTAATGGAGGTAAATAATTAAAATGTGTATATCTATTAACATTTGCCTGTGGATCATGATTATTATTTGATGATGGTGTATAATGATGATGAATATGTTGATGCACTATAACATTAACGCCGTTAAATTTAGCCAAATCAATTAAATGTTGAGCGATATCATGTGAATTTATTGATCCTGAAAATGAAGGTATCTCTTCATTTGTTGCTGGATCTACTAATGAAAATTTCCATTCAGTTGTATTTCGTGTTGGTGGTGTAAATCTTGCCGTTGAAATTGGAGGACTAAAAACTCTTGGAGAGCTAGACGTTGCCTTAGAATCGTCAATTTTTGTTCTTTTAAAAATTTCTTGTTGGGATTGGGAATCAGTTGCTTTACGTTTATTAATTTTTTCTATTGAATCTTCTGTTGTTGATTTAATTTTTGAGTCATTTTTAAATGAGATGAGTGGTGTTCCATTTTCGTCTAAAACACCAACGGCTTTCTTAATCTCTTCACAAGCAGAATTTTTAGCAATATCAGTCATTATTTTTCTCCATCGATTTCTACATGTCAAACTTGGTCTTCCTGGAAGTGAATTTGAGATAGTTCTCCATTTTGTACCATATTGTTTCACTCCATCAATTAATGTTAAATCTTCATCCATTCGCCAAGGTTTTAATCTTTCTTTGGTATCACTATGTAAAACCTCTGTATATCTTTTTGAGCATTGATCATCATTTCTACCATCAATTTCTGATGCAACTTTTTGCCATTGTGGGCCATGCCTTTTATATGCACTAACGAGTAAATCATCTTCTTCTTTTGTCCATTTACCCTTTCTAAGATTTGGATCTAATGAACTAACCCATCTTTTCCTACATTCTTTTGCTTTCCTATTATCGAGTCGTATGGCAATGGCTGCCCAATCAATTGTATCAACATCAATTTTTTCACCATTATATTCAGCAATATTCATTCTTAGTTTATATTGACCAATCAATAATTTTGTTAATTTTTGATCTTGTTCATATGTCCACTTATTCCTTTTACGTTTCCTATGAACTTGATATCCTAATGATTCACTGATTGCCAATGTATCGATAGTACCCTTTATTTCAGTTTCTACAACTGGGGTTGTATCTTTTGAAAAGTTTCCCTCAGTACTCGTACTTGTCATAATAGTATGAAATGAAAAAAAATTACTGGTAAGGGCAACTGACAGTGATTAATTTGTTATTTGAATGACAAAACTTTTACATTTCCTAAATTTTTTTTTTTTTTTTTTTTTTCTTTTTTCTTTTTTTTGATCGATGCGCGTTTAAGTTGCTCAGCTGATTTAATTGGTGTCTCGTACACATGTGCGTATTAAATTAATATATAAAAGAAAAGCAAAAACATAAGAGGGAGGGGGGTATAAACTTTTTAAAAATTTAAAAATTTCATCTGACATAATTGTATAAAGCTGAATTCGTTATCTTTCCTGTTATAATAGTATCGGGGTCAGTCTCTTCCATACCGAAAGAGAGGTTCAAATTGTAAGTTCTTTCGCAATACGCTGATTGCATTCTCAGCTGATTTACTAAAAATTGTTCAGCTTGAGTTAACATAAAATCATCAGATAAAGTCTGTAAACTATGGCTATTACTACTCATAGTATAGTTTGGATTAAAAAGGAAGTTTGGCTCAAAAGATGTTGAAGTTATTGGCTCTGTAATTTCCAAAGCAGTTGCAAATTCAGAAGCAGATATATTCATTAAAGGTGCCACTAGTTCTGTATTTGAATCTAAATGTGACATAGTAGCACGCCTTTTAGTTTTCTGTGGAGTATTTTTGCCTTTATGTTTATAACTGATCTCATTTGTGAGTCTCTTACCATAGAGTGAAGAGCTTATGATTATTGTCTTTCCATTTTTAAATCTTTTTTGTAAAACTGAGATATTTTTTAAAATAAACTCACGACATCTATCACCATATTCTCTACCAGTTATCCCAACAATTTTTTTAAATTCTCTATGGAAATGCCAAGGGGATAAGTTAAATAAAGATCCTAAAGTTTTGAAACTGATAACACCACCACGTTTGGTCTTTCTATCAAAAAAGTTAAAAACAAAATCACCATACCTGATACCGTTTTCGCTTTCTATATCTACAGGAGAAACTTCAACTATTCCAAAAGAAGACATTGCAGCACAAGCTAAATGTCTGCATGCAATATCTGATAAAACTGAGTAGTTTTTACCGGAATTGTTAGGATCTTCAACTTGAAACGGCTTAAATCCACAGCTTTTGTTGACATAAAGAATAGTTTTCTTAACAAGTTGAATATCAATACAGGAATATGTTTTTAAATTGCTTTTATCAATATTTTTGATTTTATCGGGTAAACAAAAAATACAAGGGAATGCAGATTTTGGTGCTTCTTCTAAAGCATTAAAAATTTTATATTTTCTATTTCCAATGGATACATGCTCACAAATGGGCCGGCAAATTATCCAGTTTTCCAAATCCAGTAAATAAAAGCGAGAGGCAGTTAAAGGATCCTTATTGGTGAGATCCAGAGCGTTTAGCATTTATCAATGAATTTGTTGTAATAAATATCCCAGCAATGACAAATTGCCGGAATACTCTTTTGTTTTTATAGTTTGTGTATGTACATGTGTGTTGTGTGATATATGCGTGGGATTCTTCAGGGGCAGGCAAAATGCAAATTGAAATGAGCTTATCGTGTTTGACAAATTTTAGTATGGCGGTGCCAAATTATACTACATATAGTTCTTCTCTTCGTGTGGTATTTATTTTCATGCTTAATTTTAAGTATATTTACAATTCGAAATAACACAAATTTTTTTTTTTCCAATTTTTAATTCTGTGTGTACATTTATTTTGAGACAAAATTAATGAATAAAGCCCGTCTCTTCAAATTTCACACGGTCTCGATCAATTGCGATGCCAATGTGCATAATATGTTTAGTGGAAAAAAAAAATTTTTTTGAGAGTGATTTAGCCGATTCAATTTTAATTTAATCATTGTACCACTGTCACATTATAAATGACATATTTTAACAATTGGTAAATGATATATTTATTTTAAAGATTTTGTTTGCTATCCAACAAATAAAAGGAGTTGTTTTATTGCATAAAAATACCTCAACGAGTTCACCGAGTGTCTTCTTTGAAAAAGCCGAATACCCGGTCAGCGAAGCAAAATAATTTCTGCTGCATAAAGGTTAAAATTACTGGGCCACGGGGAAATGCCATCTTCCTGTAGTAAAACTGGGAGTGCAAGTCTGGGTCGGGTAAAATTTCAGTAAAATTTATACGCGATTCGTAAATAAGCTTTATAGCAATTGATGGAAACAAGGTTTTGCTATGAAAATTCATGCATGTTTATTTCTTTTTTTGTATGCAAATGATAAGATTTACCTAGAAATAATTCTTCTAGTTTGTGTGGTTCAATTTTAAAGACCATAAATAGATATTACGACATTATTGTTGAATTATTTGTCTACAATTTATATTTATATAAGAATAAACTTAAATCAAGTATTCATGTTGTTCCAACCTACTGGCTGTTTATACACAAGTATAAAAAAATCTGCAATTTTCCACTAATTTACGAGATTATAAAAAAACAAAAAGTTTGGTCTATTTTTTTATGCCCATGACATTATGTCACGAGCAGAATGTGCGTCTGCATCAAGGGTTGCATCATTAATAGGTACCTGATCGTCGCGTTAAAAAATGTTGCTACCCCAATCTTGCCTGAAAGGCATAGGCTAGAATTGGGGCACACGTACACCCCGGAATTTTTAAAGATTAGATAGCTGTGTTAAGTGCTGTGTTATATTCCAATGGTAAACGATACTACCAGATACAATTTGTGCAGCGCTTTCTAAAAATAATCAACCAATTAGATTTAAGCCGTATTTTATTTTATTTTATTTTATTTTATTTTTATTTTAATTTTATGCTATTTTAATTAAAAAAAATAACATATCCACTTAAAATTTTTGGCTTCGTCTACCAAATTATATTATTTAGTAAAGTCTCCAATTGATCCGTAGTTTCAATTGGTGGTTGGCGATAATTGCTGCGGTGAGCAAATATCAGAAATTTTATAATGTGATGAGCTCTTTTGTAGACATGTTAATATTGCCAACTGTTATGTAAAGTGGACAAGAGAATGGAATAGGTGAATAATTAGTGTGGTGTTAGTGCAGGTGTGTATGTAACCTGATCAAATCATCCCGATTCTCCACCGAGATTACAAGAGGGTTTAAAGAATAATTTATTGAGTGAACCAACAACAAATAGATAGATAAAGTCAATGTCCTGTGGGACATTGACTGAATAAAAAAGATAAGTTTTTGAAGAATTTTTGCTATTGTATGGAATTTCCAGATGATCCCATAAAAAGGTCACTCTGGTAAGATGGTTTGCTCCGTTAGTATCATGAAATCGCTTACTGCTTTTACTCAGCTGGGTCAGTTCAAAAGGGCGAGCTTCGTTTTTAGCATAAGAAGGGCTTGTTAAGAAGAACTTAGATATATTATGTAAATTTTTGCCTAGGATATGATGTACTCGGATGGTGGAACTACTGTCCAACGCCTTCTCCATATAAGTGGATTTAGCGAGAGTGTACCAAGCTTGAATGTATTTTACAAGGAGAGGATAGAATGATTTTGGTACGATCTGTTTTGTTAAAATAAGATCGTCTTCGTCATCAAGTAAGACTATCATGTAGTCCGTCGTGGAAAAATCCTAGTGGTTGGCTAAGCGTCTGCCTTATGAGACATTGATGTGATATTGGTGTTCTTGTACGATTTTTTCCCAAAATTGTGGGAAATCCGGGGTGAAACCAATATTCCGGCTCATTGCACGCTGGTTTACGAGTAAATACCAGAGATAATAAGTGGAGGGGGTGAAGATGTAGAGGATAATTTGAGGATGGTATCTACAGTTTATGGTTGACTAAGTTCGGTAATGTTGGATGTGATGTTTTAGATTGCAACCTTCTGCATGGCAATGAAAGGATGTGAAATTGAGTGTATGGGAGGATGGAATAATTTACCTATGTAGTATGCCCTTTTTCCCAGAAGCTGTTTTTTTAGATCAATCAAGCCGAGTCCCCCGTATTTTGAAAGACCATGCCAGGTAACATTATTAACTTGTAAGTGAGGAAGATTAAATGTTGGATAATCATATTTTTAACTCTTTTTTCAAAGATGGAACTTAAGTGATTATCCATTGGGTCATGCTGATCGTGAAAGAAAATAGTTGAGTAGATATAGGTGTTAATCGCCCTTATTTTTATTTTTATTTTTATTCTTATTCTTATTTTTATTTTATTTGACTGAACTCAACTTTTATTTGTTGAAAACGATCACTAAATCTACCTCTGTTTATTATATATAATAGTCTAGTTCCTTCACATTAGTATAATATGAGTATTTCGCGCCACATACACAATTAAACTCGTTCACAAAACTTATAGCGATTGATGCACATAACTTCATTTTTTTTTTCCTTTGGTGCAATTTAATATAAATTAACTGGTGTATTTATAGACAACGGTGAAAAGTTTCTCACACCAATGCCAGATAATAATAACATAAGAAGGAAAGCTCAGAATAATTTTCGCAGGGGTACTCCCAATTCTCAGCGTATACATGTAAATAATAGGTCCATTAGCAACACCAACACCAACACCAGCACCAATACCAATGCCAATAATTATGGCAAGAATTATCGTTTAAATCCAAACCAAGATTTTAAAAATCATCATTATAAAAATCAAGGCAATGCAAACATTGGATCTAGGTCATTAGATCAGAAAAATAAAATACCAACGGGTCCAAAGGGAATGCCTCGGGTTGAAAACTCTAATTATTACCCACCAGCACCTCCACAAAAAAGAAGTTTAAATACTCAGCAAAATTTAAATAGACGAAAAAGGTTACATGTTAATAATATAAATGAAAAAGATGCAGAGGAAGAAGAGCAGGAGGAGGAGGAGGAGGAGGAGGAAGAAGAAGATGTCTTTGATAAATTATCCAACAAGGATAAAATTCCAAAATTTGCATTTATGACAAAGGTTAAAGAGGCAGGACCGTCACATGAAAGAATTCAACTAGTTGGTGAGGGTACTTATGGAAAAGTTTATAAGGCTAAAAATAAAATTACTGGAGAATTGGTTGCCTTGAAACGTTTACGATTAGAATCTGAACGTGAAGGTTTCCCTATTACTTCACATAGAGAAATTGGTTTATTACAATCATTTAATCATAGAAATATAGCAGGCCTTTATGAAATGATGGTTGAAAGCAATCAAGTGTTTATGGTTTTTGAATATATGAGTCATGATTTAAGTGGTATTTTACAACAGGGTAATATTATAATTACTGATGGTGAAAAAAAAAATATGTTTAAACAACTTTTAGAAGGTATAGGTTATCTTCACTCAAAAAGGGTCATTCATAGAGATATCAAAGGTTCTAATATTTTAATTAGTAAGGATGGTATTTTAAAAATTACAGATTTTGGATTAGCTAGAAAAATGAAAAATATTAACACAGATCTTGTATCTCCAAATTACACAAATAGAGTTATAACATTATGGTATAGACCACCAGATATTTTATTAGGTTCAACAAATTATGGTATGGATGCTGATATCTGGGGTATTGGTTGTTTATTTATTGAACTTTTTACAAGAAGGGCCATCTTTCAAGGTATCAACGAAATCGATCAATTATGGAGAATTTACAGTGTTATGGGTACTATTAATAGTAAAGACTGGCCAAATGCTGATAAATTACCTTGGTTCGAATTATTAAGACCCGATTTTCATAGCACATTTAAATTTAGGGATAAATTTGGAAGCATCCTTTCTAATGAGGGTTTTAACCTTGCCACAGAGTTATTACAAATGAATCCATTAAAAAGAATAACGGCAAAGGCAGCACTTTCTCATGCTTATTTTGAAGAGGAACCAAAAGCTGCCCCGTTAAATTTTTTGAATACCATCAAAGGCGAATGGCATGAGTTTGAGGCTAAACAGAAAAGAAGACAAAAATCAAAAGAGCAACAGAGTAGACCAAATACTTTAAATACCGGTGATCAATAACTGCAAATATTTTGTTGTGCCTCTTTAATTTTGAAACATTTTATACATTAATAAAAAAAAATCATGTTTTTTACTTTGATTTGAGTATTATTATACCAAACTTTTAATTTTCATTTGTTTTATAAAAAGCTAAAGTGATTATATTTTAATTTATTCTGATTCCCTATTTTCACTTGCAAAAAAACAGCTTCGCCACAATGTGGCGCATGTGATTCTAAGGCGAGTCTACCGAAAATTTTTCAAATTTTTCTCTGTAACAAAGATTTCAAATTTTATACATAAACAAAATGGCTACTATTGGTATTGCTTTTGGTAACTCTTCTACCTCATTTGCTACTATTAATGATGGTAAGGTTGATGTTATTGCCAACCCAGATGGTGAAAGATTTATTGCTTCTTGTTTATCTTACAATGAAGGTGATGAATATCACGGTCAACAAGCTTTAGCTCAAATTGTTAGAAATCCAAGAAACACAATTGTTAATTTTAGAGACTTTATTGGTTTACCATTTGATAAAATTGATCCAACTCACTCTCAATTAGCTGCACACCCAATTGAAGCTAATGGTCAAGTTGGTTATCAAATCAATGGTAACGTTTTAACCATTGATGAAGTCGTTAAGAGACATTTAAAACAAATTAAGGACGCCGCTGAAGATTATTTAGGTCAAGATGTTACTGGCTGTGTTATTACCATTCCAACTAACTTTGCCGAATCACAAAAGGAGGCATTGATTAAAAATGCTGCCGCTGCAGGTTTGAACGTTTTGCAACTTATTAATGAACCATCATCTGCTCTTTTAGCTCACTTAACTCAAAGGGAACAATTATTAGAAGATAAAATTTATGTTGTTGCTGATTTTGGTGGTATTAGATCTGATGCAGCCGTTATTGCCGTTAGAGGTGGTATGTTGACTATTTTATCAACTGCTCACTCTACTACTTTAGGTGGTGAACAATTAGATAAATCATTAATTAACTACTTTGCCGCTGATTTTGAAAAGAAATTTAAGGCTGATGCTAAAAAGACTGAAAAATCATTGAATAAATTAACCAGTGCTACTATTATCACTAAAAAGACTTTGTCAAATGTTACAACTGCCAATGTTTCTATTGATTCTCTTGCTGATGGTTACGATTACATGGCCTCTATTAACAGATTAAGATTTGAAGTTACTGCTAGAAATGTCTTTTCTGATATGGTCACCTTTGTTGAATCTGTTGTTGCTAAGGCTGGTTTAGAACCACTTGATATTGAATCCGTTTTATTAGTTGGTGGTACCTCTAACATCCCTAAGGTTGCATCTAACTTGGCAACTATCTTCTCTGAAGACATTGAAATTCACGCTCCATCATTTGATTCTAAATTACCAAATCCAAATGAATTGAACTGTAGAGGTGCTGCCATTCAAGCTTCTCTCATTGAAAGCTATGATAAGGAAGAAATTTCTGAATCTTTGACCCCAGTGGTTGTCAATGCTCAACACACAAGCAAGCCAATTGGTGTTAAGGACGCTGAAGGTAACTTTATCACCATTTTGCCAAGAGAAACTGCTTACCCAATTAAAAAAACTGTTACTTTTGAAAGTGGTGCAGATGATGTTTACGTTGAATTATACGAAGGTGAAAGAAATGTTAAGGAAACTGTTATTGAAGCTGATCCACTTTCTGACGAAGAAGATAGTGAAGAAGAAGAGCCAGAAATTATTAAGGAAGTTGAATACTTGCCAGGTAGTTTGTTAGCTCAAGTTGGCTTAAAGGGATTAGGTGCTGGTAAGAAGGTTGATGTTATTGTTAACATCAACAAAGATGGTAAGTTGGAAGTTACCGCAAGATCTGGTGACAAGGTTGAAAAGGCTGCTGTTGCCCAAGCATAAAATTTCCCATTATAATATTTTGTAAACTTTTCGATAATACATTAAGAAATCAAATTAAGAAAAAAAAGAAAATAAAGGATGAAGAAATAAAGTGTAACACAATTATCCTATACATGCTTTTCTCTTCAAACGCGTTTTCACGCGTACACCAAAGTTTGGAGAATCAGTAACATGTCTTTGAAGCCAGAAACTCTAAATAAAATAATTGAAACAAGTTTTAAAAAGGGAAATGAGCTATTTAAATATAAAAATTACGAAAATTCATTTAAATACTATCAAAGGGCCGTTGATACCATCGTGTGTAGATCTCGGGAATTAAAAAAGTCACTGGGTAAGGAACATCATGATGCCAGACTAGTTACCCTTTTAGATTGCTGCTGTGCGTCTTTACAGAAAACGGGTGATTTGACTCAAGCAGAAAAAAATGCAATTACCATGATTGAACTAGAGCCTTTTACTTGCAAGGGATATCTACGAGCCATCAAAGTCTATCGGCAATTAAATAAATTAGACACAGCTTACTCTATTGCTTGTAAAGGTTATACAAAAATTAAGAAAAAAAAGTCAGCTGACAAAAATTTTAAATTAAATATAGTACAATATGGAAAGCTTAAGCAGGAAGTTATTTCTCTTAAAATGCCTACACCTTCTGTCGGCCAAGTAAGTTATAATCCAATGGATAAATTTCCATTGGAAATTATTCAACTAATCATTGCTCAATTAGAATTTAAAGATAAAATCAATTGTTTTTATGTTTGCAAATCTTGGTATAAAGTTATGTCAAATTCATTTCAATTATTTCAAGATTTTTCAATTTTAAAAAACCTCAAAAAATCACAGTTTGAAAAGTTTATGAAATTTATAAACAAAAATAATAATTTTAATAATACTTTCTTGAATAATTTTACACTGCAGCCAATACCAAGTGCAGAAAAATTTATAATCAAAGAATTATTCAATAGGAAAATTAGAATAAAGTCATTAAATATTTTGCTCAAAGAAACTCATTCGTCTGAACTGCTTGCACATATTGAAAAAAGTGATATGTCATTTAAAGAATCCATATCATCGTTAACATTAGAATTACCAATTTATGAGTCAAATAGTCAATCCGTACGAAAAATTTACCATTTTTTCCCAAATCTGACAAAGTTATCCATTCATGTGCGTCGATTTGATTTAAGATCAATTATGTGTACACACAGCGCATCATATGAATTAAATAAGCTTGAATTTTTCTTTCTTTCTTTTGGCCAGGAAGCTGAAAATCATAGCTTATCAGGATCTTTTATTCATTCATTATTAGGAAATGTTAGAATGAGCAACTTGAAAGAGTTCACCATGATAGGTGGTAACCCCTTAAATTATGAATACATGCAAACCATTCCTGCTACAATCAATAAGTTGAAAATGATTAAAGTTTCAGGTTTTACCCTTGATGATTTTCTTACTTATATTTTGGAGGCAGAATCATATTTGGGATGTTTAGACTCGATTAAAATTGTTGAGAAAAATACAAAAGTTAAAAGGACAATTGAATCATGGAATGAAGAAGATTTAATAACAAAGGGTGTATTTGTTAATCTTACTAGTTTCTTACTTCGAGATAGTCAAATGACACCTAGAGTTTTTCACAAAATTTTGCGATCTGTTGGGGAGAGAATCAAAGATTTTCATATAATGAACAATTACAATCTAATTTTTAAAAAATCAGAACTTCCTGGTGAACATGCACCTTATGGATTTGTTGATATTAGAAAAATGATATTAGCAATACCACATGTTGAAAATTTATCCATTGTATCTGTTCCAGGATTTAGTAATAAATCGATCAATATGATATCCAGTGTTGTTAGTGAGATTGGACATCCAAAAATAATTAAATCTTTAAACCTAACAATGAACAAAATTAACGGTGATGGAATTTTTACGCTTTTGAAAATATTCAAAAAAATTTCAACATTGAATATTAGCTTTTGTGAAGTTTCACCACATGATGCTGAAACTATTCGGTCAATGAAACACGTTGAAACTCTTATTTACAAAATGAGTGATAAAGTTCAGCTTTAATTTTGCTCATTGATATGCGTTTCACTTTGTGTGTAAATAAATACAAACGCGGAAAAAATCCAACTCAATTTGTATGGCCTTCAATAATGGCAATTAATCCCCTGGATGAAGAAATATTTGATTTATACATTGAAGGCAGGTTAAGTTTTGCCAGCAGTCGAACTACGGATGCTATAATGATTTTTGAAAGGGCCACAAGGCTGGTGGATGAAATGAAAGTACAAACAGGATACTGGCATGATAAAAACGTACCCATTATAATGGAATTAGGCAAATGTTATATTAAGGAGAATAATGTTGTTAAAGCTCTTGAATTATTTAATAAAGCATTAAAAATTGATCCTTCAAATGCAAAAATATTATGGAAAAAAATGGAATATTATGCTTCAGTCATGAATGATGATGAAGCATTAAAAGTTTTAGAAACAGGTGTTGAATATATAAAACCAGAAGATCCATTACTACCGAATATTAATAATGAATTAAAAAGATTGGCCAAATCTCAAAATACTTCATCAAGAGTTAAAAGGATATGCTCCAAAAATACCAATTTATTAAAGCAATTGCCTGTGGAGGTGATTATTTGCATTATGAACGATTTAGATCAATATAGCTTAATTAATTGTTTAAAGACTTGTCGTGAATGGAGGTCAACACTTCTAACCATACCTGAATTACTAGGTCGTTTTACATTACGTAAAAACATTACATTGGCGCAATTTGAATCTTATTTATGCTATCTTAGAGATTTCTCTCCGTTAAATGAAATAAACTTACCAAGTATGAGTTTAAATACGACGAGGAAGGATGAAAAGGCAATATTCAAGAAACTGCTTGCATCAGGATTAACAATTCAAAAACTTGAAGTAAATTTCTACCAAGTTAATAATTTTGAAATTGTTAGACTTACACAGAAAACACAATCTCAATTATTTCAAAATGTTAAAGAATTGACACTGTTGATTAAACCAACGCCTAAAGGTAATAAAACAATTGAACCAATTTTGGAAATTTGTCATAGTTTAAAATCGCTTACAATAACAGTAATTGATTTTCAAAAGACTAGAGACGACCCTTATTTTAAAATTTTTCCAAAAATTGAAAGGGAATTTAAAATTGGACTTGAAAAATTAGATTTAAATGTTGGAAATTTTAAGGAGCCAAAATTTTTTGTGGAAAGGTTTTTTGGATATTTTATGATGCCTCATTTAAAATCTTTGAATATATTTGTCTCTTCATTTTCAAAGGAAAGTTTGGCATCCATATTTGAATGTTGTACAATTGTTAATTCTTTTTCTATACAAACGTTTAATCCGTTCAACAAATTTTTAACCTTGTTAGCATCTAGTGAAATCGTTCAGACGAATTTTAAATGTTTAAAAAATTTAAAATTTAATAGATTAGAGCAGGGTTTTGAAGACGATTTGAACTCTAGCGGACCAGTTGTTGAGTTTTCATCACTAAATTCGTTTGAATTATATGGTGAGGCAATAAATTTCGGACGATTAATACAATTTTTATCCAAAAGCAGAAATATAAAATTTTTGAAGTTATCCAATTGGAAATATGGTGGTGTTCCTATTACTAATTTTAGCATTAGACAAATTCTTGATAGTTTGCCCAAATTACAAAGGCTTTCCATTTTTTATTATCCATTAAATCGAAGTTTAAATTCTATGATAACGGAGTACAACTCAATTTCAACTTCAAATGATAGAAATTTGAAATATTTAGAAACTGACAGTAGAATCATTATAACCTTACTTGGTAAAATTGAAGGGAAAATTAAAGTGGATCTATTAGTATACCATGGTTGGAATACTATTTCTGAAGAATTAGATAAATTGAAAAATCAAGGATATATAGGTGAATATAGAATTCGGTAATAGAGTTTAAGCCATCTATATACTATTGTCGTCTTCCACATCACCATATTTTTCCAATAGTTGTTTACGTTTAATATCTCTAATTTTTTTATCATTTTCTTCTTTCTCTTTCATTTTAACCATTACCGCTGTTGGATTAAATTCTAAATTAAACTGTTTATCAGCGGCACTTATTGCACCTGATTCATCATCTTCCCATTTTACATGTTGCTCATTTTGAATTGTTCTTGTGAATTTTTTTAATTTTTCAAATTCAGCAGCTTCACCAGTTAGATAAGGAATAAATTGACCTCTATCATTTAAATAACCTTCATTGAGATCTTTATAAACTCTTGATTTTGGATTATATCTTAATTCTTCACCCGTTTTAATAACTTCTAAATATCGTGGCTTTTGATCAAGCGATCTACCCACATGTTCATCATTTGATTTTTTAGCTAAGGGGTTATCCTGTAAAATTGCCTTAATGAGATCACAAGTATCTAATTCTTTATTTAAATCATTTTTATTTTTATTCATATATGCTAAAACTTTATTCTTTTCTTTTTTTTCAAGTCCTTGTAAAATTTGAGCATATTCAGTTTCTGCATTGAATCCATGCCATCTGTCACGTTTTGTATCCCAATCGTTATTATCAGCTCTAATTAAAATTGAATTATTTAAATTTTTATCCTGTTGTTTATAAATAAGATAATTTTCACTATGTGGCTTTTCAAGGCAGTCGCTTTTATGATGATTACCACCACAATTTTCACATTTACCCTTTTTCTTCCAATCTTTAATTTTTTTTTTCCAAATTTCTCTTTGATGTTTAATTGATTTTGAATCAAGAACTGGCTGTTTTATTTTATGAGTTTGATGTGGATCTTGATTGTCGTCGTTATCATTATTAACGATAACAAAATTATCATTTATACCTTTACCTTTCCTTGGTTCATTATTTGGAGTTGATTCAATTAGTGGATCTAATCTTTGGTGCTTTAGTCTATTTGAACCACTTTCTTTTAATTCTTTAATGATCACATCGTCATTTTTACGCTTTCTAGAATTACTATCAATGGCTAAAGGAGCATCAGAAACGTACCAAGGTGCATTTGAAATATAATTTGGGATATAATCATTTAATTTTTTACCATCACTGTCAGTATAAGTTCGTTTATTATTACCCTGTTTTTGAACTGGAGCCATTTTTCAAATAATCAAAAGGATTTAATTGAAACGTTTAATTTTTTATGGCTGTGCAAAAAAATAAAAAATTTGAAAAAAGAAGAAAAAAAAAAAAAAAAATTTCACTTTTTCTATCAAATTTAAAATCTTCAAATGAAGACAAACGCCTTTGTTAAACAGTTAGCTTCAAATAAAAGAACTGTTAGAGATAATGCATTAGCTACATTGAAAAAATATTTATCATCAAGAGAAAAGAGTAAACCTTTAACAACGCTTGAACTTTTAAAATTATGGAAGGGTCTTTACTTTACCATGTGGTTTAGTGATAGACCATTGCCACAGCAAAGATTGGCTAATAATTTGGCTAGTTTATTTAGTGACTGTGTTGTTGATGAACAGTTTTTAAATTTTGTTGAGGCTTTCTGGACAATTATGAATAGACAGTGGAGAGAATTGGATAAATGGAGAGTTGATAAATTTTACATGTTGATGAGATACGTTATTAGGGAATGTTTTGTTAAATTGCAAAAGGACAATTGGGAAGAAAAACAGGTTGATTTATATTTGCAAGTTTTAATGGGGACAATCCTTTCAGATGATTCAAAATATCCAATTGCACTTCAATACCATGTCATTGATGTTTGGGTGGATGAACTTGAGCGTGTTTTATTTTTACAAGATGAAGATGAAGGCGACGAGGAGAATGATACTAATTTACAGGAAAAGCTAGAAAGTGAAGAAGATAGGTTAAATAGAATTGAAAAGAGGAAACAGATATTGCAAGAACAAAATGTACCAATGGATAAACTTTTAAAACCTTTCAAGGCTAAAATGGGTAGAGGACATTTGCAAACGCTGAAAGAGAAAGTTCTTGATGAAATTTTAGAAGACTCTAGATTGCTAGAGCTTGGCGTTGATGTTTCGTATGAGAAGCTCACCAAGTCCAAAGCAGAAGAGGATAATGAGGACGAGGAAGATGAAGAAGATGAGGAAGAAGAAGAAGGTGACGAAGACGAAGATGAAGACGAAGAAGAATGGAAGGGATTTGGTAATTAAATAGAAAATCTCCCCCACTTGTAGTTAAAATATAGTTAAAATTGGCAATTAAAAAAATGCTGAGCACCGTGACGTGGCAAAAGGCGAAAACGCGTGAAAAAAGTAAAAATTGTTTCCAACTTTGAAAGAGCAAGTTTTAAAAGAGAAAGAGCCATGGCTGAAATTGAAAAGATCACTGAAACCCCTGTTGAGTTTGTCAAGGATGGCGTTCGTTTTGTTCAAAAATGTACCAAGCCATCCAAGAAGGAATATCTCCAATTGATCAGAGCCGTTGGCTTTGGTTTTATCATGATGGGTGTTGTTGGCTACTGTATTAAGTTGATCCACATCCCAATCAGATACTTGATTGTTTAATGGATACGGCGCAATAGCAATAGACCTCTATAGATGAACTGTTGTTTGGTAATGTTTGTAAAAAAAAAAGGAGTCAATGCCCGGATGCAATGGTCCTTCTATTTTCCTAGTATAAATAATAATAAAAAATCGATTAATTTTCAAACGAAATACGTCTTAACATTATTTGTAATTTACTCTTAAAAAACCGCCACGTTTAAATGGCGTTCGTCAGTGTTCAACTCGTTGCATGACTGAAACTCTGTCGCACTTTAACTTGGTACGACACTCAAGGACACCAGATGGGATTTGCTGCTCTGTTGAATCAGGTCACAAGCGACAAGAAGGTTGCAGAACTGGCTCGTCGAGAGGCAGCAATGAATGCCGCAAAGATTTCAAGGTCCTCTCCAGCAAAGAAATCAGCTCCAACCGCCGCAGGTAACGGTAACGCCAATGGTAACGCTAAAGGTAAAACTACATACAGAGCACAAGCGGCTCCGTCCATTACCGTAGCCACCACTAGTGATGACCCAGCTGTCCGACGACTCAAGGAAGCTCGTCGTAAAGAAATGGATAGACAGCTTTCAAATAAGAAACCAGTTCAAAAGTCAAATAGAAAATTATCACCTAGCACAACAGCCAGTGCAAATAGGATGAGTGCCAACTCAAAAGAAAGGAGGCAGCCAATCAAACAACTCCAACAACAGCAACAAAAGCAACCACCTCCACCAATCCCAATGCCAATGAGAATCATCAAGGGACTGAGAAGAGGACCACCATTGCCAAGTAAACCAAAATCCACCACACAGACAACAAAGATCTCTTCAGCGGCTCCAAAATTATCATTTAAAGAACTAATGAAAAAGGCGGAAACAGTTGACCTTTCACAGCCAAAATTAGCAAAAATAACCCCTCAAAAATCTGAACCAAGTAAATCACTTCAATCAATTAAAAAAGTTAAATATCAAAATACAGCTCAAATTAAAAATAAAAAATCAGGACTTAAACAATTAAAGAAACCGCAATCCATTAAAGAAAACGTGCAAAAAATAGAAAGGAAACCTGTTATTCCTCAATTTGCAAAGCCCTCTGCTGAATTACAACGTCGCTTGGCTGCTAAAAGGGCAATGAAGAAACCATCTAACCCTCATCCATACGCTGGTTTAAGAGTTCAAAAACCAAAGGATTCATATGGTATTGAAGCAGAAGATGATGAATTCGATGATTATGATCTCTATAGTTACGGTGATGATTATGAAGATGATGGCTTTATTGTTGATGATGAAAATGAAGATTATGCTAGAAGAGAGCTCAATAATATGCTCGGGAAAAAGCGTAAATATAATGACTTCTATGATGATTATGATGATGACATGGAGGCAACTGGTGCAGATATTTTTGAGGAGGAAGAAATGGCTCTTAGAGCTGCACGGTTGGAAGATAAAAGAGAGCAACAAATGCTAGAAAGAAGAGCTCAAGAAAAGCGAAAGTTAAAGGCAAAGAAATAGTATTTTTCAAATCATGCATATAATAGATTCTCCTTTTTAAAAAGAATAACAATATTAATAATTACAATAATATAGTGTGCGTACTAAAAATAATAATATCAGCTTGCGATTATTCTTCGTAATCAGACTCAGCCTCAGTATCTTCAGAGACATCCAAGTCATCCATAAAATCTTCAAATTCTTCCAAATCTGAATCACCAAGTCCAATAGTTTTGGTTGAAGTTGACCTCAGAGATCGCCTATTGGATGAATTACCCATTTCTGAAGATTTAGCAATATTTCCAGTTCCACTGCTAAACTCTTCTTTGTCACTCTCAGATGCCTGAGCCTCCTCCTCACTAGCATCAAATTTGCCGTATTCGTCCTCATTAAAACCGTTTTCGTTATACAGTTCATCTTTATTATTATCCAAGCCCATAGTTGGAATAAATCCACCCTCTAATACTTCATCTTCGCTTGCCAATTTTGAACTGTGATTTTCTTCATCACTTTCAATGTCACCATGTTCATCAATGAGCATTTTTCTAATTTCTAGCTTTTTCAATAACAGCTTCCACTTACGCAAAATCAATAACTCTTGTCTCATTTCTTCGTCTCTCTTATCTTCCTCTCTTAGACCTTCGCATACGGCTTCAACAGCTGCTTCAAATTCATGAAATGTAACAATACCTTCCAACTTAGCCTTAGCCATTCTACTGGCGTCTTTGTTAAAGTCAAATCCCGTAACAGCCACTGCATATTCAATCCTCAGTAATTTGGCAGCTCTTTCAGCCAGCGAGTCTTTAATATGCACACAATCTTCGGGTATCATCCAAGGCTCAAAAACGTCAACATTTTTATAGGCATTTCTAGGAATTTTACCATCAACAACGGGTGGTGGCACATATTTTTCTGTTTGAAATTCAGCATAAAGCCTAGCATCGTTATCATCATCATCAGTTGCGTTATTATCAGCCTTGCTATTAAAATTTTTCACTCCATTTCTTTTCTTGGCAGGTCTTTTGTGTATTTTTAAAGGTCTTTCACCAATTTTTAAAACTCGTCCACGCATATACCAACCTTTGGCACTTCTTAGCGATTGAACATTTGCACGTTTGTAAACTGGAATTAGCTCTCCTTCACCACCTTTGGTTTTCTTTCTAATAGTACCACAACTTATCATTGGTTTTAATATTTCATTCCATTTTAATCCGCTTTCCAAAACATAAATAGGGTGACTTAAAAAGTCGCCAACATTTGATGGCATACCTTCCTTCTGTGAAAAATCTTCAAAATCAATTTGTTCAAATTTGTCAACTCTATTATCATTCTTTCTCTTTTCTGAGCATGATCCAGTAATTAATTTTTGCCACCAAATAGCATATTTTTCTTCTCTGTCAATTCTTTTCTTTCGAACTTTGGCATTGTATTCTTTTGCATATCTTCTTGTAATATCTCTCACTCCTTCAAGACGATCATATCCAATTACATACCAAGAATTATTACGAATACAGTTCATTGGTGGTTCTAATTTAGATTTATAATTAACAATTTCAATAAGTTTTTTAACAGTTGGATCAATCGTTATATATTTTTTACCATCTTTATCCCAAACTTCAACCCAGAATACTGGCCAAGAACCAAACTTTTGTGAAAATTCATCTTCTTCCTCTTCGAGCGTCTTTTTAGGAATATTTGAATATGGTTTTTTTTTAAATGCACCCAATAGTCTTTCTTGTTGATTCTTTGCTTTCTTCTTCTTGTTATTATTCTGTATTGAAATTGATTCATTGTTTGGTGTTTGCGCTCTTGATTGAATAATTTCACATTGAATCAAATTGGTAAAATCTGGTGGTTGCAAACTAAAAATGAGTCTTGCTGGTAAACCTAGTGCTCTTAATAGAGCGCAATATCCTTGAGTGCATAAGTCTCTACCACCAATATTTTGCTTAATAGCTTCTAAATATCTAATTTTGGGTAATGGGAATTTGGCAAATGGTGTCTCCTCATTTTGAATTTCATTCCATATTTTCTTATATAAAATAGGTGAACGTTTATCGATTGTCCAAATTTCATTCCAATAATTCATTAAATGTCGTAGTAAGTCTAATAATTTACGAGTCTTTGAAGTGCTGGATACTTTTTTCTCTCTTTGATTTTGATATTCCACTAATTCTCTTTTAAGTGAATTCGGTAACTTAGAAATAAGATGGCTGTGAAGTTCATTATCTGATAATCGTCTATTCATTATCACTCCATGGCTAACCATGGCAAATAAGTACAAAATATGTATTTTCTTTCTCAGGTGACGCTCCTTAGTAGAAACCATCGTTGGACGGCTTTTACTCTTTTTTGGTTCAAGAGGAGTTTTATTTATAGTAACTGATATGACTTCATTGGGATCTTCACTTTCATTCATAAAATCAGCTGCAGAATTTTCTAAGTCAATATCTTCAAATTCATCTGAATCAAAATCTGAATCTTGGAACTCTGACTCAATGGATTCATCTATTATATTACTATCTTCTTCATTTGTTAAATCAACAATAGTCTCATTATTATTTAATAACGGAATGTTTTTAGTATCTGGTAAAGTGTCATTCAAGTCAGTTTCATTACTATTTGCTGCCCCGCCATCAATCTTCAAACTATTAT
Organism: Martiniozyma asiatica (nom. inval.); assembly: GCA_037044635.1. Classification (NCBI taxonomy): domain Eukaryota; kingdom Fungi; phylum Ascomycota; class Pichiomycetes; order Pichiales; family Pichiaceae; genus Martiniozyma; species Martiniozyma asiatica (nom. inval.). The sequence goes on along the minus strand of BTFY01000009.1, from coordinate 2,433,738 downwards.
CAATAGGCTCACTAACACCATTAAACGCGTTATTTGAATCAGCTTTAGATGATTCTTGACCTTTCTTTTTCCTTTTCTTCAACGGACGTCCAGAAACTTGACTCCATCTTTCCTTTTCCTCTTTCAAGGCCTTTTGAAGAAGCCTTCTGTGATATTCGTTTGGTAAGCTCATGAAAAAGCAGTTAGGAAAATCGCCGCGTGCGTGTGAAAAATGTTTTTTCCTTGTGCTAGGCCTAATTCATACATTTAACGGATCAAATGCTTAAACAGGCTGTTAATCGGCGACTGTTTGCCAATGTTGGACTTGGATGTCTATTTGGTAAATCTTTTAAGTCATCTTTGCATAATTCCTGCTTTAAAAATTCTAAAGCGAGCTACCTTTGCACAAAGAGATCCTTGTCCACCTTGAATGAAAATTTAAATGGCACATTTTCTTTGACTTCAGCAGGTTCTGATAGTTTTAACAATCAAATACAAAGTGAGTGGATGATGAAATTGAATGATAAACAATTATTTCAACCATATACCAAATTATTTAAAAAAATTTCTCATACAAATGATGCCTTAGTGAAAACATCAGCATGGACTTCAAATCTTCAACATGTCTTGTCAATAATTTCTTCAAATCCTTTGCTTTTAAATGATTCAACAGATAAAAAGATAATAGACATGAGTGTAAAATCTTTTAAAGGATTGAAAAGTGAGGAAAGTGCATTAGTTTTAGTTTTCCATTGCATTATAAAATCGCTTTGTCCGAAATATGAAAACCAATTAGCTGAAGAAACTTTAAAAATTTTGAAAAATCAAATGAAAATTGAGCCTCATCAATTATATTTAAGTGAAGAATCTTTAAAATCTAGCATCTTTGGAAAGGATATAGGTACAATAATTGTCAATCCTGATGTGCAAATATCTGTGCAGTTTTTGAAAAGGAAAATTGCTGAAACACAAAATTGGAAATTAAATGTTGAATGTAGAGATGATAACATTTTTCAATGGATTAATTCATTATTAGAAACATCAACAACAAATTCATTACTTACTCTATCAAAAAGCAAGAATAAACCAGCATTTATTGTATATGATCTTTTACTTCGACAGCCAAAAAGTGAACTTGAATATAAATGTTTTTTTGAATTTTATGAATCTTACTCTTGTGAGTTAAATTTAATAGATCAAGAAAAACTTCATCTTTTAAAGCAATTTGATTTAAATTTTGACAGAAATTTGATAATTCCTCCAATGTTTAAAAATTTATTTGACTATGCATTAAGAAACAAAATTGATCAAATACCAATCCTTTTAAACTTGTTTTTAAAAGAGAATCATATCGCTGATAAACGTACTCTAGATCAACTAGGAGAAATGATGTGGATACTTTCATTCGATCATAGTGGAGAACATATTAATTCACCATCTAAATATCATCAAATTTCACAGACAATGCTGATCAAAGTTATCAATGAAATTATTGTTTCAGAGAGATCATTAGAATTGGACGTTTCAACAATGTTGGGAGTTTCCAATTTGGCATACTTTAAAAATAAATCCAAATCGATAAAAATGTTTAATGCAGCTCAAAAACAGTTTGACCATTGGCAAATTCAATCTTTTAAGCAACCGTCATTTAAAAGGGTTACACCCACTTCACCACATACATCTAATATTAGCAGTTCAATTTTAAATGAAATGAAAATTGATTACAATATAAAATTTTTATGTAATTCAATACTGTTACTTTCTGTTGACTCAGAAAATTGTGATATAATAAAGCAAGATTTATGTGGTATCTTTGCAAATATTGAACCACATGTTTTATTTGATTATCCTGAAGTGTATCATTTCTTATTTACCAAGCTTCATTATCATGATATGTTAGATCAAAATCTTAATAGCAATTTTTTTCATCAATATCTTACTCGCTATAAAAAGGATGGATTTTTATCTCCTTTAATTCTTGATACATTCATCACAACAACAAATAAATTTAAAATTATTCAAAGAATTCTTGAAGATATTTCATGGTCAGATTTAGATGATAATAACATTGCACACATAATTTCAAAACTTTATAAAATAGCACAAAGTCCAATTGAGGAAGATGTTGTTGGAGATCCGCTTCAAATTGCCCGTGATTTATATACAAAAGCGGGCACTATGTCATCTAGAATTAATTCAGCATATTTGTTAGGTGAGGCTGCATTTACGCCATTAGAAACTTGTAATAGATATATGTCATTAAATGATCATTTTAAAGTGACTACTCATACAATTTCTTCGTTATTTATTTCTGTTTTGCGAATGCCTGTTGGGCAACAGGATATTTCTTGGAATGATCAAAAACCAATTGATTTTGCATTGCAAGAATTTAATAAACAAGTAGCTAAGGAGTATGGAGATGTTCATGATGGTTTGATATATCCTAATGATCAACTTTTCACAGTTTATATTGAGAGTCTACAAACATTTAAACGTACTAAAGAGTTAGGACAATTTTTATTTAAATTGGTTGATTTGAAGTATCCATTAAGCGAAAAATTATTTAGAACATATCTGGATACTTTTGATACATATGATTCACGTGAACTAATTGATTGCCTCAATTTATACCAAAAAAATTTTGAAATTTTAAGAGCTTGTGGAACTGAATGGAAATTAAAAGAAACTAAAAAAAGATTACCTGTTGTTAAGGCAAAGGGTAAATTTGAAAGTTTTGTTAAAGATTTAGAAATGAACTGGGAAATTATTGGCAGATGGGATTGGCCAAAAAACTGATTGTATTCTATTTATAGACTTGTATATATACATATATGAAAATTTACTTTATTCGGATATATCTAAACTCGGTGTTAATGGTTTATTTTGTTCTTCTGATTTATTTTGCTGGGACTTGATTGAGTAATCGTTCAGTTCATAGTCAACCTTAATATTTGATGTAGATTCTTCATTGGCATCTTTTCCTTTCCTCCATCTAAATCTTAACCACCAAATAGCCTGACTAGTAAAGATACCCAATTCCAATACTAAAATAATAACGTATAAGCTCATACCCATTGCATCAAATGTCCCCACAAGCATACTAGCCATGCTAAAAACGGCACCAGTACTATCTAATGCTAAAAAGACAAAATTTATACCAACAACTTGGCCTTTCCTTTTCCATAATTCAAAATATGGAGGTAATAAACCTATTGCCAGTAACACACTTGAAATTATACCAAAAATTAAATCAGGCCATTCAATACCTCTTGCATAAAGCGGACGTAGCCAAACTGAAAATCCAACCTCAAATCCAATCCAAGCAAGATAAAAAGTAAGGGCTAAAGTAATAATTTTTTTCTTGGGGAATTGATACGGAGGGTAATACATTGATTGAATCCAAGCAATAGAGCAAAGAATAGTAAATAAATGTGGTTGAAGTTGCATAACAATATAAGTATTTGAAACAATAAAGTAAATTGACATTGGAATTCCAGATAGACACCATAAACACATAAATATTGGTGGAAATCCCTCTGCTGATTTACGTTTGTACAAGAAATAAATTTGAGGTGATAATTGAATACACCAAAAAACGGTACCTATAGTACCAAGAATGGTACCAACTGTATCTTCAGAAGTTGATGTCATTAATATATGACAAGAATACTTGAATATTCTCCTTCAAAGGGTCCTATTTACGTGAGAAGGAAAAGTCCGAAGATTAGCCTCGCATAATTATCTCAAATAGGGAAGTTTGATCCGCTAGCTTGCTCGGGAAAACACCAAATGAAGTTGTATTTGTGTGTATTATTATTTATTTTTTTACTAAATGGTTATGTGTAGGCAAATTAAAAAAATGACGATGTAGTCATTTTTTGGTTATTGCAACTCTGAAAAATGTAATGATTGTTTTGTTTAAATAGAATTACCAGCTCTGAGATGTACGATATGTGCATAATTTGATGAACAACGGCAGAGTTGCATTTTACTTTAATTTCACAATTCATTCATTCAAGAAACAGCTATTATTACTATCACTATTATTATTATTATTATTATTATTATCTGATTAGCATCAAGCATCTAAATTAAAAATAATCTGGAAAAAGATCTTCAGCAGGCTGTCCGTACAAACGTAGGATGCATATACAAACAACCTTTACATTGTAACAACATCAAAAAACTATTACTTAAATTTAGAAAAAAGGGTTCAATATTAAAAATATGGAAAAATGCTCTTATATGAGAGGCTCATGAATTTGTCCATAAAAGCCGTGCAAACCAAATCAAAACATTTTTTTCCCGGAGCCAGTTTCCAATTGGGAAAGCTGTTTTTGTGAGGGATGGCGCCCTTGGAACTGGCTTGCAGAGTCTATATTTTGATGGATATATCTTGTAAATCTGTTAAAGGAGTCTTTTAAATAATTTATGTGCAAATTGAGGCGGGCAAATGCTACAAAGGACGCCATCGAAGTGACCTTCTGTCAAAGGTGCACTTAACGACTAGGACAATTCGATGTAAATTTTTTTAGTTTTTTGGTATACAGATTACTCTACAGTCATAAGTGGGTACGCAATATTTACTGCTGTTGTATGAAAATTGAAAGTCACCGAATCATCAGAGAGATATATGTATTTTGGTCGGGCAGATTTCTTTTGAGGATTTGGGCATTCAAAATATTACAACTTTCAACTGGATACTAACGGACTGTGATAAGATTTTGTGGCAGTCTTTTTTTCACCTTCTATGTGTTTTGAATGAGGTAGCTATTGTCAGTGCATACCAGCTTCATACTTATTATTTACTAACTACATCAAAAGCTGAATTTATTACGATTTCTTTTTTTGAATGTTTTTCAGAGTTTGGTTATGCTTTGAATCTATTTGGAATTTTTGTCGTATCTATTCAATTAGTCTGTATGAATGAGAGAGTTTGACTTTTAGTGTTTTTTGTCAATTCTTTTGTTTGGGAGTGTTTATTTTAGGATTTTTTTTTTTTTTAGATTTTTATATGCTTTTGAGAGGGGTGGAATAAAAATCTTTTTTTTTTTCTAATTTGGTTCTAAGCATAGACTAACCGTAATACCGTAATTTAAAACTAATTCTTACAGAAGGACTCTAAGGCAACCTGGTATGTACAGTAACATGTTTTTGCTTCAATTTCATGCAAAAATAAAAACACCCATAAAAGAAAGGTTTGTTGTTAAATATACTTGCAATTTTTCAATGCTCAATTACTGTATTCAAATAATAATCACATTAATTTTTATATTTTGTACATTTCCTGCTTAGGTAATAAATCTTCTAGAAATTTAAAATACACGACATGATTCTTGTTGTGTACTTTTATTTTTCCTTTATTTTAAATTTCAAAAAATTTTAAAAAAAATGGAAAAAATGATTTTTGTACAACAATAACTTTTTTATATGTAATTAAAAAGTTTTCGGGAGTTTCATTAAATTAATTTGTAAAGATTTAGGGATTACGGATATCAGTATTAGGTGATATATTATGTAATCACGTAAGATTGGATTTTATGGGAGTAAGAATATTACAAAGAGAATATTCTAGAAGGAATAAAATGTTGAGCGTTTACTCATACGTCAATGAAAAATGTTGAGTGTGTATAAATATAGGACTCCATCTACTTTATAATTACTTAGTTTTAATAACCTTGGTAACCTCAAAGAACGGTACTATAAATCTAGTAAGTCATAATCCTTAATAGATTTCCAATCTTTGTTTCCAAATGTCAGGCAACATCACATTCAAATTTAAGAAGGACATTACTCCTGAAGAGCATAAGGCTGCTCTTGAATCGTTCAAAGCGTCCGTTGATAAAAAATCTCAAATATCTATGGACTGGCCAAAATACTTAGAACTCATGGAAGAGTGCACATCCGACTTTGTTGGATATGAAATGGAAAGTATTTTAAAGGCAACAAAATTTGTCGATGCAAAACCAACAATCTCGAGTTTGTTTGAATTAACAATAAAAGAATATTTTCACTTAAATATTATTAGAGACTACAAGGGTCTCAAGGGTATGAAACTGTTTGGTTCAATGAATAAAGATTTTAAAATCTTAAGTGGTGTTGAGGAATTCGAATTAATTGGCAAAATTCACAATCATGGATCAAAACTCACAATTGATCAAATTATTGATGAGACTAGTACCATTGTATACTACAATCCAAGCCTATCAACAACATTAAAGTTCTTGTTAATGGATAAGCTTCCAAGAAAACAATGGGTACCATTTTTGACTGCTAACGAAATGTATGATACAACAAATGTTAAGGAAACCATTGAAAGTATGGATCCTGTTGAGTTAGGTAAAAGAATCAGGAAATATCTAAAAGATACTAGGTCAGAATTAAAGTCGGAAAGTTCATCAGGTGAAGAAGCCAACTATGTTAAAAACAAGAAGGGTAAGAAGAATTCAAAATATAGCAAATTGGTATGCTATTATTGCAAGAAGTTAGGACACATTAAATCTCAATGCAAAACAAGAAAGAAAGATAATGAAAGTAACTTCTGTTTGGACACTGACACATCCTCGGATGAAGAAGAAGGAAAAGAGGCAAGGTTAACCCAGGAGGATGAGGAGTATTTATTTGGTAAAAAGAAAGTTAATAGATCTATAGTTAAGAAGAATGAAAATTATTTTGCTGGTGGAGGAGATTCAAAACACAATGAATTCTTATTAGATTGTGGCTCCACACTACATATTGTAACAGATAAGGTAAATTTAAAGAATCTAAAAAAGCAAAAAACTACACTTAACACTATAGGAAAACCAGTGGTATCAAAATCATGTGGTGATATACAAATAAATGATAAGTTAAAGCTTAAGAAAGCGGTTGTGGTCCCATCCTCGAAGAGAAATATAATTTCAGCAGGGTTGTTGGTTAAAGAAGGATATGAAATACATTTAACCAAGGAGAATAGTAAGGTAATAAAAGATAATCAGGTGGTAGCTAAAGTGAAAATGTCTAGTAATGGTCTATTTCAAATCAAGAGTGATAAAGAAGAAAGCTATTACACATTTTCGGAAAAAGAAATTCAAATATTGAAAGACCACATAAGGAAAGGCCATGCAAGTGCCAAAACTATTCTAAAAATGCCACATAATAGAAAATTCAGAGTTGATGAAATCTCCAGAGTAATAAAACAGTGTGAAGCTTGTGCTGAAGGTAGAGTGGAGAAAAGACATGGCAAAAATAAGGTATCAACTCATGAAGTAAACGTCGGTCAAAGAATTGTTGTCGACATATTAGGTCCTGTTAATAAAAAGTATGGCATTATTGCGAGGGATACAAAAACAGGATACATTATGGGAAGAATAATGAAGTTTAAGAGTGAAGCATCAATTAAAATAATTGAGATGCTTAAGATTTTCAGGAATTTAGCTAAAGCTAAAGGAAGCTCAGTGTGTTTTATAAAATCAGACAATGAATTCCGTACAAAGAGACTTAATCAATTTTGTGAAGACAATGGAATAATTCAGGAAATAACAGCTCCACACTCAAGTTATCAGAACGGGTCCGCAGAAGGTACCATCGGACATGTTAAAAGAAAAATGAGAGTATACATAGTGGAATCAGGAATTCCTAAAGAATTATGGACATATTGTTTTGAGCATGCAATTTTTCTAATGAACACTACGGTAAGGGAAGGTCAAACGGAAAGTCCAATGACAAGAATGACAGGCACAGAGGTGCTAGACCATGATGTGAAACCTTTTGGATGTCAAGCATTTGCTTACTCATATAATAGGGATCAAAAGTTATATAATGTTTCAATCAGTGGTATATACTTAGGTCATCAAGAATCTTATAAAATTGCAAACATTTATGTTCCACATTTAGATAAAGTGATAAAAACATCCGCATGGAACTGCATGGAAGAAGTCTTTCCATTAAGACATCATTGGTTTGATAAAGCAGATAAAAACAGTATGGTAGAATTCAAAGACATTCAAATTATGGATTTAGAAAAGGAAGACATTGAAGGTAGATATGATTCACCCTTAGGGGGTGGTGGCGGTAGTAGCGGAGGCGATAGCGGTGGCCAACCAAAAAAGGCATCCCGCCTGGATACAAATGCATTTTTAGGCTACTTTAAAAATGCCAACAATCAAAAAGATGAAGATGAAATGGATACCTCGGAAGATATCACAATAGAAGATCCAATCACTGAAAGCAATCAAATGGAGAAATCGACCAATAATAACACTCAAGTACAAACACCTAATGTGCAAACACAAAGTAATATGTTACCGCAAGATAATTTCAATAATACTTATGATCAAACTAACAATGTGTTACCTCAAAATAGTATACAACGTAGGCATAACACAATAGAAGAAGTACCTGATCAGAGTTTTCAACAATTAATTGAATTGAATGACATTGAGATGACATACGATGAACCAGTAACAGAAAACAGAGCAGTTCTCAGTAATGAATCAAGAGAGAGAAGACAACAAGAGAAAGCTAGAGCAAAGGCAATGAAGCATAAGATCGATCAAGAGGCTAAGAAAATTGCAAAGCAAAAACTCGCGGAAGAGGAAAAACGCACAAAGTTGTTGAACAAAGGCTTGAAGACAAGAAAACTCATCGGTCAATCCTCTGAAATCACTGGACGACAACAACAACAACCACCAACAACACAAAATCCAGCACAAAAACAAACGCAAACGAGTCCTACAACACCATATATAGAGGAACCAGAGGATACACAAGAGACGATTGACAATGGACCACAAGAGCAATTACGCATAACGGATGGTGCAGAAATTAGTGATGCAGAAACAGAAGTCATTAGTACTAGAGAATCAAATAGAAGACAAGTACTAGATGTCAATGATACAAATACAAGAGCATTAGTTCAACAAGTCAATGCACTAACTAGACAAGTTCAGGCACTAAGTAAGAAAAGAAAATATTCATCATCGTCCAGCAGTCCAAAAGTTGGTAGCAAGCAACTAGTCAAATATAATAAGTTTCAAAAAGAACCTGGACCTGAATTAAAGAGAAGAAAGGCTGAACTAAGAGCAATTATTAAGCATAAAACTCCACGACTTATGGAAAGAGGGGGTGATACGACAAATGCTGGGGACAATCATGAAAATCATTTGCTAGTGAATATACATAAATATGAAATTCCACAGACTTTCCAACAAGTCCTGAAATCAAAGGAGAAATACAAATGGTTTGATGCTATTAAGGAGGAGATTAGATCAATTAACGAACAAAAGGTATATGAGGTAATTCATAGAAATAAGCTACCAAACAAAGCTCTATTAGTTAAAGCAAGGTGGGTGTTCAATGTGAAGAAAGAGTCGAAAGATTCTGAGAGGTTTAAAGCTAGGCTTGTTGCTAAAGGCTTCACACAAGAAAAAGGAGAAAACTATGTTGACAACTACGCACCAGTAGTCAAAGATGTTACAATGAAAACAACGTTAGCAATGGCTGTAAGTAAACAGTGGTATATCAAACAACTAGATGCAAAGAATGCTTTCTTAAATGGCGACATAGATTATGCTACATACTTAGTTCCACCTGATGGTACAGGAACCGATAAGAACTATGTATGGAAATTAAAGAAAGGCTTATATGGACTTAAACAAGCTCCATTATTATGGTATAATACATTGAATAAGGTATTAACGGATGCAGGATACATTTCATCGGTGTTAGAACCATGTTTGTTCTATACCAAAGATAAGAAAGGTATCATAGTAGTTTATGTGGATGATATTATTATCGTCACAGAGAAAAAGGCACTACTAGACAAAGCCATAAAAATTTTAAATAAAGCGTTTGTCATGAAAGATTTAGGAATACCTGAAATGTTCTTAGGAATTGATATGAAGCAAAAGGATAAAAAGCTTATTATGAACATGAAGTCAACAATAGAAAGAATTATAAAGAATTACAACATCACTCCTACACAGAAGGAAATAACGACTCCTATGGCTAAAGGATTTGAATCAAATAATAACCTAAAGTCAGAAAAATTAAATAAAAAGGAACACAATCAATACAGGTCTATTATAGGAACAATATTGTATATAGCCAGAATGGCAAGACCTGATATATCATTTTCAGTATCAATACTATCAAAAAGTTTAGTTGATCCTACAAAAGCGCATTTAAAAACGGCACACAGGATACTACACTATTTATGTCAAACATCAAATTACGGCATTGTATATAGTAAAGACAAGTCAACGGTAGATTTTAAAGATTTTAGATATATGGATAAAACAAATGAAGTCACTTTAAAAGATTATGATGAACGTACAGATTTTAGAATAACTGTAATAGTTGATGCTAGTTGGGGAAATCATATAGAAGATAGATCATCACAAGCAGGGTATCTAGTTCTACTAAATAATAATATGGTCGCATGGAATTCAAAGAAAATAAAAACGATTGCAGAGTCAACTACTGAAGCTGAGTATATGGCTATTGCTGAAGGAATCAAAGAAGGAATTTTCATTAAAAACTTATTAAAAGAAATGGGATTTAATGTTGGATACATAAATTTGTGTTGTGATAATCAATCTGCACTTACTCTATCCTCACACAATACGCTACATCAACGTACAAAGCATATAGATATAAGATATCATAAGATTAGACAAGTTGTTGAAAACAAAGAAGTGAAGCTAAATTATATCAATACCAAAGTTAATTTAGCAGACATTTTTACTAAGTCCTTGGACACAACCAGATTTAAAGAGTTAGTCAAACTGCTTGAATTGAAGTATGACTAAAGGGGGTGTGTAAAGATTTAGGGATTACGGATATCAGTATTAGGTGATATATTATGTAATCACGTAAGATTGGATTTTATGGGAGTAAGAATATTACAAAGAGAATATTCTAGAAGGAATAAAATGTTGAGCGTTTACTCATACGTCAATGAAAAATGTTGAGTGTGTATAAATATAGGACTCCATCTACTTTATAATTACTTAGTTTTAATAACCTTGGTAACCTCAAAGAACGGTACTATAAATCTAGTAAGTCATAATCCTTAATATAATTTTTTGTTTTATTTTCTTTTTTTTGTTTAAATTTTATTTTTGAAGACAAGTTCACCAAATCATCAAAAAATTTGGAAAAAATATTTTTTGCACAGCCTTGAAAGTTAGTTATTTGTTAAATTTTTATTTTACAATTAATCTATACTAGATGATGTAGCAACAGCTTTAAAATTTTTCAGCACCTAAATTCTATGTACTGAATGTTTGTAACAAAAAACTGAACCTTTAGCTTTCTTGGTTCAGGTTAAATCACCAAAACACCATGAAATATATATATTTTTTTGCTTACGTAATAAAAAATAAAATAATTAAAGACAAAGATAACAGCAGGTTTTTGTTTATTAAATAAGCCGTTCTAGTATAGTGGTTAGTACAGCTCGTTGTGGCCGAGCAGACCCAAGTTCGATTCCTGGGAGCGGCATTTCTTTTTTTCGCAGGAGCTTACGCAGGACTATGCTCAATTATTTTGGTAATATAATATTTTATTCTATAAAATGTTATTCTTTTATTAGTTCAACCAATTCACTCAAATACAAATCATTAAAACCCATTTCTCTAATTTCTCTTTCTAATTCGAGCAAATATTCATCATTTTTACCACTTTCTCCTTCGGCAGTTTGAATAATATGTGCAGTTTTCTGAGAATTTTCAGGACCAATAAAACTTTCATTATCTGTGGTACCAACGTAAACCATACATTTTATAATGGCCTCATTTTTGTCATTTCTTGGATGACATTCCAAAATGTGTTTAGTTTCTTCACTGATTTCATCAGTCACTTTAAATTCGATTTCTTGGGTCACATATCCATCTTTTTCTCTAAAGTCCAAATATTCAGCTGCTTCCCTTGCATATTCAGCAGGAATATAATATATGCAACCTGAGACCTTGAGTTCTTCATTTAATTTATCAATATTTTCAAAAATATCACGTGATCGACCTTTCAATTCGTAGGTCATTACATCATCTTGAAATTCTTTCCTTTTCAAAATGTCTTCACTTGGTATAATGGTAACAACACGACCTTTGTATTCAGGTGTTCCACGATTGTCATAGGAAGATTGCCAAAAGCGGCGAATATAACCAGTGGTATAACCGTTGAAACGGTGGAAGTGTTTATGAATTGGAAGATGATGCAATGGAGGTTTAAATAGCAAAGATCCATAACCATAGAGCCATATTGGCTGGGATTCTATCTCTATAGTTTCTGATTGTGTCATGGCAAAGGAAAGCAAATCAGAAGAAACGTTCAAATCGCGATCGGGATCAAGATCAGAGATCACCGATATGCATCAGAACGAAGTTGTGAATTAGTTTTGCAGTTGGCAATGCCAGCTGCTCCTTTTTCTTAGTATTTTTTTGTTTTGATTTTGTTAAAGCTTTTAATTTGAAGTCTCACAACTCCTAGCTCAGGAAACTAGCTATTAGCTTAATACATTTTTTTGCTCAGCTATAAAGATTCAGTTTTCATTTTGCAACTGAATTTAAACAAACTATAAATTAACAAAAAGTACGTAGAAACTCATTTATTTTTCTATGGCAATAAAAACTTTTAAGCCTACTGGCACTTTTACTTTTACAAAATAAATTGTCGTAAATTACATTATTTAATGAAGGAAATGTACTTTCCAGTTGTACTTACCGAGATTAGCATATTCCTAACTCTTTTCTTCCTTATGCACTTCAATTCCTTTTTCATTTTCATTTTCATCATGATTACTACTATCATCTTCATCGTCTTGCATAAGGATAGATTTCGCTGCTAATGGGATGAACAGTTGCGCAATCTGCGAATTGACAACATCCTGCACATCTTTGAGATCTTTCATGTCAAAATCCAAAACGGCATCAGTGCAAAACAGATTAACCAAGTCATCATCTGATTGCAATTCGTTATCATCATCCAATTCATGCTCAAAATCATATTCCAGCGATTGTAATAAGGCCAGCCTTTGGAATTGATTGGCATATTCACCAGATGACTTAATAAAAGTCAAATAAAATGGCGACTTAATTTCATATTTGTCAGTTTTCTCCAAAGGATAATATTTGATTTTGCCATCTAACTGCTTGTTAAGAACATCTATATCTCTTCTGTGTCTTTCATGAATAAGCAATTCTAACATACGCATTTGTAAAATAGCAGTAGTTGTCAATCCTACCTTTTGACCATCAATTGGATTAAACAAGGTGCCCTTGTACTCATCTGGAATGGCATCAAACAAAATAGAAAGAGTTCCATGGAGTTTTGCATTGTCTGTATTATGGGCATTGACAATTCCTTTATAAAGGAAAATATTATAATCTAATACATAATTGTCAATTTTACCAAGCAAATCCCTACTGGACTCACCCAATGCAGCCAAACTGGAGTTTGAAGAAAGGAAAGAACTCATATTTATTTAAACCACGACAACAATATGAGTTGCATGACATAATTTGAAAACGCGGAAAATTAAACCTCTCCCCTTGATTAATTCACGTAGAACAAGTGCAAATGAGTGACCAGCCTCAACGTGTGATGAATTTGGCACCAAATCAAGCTCGTCAGTTGCTAAATCAATATGCAATTGAAAAGCGGGCAGCAGAACAGGCAGGTTTAAATACTCCTGAGGGGCAGGCCCATGGTGCAAAAGCTGAACGGATTAGAAACATTTTATACACATACTCCACAAAGCAAAAGAGTCAACAACAAAATGCACAGGCCCAACAACAACAACAACAACAACAACAACAACAACAGATAAAAGCAGGAACAGCTTCATCTCAGAATGGGACGCCACAACCTGATAATGGCGTTGGATTAACAAGTCAACAACAGCTGCAAATGAAAAAACAAGAATCTTTGAATAAATATCAGCAGGTGAGAGCCATGCAAGAAAAATTTAAGGCTAATTTAGCAGCTATCCAACTTAAGATAAAGGAAGCAAATGGTGATTCAGAACAACTTAATTTCCTTGCAGAGAAAGAAAGGGATATGTCTTTGAGAATTGAAAATTGTAATAGAATATCACAACAATTAGCTAACCAGTTGAAAAGCATGCAGCAACAACCAGGTTTACAATCTAGACAGGGGAGTCAGGGTGCTATGCCAGCAAATGGTCAAGGCAAACCAATGATTACTCGCTCAACGAATTCAGTCGGTCAAATTAAAGGACCTGATGAAACAGCATTAAAAAAACAGAAAATTGGAACACCAATGTCTGGTGGATCAGTAGTTACACGGAGTCAAAATATGACAACTGGTGCAGTTATTGATGAAAAGGCTAAATTTGATAATTTAAATATTCCTGCAAATTTGAATGTTAGCCAAGATGCCGCAAATGCTAAACTTAATAATCGTGCATCTCTTACAGGTGGTAATGCTATTTATTCACCAGCAACAACAATTCCACCAATGTCAAAAGGTCAACCATATGAATATGAGGGTGATCGTGTTTTAAACAAAAGGAAACTTAAAGAGCTCGTGGCAGCTGTTGCAACAGAAAAAGGTGATATTGATTTAGGAATTGATGGTGATGTTGAAACATTATTACTTGATTTAGCAGATGAATTTGTGGCTAATGTTACTAGTTTTGCTAGTAGATTAGCAAGACATCGTAATAGCGATAATCTTGATGTGAGAGATATTCAATTACCTTTAGAAAGAACTTGGAATGTGAGAATTCCTGGTTATTCTCTTGATGAAATTAGAATGATTAGAAAATTTACTCCAAATCAACAACATCAAAACAAGGTTAACGGTGTTAACATTAATAAAAGTGTCAACAAGGGCGCTTAGTATTGGATATTAATTTGTATATTATTAAAGTAGTTGTGAGATGTATAATCAAAACAATAGAATTCGCAGAAACATTGTAAAAGGGTTCCTTGAAGGTAAATTTAAACATTTTTTTTTTTTCCTAACAAGATAAAACTCACAGCTACACCATATGATACAATGGGCCGTATTTAAAGGATTTCTACTACCTGAAGTTCCTATAACAAAATTTTACTTTAATATTGATTGGATAGTATTTTTATTATTATCTTCAATATGCAATGTGATATTCATATGGACCATCACCATTATTTTTGACATTAATTCAGCAGCGTGGCACGTTTACTGCAACAGTTTAACAACGCTATGGATTTTCAGCGGCATTGATAAAATTATTAAAACTGCAAGCAAAAACCCAATTACGAAAAAGAAAAATATTGTAATCACAGGGGGTTCATTGGGCTTAGGCCTTGAAATTACCAAGTTATACCTTTTAAAACCTGATGTGAATAAAGTAATTATACTAGATATTCAAAAACCAAAGATAAAGCATGAAAAATTAATATTTATTAATCATGACTTTTCAAATGATGATTATGATAACTTTAAGTGGGCTAAAGATGTCGATGTTTTAATATGCAATGCAGGCGTGAGACAAAAGTTGAATGCAACTACTGTTGATAAGAACAATGTCATTAAAATCAACTGGACATCACAGATAAAGCTAATAGAATTAGTTTTAGAAAATAATAAAAAATATCTGTCTATTATGGGTGTGGGCTCAACATTAGCCTATTTAGCACCCAAGGGTCTAGGTTCATACTCAGGTTCAAAAGCCGGACTTTTATCAATGTTTGAGGCTTTAAGACTAGAGGTGGATTCTTCAATTGCCATTTCTACAATAATACCTGGGCAATTAGATACCACCATGTTTGCAGATAAAAATCCTTCATCATTTTTAGCTCCAATTATTTCGAGACATAAACTAGCAAAGAAAATTGAAGAAATTATAGAGAGAAGATGGAAGGGTGAATTTGTCTATCCGGTTTATGGGCGTTTTTTACCAATTGTCAAAGTGTTGCCATATTCTGTGCAACAAGTACTTCGTTATTTGAGTGGTATCGATGAATGCTAATTTCCTTTTTAGAACTAACACAGCTAGCGTAATTATAATTTTATATATTTTATTTTTTAAATTATTCACTCTTTTCTAATCCTTTCATAAATTCACCTATGAAACTCTTAAATGCATCTAAACTCAAGTAGCCGTCATCAAAGAAAATCTGGCTAAATTTACACTTAAACTCCTTCTCCTTACCATCCAAATCCACAAGTAAAACATAGTCAGGTTCAGTTTTACCTCCAGACTCATTAACATCAGATTCATCTGTCCATGTTGTAATGGTTATTTGCTTACCTTTACCAAAATTTTTGCCAGTATTTTTAGTTCCAACAAATTTAGCATTCCCTGTGACAAATTTATCAAACACCCATAATATCAATTGAACTATAAAATAGGAATAAACTAAATTCCTTGTAATTGAGTAGTACTCAGAATTGGTGAAATTATTACCATAATGCTTTTCAGCCCAATACATGAGACCCGCAAATGCAACAGATAAATAACCCAAGAAAAGTTTGACATCAGCAAAGATAAATGATTCTGAATATCCTAAACTTTCAAAAACTTCATGTAAATGTGCATCTGCCTCTGTACGTAGTGCAGCAGAAGAATACAATGACACTTTTTGGAAAGACATTGCAGTTCTGATCAAAAGGATTGAAAGTTGGCAGCGCGTTATTTTTCTCCTTTTTACAAAAATATTTAATTAAAATCAAACTATTAAAAGGATGCTCATGATGAAAATGAATCTTTGTGAAAGATTAAATGTGGTTTCCTTTTAGCTAAATCCAAAATAGTCTTTGCGAATTCTGAGTTACACCAGCTAAACCAGCTTCTAGTAAAATATTCGCCATTTTTTGAATTTAAATTTATACCTTCATGCATTAAACCCAAGCCGCCTGTAGTTGTCTTTATCTTTTCAAGCAACTCTAAAATTTCATTATCATCGTTGGATGTTCGTATTTGAACTAGTAAACTCATTGGCCAAATATGTAAAAGACCGACATGAGGCCCCCCAATACCGGAAAGATATTTCCCTTGGAAATAGTATGGATTTCCTTGTTTTGATAATACCATTTTCCTAGTATTTTGATAAATTTCATCATTAATGGATCCAAATCCCATATCTGGTAATGATAAAAGTGAAGGAATATTAGCATCATCCATAAAGTTAACACTACCAAAGCCATCTACCTCATAAGCATATACCTTACCAAAAATTTTGTGATCAACAATTGCATGTTGTTCTATACCATTTTTAATACCTTGAGCAATTTCATGCATCTTATTTGCAGCATTAACGATATCGCTCATTTGATTCGAAATGATGATTTTTGAAAGGCGTTCTAATTCAACTGCCATTTGCGCATTTGCAGGTATGAATAACTGATAAATAGTGGCATCATCAGAAGGTCTAAAAGCAGATCTTATAAGTCCAGTACCAAAATTAACTGGATTACCACTACCAGATAAAGGTAGCGTTTCAGTGCCAATTTTTGTTTCACGTTGGAAAGTATAATAAAAAGGATTTAAATTTCCATCTTCATCATAAGTTGGCGACATTTCTCTTTTGATAACTTTCAGAATTATTTGAATGGCAAGTTTCCACTCTGAATTTTTTAAAATTGATAAATCTTTTGAATTCTCAATATAGTCATTTGTAAGTGTGAGGAAGGAGGCCAAAGAATCCAACTCCCATTTACATTCAAAAACGTGCTCCCAATTTGGAAGTGGGTAAACATCATCAATTGCTGATGGCCTCTTATCAATATTTGCCTGTGGTGGTGGATGGAATGCATTACAATAAGGAGAGATGATAATATATTTAGCCTGCTGATAAATAGCTCCTTTGATAAGACTTTTTAAATTTATGTCTTCATTTACGAGATCTTGGTAAACAGATAACTGTCTAGCAGAATCACGCAACCATTCGGCATGAATATCACCGGTGGTGATAAATGTCAAAGGAGTTTCTGAGTCTTTCTGATGCCACAAAATGGTCGTGTCAAGTGTGTTAGGATATGCGTTCTCAAATAATCGGAAAAGATCAGAATCTGCCATTTTGTTTTTCATATCAAGAATAACCTTTTCAACAGCTGTAGATTTAAATGTCCGACATTGAACCGGTGGTCTTTGAAATGGTAAATGGAGAGGTCCATCGGAGAAAGGTGAATGAGCCTTAGACGCATATTCTCCATAATCAAGACATGACTCAGAAATTGAAAAATGTTGCAATTTGTCAATTAAAATATTAGATTTCCTGTTGTAGTTCCAAACTAGCAATAAGAAACAAATAACAATTACTATTTTTGCGTGTTTATCCATTGCCAATTGTAACAGGAGAATAACCCCGCGAGATATTGCCAGTTGTTAACCAAAGCCATGTCAGATCTTTCTCAGTTTGTTTCTTCTATTCCACCTGTGACCAGATGTATAACATTGACCTCATTAATTATGGCAGGGCTTAATGCTCTTCAAATTGTGCCTATATCTTCATTTTGTCCAATTTGGGAACTTGTTTGGAGACGGTGGGAGATATACCGTCTTCTTACGGGATTCCTTATCCCAAATCCACAGGCAATGCAAGGTATGATGGAAATATACATGTTATATAGCTTTTCTAGAGGTGTTGAAGAAGCTAAATTTCGTAAGAATCTTCCTGATTATCTCTTTTACTATATAATTGTGTTACCAATTATTCTTACAGGCTCGTTGGTTATATTGCCTCCAATGTATTCACTCAATTCTGCACTTCTTTCCTGTTTAACATTTACTTGGTCTATTTCAAATTATTCACAAGAGGTTAATTTTTATTTTATGCCAATAAAGGCATCTTTACTTCCAGCTGTTTCATTAGGTTTTAGATTACTGGTTGATGGTGGTTCTTCTTTTGTGTTAGCATTAATCGGTTCATTTGCTGCATATGTTTATAACTGTATTGAAACCAATTCTTTAGGACCTTTAGTTCAATTTATTACTGGTGATGAACCACAGGCAAGTACTAGATTAGGCACCATCAATTCTGCCTCTCACCTTTGGTACTATTCAACCGGACATATCGCTGCTCCTGCATGGTTAAGAAATGCCGTGAGCAATATTATGGGTGTTGATTATGGATCTGTTGCTTATAATAGAGGCTTTACAGTTTACCCAGCTAAACCTGTTTATAACACCACAGAGAAGACAGGTACCTCTGGTACAACTGGGTCAAATTGGAGAGCCACTAATGTTTTTAAAGGAGAAGGTAGAAGATTAGGATCTGCTGAAAAGTAAATAGCTGAAGCTTGAATTGTATTTATTATATATACATATGTATTAAAAAAAAAGATAGGGTGGTTATTGTCCCCCTTAATAATATAATTTTAAACCTTGGATGACTTTAATTTCATTATGACCTGTTCACTGTATTCTTTACCACCGATCATTACGCTGAATGTTACTTTATTACCGTATTTACTTAACATGCGAACTTCATCACCAATAACACATCCTGTAAGCTTTGATTTTTTCTCATCATCATAAAATTGCCATAATTCAATAGATTTATCACCAACTACAACCAATAATTTTTCTTCTACTAAAAATGTACTGGAAATACAAGGGGTACCAAACCATACTATATCTTCAGAGCTTTGAACATATTTACCCTTGGCTTTTTTCATTCTAGCACAGAAATTAGTATAAACTACTAGCATTTCAGAAATTTGAAGAGTTTTATTAGGATATCTAAATGCAGCAATTGGCTTTTCATGTTTTAAAATATCTTTAACATCAAAATTAATAAGAGCATTATATCTGAATTCACCTAATTTGGCTATGTTTAGTATTGCCTGATCATCAACATAATGACCAACGGCAAAATTGTTAGCATAAACAGTTTGAAAAGTTAAAATTTGATTTGAAGATTTAAATTGCGACCATATTGGATTAACACTACTAAGTAAATCATTTAATTTAATATAATTGGCAATTTTATCTTTCCAAGTAATAAGATAAATATCTCCATTATCCTTTTTATCACTTTGGAAACCAACATAAAAATCTGAAATATTTTTCATATGATCATCAATAGTAGCAAAATCATTAAAAATTTCATTTGACTGGAAGCACTTAAGTAGCATTGATAATTTTACATGATAAATATTTTCACGTGATTGCATTAATAAAACTTCATTTTCATAAACAAACAAATTTTTAATGTCTTTTAGTGGAGAAACCTGTCTCCAAGTATTTGAATCGTTGACCTTACCCATATAAAGTCCATTATTTGTTCCAATAAGACAAAATCTATTATAATGGCCACGAGTGTTAGCTCTGGTAAAATACTCAGTTGATAACACTTTAGCTGTAACACGGATACCATCATTAACATTCCCAGATTTTAAAATTTTAATAACGGGATCATTATCTATGGGGACTAAACCTAAATTAACCATTTTTTGATTTTGACATTTATAAATAAAAGTGGATCCATTAATAAGTTTAAAACTTCTTTCATTATTTATTGAATTCCAGAATTCTAATTTTGTCTCATTTAAAGATTTAACAAATTTATCCAAAATTGCGGCTGAAACGTCATTATTTTTCCTAAAATGATAAACTAAATTTTTACCGCTGTCAAATATTGTCAATACTTTGTGAGAGCCTTCAATTTTATAGTCATACTTTAAATATTGTAAAGGGATTGGATTATTAGATAAAAAATATTCTTCTCTTTTGAATAATCCTAAAGTTGAATTTTTAATGATGAGAGGAACAAGATAATTATCAAATAGGGCTAATTTGGAATTATCCCATACTAGTGCACCTTTCATTTCAACATCAATGGGTTCTTTGGTTATTCGATCCTGATCAAACATATCAACACATTCCATACGAGACCATAAAGCCTCAGTTTTATATTGTAATTTTTCATTGAATGAAATTTTTTTTTCCAAATCTGATGCAGAGTCACTTATGTTATTTATACCTTTGACTAAAATTTGAATTTGACTTGTTAGGGTAAGACGATAATCATCATGAACTTTTTGATAAATATCATCCAATCTTAAAAATAACAATTGCATAGATGTGAAAAGTTTGGCAAAGTATGAATTAAAGAGTTCATTTGAAGAAACTGCTGATCTATTACTCAAATCAAAATCATTAACAGCAATTTGTGCAATATATTCCTTAGATGCAGCATTAGATGTTAATTTTGATAGATAAACGATACTACCAGAAATATAATCATAATTTTGCTTTAATTGCTTAAGCCAATGCTTTATATATTTTAAAACTTCAACATCTGAAACTAATAGATGATTATCATATAAAGGTTTTAACTTTTTAACAACAAGTTTATCAACAAATGCATAAAATTCTTCTAATACATCAAATGTTTTCTTATAATCTTCACTGGTAAATTTAACTTTGGGTATTGGTCTTTTAAATTCTGGACCATAAACTTTAACGATACGTCGTAAATTAAATCTAATCTTTTTAAAATGTTGAAAAATTTCAAATAATGCATTTTGCCTTTCAAATTCAATTTTACTCCATTCTTTAAACGATTTTCCTTCTTCTGTACTTAAATTCCAAAATTCTACATAATCAGTATTATCAAATCCTTTCATAATATGCTCATTATCTAATGGTCGTGAATTAACAATAACTTGCATTTCAATGGGTAAACTATTAAATTCAGGAACATCATTTTTTAAAATATTTAACGTTCTAATAGGACTTGGCGACTCTGAAACATAAGTATGTTCAAATTTATTAGCGGCAGGTGTAATTGGAGAATCTTGAAGTTCCAATATTGAATTATTATAAAAAAAATCAGATTTTGAATCAAATGAATAATTATCAATAATGGATAACTCTGAATCATCTGTAAATGATTTACCATTGTGTAACATGAATGGTGACTTTGTAAATTTTGAAGGTGATAAATCAGGAACTGTGCTTTGCCTAAATGGTGAAATTTCTGATCCAATTTGTCTTCTACTATTTATTCTAGTTGATGGTGATTCTAATGTTGAAAATGAAGAATCAAATGTTTGTGATGATCGTATTGGTGATGATTCCGCACGTTCTAAAGCTTGTCTGATAGGCGAAGATCTCACTGGTGATTTGGAAGGTGTGGTACGCTGCCTTTCCAAGTCACCACTCGGTGATGTATAGGTAAATCTGAGATTTGGAGATTCATTTATTATTCCCGATCTAGTTGGTGAATTTAGCAAATGTTGTCGATATTTTTGGTACTCCGAAGTGGCCGGGGTAGAGGGGGAGGTATCTAACTTTGGCAGAGGCCGAGAAGCAGATTTTGTACAGCTGGTGTCATCTAGACTTTCAAAATACACACTTTGCTTCTTTTTAAGCCTGGGACTACTGGAAATTATACTTTTCTCATCCATTCTAAGTTCTTTAGATTTGTCCGTTGTTGTTGTTTGTTTGTTTGTTTGTTTGTTGTTGTTTACAAGAGCGAGATCTTTCTGTGTTTACATTTTGCGGAAAAAAAAAAAAGAAATTTCAGTTGCACAGCCTGAAATTTTGGCACATCGCTCTGTGCACAAGTCAAAAAAAAAAAAAAAAAAAAATTAAATAAATAAATAAAATAATAAAAAAAAAATTTTTTATTAAACAAACGCTGTATAAATAGCCTAGCGAACCCAGTTAAAAATTTTGAAAAGTGGATTTTCTTCTTTTTCCTGGCAAACTATTGTCCACATTTAATTAAAATGGCTTCCTTTGACTGTGCTAAAGCTCAAGAATACTTGAAAGAATATTCCTCCAAGGACGGTTTGTCCGTCTCTCAATTGATGGATTCTGCTAAACACGGTGGTTTGACTTACAACGATTTCTTGGTTTTGCCAGGTAAGATTGATTTCCCTGCGTCTGTTGTCTCCTTGGAATCCAAGTTGACTAAGAAGATCACTTTGAAGGCACCTTTTGTTTCTTCTCCTATGGATACCGTTACTGAAGCTGACATGGCTATTCACATGGCTTTATTGGGTGGTATTGGTATCATCCATCATAACTGTACCGCTGAAGAACAAGCCGCTATGGTTAAAAAGGTCAAGAAGTATGAAAATGGTTTTATTAACGATCCTGTCGTTATTGCACCATCTACTACTATTGGTGAAGTCAAGGCTATGGCTGCAAAGTTTGGTTTCACTTCTTTCCCTGTCACTGAAAGCGGTAAGGTTGGCGGTAAGCTCGTTGGTATTATCACTTCTAGAGATGTCCAATTCCATGATAACTCTAGCGATGTTGCTTCATCTGTTATGACTTGTGATCTCATTACCGGTCAAAAGGGTGTTTCTTTATCTGAAGGTAATGAAATTTTAAGAAAGTCCAAAAAGGGTAAGTTGCCAATTATTGATGCCTCTGGTAATTTAGTTGCTTTGTTATCTTTAACTGATTTACAAAAAAACCAAGATTATCCATTGGCCTCTAAATCTTCTTCTTCTAAGCAATTATTATGTGGTGCTGCTATTGGTACCATTGAATCTGACAAAGAAAGATTGACCAAATTAGTGGAAGCTGGTTTGGATGTTGTCGTTTTAGATTCCTCTCAAGGTAACTCCACTTTCCAACTTTCTATTATTGCTTGGATTAAGGAAACTTTCCCAGAGTTGCAAGTTATTGCTGGTAATGTTGTTACCAGGGAACAAGCTGCTTCTTTGATTGCTGCAGGTGCTGATGGTTTAAGAATTGGTATGGGTTCTGGTTCTATCTGTATTACTCAAGAAGTTATGGCTTGTGGTAGACCTCAAGGTACTGCTGTTTATAACGTTACTGAATTTGCTAACAAATTTGGTGTTCCATGTATCGCTGATGGTGGTGTTGGTAATATTGGTCACGTTACTAAGGCTTTGGCTCTTGGTGCTTCCTGTGTTATGATGGGTGGTATGCTTGCTGGTACCACTGAATCTCCAGGTGATTACTTTTACAGAGATGGTAAGAGATTAAAGACTTATAGAGGTATGGGTTCTATTGATGCCATGCAAAAGACTGATACCAATGCCAATGCATCCACCTCTAGATATTTTTCTGAAGGTGATAAGGTTTTGGTTGCACAAGGTGTTTCTGGTTCCGTTTTGGACAAGGGTTCCATTACCAAGTTCATCCCATACTTGTACAACGGTTTACAACACTCTTGTCAAGATATTGGTGTTACATCTGTTCAATTATTGAGAGATGCCGTTAACGCCGGTGATGTTAGATTTGAATTGAGAACTCCATCTGCCCAATTAGAAGGTGGTGTTCACAACTTGTACTCATACGAAAAGAGACTTCACAACTAAAGAAGCTATTAAAATTTTTACGCTTTCATTTCTTTATAAATTATGATTTCTTTATTATTCTGGGTTTTGATAAATTTTCAGTAAAAATTAATATTTAACGAAATAATGTAGAAATATATTTTACGCTGTTTCAACGAAGCACACACGTGCCAACTTTCAAGGGACACGTCCGTGACACCACCCGTGGAAGCTTGACATGTGTATTAAATTTTAAGAGAAATGTAAAGATTAGCGTACACTTAGATTTTTATTTCATTAAAACTGCGAGACTACTAGAAAGCACAGAAAATTAATTATTCATAGGCAGATATTTTTATGTATAATGTAGAAAGAGTTACAACGACGTTTAGACGGTTTCCAAGACAACATCCTTGAAACCACCAGAGATCTTCTTACCCTTGGAATCAACGGAACCTTCACCGTGCAAAGACAACAAGTTACCCAAGTCAAACTTTGGTTGCTTCAACAACTTGACCTTTCTAACGTGAACGTTTTGCAATGGCAAAATGTTCTTGGTAGCCTTGGAGATTTCGTTACCGATAGATTCTGGAATCAACTTACCAGTCAATTCAGCCAAAGTACATTCAGAAACTTCCTTGGTCATAACTTCAACCATAGCCTTTCTGACTTCTCTCAACTTAGAAGATTGAGCGTAAGAAGTCTTCTTAACTTGGTTTGGTTGTCTCTTGGTGAAAGCAATTGCAAAGATTCTGATAACGTAATCATCAGTGGTCTTAACAGTAACTTCAGCTTCAACAAGGGATTGCCACTTTCTGACAAGGGACTTTAACTTGTCAGTAGTGAAGTCCATACCGTGGAAGTTGGTCAACAAAGCCTTACCTTGAACTTCATCAACTCTCAACTTAACCTTCTTGTGAGCATGATCTTCAGAACCTTGCAAGTCAGCAAGGTTGAATTCAAAAACTCTACCTCTCAAACCATCAGCAGCGTTCTTCAAACCGGTAGACTTGTTAATCAAAGTTTGACCAACATTTCTGTTTTCGAAAGTGGTTGGAGCCTTGATTTCGTACCATTCCTTCTTGGTGAATGGGTCAACAACTCTCTTCTTGAGACCCTTCTTACCCTTGGATAATCTCTTGTTCTTACCAATGGCCATGATGTATGTTGATGGTTTTTGAAAAAGAGTAACTACAAATTTTCTGTGAAAAATTTTGTCCGAGGCCGCACTCGCACAATTTCCTCGGCAGAGGGCTCCAAGCGCGAGCACCCAGCCTGAGCTTTTTGCACAGCCTGAAAAACTGTGACTGTGTTTTAAGTCAATCCGAACTAGGAAATGATGTTGACCCGCGCACCAAGAGGGTTTGAACAACTGTGTCACATGACACGCACGTGATAGTTTTAAAGCCCTCTTTGTTGACGTTTTTGAACGCGTCTAATCTGATTAATCGTATCAAACACACTAACCAACTGATAAAATTCTGCTTGCTTATACTTACATTGCTCACCAGTACCATTAATAATAATAATAATAATTATAACAATATCAGTATCTATGGATCATGCACAAGAGAAAAACTCAGTTACTTTAAAAGTCGCCCTTGTAGGCGACGCCCAAGTTGGGAAGACATCTTTGATGGTGAAGTATGTCGAGAATTGCTTTGATGAAATCTACACGCAGACATTAGGCGTCAATTTTATGGAAAGGACAATATTAATTAAGAATACAGAAATTACTTTTTCAATTTGGGATTTAGGTGGTGAAGCTGAATTTACAAACATGTTACCATTAGTTGCAAATGATGCCGTTGCTGTGCTATTCATGTTTGACTTGAGCCGAAAATCAACTTTAAATTCAATTAAAGATTGGTATAGACAAGCAAGGGGATTCAATCGAACTGCAATTTCATTCTTAGTGGGGACAAAATATGATTTGTTTGTTGATTTACCAGATAAAGATCAAGAGGAAATTACTCGACAAGCTAAAAAGTATGCTAAAGCAATGAATGCTCCTCTAATATTTTCTTCAACGAGTGTTTCTATCAATATTCAAAAAATTTTTAAAATTGTTATCAGTAAAGCTTTTGATCTGAAATTAAAAATTCCTGAAATTGTCAATACTGGAGAACCAATCTTGCTTTATCAACATGTTTGAATGAGTTTTATGTTGTTATATATATATATTCATACGTACGCTTTAATACCCGGTTAATAAATATATTTTCTAATGTTACACAATTACCGTAAGTTCTTTCATTAATGGATCCTTACGAAATGAGGACAATATTTCATCGTCACTTACATTTAACCTTAATAGTCTTTTCCTTTCAGTATTAACATGTTGCATAATCAAAATACCATTCTCTTCCAGATCTTTTAATATATAAAGGCTCCCATTAATTCTAACCTTTTTTATTGCCCCCAAACCATCACCATATATTGCCTCAAGAAATTCAAGATCTTCTCCCTTCAATAAGTTTTTTAAATCTGTAAATAAAAGAACTTGAAATTGATTATTTAATTCGTCAACCATTTCACCTAGTTCTACATCTGCTAAACCAGTTCTTTTCTTTCTTAACAACATTGCCGTTAAAACCATTTTACTCATAAATGATAATGAATTTAAGTAATTAGTAATAGGCGATGATGCAGTTTCATTAACTGCCTTCATAATATGCATAATTGTAACGGTATATTTACCATCTATTTCATCTTTTTCCTCTTGTGTCTTATTCAAAAATTCTGTTTCCGCAATTTCAACAGCTCTAATACAAATCATCAAAGATCTTCTTGCATCACCACTAACGGATGCCACTTTACGTGATGCAAATTCAATGGCATCTTTTGCAATAATCAATTTATCATTATTTTTGCTTAAATAATCTAGTCTGTGTTTAATAATTTGGGAAAGTTGATTATATGTGTATGATGTGAATTGAATTCTTGTAAGGCCTAATCTAGATGAAATTTTATTAGTTAATAAACGTTCAGGTAAATCCATTGTATTAGCAACGGCAATGACAATTAACTTGGAATTTTCGTAAGATGGCCAATTGAAAAAATTATACATAACTGTTTGATTCCTAGTGACAATTTGATCTAATTCATCTAAAAGAACCACAAGAGGAAGTTTATCAGACATTCCTGAATTTAACTCAAAATGTTCTTGAAGAAGCCCCAAAGAGTTTGATGCTGAAGTTTGCTTGCCTGAAATTTTCTTCCAAAGTTGTTCATAAGAAGATTGAGGAGTAACTAATTTCAAGCCATTAATTTCCAGTGAATCAAACAGACTGCGACCTTCACTTTCAATTTGTAATTTTGCCTGTAATTGCTTTATAACCTCTCTAATTGTAGCCGTTTTACCAACTCCAGGTGTCCCACTAACATATATACAGCAACCTTGTTGAGCAAGAACCGCATTTTCAAGGTGATTATATAACTGAGAGAATTCTTCTTCACGACATGGTAGTGACTTGATTTTAGCACCAGTACCAAGTAACTTTTTAGCCTTTTGTAACACCTTAGACGTGTGATGCTTAGAAAATTCATCATTCTCAAAATTAAGTTTTCTAACAACGTTTGGTAATTCAGGAAAATCATCAGCTTTTGTTTTTGTCTTTGTCTTTGTTCTTTTTATCGGTGTCTTATTTGTTGACCCTTTTGGACGTCCTCTTTTTCTTGGAGAAGTTTTCGGAGAGAATAATTGTTCTTCTTTTTTTATATTAACGTTTTCCTCGTTAAAATTTTCGTCTGAACTTGAAAATGACATGTATTCATCAGCATCGTCTTCATCATCACCTAATAAATCCTTTTTAACTGCCTTAATAACTTTTTTTCTTGGACTAGGCTTCGTAGGAGAGTCAAATGCCATTGGATCAATTCCCTTTTTCTCCATTTTACGAGCCACACTTTTCATTGTTGGAGCTATTGTTACGGTTTTTAAAGTATTGTAAAATTCATGCTTATTTTCTTTGAACATTTTTATAATTTCATCCCAGTCAATTATATCAGTAATATATGAACCTAATTCATCACAAAAACGCCTGCATAAAAACGTTGAATCAATGTTTGATTCATCAAGAACATTTTTTTTAAAGGCATCTTCACCTAAAACTAAACAACCACCCAAAATTTGATCAAGTTGAATTGATTCTGTCAATGCTGAAAGGAAAAGCTCATTTTCCAAATAATCAGATCGAGTTGTGCCATTCTCATTGCCATTGTCATTGTCATTGTTATTGCCATTGTCATTGTCATTGTTATTGTCATTGTCATTGTTATTGTCACTTCGAATTTGAGTATTACCAACTTCAGATTTTCTCAACATTAAATAGATTCGAACAATAAGAAATCTATCAGTACCAAAATTAATGTCCTTAACCAGTCCTATTTTAGGTTTTGAAGAATTACTCGTTACCAATATACAGTCACCTTCTTTTATCTCAAAATCATCCATTTCTCTTCTTAAAATGATAGCAGAGTCATGAGAATCTCTATGCCTTCTAGAAACACGTAATCCATTCTGATCTACATCATCACCAATGGAATACTCCCATCCTTTCATATGCTTCAGAGTTGCCGCCATTTTTTTTCACCAATTGTGAAATCTTAAGGAATGGTACCCGTTGCGCCAAAATCTACATCTTCAAGATGCACACACACAAAAAAAAAGATGGAGGTTTGACTTTTCACAGGGGGGATTAAAAACAACTACACACACACCTTTGTCTGGTGAAGCAAACATATGAAGAAGGTGACCAAATTATTGTCTTACTTTAACATTACATATTTCAATTTAACGAGAAGAGCAGCATGCATTTTTGTTTCAAGGGTGGGTGCCATACTTTTCATTTTGATAGCAACTATCCTTCTGGTTTCAGAGGGGACATCTTTATACATTGCACGACTTGACTGTAAAAGGTCAACTTTAGCGGATGGTCTTTTTAGTTCATTGCAAAATACTTTCAAGTCAGATGATTCATTGCTTACAACATCAGAAATTAAAATTCTTGCAACATATACAGAAAGTAAGATTGCCGGTACTCCAGAGTTTATTTATTCGTATCTGTTCAACTGGTGTTATGAAGTGTATGACTTTTCAGAGGATGATATGTCAGACAATGATTTTTTTTCAGATTATGTTGATGGAAATGCTTTTAAACTTTATCGTAAAGAAAATATTAGCATTACCTGTAATACACCAAGCAAAAATTATGTTTTTGATTACAGAGGTAATTTATCGGATATTGGACTTAACGTTATTTTATCATATGCCTATATTGCAAATTTTGGGGCTAGCACAGAACAAAGTGCATTATCAAGCAGCAATATTGTTTACCAACCAAGTACTGAGTACAAGGGAAAATTAGAGTCATGGAGACGTTTAAATTCAACAGGAGCTAAGCTTTTATTTGCTAATATTATACTTTCGGCTGTTATGACAGTTTCTACACTGTTGTATTATAGTCGCAGAGGGAATGAAATGGATGATGGCAATGTTAAAGGAATATACAAGCACGCAATGGCTGCTTTGAGTTGTATCACTTGTGTCTTAGTATATGCGGCGACGGCAATTTTCAGTATATTAATGAATTCAATAAGATCTGATGTTGCTGAAGAGTTATCTACCTATGGTATATCGATGCATTTTGGCCCTGCATGGTTTGGCTTGCTATTTTCTAACTTTGCCGTGGCTACATTTCTATTCTTATTTTGGGCGGGCCCTATTTGGCTTAATAGATCAGTGAAATTGCAAGAAGAAAATACTAAAGACTCATTTTTAGATGACAATAACAGTGATTATTGTAATGATTATGAGAATCCATTTGAAGATGAAACGGGTGTACTTAGTAGTGATCTTAAATTGCTTAGTAGCTCTCCGGAAGAAGATACTGAAAATCCATTTTTGGAAGGTCGATCAAAAGAGAATTCATTAACAGAACTTGAACTTGAGTTGCAGCCACATACTGATTACTTTTCACTGAATTCTGGAAAAGAGAATAGCCTAGTAAAATCGCCTATTTTAATGGACTCACTGTTGTCAAAATGGCCTCATAAGAAATAGACACATTAATGAACATTAATCGAATATTGAAGAATTTTCATTTTAATCACAGTATAGTTTTACACAAACACAAACACAAACACACTTTGCATAAAGAGACGCGCGCAACACTTGAGACATTTCGGAGTTCATTTCACCCTTTTACTCCGAGAGGCTCTTTCCTACATTTTTTTTAAATTTGACATTGTTAGCTGTAATAACAGCAGAGGCAATCTATTGTTTTTTTGCTAGAATTATTTGAGCATAAACTTTATATTTATTTCTAACATACCTATTTTGAATAAACAAATTATTGCAGACGCGTCACCCTGTCAAGATATAATTAAATGGCATCATCTAATAACGAGTTGGATTTTAATAAATTTAAATTCTTTGACACTAAAGAGAATAATAATAAATTATTACCAGGGAATATTTTGCAACCACTGACAGTTTCAGACTGGGATTCAATTCAGCATTTATCTAAGGGAAGTGCTTATAATCCTTTCATGAAGCAGAAACCAAAAAGTTTTGTTTCTTCATCTGAATTTTATTCAATGTCCGATAAAAAAGAAAAGCCACAAATGAAAACAAAATTGGCTAAATCAGCAAACAGCAAGAAAAATAGCTCATTCACAAGTGAAAGCAGTTGCAGTAATAGCGTTACAAGAGTTCCCACATCCAATGAAAGCTCTATTTCTTCCAAAATACTCGAAAAAGAATTTCTTAAGAATTCATCCTTTGGAAGTGATACCACCCAAAATGAGGATAAATTTGTTTCTCTTTTAAAAGGTGGTGATTCATCGTCTAGCGAGAAGCCGCTGGCTGTAGCCGCTGATGAATTTGGAATCATTAAGAAAAAATCTATTGTTAAATCATATCATAGATATTTTCAAATTATTGGTTTTGTCACAATATTAATATTTTTTTGTCCTATTTTATCAAGTGTAATGGAAATTTCATGTTTTCTGTCACAAGATTATTGTATGCCACTTTATGAAATACAAACCTCAGGGGTTCCTTTAAAAATTGAACAAAATTATTTTAAACAATTTTTCAGTATGAATAATGCTACAAACTCTTCAAATGAAATTTCGCTGGTGTTAGGTAGAGACTTTTTAAAATCATTTTCTACGTCTATTCTAGGCTCAGGGTTTAGCTCTGAAACTATAACTAACGTTTTAGCCAATATATTTCAAAATAAAAGAAACGTTATTTATCAATTAAATCAATTAGGCTATTGCAAAAATAATGAAGATAAATATATTTGTCATTCAAACTTTGGGAATTCATTTGACTTATTCACCATAATTTTTAAAGACATAATTTATGAGCTAACCTTGAAAGAAAAAGATGACGATGCTGAAAAGCTCTCCAATTTTTTTGTTAATAAATATCATGAAATTTTGAAGGAGATACCTTTAAAAAATGGACCATCTAATCAATTTCTAATTTTTGGATATTTGAGTAATATGTTTAGTAAAGCTGGTATAATTGCCGTTGGTGTTCATATTGGTTTGGACTTTTTATGTCTAATCTTTTCAATTATTATTACCATATATCTTAGAGGTAAATCAAAATATAAATATAATTCATCCACTGGTGAAAAAATTCATATGTCATATAATAAACACTTTGGTATTAAGACAAAAAATATTGGATTTATCATTGGATTAATTTCAATATTTCTAACCTATTCAATGATTATTCAAACATTAACTTTGTTTTATCAGGTAGTTTATTTAAAGAGAATAGAAAAATTTATGAGTATTTCAAACCTACATTTGATAAGGGGCATTCGTTTATTAGGTAGCGGGTCGATTATTGAGCTTGTTAATATTGGCATTCATTTTTTGATCATATGTATTCTCATTTCTGTTTTACTAGTAAAGCCATGGATTATTAAAATTATAATTTGATCAGTTTATTCTATATAATACAATTAAAACAATATTTGTGGTTACCCCTAATTAGATATACACACTCTATATTATATGATAATGATA
This sequence comes from Martiniozyma asiatica (nom. inval.), assembly GCA_037044635.1. Lineage (NCBI taxonomy): Eukaryota > Fungi > Ascomycota > Pichiomycetes > Pichiales > Pichiaceae > Martiniozyma > Martiniozyma asiatica (nom. inval.). Next base: position 2,401,515 of record BTFY01000009.1, on the reverse strand, counting down.
ATGCAATATAAAAATATTAAATATTAAATACCATAGACACTACTATCAGGTCTTTCAGTAAATCTATAATCCCAAGAACTTATACATTGTCTCTCCCAACCTTCCACAACCGAGGCATCAACAATACAATTAAGTACAACACCAAACCAATGACTCCAATTTGCTCTATGACTTGATATATTAGTGGTATTAACATTATTGTTACCCATTATATCACCACTATCACCGCTTCTATTTTTACCAGATTCATCAAATCGCACTTTTAAATGTGCCATAATAACAAAATGACCCTGTGAAACTGATCCATTAGGACCTGGTAATAAATGTGCATCATAAGAAGTTAACTGATGCTGAGTTAATGGTAGATTACGCCATAAATTTTGAAAATCTGTTGGAGATATTGGATTACCATGAACTATTATACGTGGTTGTGAATGTAATTGAGGAATGGGTAAGGTTGATGGTGTGTCTAAAGTTTTTAAAATTGCATCTAAAAATGGAGCAATTGGTGCTGTAGGATCAGGTGGATAGCGTTGTTCTTGAGATTGTTGGAAGCTGTTCATTTTAGGTTCTTTATGATTAAGATCAACAACAAAACTTGAGGTTTGTTCAAAGTTGGAAGTGAAATTTTGACTTAACGCGACACTAAGCAAGTTGTAGCCTTGGTATATTTTCAGCCGATTAACTAAAAAAAAATATTAAAAAAATATTATATTAATGATTAGAAAAGTTTAGAACCTTTAGATTACGATAGGCTGTTGTTTAGTCAATAAAAATGCATTTTAAAAATTAATGATTTTTATTGTTTTTATTGTTTTCAGCTGTGGACTTTAGGCAAAAGAAAGTTTCCAGAGTTTTAGGAAATTATTTTTACAGTTTTTGTTTTACTGAAACATATATTTTAAATGAAATTAAAGCCTAATTTTAAAGATAATTTTTTTTGAATTTTTTTTGGTCTAAAAAGCAATAAAATCAGCACATGCACAGCTAAAGAACGGTTTTTTGCTACTACCAGAGAAACTAGCAAAAAAAAATATATGATTTAAAAGGTAAACAGTGAATGAATCCCCCCTTTTTTTTTAATTCTTGAAGGTAAAGTACTTGGCCAACCACAATGTTGCACCACAATTGACTTTCTTCATGAGCAGATTTTGCCAATGAGGAAAACAACAACAAAAAAAATGGCCCGAATTTTTCAAATACAAATTAAAAATATTTGAATTTTTGTTAAATGTTCAAGTCTACTTTATCGAAATAATAATTAATGACGCCTATGGAGTTCAACTTTATTGATTAGCAAAGCATTCGGTGTGGTGCGTGGAAAATGAAAAATTCGCACAGAAAAGTTTCAACAATAACTGAACAGAATCACTCACCAATGTTTGGAGCATTCAGACCAACTTTGACAACACTTGGAGGTCTTCTTTGGAAGAAACCATGGAGATTATCACCAAATCAAAAATATAGACATAGAAAGAGAATGCAACAGGTTGATTCAAATATTTCTGCCTTGTA